>CP136056.1:234369776-235060609 GCA_032464435.1 Aegilops umbellulata | reverse complement strand
ATTACACGGCTGATATCCGCGGAGACTTGATCTTCGACGGGTTCGAGCCACAGCCAAGCGCGCCGCACTACCTCGAGGGGCATGATCTAGCTCTGCCTCCGAACAGTGTCCTGGAGGCCGCACACGCACCGGTTCTGACCCTTAACTCGGAGCCTATTGCATCAATTGAGGATGAGCGGTTGGACGTCACCTCGGGGGCTGCGATCGCAAAGGCGATCGAGCTGAACGCCAGCCCTGCACTCTGTGTGACTCGTGATCCCGAGGGTCCGGACTCCTCCCCGGACTCCGAACCCCCCGCACCCCTGCCAGTCGAAGCCGATTGGGCGCCGATAATGGAGTTCACCGCCGCGGACATCTTTCAGCACTCGCCTTTTGGTGACATCCTGAATTCTTTCAAGTCTCTCTCTTTATCAGGAGAGCCCTGGCCGAATTACGGTCACCGAGGATGGGATACGGACGATGAAGAAATTCAAAACCCACCCACCACCCACTTGGTAGCCACTGTCGATGATTACACCGACATGCTTGACTTCGGCTCCGAAGACTTCGACGGTATGGACGACGAGGTAGGAGACGAACAGGAACCAGCACCCGTAGGGCGCTGGACGGCCACCTCGTCATATGACGTATATATGGTGGATACTCCAAAGGATGGAGATGGCGATGGAACAGCGGGGGATGACACCTCCAAGAAACAGCCAAAGCGTCGACGTCAGCGGTGCCGCTCTAAATCCCGCCAAAGCAAAAACGGTGATTCCGGCACGGGAGATAATACCACCCTGGATAGCGCCGAAGAACACCCAACCCAGCAAGATTCAGCGTAGGAAGATGGAGAAGCCAGCCCTCATGAGAGAGCGGCAGAACGAGAGGTTGAGGATGATAACTATATGCCCCCCTCCGAAGACGAGGCAAGCCTCGATGACGACGAATTCGTCGTACCATCAGACCCTGCCGAACAAGAGCGTTTTAAACGCAGGCTTTTAGCCACGGCGAACAGCCTAAAGAAAAAGCAGCAACATCTTAGAGCTGATCAAGATTTGCTAGCTGATAGATGGACTGAAGTCCTTGCGGCCGAAGAGTACGAACTCAAGCGCCCCTCCAAGAATTATCCTAAGCGCAGGCCGCTACCCTGATCAGAGGAGGAAGCACCTACATCACCAGCACACGACATGGCAGACCGGCCACCTCGTGGCTGCGATAGAGAGGCCTGTCGAACCTCCACCCAAGCCATGCCCCTACGCCGCTCAACCAAGGCACGGGAAAATGCGCCAGACCTGCGAGATGTACTGGAGGATAAAGCAAAGCAAACAAGATCGATCTACGGATCACGCAGGCGCCCGACGACACGTGACGATGATCTTCACTCCGGACACAATAAATCCGGCCGGGCCGAACACAACAGACATAGCTCTTCCGAGCTGCGTCGTGACATAGCCCAGTACAGGGGCGCCGCACACCCACTATGCTTCACAGATGAAGTAATGGATCATAAAATCCCTGAGGGTTTCAAACCCGTAAACATCGAATCATACGATGGCACTACAGACCCGGCGGTATGGATCGAGGATTATCTCCTTCACATCCACATGGCACGTGGCGATGATCTACACGCCATAAAATACCTCCCTCTCAAACTCAAAGGACCGGCCCGGCACTGGCTTAACAGCCTGCCAGCGGACTCAATCGGTTCTTGGGAGGACCTGGAAGCCGCATTCCTCATCAACTTCCAGGGCACCTATGTGCGACCACCGGATGCCGACGACCTAAGCCACATAATTCAGCAGCTAGAGGACTCGGCCAGGCAATTCTGGACACGGTTCCTAACAAAGAAAAACAAGATAGTCGACTGTCCAGACGCAGAGGCCCTAGCAGCCTTCAAGCATAACATCGGCGACGAGTGGCTTGCCCGGCACCTAGGACAGGAAAAGCCGAAATCTATGGCAGCCCTCACGACACTCATGACCCGCTTTTGCGCGGGAGAAGATAGCTGGCTAGCTCGCAGCAACAACTTATCAAAGAACCCTGGTAATTCGGATACCAAGGACAAAAGTGGCAGGACACGTCGAAATAAGCAAAAGCGTCGCGGTAGCAGCGACAGCAATGAAGATACGACAGTCAACGCCGGATTCAGAGGCTATGAATCCAGTCAGCGGAAAAAGGCATTTAAAAAGAATACTCAGGGCCCGTCCAGTTTGGACCGAATACTCGACCGCTTGTGCCAGATCCATGGCACCCCCGAAAGGCCATCCAATCACACCAACAGGGACTGTTGGGTGTTCAAGTAGGTAGGCAAGTTAAGAGCCGAAAACAAAGACAAGGGGCTGCATAGCGATGACGAGGAGGAGCCCAGGCCGCCGAACAACAATGGACAGAAGGGGTTTCCCCCACAAGTGCGGACGATGAACATGATATACGCAACCCACATTCCCAAGAAGGAGCGGAAGCGTGCGCTACGGGACGTATACGCGATGGAGCCAGTCACCCCAAAGTTCAACCCATGGTCCTCTTGCCTGATCACTTTTGATCGAAGGGACCACCCCACTAGCATCCGTCATGGCGGCTTTGCCGCATTGGTTCTCGACCCAATCATCGACGGATTTCATCTCACAAGAGTCCTCATGGACGGCGGCAGTAGCCTGAACCTGCTTTATCAGGATACAGTGCGAAAAATGGGCATAGATCCATCAAGGATTAAGCCCACAAGAACGACCTTTAAAGGCGTTATACCAGGTGTAGAAGCCAACTGTACAGGCTCCGTAACACTTGATGTGGTCTTCGGATCTCCGGATAACTTCCGAAGCGAAGAGTTAATCTTTGACGTAGTCCCGTTCCGCAGTGGCTATCACGCCCTGCTCGGACGAACCGCATTTGCTAAATTCAATGCGGTGCCGCACTACGCATACCTCAAGCTCAAGATGCCAGGCCCTCGAGGAGTAATCATGGTCAACGGAAACACCGAACGTTCCCTCCGTACGGAGGAGCACACGGCGGCTCTCGCAGCGGAAGTACAAAGCAGCCTTCTTAGGCAGCTCTCCAGTCCGGCCGTTAAAAAGCCAACACTGCCAAGCGCGCCCGGAGTAACCTACAACAAGACCGCCTGGCACGTTCTGAGCAGGCATAGCAATGCGGCCCCAACCCTAGCCATCGCGACATAGCGGAGCTAGTACCTCGCGTACATAATTACGCCCTTAAAATACCATGGGCACAGGGGAAGGGGCACAGTAACGGCATGCCCACAATGCGGCTTAAAACGTACTAGGGGCTGCCGGATTCTTTTTATTACTTTCAGGACTCCACACTTTGGACGACCTGTTCGGCAATTCGGCTGCCGCACAAATGATGCAAGATCCAGGGAAGCAGACAAAGCTACGCCGCATTATGGAACTCTCAGGTGGTCTCTATTACGAGCGGTATATCTGTTTCGAACACAATTCCGCGGCCTGCCCCTGGTCAGGACATGTCAAATAGTCTAATATATTTTTGCTTATCGCACTGCTTGTATCGTTCGGCTTTGATAAATAGCCTCTTTATAAACAATGCATAGCTTTTTGCCTATTTTTTGCATTATTCTCTCTTAATATATATGTTTATTAAATAACATGATCGCACCCGTACACCATGGTACGGCAAACACGCCAGGGGCTTTAGTACCCTTCGATCTGGCGTGAGAAGTCTGTACACTTTCACAAGTGCGGCACCCCGAACTTATAGCACTATATGCATCGGCTCCGAATCATGATTTGGGTCAATAGTTGGGTTTGCCCGGCTCCTATGTTTTGGTGCCTTACGTTCCGCTATATCGGCTAAGGTAGCACTAGGAGAACCACTGCGATTGTGCCCCGGTTCAGCTGGGTTAAGCACCTCAGTGGAGAAAGCTAAAACTGACTGTCATGATAAGGCGAGAGACCGGTCGCTGTTCGAGAGGTTTTTCGAGTCCCTAAAGACTTATGCCGCTTCGAGCGAGGAGCTGGCTCTGTCCGGCCAAAGGCGTGTATAGCGCCCCGAATTCGGTCTTCCGAACTAGGGGCTTCGCCGAAATATAAAATTATAAAGTTCTATGGCTAAGTGAGAGTGTTCAAGCATTATAGTCCAATTGTCTGGTTCGTTGTGCTGAGCGCCTCCCTCGAAGGACCCAACCATGGGAAAAAGAGCGCTCAGGTTTATCCCGAACACCCCAGCACTAGCGGCATGGGGGCAGAAGCCGACGACTGGCCATCTCTCAATTTTTAATAAACGGCCGCACAGAAAATAATATTTTAAATTCCATAAGCATTGCTTAGCGCATATGAACAAGTTTTCAGCGCACAGGATAAACACGAGCGAGTTCATTCAAAATATTACATCTCTAGTACATTCATCCGCAATAAGGCGGGCACCGACAAGAACATCCTTGTAGTAGTTCTCGGGCTTGTGATGCTCCTTCCCCTGTGGCCCGTCCTTCACCAGCTTCTCTCCGTCAAGCTTACCCTAGTGCACCTTTGCACGGGCAAGGGCCCTCCGGGCACCTTCGATGCAGGCGGAACGCTTGATGACCTCAAGCCATGGACAGACCTCCACCAGCCGCCGCACCAGCCCGAAGTAGCTCCCAGGCAGGGCCTCTCCGGGCCACAGCCGAACTAAGAAGCCCTTCATGGCTTGTTCGGCCGCCTTGTGGAGCTCGACCAGCTGTTTCAGCTGATCGCTCAAAGGCACAGGGTGTCTGGCCTTAGAATACTGAGACCAGAACACACTCTCCGTCGAGCTGCCCTCTTCAGCTCGATAGAATGCGGCGGCGGCGGATACGCTGCGGGGAAGATCTGCGAACGCCCCTGGAGAACTGCGGATTCGGGTAAGTGACAAGTAGTTTACTTTTATATTCCTACTTTGCATTAAGAATGCCTTACCCGCTGCTATCTTTTTTATCTCCTCCAACTCTTGGAGGGCCTTCTGGGCTTTGGCCTTGGCACCCTTGGCGGACTCAAGGGCCGACGCGAGCTCGGATGCTTGCGCCTTTGACTCAAGCTCCAGGCTCTCATGTTTTTTCATGAGAGCTTGCAGCTCTTGCTGCACCTCGCCAACCTGAGCCCCAAGTCTTTCTCGCTCGGTGCGCTCCTCGGTCGTTTTCTTTCCGGCCTCAGTTAGTGCCTGCTTGAGGGTCGCCACCTCATTTGTGGCCCCTACAATAAGCAGTACTATCCTGTTATTTTTTGCAATCATGCCTCTCTATAGGCACCCTTTTTCTTTGTAGGGTATTTCTTACCTTATTTTTCCTCGAGCTGCCGTTTAGCAAGGCCGAGCTCTTGCTCGGTCCGCCTGAGGTCCTTCTTTAGGACTTCCACCTGTGCAGTAAGTGCGGCGATGGATAGCAGCGAAGCCTGCATACACATATTGACTCTTTATTGTTAGACTCCTGCGAAAACTAATAGATCCTCTATTCAGCTTTTCTTTTCGAACGCCGAACAGAGCATCAGGGGCTACTGTCTATGCGGTCATATTTTGACATATTTCTACTTACCTCGAAGCCTGTCAGAAGGCTAGCGCAAGCTTCAGTCAGTCCGCTCTTGGCGGACTGAACCCTTCGGATCACCGTACTCATAATAGTACGGTGTTCCTCGTCGATGGAGGCGCCGTCAAGCACCTCCAGCAGATTGTCCGGCACCTCCGGTTGGACGGAGGCTGCCGGCTCAGAAGGCTTGCTCCTCTTGGAAGGAGTTCGCCTACCGCGAACCGGGACTGTTGGAGAGTCCGGCGCGGCGTCCGGCACAAAGCCAGACTCGGAGCCCTGGGGGGTCTTGTCCCCTTTATTCCTGGGGTCCGGGAGGTCGCCTTTCGGCTCCTCCAGGACCACCTCCTCCTGCCTCGGAGCTTGTCGCGACGCCACTTCGGTGTCGTCCGCAGTGCGGGGGGAGACAGCGGGCGGAACTGAGTTCACGTCCGACGTATCCAGGGAGCCGCTCGACGAATCGTCGAGTTCAGTCCGGGGTGGGCTGCATAAATCACATTCGACATTAGGGAGAGCTGTGCATTAAAGGAATATCATGAGAAACTCTGGTATACGAATACTTATGATTTCGCCGGACGCTTGGCCCTGTCCGGCCACTCCTCTCCGCTCTCTGCGGCGTCGTGGGAGTAGTCCGGCGGAGGGGTCTTCCTATTCCTAGACCCCTCGGCCTCCCCCGATGGGGCGACCTTCTTCTTCTTCTTTTCTCCCCCCACTGGGGGGGGAGAGCTTTCTTTTTCCTCCTCCTCGTTTTCACAAGAGGAGGGCGCCTCGGACTCGTCAGACGACGAGTCTGATACCACCAAGTTACGGGCACTCTTTCGAGTCCCGGTGGTCTTCTTCTTCTTGACCTTCTTCTCCGGCACCACGTAAGGTGCCGGAGTCAGCAGCTGCACCAGGAGAGCTGGGGCTGGGTCTTCGGGCAGGGGAGCCGGACAGTTAATTGGTCCGGATATCGCCTGCCAAGCCTGTCAAAGGTAAGGGAGTTTAGATCCCGCATAGAGTTAATCTATGAAAAAGAGCTTAGTAATCCTGTCAAAGGCATAGATAGCTTACCTCCCTAGCGTGACGCTGCGTGCTGTATCCGCGGTCCTCGGAAGCGGATGCGGGGGCTCCGGCGCCTTTGATTATCACCTTCCAGACATCTTCATACGACGTGTTGAAGAGCCTGTTAAGGGTTCGGTGCTGCGCCGGGTCGAACTCCCACAAATTGAAATCCCGTTGTTGGCACGGGAGGACCAGACGAACGAGCATGACCTGGACTATATTGACCAGCCGGATTGGCTTGTCTACCAGGGACTTGATGCAGGTCTTCAGTCCGATCACCTCTTCATCGTTGCCCCACGACAGGCCCGTCTCTTTCCAAGACACAGGCCGCGTGGGGGGTCCGGATCTGAATTCGGGGGCTGCGACCCATTCCGGATCGTGGGGCTCGGTGATGTAAAACCACCCGGCTTGCCACCCCTTTAGGGTCTCCACAAAGGAGCCCTCGAACCAGAGGACGTTGGCTATCTTGCCAGCCATAGCACCACTCCGCTTGGCTGCCGCGCACCACCTTGGGCTTGTCGTTGAAGGTCTTGAGCCAAAGGCCGAAATGGGGGCGGACGCGGAGGAAAGCCTCACACACGACGATAAATGCCGAGATGTTGAGGATGAAGTTCAGGGCCAGATCGTGGAAATCTAGGCCGTAGTAGAACATGAGTCCCCGGACGAATGGGTGAAGTGGAAAACCCAGTCCGCGGAGGAAGTGGGGAAGGAAAACTACCCTCTCATGGGGCCTTGGGGTGGGGAGAAGCTGCCCCTCCTCGGGAAGCCGGTGCGGGATGTCCTTGGACAGGTATCCGGCTTTCCTTAGCTTTTTTACTTGAGCCTCCGTAACGGAGGAGACGATCCACTTGCCTCCCGCTTCGGACATTGCTGGAGAAGGTTGAGGTGGGAAGAGCGGGCTTGGGCTCTGGAGCTTGAGTGCGTGAGAGATGGATTGGCAGAGGAGGAAGAAGGTGTAGGTGAAAAGGTGGATCCTTATCCCCTTATACAAGCGGGTGCGGTTAGGCATCCCCACCTACCTAATAAAACTCACTTGCCTCCCAAGCGCCATGGTAAATGGCGTGGTTGGGTTACCCACGTCCGTATTGATGAGAATCCCGTTAAAAGGAGCACACGATCTCTGCTTTGACAAGACGTGCCAAGGAAACCGCCTCGCTAAACGCGCTGAGGTGGAAAAGTGAAAACAATTTGTATAAAGAGCTTGGCCGCAGTGTGTTGACGCACTACGGAATACGTCAGCAGATTTGATTTGTGTTAATATTATTCTCTATATGGCAATATGTGGAAACTTATTTTGCAGAGCCGGACACTATTTTTTGTGATTACGATCTTCTATGAAGGACTTGGAGGAGGAACCCGCCTTGCAATGCGGAAGACAATCTGCGCGCCGGACTCTTCGTCATTGAAGCCTGGTTCAGGGGCTACTGAGGGAGTCCTGGATTAGGGGGTGTTCGGGTAGCCAGACTATACCTTCAGCCGGACTCTAGGACTATGAAGATACAAGATTGAAGACTTCGTCCCGTGTTCGGAAGGATCTTTCCTTGGCGTGGAAGGCAAGCTAGGCGATGCGGATACTCAAGATCTCCTACCATTGTAACCAACTCCGTGTAACCCTAACCCTATCCGGTGTCTATATAAACCGGAGGGTTGTAGTCCGTAGGACAGAACCATCATCATACACAATCATACCATAGGCTAACTTCTAGGGTTTAGCCTCCTTCATCTCGTGGTAGATCTAGTCTTGTACTACCCATATCATCAATATTAATCAAGCAGGAGTAGGGTTTTACCTCCATCGAGAGGGCCCGAACCTGGGTAAAAACATCGTGTCCCTTGTCTCCTATTACCATCCGGCCTTGACGCACAGTTCGGGACCCCCTACCCGAGATCCGCCGGTTTTGACACCGACAAGGAGGTTTTCAAGCTTGAGATTGGGAATGTGAAGGCTCGGAGGATTTGGGCGCTGGAGCAGGAGGAGAGCGTGGGAGTGTAGATTCAACCCCCCTCACCTCTTTATAAGCTAGTAAAGGCGAAGCGTCCCTTTGTTGCACTATAAAAATCGCCATGTTTCGGCCTATATATTGTGTCATTATGGCCACTTGGGGAGAAACAATTGATTGATGATGTCCCCCAAAATATAGGGCACGATCTCTGTTTTGATACGACGTGCCAGTAATAGGTTTTCCTTGAACCGTTATTCAAATAAGTAATGGCTGATTATGCAATGTCAGTAGTGGCGACGCTTCGGTAAAAAAAGGTTGTCAATAACTGACTGTCGAACTCACCTATGTTGTTAGTCTTTGGGACTAAGCAAGCTTTGCACTTCTGATGAATAATAGTGCATTTAGGGTAGCACATGGCTAGATTTGCTTGGGCCCCTGTGAAAGTAATAAACTAAAAGGGCTCATGAAGCTTCGTACGATACCTGTCCGAGGACGTTGAACTTACCTTTTAAGCCAAAGACCACCCAGCCAAAGACATTATCCGAGGAAGATTGTCAACCTCAGCTTCGAAGACAAGTTGGGGGGCTACTGACAGTGTCTTGGACTGGGGGGGTCCTGGCCCAGCCAGACAAATTTATGGGCCGGACCACCAGCCCATCAACAAGGAGGGACTCCAGAGGCCTCCAAAGTGCGGCAACTGAAGACTTGGCATGTACTTAGATGGAAACTGACCATGTGTAACCCTAGATACCCATGGAGCCTATATAAAACAGAGGGTTTAGTCCATAGAGGCCATCCGTACACCCATTCATACATTCATCATACCCCTAGGGTTTAGACCACAACTCACAATCTTCAGGTAGATCAACTCTGTAGTTTGATGCTTCCATAATATAAGCAAGAGCAGGACGTAGGGTTTTACTTCCATAGAGAGGGCCCAAACCTGGGTAAACTTTTTGTGTGTTCTCCCTTGTTACCCATCGATCCGGTCTAATAGCTTGGGCCCCCTACTCGAGATCTGCTGGTTTTGACACCAACAACCATGCTATTGTTTGTCTTTGTTGCTTTGGTTGTTGTGAGCTTGCGAGTACATTCAAAGTACACACCTGGCGTGTCATGCCTTGTCGAGGATCCTGAGTTTGTGAGCTAGGATGTGTCCCAGACAGTGTCCCTACAGAGTGGAGTTCATCACCGTTGTCGACGTTCCACTGCTAGAAGTTATTCCACTGCTACGAGTTGTTCCGGTGCTAGTATAGAGCTACCTTATGTAACACCCCAGTAATCAAGCTACGGTGCCCTTCCTCTAATTAAGCCAAGTCATCATCATTAACTTACAAATAGTCTTTAAGACCCAAAGTCCATTCCAATTCTAAATTCAATTGGTGGGTAAAAATAAAACTTCTTCAATTAAATAAACAAAAGTGTTCATGTTATTGCAAATATTCACTTCTATTTTTCATGCATAGACCAACATTGTTTTGGATATTTTAAAATGCCCTTGACCTCTTTAAAACAGTGCCAACAACACGTGTTTTGCCCATTTAAATACACACATAAATTAAGTGAATTAAATTAAGTCCCAAACTTTTTGTGCATTCCAATAACAGTACCTAGTATTTTTGGGCAAGTTTCAAATTTAAATAAAATCAATTGGTCACTCGAATAAATACCTAACAGAGTCTGAAAATGAAATAGAAATAAAAAAAGAAATATTGGAAAAGTGCCCTGTGCACTTTGGCCCAACAAGTGCACAGGCTGGCCCGGCCCGCCTAAGCAGGCCTTTCCTTCCTTCTCTCGCTACAAGTAAGGCCGAGCACGCCATGGCCGCACACGTCACCGGATGGCCACGTGCAAAGCATCCGCCGCCTCCCCACTGTCGCCAATGCCTACATGACCTCGTCAACCTCCCCTGGCGAACCCTAGCTACCTCACCCCCTCCCCCTACGTCGCCCCCGCATCGTCATCCGCCTCACTCGGCTCTTCCTCACCTCGGATCTCCACCACCAGCGACTGCTGGACCTCCCAAGCTTGTCTCCTCGCCCTGCGGTGAGGCCCTTGCCTGATCTACTTTGTTTCCCATCGAACCAACCGTTGTTTGGCGCCACTGGTTAGTGATCTACCAGTGACCCCTCACCTTGTCCCAATTGCCCTTGCTTTATGTTTGATGACTCGAATAATGTGATCGACGTCCAGAGCCCGACATATCACATCACACCCCCTTAGTTGCTTGACACTGCAGGGTACTAACGAGTGTCGAGGATGATGCCTCGTAACGCACTCCTGATGACAACTCTGGACTGTAGCTAATCGGATGTGGCCTATGGAGGGTGATTCTGTAACACCCTGGTTTTTGGCCATTTCTTTTTCTTTTTTGTTTATTTGGTTTCTGCTCTTATTTTCTTTTTTATATGGATCTCTGGACTTGAAACCTGGGAGATCATTATCATTTCTTCTCTGAAGTGGCTCATCATTCTGAAATATTTCCCAAGATCATGCCATTTTCCATTCTAGCCCAACCCAAAATTCTTTTTCTTGGAATATTCCTTTTTCTATTAAAGGAATAATCCGGTCTGACCTAGGTTGTGAAGCAACCTATATTTTTGTCACTCCAAAATTCCCCAAATAATTCTCATAATTTTTTTGGATCATATATGTCCCAAATATGTATAAACCATCCTTGTTCAGTTCATAAATAATTCTCCAATATTCCTTCTTCATTTCTGTCCAGAGTGGCCTACTGTGAAGGAAGTGCCACCTATCTTTTCTTGATTGCTCACAAACTTTTTGGGCATGCTTTTGCATCAAAATCATTGCCTCATGCCAAAATTCAGCTCCATTTTCCTAGTGAATCTTCCTCAGAAATTTTCCAAAGTTTCCGTCAGAAGGAAGCCTTTATGAAGAAAGTACTAGCTAGGTTTATCAAGTTGAGTTGAAGTTTTCTATGCCTCTTCATGTGCTCATATCATCACACTACTCCAATTTTCAGCTCCATCCAACTATCTATGTGAACACACCTTCAAATCTTTGTTTTTGTCAATATTTTCAGGTTGTGAAGCAAGTATATTTTATATTGCTTCATTATTCCTGAAAATTTAGCAGATCATTCTTATAGCCATAAAAATTTCTCCACCAAACTTGGGATCAATTCATCTAGCCAATATTTCTCTATAATTATTCCAAGTTTCTGGACAGAGAGGATGTTTGTGAAGGAAGTACCATTTTGGCAAGTCCAAATGGTATGACATTTTTACAGCATCTTCATATGACCAAATCATCAGGCTTTACTAAATTTTAACTCAAGTGATCACTCCATGTGAGTGCACCGTCTTAATCAAGATTCTGGACCAAACCTGCTATTACAAAGCAACCATGTTGTTTTATGGTCCATTTCCTTCAAAACTTCACATGGTCATAGTCCTTCTTGTCCTAAGCATCCCATACATGAAGTTTGGCTCGTTCCTCTTCTTTGTTGATCACATGTGTGCAGCCAAGTTTGCTACAACAAACTTTCATCGATGCCTCACTTCTCTACAGAGCCTCTTCTCTCGATCTTTCACCTCCAGCAGTCCACCTGATGCAAGGACTACACGCTAGACATGTGCTAGCAGCCTCTCTTGTCCTCTTATTGCCATGTCGTGTGGTGACCGCCACTAGTACAGTGAGGTGCTATACAAACGGCTTTTAACCGCTTTCCGCCGGCATTTGGAACCATCACCAAGTGAGTGTGGGCGATAGGGGGTCCTTCCCACACGACCCAGAATCCATCGGGGATATGCCCTCCTAGCACACACGCTCGGCAAAATGAGGTCGTGTGCGACCGGCGAGCACTCAAATACAGAAATGCGTACAATAGTGCTAAAAAATACAATTATACATGCGAAATCATTTCCGGTCGTGAGTACATCCCACATAGTCAGTCAGCGCTAAACATTTCCGTTCGTATATACATCCCACACAGTCGCTCCAAGGAAAACGTTTCTGTTCGCAAGTACATCAAACACAATTTTCCTGGTTAAATCGTTTGTGATAGTATTTCCGTTGCACACAGTAATAACAATTCGATGCATCACACACGGTGCCTAGAAGAAACTGTGTGTTAAGGGTTGTCCATCGCACACAGTTTTTATGTGGTAAATGTTTGGCCAGGTGGCCTAACGCAAACAGTTTTCAAGAGGACGTCGTGTGTGATTGTTCATTAATCTAACACGGATTATTCCTAGAAACTTTGTGCGTTATTGAATGCATCGCACACGATGTTTTCTCAATAACCGTTTGCAATAGAAAACCTAATTAATAGGCTAATTATCCAGTTATTAATAATCCATTTATTTATCTAATTGACATTTCATATTAAGCACACAATATATTTCATTTTCATAATTGAAATACATCAGAGTACAACATCATATAGCTTCAGCACTCAGCTACCCCATTACACAACTACACCAACACCAAGTTTCACATCCAACATCTATAACCTTTTGAAATTAGCATCATAGACAGTACATGGACAGTTGTATCTCATCTGGAAAACTGCTGAAGCAGAAGGCGAATATTGAGCCTTCATTGATGTTGAAGGTCTTTGTAACTTTAGGCCAGTGCCTGTGGATGATTGACCGTCCATCCTTCGTCCTCTTCAGGAACACTTCAATATTGAACCGTGGGTGTTGTATGAATACCTTCCTCGCCTCCTAACCATACAGGTGGTTTGAGAGGTAATCATCAGTGAAATTCTTTGGAAAGGCCTGAAAACAAGGATGTGCATAAATATCTTCTCTATATTGGAAATGGGGCAAAGGAATAAAAAAGGCAAGGTATAATAGTTAGTACCATCATGTAGTGAACTGATGTCTTCCTCATTGTGCAGACAAAAATCTTGTTGTTTTTTGTCGCTAATTTCTTTATCCTAACAATCTTTCTGAGTTTCTTGACTTGAATGATATTCATGGACAACTCATTTCCCCATATGCAAAAAGGGTCGAACAGTGGGTCAAAACCTCTGACAGCACGACCTACATTTGCAAGACCAAATTGTTAAAAACCTAATTATTAGAATGGTTCCTCCAATTGCACAATAATGAGCTATCAGACAACGGACCATGCATGTGTTAACCTTGATTGTAAACCTCAGTGCTTCCCATTGTTTCCCTGCAACACATATAAGGTAGTTAGTCATCAGGTTAAGTAAGGGTTCGCATGCTATTAGTAAAATATTTTGATGAAAAATAAGCACATTGCAGATTCATCAGATTAATTCAAGCCACATGGAAAACTCATTTATCCAAACCAAGCATGATTAAGAACTAGGAAATATAGCACTTGTATATGTTTCTCATGTATTAAGTGCAACCAAATTCGATTTATTCCTCACATGCACAACAATACAAAATTCTACCCACGACAATTGGACATCGCAGTGTAGAATTGAACCAAGCAGTTAGCTAAACACCACAACAAATGAACCAAACATTAACTGAGCACCACATTGCACAATATAACATACCCCTAATAGAAGATCAGACAGTTAACCAAGCATGCTTAACAACTTGGAAATATAGCAATTGTATTTTTTCTCATGTATTTACTACAACCAAATTCAATTTATTCCTCACATGGTATACAATAACAGAATGCACCCACAACTATTGAACATCGCATTGCAGAATTGAACCAAACAAAACAGTTAACTAAACACCACAACAAATGAACCAAACGTTAACTGAGCACCACATTGCACAATATAACATACTCCTAATAGAAGATTAGACAGTTAACCAAACCAAGCATGCTTAACAACATGGAAATATAGCAATTGTATTTGTTTCTCATGTATTTAGTACAGCCAAATTCGATTTATTTCTCACATGGTATACAATAACAGAATGCACCCACAACAATTGAACATCGCATTTCAGAATTGAACCAAACAACCAACCGCATCGCATCGTCGGCGCGTGAGGCATCGACGGTGGCCTTGACGACAAGGTGCTCCTCCATGATTTGGGGGTCGACACGAATGGCAGCCATCGCGACCTCATCCGCACGTGTGGCCGCGATTTGCTTCCCCACTGCCAAATGGTCCTTGGGATCCTGGCTATACTGCGTGCACCATGGTTAGGGCGGTGCTTATTTGGTGGAGGGGTCGGTGATTTGGGTGGAAGGTATCGCGCCGGCTGTCAGGGCATGTTGGATGTGGAAGGAGAAGGAGGATGGGGGTCGACTGTGGATTACCTGCCTGGATAGGCGAGGCCGAGCAGCATGGAGGAGGGTCGCCGGCGAGGAGGCGGCACTGCAAGCAAGGAGTGAAGGTTTCAACTTGGAAAGGAAGGCAGAAATAGGGGAAATGTGGCTTTTGGTAAAGGGGAGGGGGCAGGGAGGTAGATATTTCCGCAAAAGCGAAAAATTTGGAATCGCTTCAGCGAAAAAACTGGCGCGCAAAGTGTCATCAGACACGGTCCCTTATTCAGAACTATGTACGATATGTGAACATCACAAACGATTCAGATAGCTTAACCTGTGTGTGTTGAGTTTGAACGTCAAAAATTTTGGTTCAAATTTCCCTGGTTAAAGTGGTCATCCACGTCATTGCATAATTTGGGTACACAAAGGAGACTACAACACAACCACACTTCTTAATCGAGCAAGTTCAGCAATTAAACAGAGCTAGCTGACCTAAACATTACTCTAACAAATTAAAGATAGGCGCTCTTAATTAAACAAAAGAAAGAGTACTACTACGGCTGGTGCTCGTCGATCTCCGCCGCCGCCTCCATGTCCAGCTCGCGCCCGACGGTCTCCTAGGGAAGGGGCTCCATAGCATCAATTGCACCATACTCGGCAAGCATCTCGCCATCCGCGTCCGCCATATCTTTGGAATAGGCCGCCACGTGTTCTGCGTGGGCGGCCGTGATCTGGGCTCTGGCGGGCTCCATCGTGGCAAGGTATGCCGCGTAGGAACGAATGGCTGTTCGAACTCTCTCGTCGATTGCTAACTCTTTGGTCGTGGGTTGCCGACCGTTGTCGAAAAAGCTTCGTTCAATTTGTGCAGTGACCGCCACGAGCTGGGCGTGGACGGCCTCGACATGGTAGTGGGCGGCCTCCATCAGGGTTAAGGCTGCAGCTGTGGAATGGAGAGCTGCTGTGCCGCTCTCGCCAGTTGCTATCCCCGAGGCAGATGATGTTGCCGTCGCCTGAGAAGCAACATCGGTCGTTTGGGCTGCCTTGGCCGCCCGGACACAGACTGCGGTCGCCCTCACGAAGCTTGTTAGCACGCGTCTGGCGGCTGCGGCCACGCTCTCACCGGAGTGGACCGCCGAAGTTGACCTCACGACATGGGTCTACGTCCCCATCTTTCACCGGCGATGAATGAACAGTGAAATGACATATGGGGAGATGAGCTAGTGTGCTTGACATGCCGACTATGGATTGTAGCCGACGCACCTTCTCGCGTAAGCCATAGGCGTACTATACACCGACGATGCTCCAAGATATTTTGTGCTGCACCTCACATGATTGGTGATAATAAACTGTGTGTGATCTACTTGATTTATCGTCTTGATTTGAATTACGTAATGGGGTCACATCTACAAAGGATGGTGTTTTAATTGCTAGAACTTTTATCTGCAAAGAACATGCAACTATAGGTATGTCGTCAAAAAAATTGGAAATATTTAGGGTTCGTTTGGACGTTTTTATACATTAACTTGGTTTTGTAGGCATTTCAGGTGCATAATTCTAATTTGAACTACATGCACATGCTCCAGTGCATATAAATGGGTTGAAAAATCAAATATGTGTCCTTGGTTGCATGCTTAGGTCCCATGCAAGAAATGGGAATGAATGTCACACACCCTGCCACCGTCACTCGGCCGCAAACATTGAGATACCTGGTTTTTAAATTCTAGTAAATCCAAAACTCGTTTCAAATTCATGAAACTTGGCATGCTATCATGGAGCGGCATCAACATGCCATGGTAATTTTTTTGTTCCATTTGGGGCAGGTTTGGGTATAAGCTTCTCAGAAACAAGAGCTTCTCACAACAAGTGTGATGGTTTCGGTAGGGAACGTGCCACCTTTGGGGACGAAACGATATCCGTTGCCTCTTATTGCTTTCAAAAATTTCGAGTGTCAACATAGAACAACAATAGTGTTGTGTTTAATTTTAGAATTTTTTGGGGTTCGTTTGGACATTTTTATCCATTAACTGGGTTTCCCAGGCATTTTATGCGCATAATTCAAATTTGAACTACATGCACATTCTCCACTGCATATAAACTGGTTGAAAAATAAAATATGTGTCCTTGGCTGCATGCTTAGGTCCCATGCAAGAAATATGAATGAATTTCAAACACCCTGCCACCGTCACTCGGTCGCAAACATTGAGATACCTAGTTTTTAAATTCTAGTAAATCCAAAACTCATTTGAAATTCATGAAACTTGGCATGCTATCATGGAGCGGCATCAACATGCCGTGGTAAAATTTTTGTCCCATTTGGTGCATGTTTGGGTATAAGCTTCTCACAAACCAGAGCTTCTCACAACAAGCGTGATCGTTTCGGTAGGGAACGTGCCACCTTTGGGGACGAAATGATATCCGTTGCATCTTATTGCTTTCAAAAAATTTCTAGTGTAAACATAGAACAACAGGAGTGTTGTGTTCAATTTTGGATTTTTTTGGGGTTCGTTTGGACATTTTTATACATTAATTGGGTTTCCCATGCATTTTATGCGCATAATTAAAATTTGAACTGCATGCACATTCTCCAGTACATATAAACTGGTTGAAAAATCAAACATGTGTCTTTGGTTGCATGCTTAGGTCCCATGCAAGAAATGGGAATGAATTTCAAACACCCTGCCACCGTCACCCGGCCGCAAACATTGAGATAACTGGCTTTTAAATTCTAGTAAATCCAAAACACATCTGAAATTCATGAAACTTGACATGCTATCATGGAGCAGCATCAACAAGTCATGGTAGAAATTTTGTCCCATTTGGGGCATGTTTGGGTATAATCTTCTCACAAACCAGAGCTTCTCACAACAAGCGTGATGGTTTCGGTAGGGAACGTGCCACCTTTGGGGAAGAAACGATATCCGTTGCCTCTTATTGCTTTCAAAATTTTCTAGTGTCAACATAGAACTACAGGAGTCTTGTGTTCAATTTTGTAATTTTTCGGGGTTCGTTTGGACATTATTATACATTAACTGGGTTTCCCAGGCATTTTATGTGCATAATTCAAATTTGAACTACATGCACATTCTCCAGTGCATATAAATTGGTTGAAAAATCAAATATGTATCCTTGGTTGCATGCTTAGGTCCCATGCAAGAAATGGGAATGAATTTCAAACACCCTGCCACCGTCACTCGGCCGCAAACATTGAGATACCTGGCTTTTAAATTCTAGTAAATCCAAAACTTGTCTGAAAATCATGAAACTTAGCATGCTATCATGGAGCAGCGTCAACACGTCGTGGTAAATTTTTTGTCCCATTTGGGGCAGGTTTGGGTATAAGCTCCTCAATAACCAGAGCTTCTCACAACAAGCGTGATGGTTTCGGTAGGGAACGTGCCACCTTTGAGGACGAAACAATATCTATTGCCTCTTATTGCTTTCAAAAAATTTCTCGTGTCAACATAGAACAATAGGAGTGTTGTGTTTACTTTTCGATTTTTTTTGGGGTTCGTTTGGACATTTTTATACATTAACTGGGTTTTCTAGGCATTTTCATGTGCATAATTCAAATTTGAACTGCGTGCACAAGCTCCAGTGCATATAAATTGGTTGAAAAACAAATATGTGTCCTTCGGGGCATGCTTAGGTCCCATGCAAGAAATGGGAATGAATTTCAAACACCAAGGCAGTGTTGATAGCCGGCCAAACATTGAGGTACTTTGTTTTTAAATTCTAGTAAATCCAAAACTTGTCTGAATTTCATGAAACTTGTCATGCTATAATGGAATGGCACCCGACATGCAGTGGTATTTTCTATGTCCATTTGAGAGAAGGTGCACTCGAATAACAGACAACAAAGGTATTTTGAAACAAATAGCTTCCATCTACAACGTTTTGTATAATTTAAATTGTGTGCGTTCTTTTAACCATTCACGTGACGCCACGCCTCTCTATTTTAAAGGCTAGGAGGTGTCGGCGGACAGGTGCTTGAGTGCTTGACTAAACGGAAGGCGTGCGAGCAGTACTCCAATGCGGAGGCTCACCGGGAAGCGTGCGAGTTGTACGTTGCGGAGGCTCACTAGGAAGTGAGCCCTTTGACTTCCATGGCCGCCCGCCTTGTTCGCATCCTCTACATTAATGGCGCCCAAGCTGCAGTTTAATACGGGTTTTAAATATAAAACACTCATCGCAAACGTTTTAGTTAGAACACCCGTATGCAAAACCGACAATTTCCCCAGGAAGCCAAGGGAAAATGTGTCAAGCAGGATTTGTGCAGCTCTTGATCGCAAACGTTTTAGTTAGAAAACATGTATGCAAACCGACAGCTTCCCCATGAAGCCAAGTGAAAATGTACCGAGCAGGGTTTTTATACCAGGCCGGTAAGCATTGGGATTTTGGGGGATTTCACTAAGTCGGGCAGGAAGCTTGCGCGGGAACCTGCGAGGTTGTGCGGGAACGGGCTCACCGATGATTCATTGGCGCCACTTCGAGCCACTGTTTGGCCAAAAGAACGCCCCCGCGCGCTGTGCAAGCTTGCGCTGTAAGCCGTCTGCGGCAGCGGGGTAACAAGACGTGCGAGAGGAGAATGAAAGGACACGTACACATACGGTTAATACAAAAAAATGTTTGCGATTTAATTACCTACTATACCCCCATCCTTGTTTATAAGTATGATTTAAGTAATAAAATACGAATGCATGTCGCCAAAGATTATATCGTTGGAGTCGTATTTGAACATAGTTTCTAGCTATAAAATTTTTGTAACATGCATTAACACTTTTTTGGTTAAATTTAAGGTTATATACAAGCAAGCATTTTCCCGCAACACACACGGCTTATTCCATCACAAACAGTTCGGATGGATCAACTGTATGCCACGTATCGCACACGCACCTCTAATCTGATTCGTGCTCGATGTCTCCGACATCGCTTGCATAGCTCATCTTATTTTCCAGTATCACTGTGCCGGCCTTTGCTCGCCGTTAGGCACCGCAGTGTGTTGTGCTCTCCGTTAGGCGCCACAGTGCGCTCTGCTCGCATCCGTCGGCGCGCTCGGCTTGTGGACAACTTTTCCTTGCGTGTTCAACTACTATATGCATATATATATATATATATATATATATATATATATATATATATATATATATATATATATATATATATATATATATATATATATATGGTTGCTCGCCGTTGAGGCGACCGCGGAGCGCTCTGCTCGCGTACCTCCGCACCGCTCTACCAGCGGTTGGGTGTGCACACGATCACGTCGGGGGGCCCATATGCATGCGGTTGCACCGCGCGCGTTGCCATGCGATGCAGTTACGTGCAGCACGATGGAGTTACGCGCTGCAAATTAGAACTGCCATCAGGGCCTGCCGATATTCCTGGCCGTCCGACTTCCCCTTTAATTCCCGCGGCCATTATAACCTTAGTCTCTTCAACCTTTCGATCACGCCCCACAACACAACAAGCACACCCACGACGACACATAGAGAGGGGATGTCCAGCAGCACTCCAATGGAGTTCGGCAAGCATAGAGTGGAGACCCACGCGAGGGAGATGGATCTCTCGGTGGTGTAAACCATCGACCCGGCCGTGGTGGACGACTACATCAACAGTGTTGGGCAGTTGCTGGCTCGAGACAAGTAGAAGGTGGTCGGCATCGACCTCCAGTACACCGCCGGTTGTCCTGGCATAGATCAGAAGGTTGCCGTCGCCCAGTTGTGCATGCGCCATCATGTCCTCATCTACCACTACTGCATGGCCACAGAGCCTTGCGACCATTTCAACAGGTTTGTCAACAGTACCGACTACAAGTTCACCATGGTGGAAACCTCCGACGGTGTAAACGCGCTCAGTGTTACGGGCTTGACCTGCAAGAACCTTGTCGAAATCCGTGACCACTATAGGTTCTGGGGCAGCATGAAGAAGGACTCCCTGCTCAAACTCGCCTCGGCCATCATCGACCCCTACTATGAAAAGATGAAGCAATATGCCCAAAGAACAAGTCCCTATCCTGGCACAGGGCCTGGATGCGGCAACTGGATGAACCTCACCTCAGGTTCGCGGCCAAAAGCATGTACACATGCTACGAGATGCACAGGAAGATCATTGACATGAGGAAGTGCCTCGTTACCCAAATCGACGAGCCCGGATCGAGCCACAAGCAGAGCAAACATCACAAGAAGTAGATGATGATGAGATGATCGTTTATACTAGTTAATCATGCATGTAATATATAGTTTACTTTACTGGTTGTGTGGAAATTTCATGTGTGTAGTAGCCACCTATATAGACACACACACACACACACACACACACACACACTTATAAGGACACGCAAAAATAAGCCAGAGCGCACAAAATGTAATCGTACGCTTCGCCTAGCGCACAAGCCAAATAGCGACCGATGCGTTAATTAGCCCCAAACCACCCACTGTCCACCTTCGTCCGCAACCTATATGCATCCATCGTAACAAACCAATTCATATGGTAATGGATACTGCCAGCTTTTTTACCATGATTAGAAGAATGGCATGGTAATTCCATTACCACATTTGTAACTTGTGGTAATTCCATTACAATATTCGCCAACTATTTTACCATGATCACAAGAATGGTTGGTTTGCAGGGATGGTAATTCCATTACCATATATGCCAGCTATTTTACCATGGTTTTTGGATTGTGCATGGCCCAAAGTAATGTATTTAACTCTATTACTATTTTGCCAGCTATTTTATTGGGATTAGAAGAACGACTAGTTTGCAGAGCGGTTTCTCATGCGCGACTGGTAGTAACCAATTTAATTTCGTTACTTTTTCTAGCATGCAGTATTACCTTCATGATTAGTGGGGTTGTAGCGACCCGACCTCAGACGGTCAAGTCTTTGTGCTTCAGTGTCATCCCTGGATCGGTAATGCTGACACACACAGTACTCGAAGGATTTATAACAGAGTAGCAATCACACCCTTAATACATCGAATGTCTCAAAAGAGAACTTATTACAATAAATATGGCTTAAGGCCATCTAACTAAGATAATGGCAGAAGGCTTGGAAGATAAAGTGAGTCCATCAACTCCAACGGCATAGCTGAGTGCACGACAACGGCCTAGCGAACCTTACTCTTCGTCTGAGAAGTCTGCAACATAATACGTTGCAGCCCGAAAACGGGTCAGCACATGGAATATGCTCGCAATATAACACAGTAGAGCAATGAACAGAATAATGCTATTAGTACATGCCTATATGGCTGGTGGATGCTCTATGGTTATATGGTTTTTGCGAAAAGCCATTTTTTCCTACAACAAAGGAATAAAATTTATCTAACTATCATGGTAGTTGAAACATCATTGAGAAGGTACCTCCAACTCAATCCCAATTAAAAGTAATTATCAACCCAACAAATTAAATTAGAGTGATGAGATACAATAGGATAATCCAAGTACTAGATACTCAAGATGTCCATAACCGAGGACACGGCTAACCATGATTAGTTTGTACACTCTGCAGAGGTTTGCGCACTTTTCCCCACAAGACCCGATCTCCTCCGTTGGATTTCTCGCACTACATGGTGTTTCAGAAACGGATGACCGAGACACAGTCTTTCAGAAGCATTAACTCTTTACTCAGGGTGGACAGTTACACCTACTTTCCCTCTACATCTGCTAGCCCACCACAGAAAGAGGTCACACAACATACACAACTATGCCAGAGCCCATAATGGCTCGTGGTTGCACGCGAAAGTTTCTAGCATGAAAAATCTCACGATCCCTTTGAGCCTGGGTGGCGGACCGTAGGAGGATCACACGGTATATCCCCGGGATCTCCTAGGATAACACTGGTATATCCCCAGGTGCCCAAACACGCAATCCACCCAGATGTGTATTAAAGTTGCCACCTTAAGTTGAACCATTAATTAACAACTCACATCTGTCATGGATACACTCAAACCCAATCCACGTCTACGAGCATAGCATAGCAATATAAGCATAACGTAGAAGTAACTCCCAAGGATTTGATATTAAAACAGGTAATAGGTTCTACCTCATCATCTACTTCCCAAACCCACAAGTTAAACACATCCTATTCATGCAATATTTGAGGATTCTAACTAATGCATAAAAACTGGGTATGAAAGAGTATGATCAATGTGTTACTTGCCTTGCTGACGATCTGCAAAACCTAGAGAATCGTAGTAGCACGCTTTGCACTCCGAGAATTCTATCGCAAACAAACAATAGAATACATAAGCAATCAAGCAAAGGTGCACGGGTAAAACTCAAATAAAAGATCTAACCAGAAAGTTCAACTTAAGAACTCTAGTTTGCAAAAAGAATCAAATCAAACGGAGCAACGAAACTCAAACTGCGGAAGAAACAAGATCCGATTACTAATTTGGACTAAAGTCAAATTTTACAGTACCAAAATCTTGTTCAAGTTGTTTAAACAGAAAGAGGGCTTCGAGACAAAGATCTAGGCGCTTGAATTGCCTGGTACCGATAAACGAGCAAAAATATAAACTAAAACAAAAATCAGGTCAGAAATCGCGATCGAAAACAATTGCGGAAAACCCTGGAAAAAGAAAAAACTGACAAACAGGCTAACGAACGAACGTTCACTGTCTGTGACTAACGGGTGAACGGTGTTCGTTAAAACAAACGAACGTACGATGTTTAACCGAACCGAGTAAAAAACCGAACTGATCTATTAAAAAATATATAGGGTTTTCAAAATAAACCGAATGGTTTTAAAAAAACGACGGCTACCTCGTCGTACGTGACGGCGGTGGCGGCGGCGGCAACTCCGGCGGCGGGGCGGCGGCGGCGTCGGGCGGCGGCGGCACGGCGGTTGGCTAGGGTTAGGGTTGGCGCGGCGTGGGCTGGGCCTCGGGGTCGCGGCTCGGGCGGCTTATAAGAGGCCGGCCTAGAGAATCCCGGCCGGGTACGACCCGAAGTCGGTTCACTTTTTTTAAGTAAGTCCTGACGCAGAAAAACAAAGAAAAGAAACACTAACAGACTCCAAAAATCCCGAAATAAATTTTCCCCTCCCTCTAAAATATGCCGGACAGAGTGAACATTTATTTGGGCCTAGAATGCAATTTTGGAAAACACGTATTTTTCCTAATTCAAATAAAATTGCAATAAAATCCAAATAAAATCATTTATTTGATTTTAATATTTTCCCTCCAATATTTCATTTATTTTGGAGAAGTCATATTATCTCCTCTCATATATTTTGATACGAAATATTTTCGGAGAGAGAAATTAATTAAAACCAAAGTGATCCTTGTTTTCCATATTTGGAAAAATTCCAATATGAAAAATCGTGAAACCCCCAACTCTCTCCGAGGGTCCTTGAGTTGCTTAGAATTTCGAGGATCGCAAAAATCGAAAATGCAATAAAATATGACTTGCATGAATGATCTATGTATAACATTCCAAATTGAAAATTTGGGATGTTACAGGGGTGGTTCAAAGCGACGGGACATGGAGGTGGGCGCATGGAGTGGTAACAGAAATTAAACACATTACTATATTTTTCACTTCCTTTTACGGTCAAACAATTAGCAGCGCGAGACTCCAACCGACCGGCACGCAAAATAAGAGTTCTGCGCTCTCGCTTAGTTTAGCGCCAGCGTATATTATGATAACACCCTTAAAACCTTATTCTGCACCTCAAAAATGCTTATTCTGCTAACACTAGCGATCCCTCGTCCCTCAACCCACCTCACCACACCCAAATCCCTGTCCACCTTCCCTGCGTCACTCCCCCGATCCCCCTCCACCTTCTTCCCTGCGTCACACCCCCGATCCCCCTTCCACCTTCTTCCATCGAGGCGCCATGCCCCGCCGGCGCTCCCAACCCCGAGCACCACCTTCCCCGCACCTCCTTCCTCCCACCCCCACCACCCCCTACCCCAACCATCCGGGCGCTGCACCAACTCCTCCCCGGCGCCACTGCACCACCTCAACCACCACGCCGTGACACCACTCCCCTCCCGGCGTCGTGGCACCCACTCCCTCCCCACGCCGACGCACCCTCTCCAACCACCTCCCTCCTCGACCCACCTATCGCTGCGTCGGCCAGCTGCCGGATCTGCCCTGTCGTCGTCCTCCCGCGGCTACCCGACGCCAGATCCACTTGTAGCCGTCATGGGGGCGTGTCAGGGGCGTCCATGGAGGGACCGGTGAGCTCGAGGGTCGCCAGCGAGAACCCCTCCTCGTTCCTCCACCTCCTCCCTCCCATACAACTGCGTATCGCCCCAACTCCCATTGAGATTCTTCCCCTAGCCACCGACGGCAGCAACCCCGAACTTGCTTGAGCGCGCGACAGTGGTCCACGGGCGTCGTCCAGTGTAGCTCGGTCCTGCCCCAATGCAGTTCAGCTGCCACTGTGGGCGTCCATGCCGCCATGCCCAGGGAACTGATCCAGTCGCCCGTGCAGCGGATCTAGCCACCCCCAGGCAAATCCCTCCTTCCCACACACTAGATCCATGGCTCCTAGATCGAGATGCCGCCGCCAGTAACTTCTCCTGGCCTACCTCCCCTCCTCCTATGGCTCTCGTGCCACGGCCGCGCTGCCCTGGAGCCTCGCCGACCGCTCCTATCTCGATCCATACTGGAATCGAGTGCATCGATAGCTGCGGGCCGAGCTTCTTCTCCCTCGCCAGCGAGCTCCTTCTCCCTCTGTCACTAGATTAAGGAGGCGCTGGTCAACGCACCCCCTGGTGGTGCCCCTACGGTAGGCGCACTTGCAGTGCAGTTCGCTGGCGAGCCATTTGCAGTGTAGTCCGGTGGTGCACCATCGATGCAGGCTGTAGGAGGGTGGTGGTGGTGGCACCCTCACCTGGATCCGGGAGGAGCTGGGTGGGAGTGGGCGGCGTGCTGGAGAAGGAGGCAGTGACCACTCACCGCATCGCCAGCCTCTGTGCAGCTCAGTTGCCTCTCCCCGTGTAGCTCGCTTGCCGCCCCCGTGCAGCTCACCTCCGCCGAGCAAACTCTCTCTGGCGAGTCTACATCACGTCCGCACCACATAATGTAGTTTGAGTGCAGTTTTTGATTATTTTTGTAGCATCCATCCATCCAACCCAACAAGTTTAGAGTTTGTGTGTTCGGTGCAGTACCGCAGTGCAATGCAGTGCATTTTTGGTTTCAGAGTCTCGTCGAAGGCCTCGTGGTGCTATCCTCACTTAAATTTTTATGTGAATTGTATGTACAACATGTGTAACAGAATTGCAAGGCCAAATTTGTTGTAAAAAATGATGCTTAGATGCGTTTCAGAGTAAAATCCTATGTGGTTCACTTGGTAAACAAAAAGTGTCTGGTATGTAAATTTTTGAAGCTCACTTTGTAATGTCATGTGGCTCACCTCTCGATAGTTTTGCAGTCCACTTACGCCTGAGGCGAAGCTCACTTTGTAATCCCATGCGGCGCACCTCTCAGTAGTGTTGCGATATCCAATATGAAGCTCACTTTGTAATCTCATGCGGCTCAGCTGTCGATAGTGTTGTGGTTCACTTATGCCCGATGTGAAGCACACTCCACTTCCTCGCTTGAGAAAATGTACGTCTAACAAAAAAACAATGAAGTTCGCTTGCCCGTCTGATGCAGTGCAGTTTTCATTCTGAAGCAGTGCGGTTGACCGTGTGATGTTGTTCATCCCCTAAGTGCAAAAAAATAGTTAAGGAAACGAAAAAAAGTAATGCGGTTCACTTCTTGACAGTGTTGTGGTTTATTTACACCAGATGTGAAGTGCACTCTACTTTCCCGTCCTAGAAAAAATTACGTTTGAATAAAAGAAAAACATGCAGTTCTCTTACCCGTTTGATGCAGTGCGATTTTTCGTCCGATGCAGTGCAGTTTTCAGTCGGATGAAGTACCCACGTCGATTTGGGTGTCGCCGAAAACAGAGTGTCTGCATTTCGGTAAATTCAAAATTCCTCTTAAACCGTAAAGAATTAGAGAGAGTGTTCTACATGAAAGAGTTGCGTATCGTTGATATCTTTCCAACAGCATATCGTTTGAATCATTCCGACCAGCGGTTTGCAAAAATTTCGCGAAAAACGGCCGCTGCCACTCGTTGTCCGCCGCGCGATTTTCAAAATTAACTTAAAACCGTAAGGAATTTCAAAAATATTTCAACATATGAAAGTTGCGCCTCGTTCGTAGCTTTCCAACGGTGTATCACACGCCTTGTTTCGACAAACGGTTCAAAAACTGGAGCGAAAATAGTACCGAAAATTCGAAAAAAATTGAAAAACAAAATTCCGCGATTTAGTAAATTTGAAACTGCTCTTAAACCGTAATGAATTAGAGAAAAATTTATATATGAAAAATATGCGCCTCGACGATATCTATCCAACGGCGTATCGTTTGCTTCATTCCTACGAGCGGTTTAGAAGAAATCGGGGAAAAACGCTCGCTGCCACTCGTCATGGGCCGCACCATTTTCAAAACTGCTCTTAAACAGTGTGGAATCTCAAAAAGTGTTCAACATGTCAAAGTTGCGCCTAATCCATAGCTTTTCAATGGTATATCACACGCCTCATTCCGATAAACTGTTAAAAAATTAGAGCGAAAACAGTACCGAAAAAATAACGCGTGCAGTTTTTTCCGACGAGAAGTTCACTCGTGTGAGTGCTGCAGCACACTTGATTCAAAGAATGACGTGCACTTACGTTCAGCGTGCAGTGCGGAGGTGGTGTGTAGAATAGTTATTCTGCTAATATTAGCAGAATAGATACACGTTCACAAACAGTTCATCCGAGTGATATATATCCCATCGCACAACACACACGTCTTATTAGTAGCAATCGTCTGTGTTATTATCGTTCTTCGCATACATTTCTGATTACAGACCTGTTTTCCACGTACCACACACATCATGTTATATTGAACCATTTCTGTTATCTTTTCTCAACACAAACAGTTCATCCGAGTGAACCGCATGCCGTATATCGCACACACCTTGATCTGGCTGACCATTTCTTTTGTGTTGCCTAATCACAAACAGTTCATCCGAGTGAACCGTATGCTGTATATCGCACACACATCCATCTGGCTGCTCATTTCTTTTGTTCCTCCTCATCGCAAATAGTTAATTGAACTGAACCGTATGCCCTGCATCGCACACACAACTGAAATCTGAACAGTGTTTGATGGCTCTGCCATCGCAAACGTTTTGCACCTTTTTTGACGTTTTTACACCACCGTTTGCGATTATGGCATCGCACACAGTTTCGTCGAAGGGTCTCTGATCATAGTGTCGTGTTAGCATCACCCTGCAGTACTGCGCGTTGGATTTTGCCTAGTCACGTGGTCTGGCTGCAGAGAGCGCGCTCTACGCGTCGGGTCTCGTCGGCCCGCGGTTTTTTTTTTTGACTATAAACAGTAGGGTAAACACCCCACTGCAACTTTTATTAATAAAACAAAGAACAATAGTCTGTTGGGCTTGAGCTCAGCCCAACTAAGAAACAAAAGAAAAGAAAAGAGAGAAGCTACAAAGAAGAAAACTGTACAACAACTAGTCACAAGGGAAAAAAACCCTAACCATAACAAGGAAAAGCAAAGAAAGCTAAGCCTATTACAGCACATAATCCATCCATGCAGAAAAATGCACTTCATGTTTCTTCTTGATCCTGAATTTGAGAAGCTTGAGTTCCTCAGTAAAAATGTGCTTCCATCCCTGGAAAGAAGGAGTGATATTATCAAAGATTTTGTTGTTTCTAGATATCCAGATGGGCCATGATCCCAATATGATAATCTCCATAAAGAAGGGGTATCTGAGTTTGTCTTTGAGGTCTTAAAATGCCTCCAGAACTGACAAATTTGGTGTTCTTGAGGGGCAAATAAAATCCCAGCATCTGATGGCAAAAGGACATCCCCAAAAAAGATGATGCAAAGTTTCTTCACGCTAGCAATCCCTCACTGCACAATTGTAAACTTCCAATTCAAAGTTTTTCCTCCTTAGAAGATTCCTTGTGTTGACTCTGTCATGTAGTAGCATCCAGAAAAAAACTTTATGTTTAGGTTGACAAGAGCTTTTCCAAATCCATGAGAAATGTGGTGGGGTTTGTTTGTGCCCCATTAGCACCTTATAGGCTTCAATTGAGGAATAGAATTCATTCCCCCAGATGTAACTCCAAGTATCCAGAGCATCTAAATATTCTGATTGTCTCATGGAAATGCACATGTCCTCCATTTGTAGGAACTCATCATATGCCTGTGAAGTTAGGGGCAGATGGAATAAGTCTTGGAGATATTCAGTATTGATTATTTGTTGAATACTTGTCTGAGGGTTTCTAACAAAGGAGTATAAATGATCAAACTTGTGCTTGAGAATAAATTGATCCCACATATCATCCCAGAACAAAGCAGTTTTGCCATCTCCCACATTGCATCTTGCTATAGCTTTGAACTGATCAATGAGTGCAAGATTGGATTTCCACCAAAATGAGCCCACTTTTTGATCTCCTGGGAGTTGGCCATTGCTGTAGTATGTTTCCAAAATTAGATTGACCCAAGGGATGCCATGTCTATTGTAGAACTTGTGAAGGTTTTTCATGAGCAGAGTTTTATTTTGTGTGAATATATCCAGAACACCCAAGCCTCCCTGATTTTTAGGTCTGCAAACTGTGTGCCAAGCTACTAGTGCTGGCCTCCTATCTTCCAGGTCAGGGCTCCTCCATAGACAGTGCCTTAAATATTTGATGATCTGGTGTTTTATAGTAATTGGAATGTCCAGACAACACATGAAGTAAACTGCTAAGGAGGCTAACATAGATTTGACCAATAAAATCTTCCCTGCCTGAGTCATGAAAGTTGAAATGCCTGTAATCCTCTTAGCAATTCTATTGACTATGGGCAAACACTGCTCTACAGTTGGCTTATAAATGCCCATAGGTAGCCCCAGATAAGTGAATGGAAATTGGCCTCTGGCACATCGCAAAGTGTTAGTGAAAATATCAACTCCGTCTTCTGCAATGTTTAGTGGTACCATGATTGATTTCCCATAATTTACCCTGAGACCTGTGGCATCTGCAAAAGTGTTGAGAAGAGCTTTGAGGCATACAAGTTGTCTGGCATTTGCTTGCATAATAACAAGAGTGTCATCTGCAGCCAGGGCATGATGTCACTTGTAGTGGAGGTGTTATTAGATCCCTGGCCATGGCTTTATTGAATTGATTGAAGCAAGTCAGCTGCCAATATGAACAGAAGAGGTGAAAATGGATCTCCTTGCCTAACTCCTCTTTTACAGTAAAACTTCTTCCCTGGCACCCCATTTAACATTACAGCAGAGGATGCAGAATTGAATAGCATGTGCATCCAGGTTATCCATCTTTCACCAAACCCCTTAGCCCTTAGGATGTCAATTATGGCCTTATGCTCAATAGTGTCAAAAGCCTTTTCAAAGTCTAGTTTGATAACAAGCAGTTCTTCTTTTGACTTGTGACATTGGTGAATATATTCATAGGCCCAACCCAAACAATCTTGAATTACTCTGTTCTTTAAGAATCCATACTGATTGATATGAACCATCTTGAGAATGACTTTTTGTAATCTGTTGGCCAGCAGTTTAGTAATGATTTTGAGAACCCCATTAAGCAGTGAAATTGGCCTAAAGTCATTAGGGGATAAGGGTACCTCCTTTTTAGGAATGAGTGTGATATAAGAAGTGTTTATGCTCTCCAAATTCACATTTCCAGCATGGAAGGCAATGATAAGTTCAGTAACATCCAATTTGATAATGTCCCAGCAAGCTTTGAGGAACTCATTATTAAATCCATCAGGGCCTGGAGATTTGTCTGTCGGCAAGTTTTTGACTACCTCTTCAATTTCTTCCTGGGAGAAAGGTTTCTCAAGGTCTTGGAATATCTGTGGATCCACTCTGTTATCATACAGTTCCTGTAAATTGAAGTGCATAGTATGGCCATTTGATTGTCCCAGTCTCTTCTTAAAGGCTTCCCAAAGAATTGCAGCCTTCCCTTCATGATCAGTAATTTCCACTTGGTCCTCATTCATGAGCATTGCAATTTTGTTACTCCTGTGATTTATTGAAGCCTTTGTATGGAAGAATTTTGTATTTTCATCACCAAATTTGACCCCCTTGATTTTTCCTCTTTGTTTCCAATAAATCTTCTGATTACTGAGGACAGTTACCAATGTTTCTTTCAAAAGCTCCCTACAGTTATGCTCAGGTATAGTGAGGTCTCTGAATTCCTCCAAGAAGTCCCATAGGAATATACATTCATTCAACTCATCAATCTGCTTTTTGAGACAAGAAAGATTTTTTGCCCAAAGTTTGAGAGCTCTTCTCAAGTTTTTGAATTTAGCATTAATCTTCTTTGCTGGATCAGTATGACCAACTGGGATGTTCCAAGTAGATTGAACAATGTCTTTGAAAGAACTATGCTTCAACCAATAATTTTCAAATCTAAAAACCCTTGACTTAGGAATAGAAGTACCAATTTTAATAACACAAGGTAAATGGTCTGAAATTGGTTTTGCAAGGGGCAAAGTAGTTGTGTCAGGATAAGAAGTCATCCATGCAGCAGAAATGAAAAACCAGTCCAGTTTTTCAAGGAGTGGAGTTTCTTGCATATTGCTCCAACTGAACTGCCTTCCTTTTAGAGGTAATTCAATTAACCCCAAATTACTAATGGCCTCATTGAACAATAACATCTGATTGACATCTCCACCAGGTCTATTCCTGTCTTCAGGTGACCTAATGAAGTTGAAGTCCCCCATAACTATCCAATCAACATCATCTGGCATTTGGATATTTGTAAACCAGTCAATAAATTCCAATTTTTCCTCAAGATTGCAAGGTCCATAAATGTTTGTGAGGATCCATGGTTTGTTGGTTGAAGTACAAGTGAACTGCATAGATAGGGACAATTTATTCTGACAGAGCAATTGCCCATTAAAAAGAGCATCATTCCAAGCAGTCAAGATCCCTCCTGATGCCCCAATAGAAGGTAGGAATTCAAATTTATTGAACCTTTGTGGACAAAAGTTATGGATATATGCCAGGTCAAAAACTTGTCTCTTAGTCTCTTGAAGGCACAAAATACCAGCAGCACTTTCCTCAATTTTTTGCCTAATGGCCAGCCATTTTTCAGGAGAATTTAAGCCCCTAATGTTCCAGTTCAAGATGTTCCAGGATCTGTTTCTACTCATGATAAACTAACTGAGTGTAAAAGTGTGTGATACCAGGCTCCATCTCCTAGTATATAGCCAAACATATGCAAAGCATATCATTTGTGTGAATGAGGCCCAGTACAGTTTTAGGTGTCTGAACCCAAGAATGACAGATGAAACACAACATTCCTGCTAGAGAGCACAAAGCTTTAAAACCTACATGGCATCCACAATTCCAGAGTATAGTCAAACAGGTGAACATAGTAGTAGCCAAAAGCAGGTTCCAAGTTTTCAGTACAGACACTAAACATGTTCTGCTTACATCAATCATACCAAACTTCATACAATCCACTATCAAACTAGCCTTTCTCAAAATATTCCTGGGACTAATAGTAACTTGACAGTTCATGATGGACCATCTTATGGAGTTGTAGCACCAGTGGCCTTGGAAACCTTGGCCACATCCTCCTGTCCCCTCTTCTTGGGCCTTTTGGAAAGCATGTCCTGTGCCTCATCCTCAGACACCTTGCAAAAAGTTTTTGTCAGATTTTTTTACCACTTTATTATGCACAATGGGAGGAATAGCATTACAAGGTAAGCAAGAGGTAGTATCACATGATTTCCTCCTATACCCATTGTTGTCTTTCTTAATTCTATCACTCCTTCTCACCTGGGTCTCCACAAGTGGCTCTTTGTCCCTTCTTTTCCTTGAGACAACTTCACCAAGTGACAACTGTATGACTTTATTGGGGGACACTTGCTGAAGTGGACTTCCAGCTCCACTTGAGGAGTGAGCAGCAAGGCTTATACCCTCAGTTTCCTTTCCCAGACCCAGCATGATTTCTTTACAACTTGGAGCCTGTGAGGTAGCAGGTTTGTCAGGTATATGGAATAAGATAGTCTCTTCAGAGTCACAGTTTGCAGTAAGCATTTTCCATAGCTCAGATTTCAACAGATGCATCACCCAGCCAAATTTGTCAGGAGTGAGGAGTAGGTGTATTATGAAGTTAAACCAACTTACAGGTATATCAATTTTGAAGGTGCTTACTTCCCCCTGAGTTGCTGAAGCAAAGTGCTGAATCCATAGGTCCAAGCCTTCCTCAGAAATCAAATGGGCACCATCAATAATATCCAAGGTATGGTTTTTCACTAAATCATGAATCTCTTGTAAAGTAGGGGAATTAGTAGGATGAAAGTTGTTCATACCTTTACTTGGACCACCAGTGGAAGTACCAACCTGAACAATTGGGTCATCTTCTTTGCCCTTTAAATCCATTCTGGGCTCTGAGCTTTGTGCAACTTGAATTCCTTGTGGCAAATCTTTGGCAGTCACAGAATCAGTGCCCAGAGGATTAGCATTGAGCTGACAATCAGTTGCAGCAGTCTCTGAAGTCACTTCAACCTGAACATTGTTTGTATTAAGGGGAACCACAGACTGAACAGGAGGCACATCTGGTAGAAGATTTCCATCAGCTGCAGCAGGAGAAACTGCAACCCCTGGATCCTCAACATGATGATCAGCTTCCACATCATTAACAGTCAGTAGATTTCCCTGCACCACCTGCTGTTCAATAATAGGTAAGTTTGCAATGTCTTGTCCAAGATCCTCCTCCTCTCCATCTGCCTGCTAAGCATTAAGAATGTTTTGTAAGCCCATGCCCAACGGATTGTTCTGAGCACCTTGATTAACCTCCTCACTGGCAGTGTGAGTGTTAGACCAGATACCATCTGATAAGGAGACTGTAGTGGTAATGCTGCTATTGGGAGCACCATCCTCATGTAGAATTGGCAGTTCCACCTGTTGCTGTGGTGGCTGAACCTGAGGGATGTTGGGCTGTGGGAATGCCCAATGTCCTTGCTCCTCCTGCTCTTCCCAATCATCCCAGTCTTCCTGTTGAGTAGGCTCATTTGGAGCTGGGTGGAAGCCAGGGAAATCCTTGGCATGTTGTGGGATAGGGTGAGGGTCCACTCCAGGAGGTGGAATAGGATCTTCATCAGCTGGGCCACCACCCAACATTTCCTCAAGTAAAACCTCCACAGAACTAGTCCATGTTTCCTCCTCAAAGCTCTCCCCTTCAGACCACCTAATGCTCTTAGGGATGTCAATAAGATCAGTGACTCTTGCCTTCACCAAAATCATCCCTTTTAGAGCATCCTCATGCTCCCAACTAATAATTCTTCCCCACTTGGCAATGGCAGCTGCAATATCGTCACTGTTGCAGTGGTCAAATGGGACACCCACAAACAACAGCCAAATGATCCTATTGAAGTGCAATCTGCACCAGTTCCTGCCTTGATTGTGCTTGGTGAAAGAGATAAAAACATCTCCAAATGGGTGAGGGCTCTGCCTGATGAGACGATCTCTGTCCCTAACATGTCTGAACTGAACATAGGCCTCGCCAAACGGACAAGGCTGTATTTCTTTGAACCCCACTTCTTCAACCCCTTGAAAGAACTCCTCAAGAACTTCTCTAATGTTGGGAAAAAATACCTCATTGGGATGCGGCTGAATGGTGGCAATCGCCCAGTCCTCATGCCTCCATGGACGATGCGGCAGAATAGCCCTCGAAACCCCAGTGCGGCCCTCCACCTCAAAAATCTGTAACCCATGAGGAACAAATGGAGTCGGATCAATGGGAATGTTAGCCATGGTCGATGTCGAGGCTTCCGATGAGCGGACCACCAATGCCCGCTCAGACGACGGCGAAGCAGACGGCGAGCTTGCCGAGGTAGCGATAGTGGAATAGGCAGAGTTGGTAAGAGCAGAGGAATGCGAGGAGGCAGCCTGCGGTCGCGGTTGGAAATTTGGAAATAGGTCCTTGACCAGCTCCGCAAATGACGAGACCTGCCTAATCGGTTGAGCTGGGCCGACGCATTTGAACCAGGCCTCCACCTCCCCATCAGCCCAGGCCGCCTCGGGCGGGCTCTCAAAAGAACCGAACTGCAAAAAAGGCCAAAGCCCAGGTAGCCTTGGAGCCATGCAGTTACGTGCAATGTGACCATGCCCCCCACATGCAAAACACACCACGTACACGTGAGTTGCAGAATGTTGCAATGTGACCGTGCGGTTTCCCGGCAGAGTTTGCTCGTCCATTGTTGCCTACCTGATCCCCCCTTCCTCTCCCGTCGCACTCATGTCCCCTGCTCCTCCAGAAGCCTCCTCACGGGAGCTAGCTGCCCTGTGCCCACAGGGTGCACTATGGCCGACGGCCCCTGTAGCCCGCCCCGTCCTCTTCCGCTGCTTCCTGGTGTTGCCCTCTGCCCCGTGAACCTCCCATGTTATGCTCCCGTCGCCTACCGTCGAGATCTCTTGTGTGCCCACGCATCCGCGACTCTAGCCACGCATCCGCGGCGGCAGCCAACGCGGCACCCCCTCCCCTCGGCTATATAAGCCGACCCAGCCGCGTCTCTCCTGACCATCCACTCCCTCTCATCCCGAGCAGCCTCCCCGACCACCCACCAAGCTCGAGGAGCTCTCCTTACCTCAAATGGCCGTCGTGTCTGCCATCTTCCTCGTATTAAATTCCAGTGACCCGTACCCTCTCTCTCCTTTCCACCACCGCCCGACGAGATCTTGAACTCCGGCGGAGCCTCCCAACTCTTTCCCTCAAACGCCGGCGACCTGTAGTCCTCTGTCCATCCATGGAAGACACCTCCATCCGCCACGGTCACTCCCCTGCTCGCTCTCGGGCTCTCTGGCGGGCGTGATGTGCACTGGCGGGTGCGTCTCGCCTCCTCGAGCGTGCCGGTAGTCGGAGCACCGCGTATGGTGCCCGGAACCACCGACAGTCGCCGTTGGGCGCCGACCGTGCCTCGGCCAGGAGCGGACGAGCGAGGTAGAAGATGATGCCACCCCCCCTCCGTGAGTGGACCCCGTGGTCCCACCCGTCAGCCGCACAACTATTTGACCCCATGACCGCTGAAGTGGATAAGTGGACCGGTATCCGCTGAAAGGCGTTTTCCAGGTTAGAAAGCGTACTTCGTGTTTAATTAGACCAAAATACATTTTCCCTCATCGGAAGGCGTATTCTATGAAAGGCGACTTCTCTTTTTTAGCCGTCGGCCGAATCTGCTATTTTGTGAATGTTTGTCGGTTAAGAGCAGCAAAGCACAGATTCTGTTAGCTCTGCCTAACGAAGGAACGGCCATAACTTTTCACTCATGACTCCGATTCAAGTCATTCCAAAGCCAGCGATTTTGTCTCATCGAGCCCGTTATGTTGGTATCATTTTCGTGATGATATCTCATTCTAAAAATAACCATTTTTTCCTTGCCCTTATCTAGCCCCCTCTGAGAGAGAAGTTTTCCGGCGATTCTTTCCACGAGCTTCTTGCACTTCCAACCGGTGGTTCCATCCCTCCCAGGCAAGCCACACCCTCCATTCGCATGATTGCAATGCAATGCCACAATTTATTTATTTAAACTTGTTTAAAACTTGTATTAGCTACATATGATTTGTTCATGGCATTTCTTGGGGGGAATATTTGTTCTTGCTATTTGCATGATTGTGTTGGGATTTCTAGGGCTAATGTTTTGCAGATTGAGGAGGACATGTCGCCATTGGATTATTAGTGGCTATTATGATTATTTTCATCATGATAGTATTTGATATTATGCTTTGGAGTATTACTTTGGATATGATGCTATCATGTTGATCTATGGTTAAGCACCTTGCTCTTGTTATTGGATTAGCAGCATCATGGTTCTTGGATTTTTCCTGATGTTAGTTAATATGCTATCCTCAGAGTATCATGATATGACTATGTTATGCTTTGGATCAATTGTTCGATATTGCTTTAACTTGGATCAGGTGGATATGTGGTAATAGGAGTATCAGTTATCATAGATTTACATTGGGGATAAATTCTGTCATTTCGTTGGTCCAGTGCAACCACATTTGCCTTTATGGGAGGGCCCTAATGCAGTCTATTGCCATGCCTCTCGCTGGTGCCTCCAACTAGCGAAGGTTATGTTGTTGGGAAACATTGCATGGAAAAGAAAAAAAATTCTACACACACGCAATGATCTATCCATGGAGATGCATAGCAACGAGGGGGAGAGTGTGTCTACGTACCCTCGTAGATCATAAGCGGAAGTGTTTCACAATGCATTTGATGTAGTCAAACTTCTTTGCGCTTCAACCTATCAAGTATCGAACGTACGACACCTCCGTGTTCTGCAGCTATTCAGCTCAGTGACGTCCCTCACCTTCTTGATCCAGCAAGACGTCGAGGTAGTCGGTGAGTTCCTTCAGCACGACGGCGTGGTAATGGTCATGGTGAAGTAATCTCCGTAGGGCTTCGCCTAAGCACTACAAAAATATGACCGGGGGTGTAAACGGTGGAGGTGGGCGCCGCACACGGCTAGGCAATTGTCTAGTGTGTGCTAGAGCGCCCCGAGGCCCAAGTAGGCTGAATCCTACTTGGGGTCCACCCCAAGTGGCGCCCCCTGCCATATTTAATCGAGGGGGAAGGAAAGAGGGGGGAGGGAAGGAAGGGGGAATCCTATTCCACTCTTTCCTCCCTTCCCCTCTTTCCTTCTCCTCCTAGGCCGTCCCATATGGGGGCGCACTAGCCCCTTGTGGCTGGTGTGTTTTCCCTCTTGGCCCATAAAGCCCATATCTTTTGCCGGGGGTGTCTGGAGCCCCTTCCGGTGACCCGATAAGTACCCAGTACCCCCAGAAACACTTCCGGTATCGTAATACTATCGTCCTATACATCAATCTTTACCTCTCGTCCATTTCGAGACTCCTCTTCATGTCCGCGATCTCATCCGGGATTCCGGACAGCATTCGGTCACCAAATAACATAACTCATATAATACTATATTGTCATCGAACGTTAAGCGTGCAGACCCTACGAGTTCGAGAACTATGTAGACATGACTGAGACACATCTCCGGCAATAACCAATAGCGGAACTTGGATGCCCATATTGGCTCCTACATATTCTATGAAGATCTTTATCGGTTGAACGTTATGACAACATACGTAATTCCCTTTGTCCATCGTATGTTACTGGCCCGAGATTCGATCATCGGTATCTTCATACCTAGTTCAATCTTGTTACTGGCAAGTCTCTTTACTCGTACCATAATACATCACCTCATGACTAACTCCTTAGTCGTTTGCTTGCAAGCTTATGATGTATATTACCGAGAGGGCCCAGAGATACCTCTCCGGTACTCGGAGTGACAAATCCTATTCTCGATATGTGCCAACTCAACAATTACCTTCAGAGATACATGTAGAGCATCTTTATAATCACCCAGTTACATTGTGACGTTTGATAACACATTAGGCATTCCTCCGATATCCGGGAGTTGCTTAATCTCATAGTCGAAGGAATATGTATTTGATATGAAGAAATCAATAGCAATAAAAATGGATGATCAATATGCTAATCTAACGGATGGGTCTTGTGCATCACATCATTCTTCTAATGATGTGATCCCATTATCAAATGACAATTCATGTCTATGGTTAGGAAACCTTAACCATCTTTGATCAACGAGCTAGTCTAGTAGAGGCTCACTAGGGACACAATATTTGTTTATGTATCCACACACGTATTTAAGTTTCCGGTCAATACAATTCTAGCATGAATAATAAACCTTTACCATGATTAAGGAAATATAATAATAATAATAACCATTTTACTATTGCTTCTAGGGCATTTTTCCATCAGTCTCCCACTTGCACTGGAGTCAGTAATCTAGTTCACATCGCCATGTGACTAACACCCAAAGAGTTTACTAGAGTCAATAATCTATTTCACATCGCCATGTGATTAACACTCAAAGAGTACTAAGGTATGATCATGTTTTTCTTGTGAGAGAGGTTTAGTCAACGGGTCCGCCACATTCAGATCCGTATGTATTTTGCTAGTTTCTATGTCTACAATGCTCTGCATGGAGCTACTCTAGCTAATTGCTCCCACTTTCAATATTTATCCATATTGAGACTCAGAGGCATCTGAATCGGTGTCAAAACTTGCATCCGCGCAGCCCTTTACGATGAACTCTTTATCACCTCCATAACCGAGAAATATTTCCTTAGTCCTCTAAGGATAATTTTGACCGCAGTCCAGTGATCTACTCCTGGATCACTATTGTACCCCCTTGACAAACTCATGGCAAGGTACACAACTAGTCTGGTGCACAGCATGGCATACTTTATAGAACCTATGGCTGAGGCATAGGGAGTGACTTTTATTCTCTCTCTATCTTCTGTCGTGGTCGGGTTTGAGTCTTTACTCAACTTCGCACCTTGTAACACAGGCAAGAACCTTTCTTTGACTGATCCATTTTGAACTTCTTCAAACATTATCAAGGTATGTGCTTTATGAAAGTCCTATTAAGCGTCTTGATCTATCCCTATAGATCTTGATGCCCAAATATAAGCAGCTTCACCGAGGTTTTTCATTGAAAATTCTTATTCAAGTATCCTTTTATGATATCCATAAATTCTAAATCATTTCCAATCAACAATATGTCATCCACATATAACATTAGAAATGCTATAGAGCTCCCACTCACTTTCTTGTAAATGCAGGCTTTACTGTAAGTCTGTATAAAACCATATGCTTTGATTACCTCATTAAAGCATATATTCCAACTCCGAGATGCTTGCACCAGTCCATAGATGGATCGTTGGAGGTTGCACACTTTGTCAGCACCTTTAGGATCGACAAAACCTTCTAGTTGCATCATATACAACTCTTCTTTAAGGAATCCATTAAGGAATACAGTTTTGACGCCCATTTGCCAGATTTCATAATTATAAAATGTGAAAATTGCTAACATGATTCGGACTGACTTAAGCATCGCTACGGGTAAGATGGTCTCATCGTAGTCAACCCCTTGAACTTGTCGAAAACCTTTCGCGACAAGTCAAGCTTTGTAGATGGTGACATTACCATCAGCGTATGTCTTCTTCTTGAAGATCCATTTATTCTTAATGGCTTGTCGATCATTGGGTAAGTCCACCAAAGTCCATACTTTGTTCTCATACATGGATCCTATCTCAGATTTCATGGCCTCTAGCCATCTATGGAATCTGGGCTCATCATAGCTTCTTCATAGTTTGTAGGTTCGCCATGGTCTAGTATTATGACTTCCAAGACAGGATTACCGTACCACTCTGGTGCGCAACATGCTCTGTTCGACCTACGAGGTCTAGTAGTAACTTGATCCAAAGTTTCATGATCATCATCATTAGCTTCCTCTCTAGTTTGTGTAGGCATCACGGGAACGGATTTATCTGATGTGCTACTTTCGAATTTGAGAGAAGGTACAATTACCTCATCAATTTCTACTTTCCTCCCACTCACTTCTTTTGAGAGAAACTCCTTCTCTAGAAATGGTCCATTCTTGACAACAAAAATCTGGCCTTCGGATCTGTGCTAGAAGGTGTACCCAATTGTTTCCTTAGGGTATCCTCTGAAGACGCACTTCTCCAATTTGGGTTCGAGCTTATCAGGCTGAAGCCTTTTGGCATAAGTATTGCAACCCCAAACTTTAAGGAACAACAGCTTAGGTTTCTTGCCAAACCATAGTTCATACGGTTTTGTCTCAACGGATTTAGACGGTTCCTATTTAACGTGAACGTGGATGTCTCTAATGCATAACCCCAAAATGATAGTGGTAAATCGGTAAGAGACATCATAGAACGCACCATATCCAATAAAGTACGGTTTCGATGTTCGGACACACCATTACGCTGTGGTGTTCTAGGTGGCGTGAGTTGTGGAACAATTCCACATTGTTTTAAATGAAGGCCAAACTCGTAACTCAAATATTCGCCTTTGCGGTCAGATCGTATAAACTTTATTTTCTTGTTATGATGATTTTCCACTTCACTCTGGAATTATTTGAACTTTTCAAATGTTTCAGACTTGTGTTTCATCAAGTAGATATACCCATACCTACTCAAATTATCTGTGAAGGTGAGAAAATAATGATACCCGCTGCGTGCTTCAACACTCATCGAATCGCATACATCGGTAAGTATTATTTCCAATAAGTCATTAGCTCGCTCCATTGTTCCAGAGAACGGAGTTTTAGTCATCTTGCCCATGAGGCATGGTTCGCAAGCATCAAATGATACATAATCAAGTGATTTCAAAAGTCCATCCGCATGGAGTTTCTTCATGTGTTTTACACCAATATGACCTAAACGGCAGTGCCACAAATATGATGCACTATCATTATCAACTTTGCATATTTTAGCATCAATATTATGAATATGTGTATCACTATGATCGAGATTCAATAAACCATTCACATTGGGTGTATGACCATAGGAGGTTTTATTCATGTAAACGGAACAACAATTATTCTCCAACTTAAATAAATAACCGTATTGCAATAAACACGATCCAACCATATTCATGCTAAAGGCAAACACCAAATAACATTTATTTAGGTTTAACACTAATCCCGAAGGTAGAGGAAGTGTGCGATGGTGATCGTATCAACCTTGGAATCACTTCCAACACACATCGTCACTTCGTCCTTAAATAGTCTCTGTTCATTCTGCAACTCCTTATTCGAGTTACTAATCTTAGCAACTGAACCGGCATCAAATACCCAGGGGATACTACGAACACTAGTAAATTACACATAAATAACATGAATATCAAATATATCTTTGTTCACTTTTCCATCCTTCTTATCCGCCAAGTATTTAGGGCAGTTTCGCTTCTAGTGACCATTCCCTTTGGAGTAGAAGCACTTAGTTTCAGGCTTAGGTCCATATTTGGGCTTCTTCACAGGAGTGGCAACTTGCTTGCCAATCTTCTTGAAGTTCCCTTTCTTTTCCTTGCCCTTTTCTTGAAACTAGTGGTCTTGTTTAACCATCAACACTTGATGCTCTTTCTTGATTTCTACCTTCGCCAATTTCATCATCGTGAAGAGCTCGGGAATCGTTTTCGTCATCCTTTGCATATTATAGTTCATCACGAAGTTCTAGTAACTTGGTGATAGTGACTAGAGAACTCTGTCAATCACTATCTTATATGGAAAATTAACTCCCAATTGATTCAAGCGATTGTAGTACCCAGACATTCTGAGCACATGCTCACTGGCTAAGCTATTCTCCTCCATCTTGTAGGCAAAGTACTTGTCAGAGGTCTCATACCTGTCAACATGGGCATGAGCTTGAAATACCAATTTCAGCTCTTGGAGCATCTCATATGTTCCATGGTGTTCAAAACATCTTTGAAGTCCCGGTTCTAAGCCGTAAAGCATGGTGCACTAAACTATTAAGTAGTCATCATATCGAGCTTGCCAAACGTTCATAACGTCTACATCTACTCCTGCAATAGGTCTGTCACCTAGCGATGCATCAAGGATGTAATTCTTCTGTGCAGCAATGAGGATAATCCTCAGATCACGGACCCAGTCGCATCATTGCTACTATCATCTTTCAACTTATTTTTCTCTAGCAACATATCAAAAATAGGGGAGCTATATCGCAAGCTATTGATCTACAACATAGATATGCAAAACTATAAGATTAAGTTCATGATAAATTAAGTTTAGTTAATCAAATTACTAATGAACTCCCACTTAAATAAACATCCCTCAAGTCATCTAAGTGATATGTGATCCAAATCAACTAACCCATGTCCGATCATCACGTGAGATGGGGTAGTCATCAATGGTGAACATCTCTATGTTGATCATATCTACTATATGATTCACGTTCGACCTTTCGGTCTCCAGGGTTCCGAGGCCATGTCTCTACATGCTAGGCTCTTCAAGTTTAACCCAAGTATTCCGCATGTGCAAAACTGTTTTACACCCGTTGTATGTGAACGTAGAGTCTATCACAACCGATCGTCATGTGGTGCCTCAACACGACGAACTGTAGCAATGGTGCATACTCAGGGAGAACACTTTCATCATGAAATTAAGTGAAGGTATCATCTTATAATGCCACCGCCGTTCTAAGCAAACTAAGATGCATAAAAGATAAACATCACATGCAATCAAAATATGTGACATGATATGGCCATCATCATCTCGTGCTTTTGATCTCCATCTCCAAAGCATCGTCATGATCTCCATCATCACCGGCTCGACACCTTGATCTCCATCGTTGCATCGTGGTCGTCTCACCAACTATTACTTCTACAACTATCACTAACGCATAGTGATAAAGTAAAGCAATTACACGGTGTTTGCACTTCATACAATAAAGAGACAACCCTAAGGCTCCCGCCGCTTGTCGATATTAAAAAACATGGTCATATCATACATTAACATATATCACATCATATCTTGACCATATCACATCACAACATGCCCTGCAAAAACAATTTAGACGTCCTCTACTTTGTTGTTGCAAGTTTTACGTGGCTGCGACGGGCTTCTAGCAAGAGCTGTTCTTACCTACGCATAAAACCACAACGGTGTTTCGTCAAGTTTGTTGTTTTAACCTTCTTCAAGGACCGACCGCGGTCAAATTCGATTCAACTATAGTAGGAGAAACAGACACCCTCCAGCCACCTTTATGCAAAACTAGTTGCGTGTCAGTCGGTGGAACTAGTCTCATGTGAGTGGACATGTAAGGTTGGTCTGGGCCGCTTCATCCCACAATACCTCCAAATCAAAATAAGATGTTGGTGGTAAGCAGTATGACTATCACCGCCCACGACTCTTTGTGTTCTACTCGTGCATATCATCTACGCATAAACCTGGCTCATGATGCCACTGTTGGGAAACGTTACATGGAAAACAAAAACATTTCTACGCACACGCAATGATATATCCATGGAGATGCATAGCAACGAGGGGGGGAGTGTGTCTATGTACCCTCGTAGACCGTAAGTGGAAGGGTTTCACAACGCAGTTGATGTAGTTGAACTTCTTCGCGCTTCAATCGATCAAGTAGCGAACGTACGGCACCTCCGCGTTCTGCACACGTTCAGCTCAGTGACGTCCCTGCCTTCTTGGTCCAACAAGACGTTGAGGTAGTAGATGAGTACCGTCAGCACGACGGCGTGGTGACGGTGATGGTGAAGTAATCTCCGCGGGACTTCGCCTAAGGACTACGAAAATATGACTGGGGGTGTAAACGGTGGAGGGTGGCGCCACACACGGCTAGCCAATTGTCTGGTGTGTGCTAGCCCCATATATATATATATATATATATATATATATATATATATATATATATATATATATATATATATATAGTAGCACTATTATGATCACGGGATCAGAATAACTATTTGGATCACGGAGCACCCTATAGGAGCGCGCGGAGGTCCTTCCGAAATCTGAAAACCCGATAAAAAAGACCCCAGTCCCGACTCTTCTCGAACCTCTCCATGCCCCGCGACCGCCGCCACGCCCACTCCCCGGATCTCTCCGCCGCCGCGCGCCCTCCCCAGGCACCCCCGCTGCCGCGCGCCATCCCCACGCCCCGCCCCTAACCCCGCCTCATCCTCTTCCCCTGCCTTCTTCCTCTCGCCCCGCCTCCTCCTCCTCCCCTGCCTTCTTCCCCGCATCCAATCCACCCGCCGGCGATGCCCACGCCCGCGCGCCGCCTAGTCCCCACCGTTCCGGGCCACCCTCACTGGATCCGGCCCGCGCCATGCCCATGCCTGAACGAGACCCCCGGGCGCTCAGCGCCAGGATGCGGTGTTGTCCCACTACAGCTGCTCCACCGCCACCGGCGTGGATCCCTCCGGCGGCAGCGCGCCACCATTTGTGGCCTCCTGCGACCCACAACTCAAGTGCGCCACCGGCCCCGGCAACCCCCACGCGCCCAGCCGGATCCAGCCGCGGCCAGCTCACGCCTTCATCTTCTCTTTGTCTACCTCCGGTGAGCTCCATTGGATCCTCCTGCTTGTCGTCGCCCCCGCACGAATCCAGCGTGCGACCTGCCCTTGCTCCTCTGATAGAACTTCACCAGCTGCTCTTCTCCATGCCTTTCCCCACAGACATTGGTCATGCTTCCCTTGGCACCTCTCATGTGCGTAAAGATGTGCAAGAAAGCTACTGATGTTGGCTCTGCTTTTTTTGTCTTGGTGATCGATTTGGAGTACCAGGAAGAAGGAAAAAAGGCCACAAAGGAAAAAAAAGGAGAATAAACAAGCATGGGAGTGTCTCGCGGTGTGGATAAGATATGTGCAGCACTACTGGATCATGCGGATAGCTGTTCACTATCTATTCTATCTCCAGTTCATCGAGAAACATGCGGCAACAATTCTATATGTGTTAGCTAAATTGTTTGGTTGTGTATTTAAAGTGGAGAAGAACATGTTTCCAACTCATAAAAAAGGCAATTGATTTCTCCGGAAAATTTGAGAACTTTGAAAAAAAATTAGGTGTATAATTTGAAATTAGTTTCTCCACAACTTGTGTTTTTGACCTGGTTTTCGATAGAAACAATTTGTACTGAAGAAGTTCAGGTATTAATACTTCGAGAGTTCATCTATTACTAAAGATATGGGGTTTGAAAATTTGGTGATGAAAGACCAAAAGAAAAACTCAGGGAATTCAGGACAAAAAGTTCATTTAATACTAGAAGGCAAAGGCAAAATAACGAAGTTACAAACCTTGGATATTTCTGTTACTAAAGAATAAAATAAAAGAAGTTCAAATTAACAAAACAAAGGCTCCGATGTATATCTTTTTAGCAGGTTTGCAAAGGTATATTATTTATGCAACTCCGATGTATAGGTGGGGAATTACGAACAGAAAAATGTGACAAAAGTTCAAGGTGGAAACAGCGAGAAGTTCAACTACTGCAAGGAATGCATTTCAAGTGAGAATAAAAATATAGAAAAATAAAAGCTTAAAAGGTTTGTTGAAAAGAAGTTCAAGCGCTCTGTCACGGGAAGTTAAAAAATTCTTGCGAGAGAGGTTCACCTTGTATTTCCATGTTCAAAAACACAAAAAAGAAATTGTATTTTTGCGTTTTAAAATAATTATCTCAATCCACAAAGAACTTCAGTTATTATTTGGGAGCAATTTGATTTCAAAAAGAAAATAAAAAATTCAAATTATAAAGATTAAGAAATAAAACCAGGAAGTCCATATTAAAAAGATGGAGAAGTGCGATGTTTATAGAAAACTCAGATTTTTCCAACGTTATTAAAGAATGGAAACAAGGGGTTCAAAAATAAAATAACAAGAAGTTCAACTTTTAAAAATATAGTGCTTCAAAATTCATAAAAAAGATTAAAGAAATAAAACCAGGAAGTCCAAATTAAAAAGATGAAGAAGTTCGATTATTATAGAAAACTCGGATTTTCCTTATTATTAAAGATTGGAAACAAGAAGTTCAAAAATAAAATAATAAGAAGTTCAATTTTTAAAAATAGAGCGCTTCCAAAGTCGTAAAAAAGATTAAGAAAAAAACCCAGGAAGTCCATATTAAAAATATGTAGAAGTTCGATGATTATAGAAAATTCAGATTTCCCTCATTATTAAAGAATGAAAACAAGAAGTTCAAAAATAAAATAACAAGAAGTTCAACTTTTAAAAATAGAGCGCTTCAAAATTTCATAAAAAAGATTAGGAAATTCAAATTAATATTCATAAAAAACTCAGATATTTTCATGTAACCGAGAGAAGTTTAGATTGATAACTGTCAGAAGTTCACGTATTAAACAGTGTGCATTTTGTATTAAAAAAGAATAAAAAGAAAAGACTAAAAGTTTTATTGTTATAAGTTCAAGTCCTCCATCGGAGAAAGTTAAAAAAATACACAATGAAGTTCAAATAAAAAAGGTAGAGCGGTTCAATGCCTATAAAAAACTCAGATATTTTCACGTACCGAGAGAAGCTCATGTTGATAACTGGCAGAAGTTCACGTACTACACGGTGTGCATTTTGTATGAAAAATAAAGAATGAAAAAACAAAGGCTAAAAAATTTGTTGCTAGAAGTTCAAGTGCTATGTCCGGGGGAGTTCAAAAATTCTTGCGAGAGAGGTTCACCTTGTATTTCCATGTTCGATTTTTTCCGTATAAAAATCGAATACAATTCTTTACTCAAAAATATAAAAAAGGTGAAGTTCAAATTGAAATAACAGAGAAGTTCGGATTTTATTAAACCTAGGAGTTACCTGTTCAAAAAATAAAAAAGCACAACGCCATTTTTTGCACTTTTAAAAACAACCCATAAACGAAAAAAAACAACCCATAAATGAAAAAAAAATTGCTAAAAGTTCAAGTGCACGGCGAGGAAAAGTTCAAAAAATTCTTGTGTGAGAAGTTTACCATGTATTTAGATGTCCAAAATACATAAAAAAAATTGTTTTTTTGTGTGTTTTAAAATAACTATCTCAAACCAGAGAGAAGTTCAAAGTGATAACAACCGGAAGTTCACGTACTACATTGTGCATATTTCATATAAGAAAAATACAATAAATTTAAATAGAGTGAAGTTCAAACGGACATGCCTAGAAGTTCAACTACTTCAAGCAGTGCAAAAAACAGCACGTCAAAAACAGAGTGAAGTTTAAACAGACATGCCCGAGAAGTACAATTACTTCACGCAGTGCTTTTCCATTCACGATGAAAGCAGAAATCATGATCTCGTCATTTTATAATTACTTCAAAACAGCAGGTAATATTATTTATGTAATTTCAAGTCCTCGGTCGGAGAAAGTTTAAAAATTTATTGTGAGAGAGATTTCTACAAAAGGAATATCATTTGTGTAACACTGACGAATGGATGAGAAAATTACAAACGAAAATACGTCACAGAAGTTCAACGTGAAAACAGCAGGAAGTTCGACTATTATAGTGAATGAATTTGAGATGAAAAACTTTTGAAATAGTCGCGACTATGAAAAAATGATCAACACGGGAAAGTTGCGTGTTTACATCAGCTTTCCGCCGTTATATTATTTGCTCAATTCCGGTGAGTGGATGGAGAGTTACGAGTAGTGGATGTAGAGCTGCGGGCAAGAAAAGTACGTGAAAAATAGAGTGAAGTTCAGGTACACATGCCGAGAAGGTCAGATTCTTCACGTGGTGCATTTTCGAAGAAACTGTTTCGAAATAAAGGAAGAACAAGTGATCTCGCCGTTTTCGAAATTACATAAAACGGCTAGGAATCAGAGAAAACCATCAACATGAAAAAGTTTCGCATTTTTCGTAGCTTTTCATCGGTATATTATTTGCCCCATTCCGATAAAGTTTGTAGAAATTACGGTGAAAATACGTTTTTATTCATTTTCAAAACTGACTTAAAACAGTAAAGAATTGGGAGAAAAATTTATACCAAAAAGTTTCGCATTTCCTCAAGCTTTCCAACGCCATATCATTTGCTACAATCGGACGTACGGTTAAAAAATTAGCTCGCAAATACGAACTCGGTGAAACTTGTACCGTTTTCTAAATCACTTTTAAACCATTTACAATTAGAAAAAACTTTTAACATGTGGAAGGAGCGGTTTTGCAGCAGTTTTCCAACGCCATATTACTTGCCTCATTCCGATAAATGGTTTTGAAATGTGATCGAAATTACGATTCACATTTTTTGTGTGAAGAAAAAACGGTTTTCAAAACTGCTCTTAAACCGCTTACATTTTGCGAAAAAATTAACTTGGGTCATGATACTCGTGTCCGTAGCTTTCCAACGGTATATAGCAAGCCCTATTTGGGCAATGTTGCGGGAAGTTCAACCTAGCACAGTGGGAAGTTCAGGTCGAACAACTCAGGTAGTAAAGTCGCAAAAAACGCGAGTTCTTCACGACCCGAGTGCAAAATCCGCCTATGAGCGAGATTCCTATCTAAAACGAGTATTTAGTTGCTAAAAATTGTTTGAAGATTACACTTACATCACATGGAACACGACTAACCAGAAAAACTCGCGGTAGAAGGCACGGTTGCGAAGATAGCCCGAAGGTCGGGTTCGTACAGAGAGAAGTTCAGGCGCGCGTACAAACAAAAATACCTCACGGAAGTTCAACGTGAAAAACAGCAAGAAGTTCAACTACTACGCTGAATGAATTTTAGATGGAAAACTTTTAAAATCGTCGCAAGTATGAAAAAATGATCAACACGGGAAAGTTGCGTGTTTACAGCAGCTTTCCATCGGTGTATCACTTGCTCAATTTCTGTGAATGGATGGAGAGCTACGAGCAGTGGATGGAGACCTACGAGCAAAAAAAATCACGTGAAAAAACAGAGTGAAGTTCAGGTACACGCGCCGAGAAGTTCAGGTACTTCACGTGGTGCATTTTCGAAGGATCTGTTCGCAATAAAGGTAGAACGAATGATCCCGCCGTTTTCGAAATTACTTGAAAACGGTTTGGAATCATAGAAAACCATCAACATGAAAAAGTTTCGCATTTTCCTTAGCTTTTCAACGGTATATTATTTGCCCCATTCCGATCAAATTTATAGAAATTACGGCAAAAATACGTTTTTAGCCATTTTCAAAACTGACATAAAACCTTAATGAATTAGGAGAAACAATATATACAAAAAAGTTTCGCATTTCTTCAAGCTTTCCAACGCCATATCATTTGCTGCATTTGGACGTACAGTTGAAAAATTAGTTCGACAATACGAACTCGGAGGAACTTGTATCGTTTTCTAAATTAATTTTAAACCATTGAAAATTAGAAAAAACTTTTAACACGAAAAAGTAGCGCAATTCCATAAGCTTTCCAACTCCATATCATTTGCCTCAATTGGATCAACCGTTTAGGAATGACATCCAAAATACGAAGTCGGCTATTCGGTTTGCGAAATTTTACGATTTTCCAAATTACGCTTTAACCATAGGGAATTGGAGAAAACTTTCAACATATGGAAGGAGCGATTTTGCAGCAGCTTTCCAACGCCATATTATTTGCCTCATTCCGATAAACGGTTTAAAAATGCGATCGAAAATACGATTCATGTTTTTTGTGTGAAGAAAAAATGATTTTCAAAACTGCTCTTAAACCGCTTACATTTTGCCAAAAATTTAACTTAGGTGATGATACTGATGTTCATAGCTTTCCAACGGTATATCGCAAGCCCCATTTGGACACCTTTTAGCTGAAGTTCAACCTAGTACTCGGGGAAGGTCAGGCGCGTTACTCGGGAAGTTCGGGTTGTGATCAGAATATTATTCTGATCCCGTGATCAGAGTAGTGTTTATGTGTGTGTGTGTGTGTGTGTGTGTGTGTGTGTGTGTGTGTGTGTATAGGTGGGAGGGAGAGGGGAGGCTGCCAGGAGGCGCCCAGAGTAGGCCGAATCCTACTTGGAGTCCGCCCCAAGTGCCGCCCCCTGCCATATTTAATTGAGGGGGAAGGAAAGAGGGGAGGAGAGGGAAGGAAGGGGTGTCCGTGTCAAAACCGGCGGATCTCGGGTAGGGGGTCCCGAACTGTGCGTCTAAGGTCGATGGTAACAGGAGACGGGGGACACAATGTTTACCCAGGTTCGGGCCCTCTCTATGGAGGTAATACCCTACTTCCTACTTGATTGATCTTGATGAATATAAGTATTACAAGAGTTGATCTACCGCGAGATCATAATGGCTAAAACCCTAGAAGTCTAGCCTGTATGACTACGATTATGATTGTTCGCCTCTACAGACCTAGCCCTCCGATTTATATAGACACCGGAGGGAACTTGGGTTACATAAAGTCGGCTACAGAGTGTCGGAAGTGGGGTTCTGGCGAAACCCTTAAGGTTTGAACTCTGGGAAGCGCGCGAAGATCTTCCCTCCTACCGATCTACGCCCTAGCTCTCTAAGATCACGCGGACAAACTTGACGAACTCGAAACACAGAAAGACACGAGATTTATACTGGTTCGGCCACCGTTGTGGTGTAATACCCTACTCCAGTGTGTGTGTGGTGGATTGCCTCTTGGGCTGATGATGAACAGTATAAGGGGAAGAACAGCCTCCTGAGGTTGAGGTGTTCTTGTGCTAAGGTAGGCTCTCGATCAGATCAGATCAAGCTCTCTCTTGCCTACTGTGGTGGCTAGTCCTATTTATAGAGGCCCTGGTCCTCTCCCCAAATATTGAGCGGGAAGGGAGCCAACAACGGCGGACAAATTTGAAAGGGGACAGCTAGTACAAGCTATCCTGACAAAAGCTGTCTTCGCCTTCAAAAGGCTCTGGTGGTGACACCGTCTTGGGCTCCACGATGACCTCTGTCTTGCCGTCCTTCTGGTCTTGGTCTCGTTGCACCTGTTGGCGTTCTGGGAACGGGGGTCCCCAGACTTGCTTGCCTGCGGCCTGCGGCGTGGCTCAAAGGGGCCCCAGCATGGCCCATCTTCATCAACACAGACCCAAGACCCTCGCGAGGGGCCAAGCCTCGCGGGGCGGACGACACGGAGCTTCCTCAGGCACGGCCTCATCAGGCTGGCTCGCGAGGAGGCGGAGAGATCAAGGCAGGACACCTCATGAGGTGCCCGTGACGCAAGCCATGACGACCAAGGGCGCCAGGCGGGTGCCAGCCCGCGTAGTGTCCTCCTTTCCTCTTTGGTGCAAAGGGAGCAAGCGCAGGCGAGAGCATCAAGCAAAGGCACCCTTTTCTGTGCAACGAGACCAAGACCAGCCCAACAGCAGGGAAGAAGTCATTGTGGAGCCCAAGCTAGAGTCGCCACCAGAGCCTTTGGCACGCGAGGACCAACTTTAGTCAGGATAAGTGTAACAGATGTTCCCCTTCAAAATGGCCAATTGTTGGCGCCCTTCCCGCTCAATATTTGGGAAGAGGCCCGGGGCCTTTGCCTATAAATAGGACTAGCCACCCCCAGGGTAGAGGCAATTGGGATCAGAATCAGCCAACCCAGAAACAGGCTGGGATCAGATCGAGTAGCATCACACACAGAGAGAGAGAGAGAGAAGGGTGACTGAACTCCTCCGAGAAGTTCATCGCCCCAGCCAAGAATAGACCCTCGCGAGGCTGTTCTTCCTTGTATTGCTCACTATCATCAGCCCAAGAGGCAATCCACCACACCACAAACTGGCGTAGGGTATTACACCACAACGGTGGCCCGAACCAGTATAAACCCTGTGTCTCTTGTGCTGTTCTTTCCATAGCTTAGATCTTAGCGAGGCGGTGGGGTGCAGGTAGGTAGAAGGCGAAATCTCCGCGCGCACCCTAGTGTTCGAACCTCAAGGGTCTGCCGGAACCCGAAATCCGACATCTGGCGCGCCAGGTAGGGGTGCGCCGGAATTCGTCTTCCACCGCCCCGTTCTCCTCCGACCATCGCGTCCATGTCTGACGCTCGCCGGGCCCACGCCAAGCGCCGAGCTGCTCTCACTTCCCGCGTCGCCCAGACGGCTCCTGTCAGCGAGCGTCCTCGCCGTTCCCCGTCACCCGCCGTCAACGCCGCCACCGGCCCGGCGGGAAACGAGCAGCAAGCATCGTCTCAGCATTCGTCCGTGCGGCAAGACGGCCGCACCGCTACTCCCTCGCTCAGCCCAGCTGGTTCTTCGTCCCGCGTGCTCCGCGCGCCCATGGAGGCTCGAGCTGCACTCATCGCGGCAAACGAGCTCCTGCACTACCATCTCGTCGACGACGTCTACGAAGAATGGCTCGACCGCGTCACCGAGCTCGTCCGCACCGCAGGGGACTCTCCTGCGTCGTCCTTTCCGCTGCACCGCACCCCGCCCTGCGCGGGCGACGAAGCTCTGGGGGCGCCCCAGCCGCCTCCTCCTCAAGAAGGCGCACTGGCTCCAAGGCGCGTGGCCCCTGGGCAAAACCCGCTCCGTCAGGCGCTAGCGCGGCGAGAGCAGAGCTGCCAAGAAGTCCCTCGCCGGCAAGAAGCTGCCCGGGCGCTCCCTGCTCCAGCACGTCGCGACCATGCTCCTGCTCCCGCACGTCAAGACCCCGCGCTGCTCCCAGCTGCAGCGCATGGGGACCTGCAAGACCAAGCTCTCCGTCACCCAAGGCCTCCCGTGGCCACAGCAGGCTGCCGTGCCTTCACCACCGAGCTACGCAGCGTCACGTGGCCCGGCAAGTTCGAGCCAGACCTGCCTCCTCGTTACGACGACATGGCCGACCCTGCGGAGTTCCTCCAGCTCTATGAGCTGGGCATCAAAGCTGCCAACGGAGACGAGAAGGTCATGGCGAACTGGTTTCCCATGGCGCTCAAGGACGGGGCCCACACCTAGCTCCTGAACCTGGCTCCAGGCATGATCTCCTCCTAGGACGAGATGCGCACCCACTTCATCGCCAACTTCCAAGGTACTCGCGACCGGCCACCCGCCGTGAGCGACATACGCCGCATGAAGCAACAACCCGGAGAGACCCTGCAGAAGTACATCCAGCGCTTCAACAACACACGCCTCAAGATTCCCAAGGTGACCGAGGAAGCCATCATCTCAGCCTTCTCCGACGGCGTGCGCGACGTCAAGATGAAGGAGGAGCTGGCGATGCATGAAGACCTGTGCACTTCCTTGGAGCTGTTTAACTTGGCGACCAAGTGCACCAGGGCTGAGGAAGGGCGTCTCTCCCTCCTCGAGCTGCCTGCCGCGGACCCAGAAGAGAAGAAGCTCAAGGCCAAGGATGTGAAGCGCAAGGGGGCTGACGTGCTCGCGGCAGAACCAGACACCAAGCGGGGCAGAGATCAGCCCGAGTCTTCCAAGGGCAGTCGGTACTGTGTGTACCACGACCTCCACACCCACAACACCAACGAATGTCAAGAGCTCCTAGCCGTGCGAGAAGGAAGGATCGGTCGCAGTCCCGACCGCGGTGACTGGGGCTACGGTCGAGGAGGAGGAAGGAACACAGGACGCTGGGAAGACCACGACCCGCGCCAAGGGTGGTGTGATCGACCTCACGAGGACCGCTGGCAAGACCCGCCTCGCGAGGGAGACTGGAGGGATTAGCCTCGTGAGGATCGCCCGCAAGGCAACACAGGCCTCCCTCCGCTGCCGCCGCAGCCAAGGAGAAACGAGGACTGCCATCAGGACGAAGGGGCTGGGGGCTTCCAGGAGCCGCGCACGATTGCCTGCATCCTGGGCGGGGCTCAAGCCCCAGCCTCTCAGCGCATCTTCAAGCAGTTCACCCGTGAAGTAAATGCAGTCCTCCCCAAGCTCGAAGCCACGCGCCCTCTCAGGTGGTCGGCGTGCGCCATCACGTTTAGCTCAGCGGATCAGCTCAAGTGTGCGGCCACAGCCGGAGTCCTCCCGATGCTTTGTTCCCCAATCATCAGCAACGTGCTGGTCACCAGGACCCTCATCGACGGCGGGGCAGGGCTCAATGTCCTGTCCGTGGAAACATTCAACAATCTCCAAGTGCCCTACAACCAGCTTCACCCAACCAAGCCTTTCTCCGGAGTCACCGACGGCTCCACGGTCCCGATTGGGCAGGTTCGCCTCCCTGTCACCTTCGGGACACGCGACAACTACCGCACCGAGCTCATCGACTTTGACGTCACTCACATTCGCTTGCCGTACAATGCCATCCTCGGGTACCCAGCGCTGGCCAAGTTCATGGCCGTAACTCACCACGGCTACAACGTCCTCAAGATGCCAGGAAGTGGCAGAGTCATCACGGTGCCCTGTGAAGAGAAGCACGCGATGTGTTCCCTGGAACGAGCCTTTCAGGCCGCATCACTGGAAGACCCGGATCACGGAAGCAGGAGGCTTCCCGAGACCACCCCCAAGAAGAAGAAGACATCGTCTGGCCCGGTCCCTCAGGAGGCAGGCCCCTCAGGGCCCGCACCTGCCCAGGGGGGACCTCCTTCCATCGCATAGGAAAGCACGCCCGGCGCCCTCCTCAGGCAGGGCTCGGGGGCTCTCCCCTGGAGGGCCACCGACCTGGCTAAGGTCACGAGGGAGGCGCTTGGGCACCACATGGAGGCGTGTTTCGAAGCACGTTTCCCTCAAGATGGAGTAAGGCAAGGAGGGCCAGATCCTCAGGAGTTCGTCGGCAAGGCCATTCAGGAGCTACAGGAGTTAAGAGTCATGAGAGGCGGCCGCCGCCTACCAGCTGTGGCTCCCCATCCAGGCGAGGATGGTAGGCTGCGCGTCTGCATTGACATACCAGGGCTCAATCGAGTCGCCTCCCTGGAGCGCCTCTGGCCCTCGCGAGTGGGGCGCTGCGAAGGTCCACCCCACAGCTACATTCGCATGCCTTACGGCTTGCCGAACGCGGCTGTCACATACCAGCGATTCATGAGGGGCATCATGGAGGCTCAAGAGGCCAGGCGTTCCGCAGCCTTGGCGGAGATGGAGATGGTCCGCGAGGAGTCACCAGCGCCTCCGGAGCCTCCCGAGGCCCCTGGGCCTGGGGGCTCGTGAGGATCGGCTTTCGCAGCGCACCGAGTCTGCTACACCAACACTCATTCGTCCTCAACATCATCAGGTGACATCTTTCAAGTTTCATTTCTAGCTGGGAGCGCCCCCCCCAGGTGTAGGATCTAGAAGTAGGTGTGTCTAGAGGGGGGGTGATTAGACACTTAGTGCTAAAGTTGCAGTTTTTTAACTTTTTTGGTTTAAGTGGAGTTTAGGCACAATTTCAACATACACAATACATATCAAGCAAGCATGCAAAGAGTATATGAGCAGCAGAAAGTAAAGCATGCAACTTGCAAGAATGTAAGGGGAAGGGTTTGGAGAATTCAAACGCAATTGGAGACAAGGATGTTTTTGGCGTGGTTCGGATAGGTGGTGCTATCCTACATCCACGTTGATGGAGACTTCAACCCACGAAGGGTAACGGTTGCGCGAGTCCACGGAGGGCTCCACCCACGAAGGGTCCACGAAGAAGCAACCTTGTCTATCTCACCATGGCCATTGCCCACGAAGGACTTGCCTCACTAGCGGTAGATCTTCACGAAGTAGGCGATCTCCTTGCACTTACAAACTCCTTGGTTCAACTCCACAATCTTGTCGGAGGCTCCCAAGTGACACCTAGCCAATCTAGGAGACAACACTCTCCAAGAAGTAACAAATGGTGTGTTGATGATGAACTCCTTGCTCTTGTGCTTCAAATGATAGTCTCCCCAACACTCAACTCTCTCTCATAGGATTTGGATTTGGTAGAAAGAAGATTTGAGTGGAAAGCAACTTGGGGAAGGCTAGAGATCAAGATTCATATGGTAGGAATGGAATATCTTGGCCTCAACACAAGGGTAGGTGTTTCTCTCTCAGAACATATGAGTGGGAAGTGTAGATGTGTTCTGATGGCTATCTCCACGAATGAAGAGGAGGTGGAGGGGTATATATAGCCTCCACTTAAAATCCAACCGTTACACACAATTTACCAATCTCGGTGGGACCGAATCAACAAACTCGGTCGGACCGAAAAGGTAAACCTAGTGACCGTTAGAGATTTTCGATGGGACTGACATGCAACTCGGTAGGACCGATATGGTTAGGGTTAGGGCATAACGTAATCTCGGTGAGACCGATTACACAAACTCGGTGAGACCGATTTTGGTAATAGGCTAACCAGAGAGTTGGTCAGGCAAACTCGATGGGACCGATTACTAAACTCGGTTGGACCGATTTTGGTAATGAGTTAACCAGAGAGTTTGCATTGTAATCTCGGTAGTACCGATTGCCTAAACCCGGTGAGACCGATTTTGACAATGGACATACACAGTGAGATTGCAATCCCATCTCAGTGAGACCGAGATCCCTATCAGTAAAACCGATTTGCTAGGGTTTGGCAGTGGCTTGTGACATGTGAAACTCGGTGGCGCCGGATGGAAAGAATCGGTAGTACCGAGTTTGGCTTTGGGTTTAGGTCATATGTGGATATGGGAAAGTAGCTGAGGATTTTGGAGCATATCATTAAGCACATAAAGCAAAAGGGCTCATTAAGCAACACCTCATCCCTCCTTGATAGTATTGGCTTTTCCTATGGACTCAATGTGATCTTGGATCACTAAAAGTGTAAAATGAAGAGTCTTGAGCTTGAAGCTTTAGCCAATCCTTTGTCCTTAGCATCTTGAAGGAGTTCCACAACCTTTAGTCCATGCCACTCCATTGTTGAACTTATATGAAATATACTAGATAGAAACGTTAGTCCAACAAGAGATATGTTGACATTAATTACCAAAACCACCTGGAGAGCACTTGTGCTTTCACCAGGGCTGCATCATTCCCAGGCCGCGTGGGTCCGTCCCTGCGGCATGTATCCCTTTTATTTCATGTTGTTAGCTTACTTTGTTGGGGGAGCCCCTCGGGCTGCATCATCCCCAAGTCGCTCGGGCCAGACCCAGCGGCATGTATCCCTTTTGCGATTATTTCCAGCTATGCGTTCGACCCACCATGCTTGGTTATTTGATGCCGGTCCACGGCACCTCTTCTTCTCCATGCCGACCACTTGCATGTTAAAGGGGGGGTACCTGAGCATCGTGACTCAGGGCTCTTACTGTCTCTCCAGCCCTCACCCTCTGGCCTTGTCCACGGCATCGCGACCTGGCATACCAGCGACGGCTGAGACCAGCTCGAGGGACGGGACCCGACGACGTAGAGTGCAAGCATCTAACCAAATTTGCAGGAACACATCACAAGATAAGGCCCAGTGCCAGGTGCAACCCGCCTAGAGGTAGGGCCTCGTGAGTCCCGCGCTGGCTCACGGGTGCCCAGATACACCTCGCCAGGCCCTACCGTGCCAGCCACGTGTCAGGGCGGGGCTGTACACGCCCCGGGGGCTCCTCCCGGAGGGGAGCCCCCTCCCACGTACCAGTGGAAGCACCATGCTCCACGCTGGCTGACGACACTGCCGAGGAGCGGCTATACTCGTACACATGCGGATGCGCTATGCTCCGCGCTGGTGATAAACAACTGAGGGTGGCCCCCGGGCCGCATCAACCTCAGGGAGCCCAGAGCTCAGTGTCTAGCCTCGTCGTAACGCCTCCCCTCGGGAGTGCCGCGCGAGGGGGCTGGGCACTGGGGCTGCGCCTGGGTCATGCCCAGACGCATGCCACCCAGCCAGGCCCCCCGGGCCTGGTTCGTCGCGCGTCTCTCCCCGAGCGGAGCGAAGGTACGAAGGCCGTTTGAGCGTCAAGGGGGACTCCTGAGCATCGCGACTCAGGAGCCTAACTTGTCACGTAGCCCCTCACTCCTTGGTCCCGTCCTGGTTTCCGGTCGGGGCTAATGCTGGGTGAGGTACGCGCGGGGCCGGGCTCTGCCGGTGTAGAACATAAGCAAGTAGGAAGGAAAAGCGTAAATTTCAAGGATCACCTCCCTACTTGCTGTTCGTGCGCCAAGGGGGACTCCTGAGCATCGCGACTCAGGAGCCTAACTTGTCACGTAGCCCCTCACTCCTTGGTCCCGTCCTAGTTTCCGGTCGGGGCTAATGCTGGGTGAGGTAGCGCGGGGCCGGGCTCTGCCGGCGTAGAACATGAGCAAGTAGGAAGGAAAGGCGTAAATTTCAAGGAATTCAAAAGCAAATATTACAGTCCACACTGTTATCTCAATGCCAAACGCAAGTTTAAACGCCTCCCCGAGGCATGATACATGTGCAGGAATTGGAGACAGGACATGAGCCACAACGGAATCACTTGACGGCGGTGGAGCAGCGCGGAGTGGGTTCGCCTCATGGAGCAGCAGGGTCAGCAGCGCCTCGCTTCGGCTTGGTGCTGAAGGCCCGGAACTTCCCCAGCAGAGCCTCCGCACGACCCATCATGGCCTCGGCAGCAACAGCGGCACGCTCGCCGCTTGCTGGCTCTAGCAGGCTGTCGAGGTCGACGCTGGGATCACGAAGGTAGATGTCGGTGAGGACCCGCGTCAGCGCTGCAGAAGACAGGACACGCGCCTCGGCCTCGGCCGTGGGGCCAAGGCCAAGGGCGACATCTTCAAGAGCGCGAACCAGGAAGGGAAGCAGCTTGGCGGGGCCGTCCTTGGCGCCAGCCAGCGGGCTCTCCAGGCCCCTGTCGTAAAGCGTCCTCAGCAAGGAGTGAGCCCTCGCCTCCATCTCCGCGAAGGCCATGCGGTCCTCGGCAAGAACCTGGGCCTTGTTGTCCAGCTCGACCTTCCTCGCCCCCAACTCCTTCTCCAGCGCGCCTAGGCGGTCATGGCGCTTCCTGGGCTTGGCCTCCCGGCCCTTGACGGCCGCCTCGCGAGCCTTCACGCCTTCTTCCTGCTCTTGGCGAAGGCGGGCCTCTTTCGCGAGCTGGTCCCGCAGGCCTTGCAGCTCGTCCTCCAGCGCCTTGCAGCGACAACGGACGTCGACCAACTCCCCCAGGGCTGCCTCATGAGCAGCCTTCGTCTCAAGGATGGCCCGCCTCTCCTCATCGCAAGCCGTCGAGGCCTGGACCAGTGCCGCCTGAATTGAAGCGTCAGAGTGAATCCTTCCTGAAGCCAGCTCCAAGCGCCCGGCCACCAAGCGAGGGTCGGCGCCAAGAAGATCCTGCCATAGCCGGTCCAGCTCAGCAGCAGCATGATCCAGAACGGTAGAAGGTGTCGGAGAGACAGCAGTCGATGGGGTAGGAGGAGAAGGCGGCAGCTCGACCGCATCATCCTGAGGCGGAGCCTGCTGCGCCCCCACGGCTGTGGTGGCGGCAGCAGGCAAAGGCACCTCGGGAGTCGTTTGGGCCATGGGGGCTGAGCTCGCCCCAGCCGGCTCAGCCAGGCCTCGCGAGGACGACCGGGCAGGAGAGGCCCGTGCATCGCAGTCACCCTCCTTCGCGGGCAGAGGCGCTGCCCCGGCTGGAACCTCAGGATCTCCCTTCAGCTTCTTTGCTGCGGGCGCCAACCTATCCAAGAGATGCGGACGTCAAGCCTCAGCAGCAGAACAAGAAATAAAGACAAGAATCAAGCGCTTACGGATCGTCGCTAGTGGGCTCAAGCAGCCTCCGGCCAAATTTGAAGCCCGAAAACCGGCTGGAAGGGTCAACCTCGGGAAGCTCGGGAGCGGAAGGCGCGTCTGCGGTCCGCCTCGGGGCCGGGGCAGACCCGAGGGAGATCAGCCCGGTCCTATGCTTCTTCGGGATCGGGGGTGAGCTCCCGCCGCCCTGCTCGTCATCATCCTCGTCGTCATCACTCGAAGAGAGGCGGAGGCCGCGAGGCCTGCGCCGGGGGAGGGGAGCCCTCGTCTCTCCGTCAGTCGCCTCGTAGTCAGGCCCTCTTTCCTGCTCCCCTCGTTCCTCCTCTTCGCTGGAGTCATCGGAGGACACGTCCACCGTTTCCTCGGGAGCTTCCGTGGGCACGGGCCCGTCCCCATTGAAGACGGGCATGGACTCCACTACCTGCTCCCAGTCGTCGCGGAGGAACAAGGGCGTAGGAGCGCCCTCCAACCTCGCCACATCGCCTCCGACCAGAGATTGGAGGACCGCAGCCAGATCTTCGTCGGCCAAGGCCACGGGGCTCGGATGGGGCCTCCACATCGGAAGTGAGTACCGCCGAAGCGGAGCCAGCTGGTGCTCCAGGAATTCCCTCAGCAGCGATGCGCCGGTCAGCTTCGCCGCCGCCATGTTGGCCGGCCTCAGATCCGCGTCCATCTTCTCCAACACCAGCTTCATGCGGGGGTCCACGAGCTCCGCTCGACCCCAATCGCTGGAGCTCATGGGTTGCTCCGTGGGCAAGATCAGCCGAGGGTGGATGCGCCCAGCATCTGCCAAGACCCAGTTACTCCTAATGCCCTCAATCCTTTTCCCGGGGTTCGAAATGGCAATGGCGCCACCATACGCGACAAAGCTCGCGCACGCGGAAGCAGGACCGCGGGAGGTCCGAAGGTAGAAGTAGTGGCTCAGCAAGGCCACTGAGGGCTGCACCCCTACGTGAGCCTCGCAGTAATAGGCGAAGATTGCCAGGAGAAGGACGAAGTTGGGGTGGAGATGAAGAGCCTGTAGCTTATAATGGTGGAGGACAGAGAAGAAGAACTCGGAGAAGGGAGGCACCAGGCCAGCAGCAATGGCGCTTACAAAGAGCAGATAGAAGGTGCTCCCTTGGCCCTCAGGGGTGGCGGAGCCGGCCTTGAACACCTTTGCCCCGTCGATGCCCTGCACCACCGCCATCCGGCGCAACCGGGCGAGGCTCGCCTCCGACACGTTCCACGAGTCCAGGGCAGACGAGTACCAAGCTCCGGCCGGGAACTGACGAGGCGCCATGGCTTCCTAGGTCACGCGGTCGAAGTAGATCTGGAAATTTTGGAGGAAGGAAAGAGAGGCACAAGAAAGGAGATCTGAGCAGCAACCGGAGAAAGCAAAAAGAGCAAAGCCTAGGCAGATGCCGCTCCTTTATCAACTCGCGCGGTTGCTGAGGCACCCACGCCCAATCAACCGCCACGCGGCTCCCAAGGCCGCAGGCTGTTAGGGCCCGCGGCGCTTCGCCCTTGCCCTTTCGCCTCCCTGCACGACCAAGTCCGGGCGCGCCTTGGGCCCGGGGGCTACTGTCGGCGTTCTGGGAACGGGGGTCCCCAGACTTGCCTGCCTGCGGCCTGCGGCGTGGCTCAAAGGGGGGCCCAGCATGGCCCATCTTCATCAACACAGACCCAAGACCCTCGTGAGGGGCCAAGCCTCGCGGGGCGGACGACACGAAGCTTCCTCAGGCACGGCCTCATCAGGCTGGCTCGCGAGGAGGCGGAGAGATCAAGGCGGGATACCTCACGAGGTGCCCGTGACGCAAGCCATTGTAACGCCCTCGATACGGCCATATCTTGCACGTGTCGAAGCACGACTTAGAGGCATAACCGCATTGAAAGCAATGTCGCAAGTGAGGTAATCTTCACACAACCCATGTAATACATAAGGGAAAGAGATACATAGTTGGCTTACAATCGCCACTCCACACAATACATGAGTAAAGCATTACATCATACAGATACAATCAAGGTCCGACTACGGAACCAAAATAAAAGAAGACTACCCCAAATGCTACACAGATCCCCGATCGTCCCAACTGGGCTCCCCTACTGATCAACTGAAACGAAACAACACAATGAACAAGATCTTCATCGAGCTCCTCCTTGAGCTCGGGTGCCTCACCTGCACGGTTTCATCGGCACCTGCAAACTGATTTTGGAAGTATCTGTGAGTCACGGGGACTCAGCAATCTCACACCCGCGAGATCAAGACTATTTAAGCTTATGGGTAGGAGAAGGTAGTGAGGTGGAGCTGCAGCAAGTGACTAGCATATCTGGTGTCTAACATACGCAAATGAGAGCGAGAAGAGAAGGCAAAAGCACGGTCGAACAACTATGATCAAGAAGTGATCCTAGAACAACCTACGTCAAGCATAACTCCAACACCGTGTTCACTTCCCGGACCCGCCGAGAAGAGACCATCACGGTTACACACGCGGTTGGTGTATTTTAATTAAGATCAACTTCGGGTTTTCTACAACCGGACATTAACAAATTCCCATCTGCCTCATAACTGCGGGCACGGCTTTCGAAAGATAATACCCTGCAGGGGTGTCCCAACTTAGCCCATTATAAGCTCTCACGGTCAACGAAGGATATTTTTTCTACCGGGAAGACCCGATCAGTCTCGGAATCCCGGCTACAAGACATTTCGACAATGGTAAAACAAGACCAGCAAAGCCGCCCGATGTGCCGACAAATCCCGATAGGAGTCGCACGTATCTCGTTCTTAGGGCACACCGGATTGTCCAAATTTCCGGTAGGCGAGTCTAGAGTTGCCCCTGGTGGCCACCGGTGGCTGACAGTTTGGACCAACACTCGAGGGAGCACTGGCCCGGGGGTTAAAATAAATATGACCTTGAGTCTGCAGAACCCAAGGGAAAAAGGCTTAGGTGGCAAATGGTAAACCAATGTTGGGCCTTGCTGGAGGAGTCTTATTCAAAGCGAACTGTCAAGGGGGTCCCATAAATCATCCAACCATGTAAGGAACGCAAAATCCGGGAACATAATACCGATATGACGGAAACTAGGGCGGCAAGAGTGGAACAAAACACCAGGCATAAGGCCGAGCCTTCCACCCTTTACCAAGTATATAGATGCATTAATTAAATAAGATATATTGTGATATCCCAACAAGTAAACATGTTCCAACAAGGAACAACATCTCCATGTTCCAACAAGGAACAAACTTCATCTTCACCTGCAACTAACAACGCTATAAGAGGGGCTGAGCAAAGCGGTAACATAGCCAAACAACGGTTTGCTAGGAATCGATGGTTAGGGGCTTGACATGGCAATATGGGAGGCATGATAAGCAAGTGCTAGGCATCGTAGCATAGGCATAGCAAAAGAGCGAGCATCTAGCAAGCAAAGATAGAAGTGATTTCGAGGGTATGGTCATCTTGCCTGAGATCCCGCTAGGAAGAAGAACGAGTCCATGAAGAAGACAAACGGACATAGTCGAGCGAATCCTCACAACTCCGGAACAAAACCGAAGCTAACGAGAGAAGCAACCCGAAAACAAACAAACAACATAGTAAACAACCACCACATACACATGGTGTAACGCCCCGGACACACCCGCTGGTGGTCGTTACTCCTGGCGGGATCTAGACTGGCCCCACAGATCAATACTAGTCTTTTCTGCGCACTTTGTCCTCACTCGTGCGCACCCGGGAGCAACTTCCCGGTCGGTCACCCATCCTGACACTACTCCAAGCTGAGCACGCTTAACTTTGGAGTTCTGTCCGAATGGGCTCCCGGAAAAGAAGGAATTCCTTATTGATATGAGTAGTCTATCATCCCTAATAAGCCAGGCTATCACATACACCCCCACTCAGAGGAACCGACGTCCTCGTCGGGCCACAGGAACGTTCCCTCTTGGCACAAACGTCTATGCTTCCAGTCCGGTACATGTGCCATGCCGGGTGCCACGACGGGTCACAAACGTCATGAACAACATGACCACGCACCTGTCCGCAACCATCCGTGTAACCGCGAGGGTCGGCTCTGATACCAACTTGTAACGCCCCGGACACACCCGCCGGTGGTCGTTACTCCTGGCGGGATCTAGACTGGCCCCACAGATCAATACTAGTCTTTTCTGCGCACTTTGTCCTCACTCGTGCGCACCCGGGAGCAACTTCCCGGTCGGTCACCCATCCTGATACTACTCCAAGCTGAGCACGCTTAACTTTGGAGTTCTGTCCGAATGGGCTCCCGGAAAAGAAGGAATTCCTTATTGATATGAGTAGTCTATCATCCCTAATAAGCCAGGCTATCACACATGGCATGATGCACAACCAAGTATGATGCATGTCCGGTTCAAAGAGCATGGCATGGCAAAGTGCAACAAACAACGCTACAAATTAAGTGGAGCTCAATATGCAACGAGTTGCATATTGACGAAACACCACGACAATTGTTTAGTTCTCTCCCGTTTATGTACTCAACAATATTAAATGTTGTTAAACATGGCAAGGGGTGAAGCATATGAAAAACTACCTATCTAGGCAAATTTAAATGAGGCCGGAACAACAAACAACAAGTCCGGAAGAACCTCATGTGCATATTTTAGATTTGGTACTGATCTGTTCTAAAGCATATTTTAATGTTGTAAAACAGGAAAATAAAGTGCATCATGTTAAACTATGCATTTTTCTACCCCATTTACATATAAAGTTTATTTAAATCGGAGCTACGGTTATTAAGTTATGGAATAAATCATTTTAACATGGCATTTGAGCAAATTTAATCAAACAACATTTTAAACATTTTTAACATGGATGAAAGTGGCAAAATATTAATCTACACAAAATTCTAAGCATTTAACATATATAAATTATTTGCATATGATGCACGGTTAATTAAACATGAGCATTTTAAAATGATGGCAATTTTCTGAAAATATGCATGATAAAGAATAAATGCTAAAACACATGGAAGAGGGGAAAAAACATGCACGGGCCGAATTGTAGCACACTGCAGCAGCCCAGGAGTGGATCAGGCCCAACAGGCCATATGTGTGCACGATGGGGGAAAAATAAACAAAAGAGGGGCAAAACAAATCGGGGCACCCTGGGATTCGATCCCAGGACCTCCTGCATGTGTGCGTGCGGGCTGACCAGCTGAGCTAGAGGTGTGCTTGTGCATTCAAAGGGGTTCGGCTAATTAAGAGATTGCCCAGGGCCGAGCCTCTCTGTATAGGCGGAGAAGACGACGGCTGCGAGGACGGAGCCGGCGAGGTCAGCCGTGGTGATGACGGGGCTTGGGAGGCCACGGCGGGTGTGCGGGATAGGCTAAGGAGCACGTGTGCTTGGGGCTTCTAGGTGCAGGACTGCAGGGGCGTGTGCGTGTGCGGTGTACGAGCTCATGCTCGCCTCGGGCGCGCGGCATGGCGATGACCAGGCGAGGCATGCGGGTGATCAAACATCGAGAGGAAGGAATGGAGAGGAAGGGGCGTGACCTAGCTCACCATATGGTACGACGAGGTCGACGGATACACGCTGGAGACGATGGGAGGGAGCTCTGAACCTTGTCGAAATTCTGACCGTGAAGGAAGTGGAAGCAGAGGAGGGAGACAACGTGGCCGATGGCGTGAAGGCGAGATGGTGTTCGATCTGTGACGTAGAGGAAGCAGGGGAAGAAGACCGCGACGGGGCGCTGGACTTGGCGATCCGGCTCGTGGAGGTCGCTCCAGAGGAAGAAGAAGGCCACCGCGACATGGACGACACCGGGCTCGAGCTGGGCTTGGCTCGATCGGCCATGGCGACGGCGACGGCAGGGAGGCGCATTGGGGAGGTTCCCGCCCAACTAACTGCGGGGATCGGTCGAGGAGGGTGACGGGGTGCAGGACGACATGTCGAAGATGAGCTTGAGGCCCTCCGGCCGCGAGAACGACGACGGGCACGACGGTTTATTACACTGCTCTCGGTGGTGCTCTTTGATCTTGAAGAAGAAGGGAAAACAGAGGGGAGGAAGAGAGATGGCGGCGCGAGGAGGGAAGGAGGAGGGAGGAGGAAACGCTAGGGGTCGCTGCGGGGCTTTATTGGGGCGCAGGCAGGCGCTAGCCTCGACGTCCGTGAGCTCACGGCGTGACGGCGCGAGCGCTCTATGTCTGGAGCAAGGGAGACGGAGGGGAAACGGAGCAGGTGGCCGTTTGGGCATTGGGCTGGGCCGGCTGGGGAGAGAAACATGTGGGCTGCGGGGTCTGCTGCTGGGCTGCTCTTCCTTTCTCTCCTCATCTCTTTTCCTTAGTTCTCCAGGTAGAATAACAAGAGCAGAAATGCACAGGGAGATCAGGAAGAAAGTAGGCTGGGATGGAAATATTTATAAGATCCTGGATTTATGCACAATTTGAGTAAAATGGTCTGGACATTTTAGAGATAGAAAAATAATTAAAGTTTGAATTTAATTCAAACTTGAGTCATTTTTGAACCCAACCAAAACATCTTCCAATGAGCTGAAAAAATTGTCAGAGAGGGTGTAGGCATGGTTTAAGATTAATAGGGAAATAATGAACATTTATGGAGAAGGGGAAAAGGTCACTTGCCAAAATGAAGGAATGAAGAAGGAAGGAGGAGGTGATGATGCATGATCATACGTGGAGCATGCAACAATGTAACATGCATGAATATGATAATGCACATGATGATTATGAGAATGCCAAAAATGACAAGAGGCACAAATGCAACATGACAAAGATGGGCATGGCAATGCAATATAACCAAATGATGAACATGATGCAAGAAGCGAAATAAAAGAGCAAGCACAAAAGTAACACACGGTGATCATGAAAAATATGGAAGTCTTCTGAAGCGCCGGTCTTGGGGCGTTACAACACTCCATCACTACGAGAGGATCTCGTCCTGAGATCTAGAATGGCACCGGAGGGAAAACGGAAGATAAAGAGGAGAGGTAAAAGTAAGTTGCTTCTTTGACAAACGAGTGAAACCATGAACCTTGAGAGGTTGAAAAGTTGAAAGAAAGAACACAACGGAGTTGAACGAACTTGAAAACACTCCGTTAGATAAGAGGAACATGGGATACGACAAGAACCAAGAGGTTTAGTGATAAGATAGATATTGAAAACACTCCGGTTAAAACTAGATAGAGAAGGAATAAGATTGATATAATTTGGGAAGCACTCCGACTGAAAGAAGAAGGAAAAACTTGATAAGATGAAAAGAACTTGAAGAGATGATACAACACTCCGGTTGGAAATGGAGGAATAGCATTTGAACTTGGCAAAATGAACGCACTTGGATGAGATTCCGGTTAAAAGAGGAACGATAGACAAAACACTCCGGTTAAATCGATAAGCAAGGAAAAGGACATGATCTTCACGACTCGAGATGATGATTGAAAAGAGCAACCTCACAATGCTTCCGGAAGAAGGAATAGAAGATAGATCGTTGGGATAAGGGACGAAGAAGAAAATGACAACTTCTGCCACAAATGAGCTTGTAAAAGCATCTTTAGGAGAAGGGTCGAACGGAGTTGTTGGAAAAGCAACAACAACAAAAAGAGTAGGCTTGATGTGGACTTATGGAAAAATTTCTCAAAACTATGAGGTGAGCTTCTACCACCAACGGAAACAAATGATTGGATTGATATCAACAAGGAGACAAGAAACTTATTTCACCGGGAGGACAAATGAAGAACTTGGGTCATTTATGAGCACCATAAATAGCAACAATCCTTAGGGAAGGCTTTAGGTGAAATATAACCCAAGATAACTCCAATGAAGAGATTGATGGATTTAAAATACCTCATTCTTGACAACATGTAAATCATGAAGCATGAAGAGAAATTGTCAAGAATGACATAACACCACATCAAAAGATAAGGTAGAAAGAATTGCACTTCGGAATGCAAAATGAAGAAATGCTTGAACTCCTCCAAACAAAACATGTGTTGAACACCATGTTTATTTTTTAGTATAGCTTGACGGATCTTAACTCCGAGAGAAATCTTGAGGACAGTCGAAGAATGAAAAGAATCCTTGACGAACCACCATGTAGAGCCTCCATGAAGAACTTCGGTAAATAAAAGGATGATAAAAAGGAAGAGAAGTTGAAAACACAAAGTGAAGCCTTGCAATGATTTAGATGGAGCTTAGAAATGATATAACCGAGAAAACTTGGAACTCCGAAAGGAAAGATGAACAAATGAAATCAAGAATTTTGATAAACCTCCGGAATAAGGAATTGAATTTACTCGATGAAACAAGAATAAGAATTACATTATGCTTATCCTTCACCAATTTAAATTGATGACAAGCAACGGATTTGGCATACTACTTATTCCCGTATAAAGGATTTAGAGATATATAGCGTAAACTTGAGAAGGTCATCAACGAACCACCGGTAGGATTGAAACAACGATTAAATTGATATGATAACAAAGAAAGAGAACTCTTGAACGAACCACCGTAAGAATTGGAAATGAAAGTAGCAAAGGCACAACTCACCGGGAAGACTTGGAAAACGAATGAAGATACTTGAGATATATGAGAACGAAGAGATCATGAACTGATTAGAGAATATTGAATGATGCACCGGTATGATTTGGAGAACGAGATCTGAAAGTTGAGAATGAATAATACTAAGATGATGGGTTTCGTAGGAATAAAACTGAAAAGACTCCTGCAATGCTCCGGATGGGTGAAAATTATTCTCACAATCGAAAAAAATTATGAGAGGATGCCAACAAGCTAGGACCATGAATCTTGAAGAGAATGGACCAAGATTTAAGAGAAACTCTTCTTCGGTTTTCAAATGTTGAGGACGACGATGAGAAACACCTCCATGAATTGTCGAGGCACTCCGGAATGAAGAATAGAAAGGTTGAACCAACGATAAAAAGAATTTGAAAGATCTTGAGAAAGACATTTGACTGATGAAAATTCATTCTTACATCAAACTTTGCAATGAATTTGGGAATAGCGCCGGGAAAATTAGAAGAGTCAGGTAAGATCCTGGGAAAAGACCTATGGGTTAGGGCCCACTCAAAAGAAACACCGATGAACGATTTAAAAGAGAGAATGCACCGGTTAGATTTAAATGGCTATAATGAGATAACAATCTTGAAATAGCTTGAACGGATTAAGAATGGAAACACGAATCTTTAGAGATATCTTCAACACTTGGGAACAAATGAATAGCGATAGGTGGATGATTAACAGGTGCAGTGGTACGAGAAAAACATTTGAAACGAGGAAAAGATATGATCGACAAAGTTTGAATTGAATCCACCGGAGAAGAAAAGAGAAGGAAGAATAATGAAGTTAAGGCTCCGTTAGTATCTTCCTGAGAATCACCGGATAAGAACATTGACGGAAAAGAATGGAGAGACTTCACATCAATAAAAAAGGATACTTGATTAAAAAAATCCGAGTCCTTGAAGAAAAAGGGTGGGAGGGCGGGAAAACAAAGACAACTTGGGTCGGATGAAATGAACACCGTTGAGAAAAAGCTTAGAATTGATCTTGCAAATGTTGGAATGATCGGATTTACTTAAAGAGAAACACACCGATTGGAAAGGATTGAAAAGACAACCTTGATGAACAAGAAGGATTAGCATCCACATAGAAATATGAGAACACCACTTAGAAAAGGTATGGAATCACCATTTGACATTGAAGCAACTCGAATACCACAACTTAAAACAAAACAAAGGATTGGCTTAGGAAATAAGCCGGAAACAAACATATGATAGATCCCATATCATATCATGTGTCTGTTGGAAAGATATCCTACGAGATACTTGAATTCCCACTTATAAACTCCCGAAACTTTCTGGTTATGCAATCAGGTGTTGGGGATACAGGGGACACAAAATATATCTCCCAAACTAACAATACCTAGATCCAGCTGTATCCATCCTTCAACACATAACCAAGAAACCTTCGGAAATCATTTACCTCAACCTTCGAAAAGCATCCGTTATACGAGTTATGGCAATACTCCCGAACTCCCGCCCCAGTACTGGGTGGCGTCGAGGTGATCTCACCAACAACTGCATAAAAGAGATTTTCGATGTCGGCAAAACTCAGGTATTCCAGAATTGTAACGATAAAATTGTGACGACAACACCTCGGAGCTCAACTCCCCGGGACACTGCCACAACCCCTAAATGCCAGGAGGCACCAAGAACAATGTTCTCGTCACAAAACCATCGGAACGATTCCAAGATACCCGCGTGATCCTAAATTTTTTTAGTGAAATTTGAGAAGAGAAGAGTCAAAACTCTACGTCAGGATGCCTCACCAAAGCGACGAAGGGAATGAGGAGTAAAAATAATCCTACTCTCCGATATATATAATCCTAAAAGACTTAAAACATTTTTTTCTAGACTCAACAAAGTCAGCGATTCAAACAAGCAGGGGGCTCCTAAGTCGGGGATGGCTCTGATTACCAACTTGTAATGCCCTCGATGCGGCTATATCTCCCACGTGTCGAAGCACGACTTAGAGGCATAACCGCATTGAAAGCAATGTCGCAAGTGAGGTAATCTTCACACAACCCATGTAATACATAAGGGAAAGAGATACATAGTTGGCTTACAATCGCCGCTTCACACAATACATGAGTAAAGCATTACATCATACAGATACAATCAAGGTCCGACTACGGAACCAAAATAAAAGAAGACTACCCCGAATGCTACACAGATCCCCGATCGTCCCAACTGGGCTCCACTACTGATCAACTGAAACGAAACAACACAATGAACAAGATCTTCATCAAGCTCCTCCTTGAGCTCGGGTGCATCACCTGCACGGTTTCATCGGCACCTGCAAACTGGCTTTGGAAATATCTGTGAGTCATGGGGACTGAGCAATCTCACACCCGCGAGATCAGGACTATTTAAGCTTATGGGTAGGAGAAGGTAGTGAGGTGGAGCTGCAGCAAACGACTAGCATATCTGGTGTCTAACATAAGCAAATGAGAGCGAGAAGAGAAAGCAAAAGCACGGTCGAACAACTATGATCAAGAAGTGATCCTAGAACAACCTATGTCAAGCATAACTCCAACACCGTGTTCACTTCCCGGACCCGCCGAGAAGAGACCATCACGGTTACACAGGCGGTTGGTGTATTTTAATTAAGATCAACTTCGGGTTTTCTACAACCGAACATTAACAAATTCCCATCTGCCTCATAACCGCGGGCATGGCTTTCGAAAGATAATACCCTGCAGGGGTGTCCCAACTTAGCCCATTATAAGCTCTCACAGTCAACGAAGGATATTCCTTCTACCGGGAAGACCCGATCAGTCTCGGAATCCCGGCTACAAGACATTTCGACAATGGTAAAACAAGACCAGCAAAGCCGCCCGATGTGCTGACAAATCCCGATAGGAGTCGCACGTATCTCGTTCTTGGGGCACACCGGATTGTCCAAACTTCCGGTAGGCATGTCCAGAGTTGCCCCTAGTGGCCACCGGCGGCTGACAGTTTGGACCAACACTCGAAGGAGCACTGGCCCGAGGGTTAAAATAAAGATGACCCTTGAGTCTGCAGAACCCAAGGGAAAAAGGCTTAGGTGGCAAATGGTAAAACCAATGTTGGGCCTTGCTGGAGGAGTCTTATTCAAAGCGAACTGTCAAGGGGGTCCCATAAATCACCCAACCGTGTAAGGAACGCAAAATCCGGGAACATAATACCGATATGACGGAAACTAGGGCGGCAAGAGTGGAACAAAACACCAGGCATAAGGCCGAGCCTTCCACCCTTTACCAAGTATATAGATGCATTAATTAAATAAGATATATTGTGATATCCCAACAAGTAAACATGTTCCAACAAGGAACAACATCTCCATGTTCCAACAAGGAACAAACTTCATCTTCACCTGCAACTAACAACGCTATAAGAGGGGCTGAGCAAAGCGGTAACATAGCCAAACAACGGTTTGCTAGGAAAGGATGGTTAGGGGCTTGACATGGCAATATGGGAGGCATGATAAGCAAGTGCTAGGCATCGTAGCATAGGCATAGCAAAAGAGCGAGCATCTAGCAAGAAAAGATAGAAGTGATTTCGAGGGTATGGTCATCTTGCCTGAGATCCCGCTAGGAAGAAGAACGAGTCAATGAAGAATACAAACGGACATAGTCGAGCGAGTCCTCACAACTCCGGAACGAAACCGAAGCTAACGAGAGAAGCAACCCGAAAACAAACAAACAAACAAACAAAATAGTAAACAACCACCACATACACATGGCATGATGCACAACCAAGTATGATGCATGTCCGGTTCAAAGAGCATGGCATGGCAAAGTGCAACAAACAACGCTACAAATTAAGTGGAGCTCAATATGCAACGAGTTGCATATTGACGAAACACCACGACAATTGTTTAGTTCACTCCCGTTTATGTAATCAACAATTTTAAATGTTGTTAAACATGGCAAGGGGTGAAGCATATGAAAAACTACCTATCTAGGCAAATTTAAATGAGGCCGGAACAACAAACAACAAGTTCGGAAGAACCTCATGTGCATATTTTAGATTTGGTACTGATCTGTCCTAAAGCATATTTTAATGTTGTAAAACAGGAAAATAAAGTGCATCATGTTAAACTATGCATTTTTCTACCCCATTTACATATAAAGTTTATTTAAATCGGAGCTACGGTTATTAAGTTATGGAATAAATCATTTTAACATGGCATTTGAGCAAATTTAATCAAACAGCATTTTAAACATTTTTAACATGGATGAAAGTGGAAAAATATTAATCTACACAAAATTCTAAGCATTTAACATATATAAAGTATTTGCATATGATGCACGGTTAATTAAACATGAGCATTTTAAAATGATGGCAATTTTCTGAAAATATGCATGATAAAGAATAAATGTTGAACGCATGGAACAGGGAAAAAACATGCACGGGCCGAATTGCAGCACGCCGCAGCAGCCCAGGAGTGGATCAGGCCCAACAGGCCATATGTGTGCACGATGGGGGAAAAATAAACAAAAGAGGGGGCAAAACAAATCAGGGCACCCTGGGATTCGATCCCAGGACCTCCTGCATGTGTGCGTGCGGGCTGACCAGCTGAGCTAGAGGTGTGCTATGCATTCAAAGGGGTTCGGATAATTAAGAGATTGCCCAGGGCCGAGCCTCTCTATATAGGCGGAGAAGACGACGAGTGCGAGGACGGAGCCGGCGAGGTCAGCCGTGGTGATGATGGGGCTTGGGAGGCCACGGCGGGTGTGCGGGATAGGCTAAGGAGCACGTGTGCTTGGGGCTTCTAGGTGCAGGACTGCAGGGGCGTGTGCGTGTGCGGGGTACGAGCTCATGCTCGCCTCGGGCGCGCGGCATGGCGATGACCATGCGAGGCATGCGGGTGATCAAACATCGAGAGGAAGGAACGGAGAGGAAGGGGCGTTACCCACCTCACCATATGATATGACGAGGTCGACGGATACACGCCGGAGACGACGGGAGGGAGCTCTGAACCTTGTCGAAATTCTGACCGTGAAGGAAGTGGAAGCAGAGGAGGGAGACGACGTGGCCGATGGCGTGAAGGCGAGATGGTGTTCGATCCGTGACGTAGAGGAAGCAGGGGAAGAAGACCGCGACGGGGCGCTGGACTTGGCGATCCGGCTCGTGGAGGTCGCTCCAGAGGAAGGAAGAAGGCCACCGCGACGTGGACGACACCGGGCTCGAGCTCGGCTTGGCTCGACCGGCCATGGCGACGGCGACGGCAGGGAGGCGCGTTGGGGAGGTTCCCGGGTGCAGGACGACATGTCGAAGACGAGCTTGAGGCCCTCCGGCCGCGAGAATGACGACGGGCATCGACGGTTTATTACTCTGCTCTCGGTGGTGCTCTCTGATCTTGAAGAAGAAGGGAAAACAGAGGGGAGGAAGAGAGATGGTGGCGCGAGGAGGGAAGGAGGAGGGAGGAGGAAACCCTAGGGGTCGCTGCGGGGCTTTATAGGGGCGCAGGCAGGCGCTAGCCTCGACGTCCGTGAGCTCACGGCGCGACGGCGCGAGCGCTCTGTGTCTGGAGCGAGGGAGAATCGAGGAGAAACTGAGCAGGTGGCCATTTGGGCATTGGGCTGGGCCGGCTGGGGAGAGAAACATGTGGGCTGCGGGGTCTGCTGCTGGGCTGCTCTTCCTTTCTCTCCTCATCTCTTTTCCTTAGTTCTCCAGGCAGAATAACAAGAGCAGAAATGCACAGGGAGATCAGGAAGAAAGTAGGCTGGGACGGAAATATTTATAAGATCCTGGATTTATGCACAATTTGAATAAAATGGTCTGGACATTTTAGAGATAGAAAAATAATTCAAGTTTGAATTTAATTCAAACTTGAGTCATTTTTGAACCCAACCAAAACATCTTCCAATGAGCTGGAAAAAATTGTCAGAGAGGGTGTAGGCATGGTTTAAGATTAATAGGGAAATAATGAACATTTATGGAGAAGGGGAAAAGGTCACTTGCCAAAATGAAGGAATGAAGAAGGAAGGAGGAGGTGATGATGCATGATCATACGTGGAGCATGCAACAATGTAACATGCATGAATATGATAATGCACATGATGATTATGAGAATGCCAAAAATGACAAGAGGCACAAATGCAACATGACAAAGATGGGCATGGCAATGCAATATAACCAAATGATGAACATGATGCAAGAATCGAAATAATAGAGCAAGCACAAAAGAAACACACGGTGATCACGAAAAATATGGAAGTCTTCTGAAGCGCCGGTCTTGGGTCATTACAGCCATGACGACCAAGGGCGCCAGGCGGGCGCCAGCCCGCGCAATGTCCTCCTTTCCTCTTTGGTGCAAAGGGAGCAAGCGCAGGCGAGAGCATCAAGCAAAGGCACCCGTTTCGGTGCAACGAGACCAAGACCAGCCCAACGGCAGGGAAGAAGTCATTGTGGAGCCCAAGCCAGGGTCACCACCAGAGCCTTTGGCAGGCGAGGACCAAATTTAGTCAGGATAAGTGTACCAGATGTTCCCCTTCAACATGGCCAATTGTTGGCGCCCTTCCTGCTCAATATTTGGGAAGAGGCCCAGGGCCTTTGTCTATAAATAGGACTAGCCACCCCTAGGGTAGAGGCAATTGGGATCGGAATCAGCCAACCCAGAAACAGGCTGGGATCGGATCGAGTAGCATCACACACACACAGAGAGAAAGGTGACTGAACTCCTCCTAGAAGTTCATCGCCCTAGCCAAGAACAGACCCTCGCGAGGCTGTTCTTCCTTGTATTGCTCACTATCATCAGCCCAAGATTCAATCCACCACACCACAAACTGGAGTAGGGTATTACACCACAACGGTGGCCCGAACCAGTATAAACCCTGTGTCTCTTGTGCTGTTCTTTCCATAGCTTAGATCTTAGCGAGGCGGTGGGGTGCAGGTAGGTAGAAGGCAAAATCTCCACGCGCACCCCGGTGTTCGAACCTCAAGTGTCTGCCGGAACCCGAAATCCGACAGCACCGATATGGCAACCTTTGCCTGATGCCTCGGTAATCCTCGCCTGCGCTTGCCTCCTTAGCACCAAAGAGGAAACAAGGACGTTGCGCGTGCTGGCACCCGCCTGATCTCAATCGTCATGGCTCACGTCACTTGTGCCTCGCGAGGTTTGCCCCGCCTTGATATCTCCGCTCCTCGTGTGCCTGCCTGGCTAGGCCACTCCTGAGGAGGTCTTGTGTCGTCCGCCTCGCGAGGCTAGGCCCATTGCGAGGGTCTTGGATGCCTTCTCGGTGAAGATGGGCCGTATGGCCTGCTAGCTTAGCCACGCCGGGGGCCGTAGGCAGGCAAGTTTGGGGACCCCCGTTCCCAGAACACCGACACAGAGAAAGGAATCTTTAGGCGTGGTCGCCAAGCTTGCCCTCCACGCCAAGGAGAGTCCCATCCGGACACCGGTAGAGTCTTCGGTCTTGGTATCTTCACAGCCCATCAATCCGGCCCATGGCTAACAGGCCGGACGCCCGAGGACCCCTTAGTCCAGGACTCCCTCAGTAGGCCCCGAACCAGGCTTCAATGACGAGGTGTCCGGCGCGCAGATTGTCTTCGGCATTGCAAGGCGGGTTCCTTCTCTGATGACTTCAAAGTGATGTATTCGGCTTTCCATTTAATGTTGTACCCCTCAGCTTCTGTGTATCAACAACTTCAGCTTCCAGGTGTCGAGCAAATGCGAGAGGTCAGGGTGTTTTTACACATAACACCCCGGTCATGTAAGGAGGAGTGCCTATTTAAAGAGATTGGATCTCAGATCCATTCAACACCATGCGGAAAAAATCATCAAAGCTAGCTAGAAAAGACCACTCCAACATGGCTAGCGCTCCCAACTCCTCCTCCCATCCCTGCGCCCCAGAAACACTTCCGGTGTCCGAATACTATCGTCCTATATATAAATCTTTACCTCTTGACCATTTCGAGACTCCTCTTCATGTCCGTGATCACATCCGGGACTGCGAACAACATTCGGTCACCAAATAACATAACTCATATAATAGTATATCGTCATCGGACGTTAAGCGTGCGGACCCTACGGGTTCGAGAACTATGTAGACATGGCTAAGACACCTCTCCGGTCAATAACCAATAGCAGAACCTGGATGCCCATATTGGCTCCTACATATTCTATGAAGATATTTATCGGTCGAACCATTAGGAAAACATACGTAATTCCCTTTGTCCATCGGTATGTTACTTGCCCGAGATTCGATCGTCGATATCTTCATACCTAATTCAATCTCGTTACCGGAAAGTCTCTTTACTCGTTCCGTAATACATCACCTCGTGGCTAACTCCTTAGTTGTTTGCTTGCAAGCTTATGATGTGTATTACCGAGAGGGCCCAGAGATACCTCTCCGTTACTCCAAGTGACAAATCCTAATCTCGATCTATGCCAACTCAACAAACACCTTCAGAGATACATGTAGAGCATCTTTATAATCACCCAGTTATGTTGTGATGTTTGATAGCACACAAGGCATTCTTCGGTATCCGGGAGTTGCATAATCTCATAGTCAAAGGAATTCATATTTGACATGAAGAAAGCAATAGCAATAAAACTGAACGATCAATATGCTAAGCTAACAAATGGGTCTTGTCCATCACATCATTCTCCTAATGATTTGATCCCGTTATCAAATGACAACTCATGTATATGGTTAGGAAACCTTAACCATCTTTGATCAACGAGCTAGTCTAGTAGAGTCTCATTAGGGACACGGTATTTGTTTATGTATCCACACACATATTTAAGTTTCCAGTCAATACAATTCTAGCATGAATAATAAACCTTTATCATGATTAAGGAAATATAATAATAACCATTTTATTATTGCTTCTAGGGCATATTTCCATCATATGTACGCGTGCTGCCCTGGCCCGGTACGTGGTGATAACCTTGTGTGCCCGAGTTGTTTGTGCGCTTTTGTCCCTGTTTGGGACCCTTTTTGTTTTGCCATGATGGTGGTCGTTGGGTTTCACAAGGTGACATCAGGGCCACCTAGGACTGAGCGCAAAAGGGGAGTTGGTCGGAGTGGCCGGGAGAGTGTCATTGAGTAGACTGGTTTTGTCGGAACGTCATTGGTCCACCCGAATGGGAGCACGAGGCCATGGGTTCTGTGATGTGGGTATAGTGTGCTAACCTCTGCAGAGTGTGTTTATTCTATCGATAGCCATGTCGTCGGTCATGGGCACAGTTCATACTAGGTGACACCATTCAATCAACACACACGATGACGGAATGACTTATTAGATGACTTATGTGTTGATATTATGCGCAGTAACTGTTTGGCAGGATGATGATGATGATGATGATGATGATGATGATGATGATGATGATGGGATGATCTTGAGGATGATCATTTAGTTTGTGATGTGGTCACACGTTGAACGTGTGGAGGTATTGATCATGAGGTGATCGAGGTGATATCTTGCTTGGCGGGATAGCCAAGAGTGAGATGGTTCTTGATATGGTGGTTCATCAGTATTCTAGTAGTTTCATATATTGCTTAGTTATTGCTTCCACATCATAGTAGTTGTTGATAAGTTAATCTGTTAAATGCTATGGTATTGTCTTGCCTTGATGCTTCTGGTTGTTGTGAGCTTGCAAGTACATTCAATATACTAACCTGGCGTGTCATGCTAGATTGTAGGTGATGTCGTGATTGATTGCTTGACGAGGTTACTAATCACGCGAGCTAGATCGTGTCCCAGCCATTGTCGCTGCGGAGTGGAGTTCACCACCTTCATTGTTGTTCCGCTGCTACGAGTTGTTCCACTTCTAGCATAGAGCTACCTTAGCAGGCGTGGTGTCACCATGCCGATGTGATCCTTTGTAACATTAGACCTTTGTACCATTATCCTTTGTAATAAAAGATAATTTGTTCTATGATGAGCAGTCTCGTATTCCAGAAGAGGTCTTGTGTCGTCCGCCTCACGAGGCTTGGCCCCTCGTGAGGGTCTTGGATGCCTTGTCGATGAAGATGGGTCATACGACCTACTAGCTTAGCCACGCCGTGGGCCGCAGGCAGGCAAGTCTGGGGAACCCCATTCCCAGAACGCCGACAGTAGCCCCCGGGCCCAAGGTGCACTCGGGCTTGGCTTCGCGGCGAAGCCAAGGGTCAAGTACGGAGCGCTGAGGGCCCCAAAAGCCTGCGGCCTCGGTTGACGCCTGGCGGTTGATTGGACGTGGGCGTCTCCGCTTCCCCACACTGCCTCGGCAACTACTAGACTTGACAAGTCCCTGCGACATGCAAGGAAAACCATCATTACCTGTGATCGTGGGAGGCGCTGGTTGGCCTTCTCTTGCTATAAATGGGGAGGGGGCGGAGCTCCCATCTCTTCCTTGCTCGCTTGTTTCTTCCTCCTCGCTCCATCGCTTGCAGCAATGGCGCCCATCCGAAGGTTTTCCGCGGACGAGAAAGGAAAGGCCGCCCGTGACGATCCGGGGCTGCTCCCGACGAAGAGGCTGGTCCATCACCGCGATGAAATGGCGATGAAGGTGGTGACGAGGCCTTGGTGCGAACGGCCTCCCCCAAGGTATCCGCTGCCCATGTACGCCCGGGCTGAGGGCTCAGGAGGGCGGAGCGATGAACGGCGCCGCCCGCGCCGCATTGGTGGTCGCCGTGCAGTGGCGACGCGCACGTTTGCTCCGGGAGTCCATGCCGGGGACTCCTCGCGCGAGCTTGTGCTATGGGCGCCGGTGCCCCCAAGCTCTTGGATTCGCTTCCCGCGGTTCTTCTTCGACGTGATAGAGCCGAGGGGAGCCCTCGAGCTCTGGTTGGCTTCGCTCTGACTTGGCGGTTCGCGTGACGCTGAGCCAGGCCGCTGCGTCTTCCGAGAAGGAGAAGCAAAGTGCCGCCAACGCTGCAGCCGATCGTGAGACAGCGCTGAAAGACGCCAAGGCCGCTCGTGACCGCTGCCAAGAGCTGGAGGACGAGTTGCAAAGCCTGCGTGACAAGCACGCCGAAGAAGCGCGCCGCGGCCTGGCAAAGGAGGAGGAGGTGAAGGCCCGGGAGGACGCCGTTAAGAACCGTGACACTGAGCTGGCGGAGTTGGGGAAGACACAGGCCGCCGAACGCAACCGGTTGGAAGAGATGGAGCGAAAGGTGAAGGCTGAGGATGCCGATCTTGACGCCAAGGCGCGAGTCCTGGCCGAAGACCACGTGGCCTTTGCCGACCTTGAGGAGAGATCTCGCAAGGCGCTGAAGACGCTCTATGATCACGGCCTGGAGAACCGCTGGCCACTCATGAGGACGGACCCGCCCGGCTGCTTCCTCTCTTGGTGAAGGCGCTCGAGGAAGTCGTTGATGGCGTCGGTCCTATGGCGGAGGCAGAAGCTCGTGTCCTGTCTTCAGCTATATTGACCCGCATTTTCAGCCACCTACACATTCGTGACCCCAACGCTTGCCTTGACGAGCTGCTGGAGCCTGTGTCTGAGGATCACTGTGAAGCCGCCACCGCAGCTGTGCAAGGCCAGGTGGAGGCCCTGCTGGAGAGGTTCCAGAGCTTTGCCTCCTCACCCTTGTCTGGTGATGCCGCCGACCTTGCGGCTGGTGGTGCAGGTGAAGACATCGCTACCCGGGATGGAGCACCTTCTGCAGGCAATGGCGGTGTCCAGGGGTGACCTGCGACTAGTTTCATGTTTCGTTCCTGCAACATGCATCAGGCCTCATGGAGGCGTTTAGACTTTTCATTTGATATTGTGAGGACAATATGTTTGTAATATTTTCTTGGGGATTTTGCGATTTTCTTCCTATCCGCTTTGAGTTCTGCGTCGGCAGAGCCCGGCCCCGCGCATACCTCAACCGCCATTGGGCTGACCGGAGACCAGGACGGACCAAGGAGTGGGGGCTATGTGACCAGTTAGGCTCCTGAGTCGAGATGCTCAGGAGTCCCCCTTGACGCGCAAACAAACTCCATACCTTACCTCGCCGAGGCCTCGGGAGGGGCGTGCGATGACCAGGTCCGGGAGACCTGTTTGGGCGGCATGCGCTTGGGCGTGACCCGAGAGCAGCCCCCAGGCCCGGAAGACCTGGTTGGGTGGCGTACGCTTGGGTGTGACCCGAGCGCAGCCCCCGTGTCCAGCCCCCTCACGCGGCTCTCCCGAGGGGAGGCATTGTGGTGAGGCCGGACGCTGAGCCCTGGGGCTCCCTGAGGTTGGTATGACTGTGGAGCCACCCTCAGTTGTTTATCACCATCGCGGAGCATAGTGCTTCCTCTTGTGCACGGGCATAGCCGCTCCTCGGCAGTGTCGACGGCCAGCGCGGAGCATGGTGCTTCCACTTGTGCGTGGGAGGAGGGGCCCTCCGGGAGGAGCCCACAGGGCGTGTACAGCCCCGCCCTGACACGTGGCTTGCACTGCAGGGCTGCGAGGTGTATCTGGGCACTCGTGAGCCAGCGCAGGACTTACGAGGCCCTACCTCAAGGCGGGTTGCGCCTGGTCTTGAGCCTTCGATGGATGTGTGCTCCTTCGAGACCGTTAGGTGCAAGCGCTCTATGTCCTCAGGTCCCGGCCCTCGAGCGAGCTCAGCCGCCGCTGGTATGCCAGGTCGCGATGCCGTGGTCAAGGCCAGGGGGTGAGGGCTGGAGAGCCAGTAAGAGCTCCTGAGTCGCGATGCTCAGGAGCCCCCCCTTTAATGCGCAAGCGAATTTCATGGGATGAATGGACCCGTGGCGTGTGGCAATCGGGCAGGTGAATATCATAGTCAGGTTAAGCACGGAAGGCAAATCAACCTGGGCAAGTGCAGAAAGATACATGCCACTGGGTCGGGCCCGAGCGGCCTGGGGATGATGCAGCCCGAGGGGCGCCCCCAGCAAGGTAAGCTAAAGAAATAAGCAAAAGAGATACACGCCACGGGGATGGACCCATGCGGCCTGGGAATATTGCAGCCCGAGGGGCGCTCCCAGCTTAAACGAACTTGGAAGATGTCACCTAGTTCTGTAGACGAAGGAGAGTTGGGGCAGCTGATGGTACGCGGCGAAGGAGTGGCTCTTCACGAGCCACCGGGGCCCTGAGCCTCGAGAGGCTCCGGGGGTTCGGGTGGTTCCCTGAAGACTGTCTCCATCTCTTCCAGGACGGCGTGGTACCTGACCTCCTGAGCTGCCAGGACACGCTGCATGTTGCGCTGATAGGCTGACGCCACACTCGGCAAGCCAAAGGGCATGCGAACGTAGCTATGTGGTGGGCCCTCGCAACAGCCTACAAGCGAAGGCTAGAAACGCTCCTGAGTTGCGGCCCTGTTGAGCCCTGGGACGTTGATGCAGACACGCAGCCCAGCATCCTCGCCTGGATGGGGAGCTGCGCCTGGTGAGCGGCGGTCGCTGCGCATGGCCCTTGCGTCTTGCAATTCCTGAATGGTCTTGGTGATGAACTCCTGAGCGGTGGGCATCCCTTGCCCTGTGTTCTACTGAGGGAAACATGCCGCGAGGCACGCCTTCAAGTGGTGCCCGAGCGCCTCCCTTGTGAGGTTGGCAAGGTCTGAGGCCCTCCAGAAGAGAGCCCCCGAGCCCTGCCCGAGGAGGGCGTCGGGCGCGCCTTCCTATGCGTCAGAGGGAGGCGCCCCTGGAGCGGGCGCTGATCTTGACGAGGCTCCAGCTGCGATGCCACCCTCCTGAGGCCCAGCATGGCGCAGCTGCTTCTTCTTGGGGATGGCCTTTGGTGGGCCCTCACTTCTGCTGTCGGGGTCGTCGATTGCTGCGGCTTGGAAGGCGTGCTCGAGGGAGCACACTGCATCTCTTTCGTCACATGGGACCGTGATGATTCCGCCGCTTCCCGGCATCTTGAGGACGTTGTAGCTGTGGTGGGTGACGGCCATGAACTTGGCCAGGGTCGGATACCCGAGGATGGCGTTGTATGGCAGGCGGATGTGCGCGACGTCGAAGTTGATGAGCTCGGTGTGGTAGTTCTTGCGCTCCCCTAAGGTGACAGGGAGGCGGACCTGACCTATCGATGTGGTGGAACCGTCAGTCACTCCGAGAAAGGCTTGGTGGGCTGAAGCTGCTCATACGGGACCTGGAGGTTGTCGAACGTGTCGATTGATAGGACGTTGAGCCCTGGACCGCCGTCAATGAGGGTCTTGGTGACTTGTACATTGTTGATGACCGGGGAGCAGAGCATCGGGAGGGCGCCAACAGTGGATGCGCACTTGAGCTGATTTGCCGAGTTGAAATTGACGGCGCACTGGGACCACTTGAGCGGGCGCGTGGCCTCGAGATTGGGGAGCACCGCATTTAATTCACGAGCGAACTGTTTGAAGATGCGTTGAGATGCTGGGGCCTGCGCGCCGCCCAAGATGCAGGCAATAGCACGCAGCTCCTGGAAGCCCCCAGCCCCCTCGTCCTGATGGTGATCGTCATTCCTTCTTGGTGGTTGCGGCAGCGGGGGTAAACCGGCGTTGCCTTGAGGGCGATCCTCACAAGGCTGGTCCCTCCAGGCGCCCTCGCGAGGATGGTCCTGCCAGCGGTCCTCACGAGGCCTGTTGCGCCACTCCTGGCGCGGGCCACGGTCGTCCAAGTGTCCGCCTCCATGCCTCCTCCACGGCCGTAGCCCCGGTCGCTGCGCTCGGGGCGTCAACCGAAGCGTCCTCCGTGAATGGCTCTGAGCTCTTGACAGTTGTTGGTGTTGTGGGTGTTCAGGTTGTGGAAGGCGCAGAACGGTCAGCTGTTCTTGGATGACTCGGACTGATCCCTGCCCCGCTTAGTGTCTGTCGGTGTCAAAACCGGCGGATCTCAGGTAGGGGGTCCCGAACTGTGCGTCTAGGCGGATGGTAACAGGAGGCAAGGGACACGATATTTTACCCAGGTTCGGGCCCTCTCGATGGAGGTAAAACCCTACTCCTGCTTGACTAATACTGACGATATGGGTAGTACAAGAGCTGATCTACCACGAGATTAGAGAGGCTAAACCCTAGAAGCTAGCCTATGGTATGATTGTTGTTCTTCTGTCCTACGGACTGAACCCTCCGGTTTATATAGACACCGGAGGGGGCTAGAATTACACAGAGTCGGTTACAAGGAAGGAGATCTACATATCTGTATCGCCAAGCTTGCCTTCCACGCCAAGGAGAGTCCCATCCGAACACGGGACGAAGTCTTCAATCTTGTATCTTCATAGTCCAACAGTCCGGCCAAAGGTTATAGTCTGGCTGTCTGGACACCCCCTAATCCAGGACTCCCTCAGTAGCCCCTGAACCAGGCTTCAATGACGATGAGTCCGACGCGCAGATTGTCTTCGGCATTGCAAGGTGGGTTCCTCCTCCGAATACTTCATAGAAGATCTTGAACACGAGGATCGTGTCCGCCTCTACAAAACAAGTTCCACATACCACGGTAGAGAGAATAATATTTCCACAAATCCAGTCTGCTGATGTATCCTGTAATGTGACATCACACCATAGCCAAGCCCTTATGCGAATCGTTTTTTCTTTACAGCCAACCTCAGCGCGTTTCGCGAGGCGGTTTCCTTGGCATGTCTTGTCGAAGCAGAGATCGTGTCCCCTTATTGCGGGATTCTCATCAATACGGATATGGGTAACCCAACCGCGCCATCAATTACGACGCTTGGGGGATGAGCGAGTTTTACCAGGCTGGTGGGGATGCATAGTTTCGTTCGCCCATATAAAGGGACAAGGATTCACCCTTTTCCACCCACGCCTTCTTCCTCCTTTGCTCATCCATTCTCTCACACTCGAGCTCCAGCGCCCAAGTCCATATTTTCTTCCTCAACCCTCTCCAACCATGTCTGGAGCGGGAGGCAAGTGGATGGTTTTGTAACGCCCCAAGACCGACGCTCCAGGAGACTTCCATATATTTTGTGTTCGCCGTGTGTTTTATTTTTGCTTGTTGCATTCATCATCGCATCATCCGCATTGCATCCGCATGTTTTTCTTAAGACTCGTAGTCGTTTATAGTTGCTGCTTCTCGCTTCGTCTCCGTTGACCTTTGTCAAACCCCTTTGTCTTTGTCGACATCCCGCAAACCCCTCGCTTGCGCGTCCGAATACTTCTCCGAACCCAACCCGCACGGTCATGACCAACGGGTCCGGATCATCCCCATACATTCTTCAGACATCTCTGTTTTCTTATTTGGACTCTCTAGCCTATTTTCCCGACCGTCCGATTTCGATCGGAGGAACGAGTTAACCCCTAACCTAATCCCCACCTACTATATATATGAGCCAACCCTAGATCCTAGGGAGCTTGTCCCATCAGTCCCGTCCCGCCGCCAGCCGCGAGATCCACCTCGTTTTCCCCATCCACCGCCTCCACCTCTCTTCCGATCCAAAATCCTCATCGTTTTCTCCACCCAACCAACCACCGCCGCAGCCTCCGACCACCTCCCGCAATTTTCGCGCCGGCCACCCAAGCAGCAGTAGCAGTCTGCAGCGCCGCCCTCCACCCCGCATCCAGTCGGCGCTCGATCTAGTTTGGGATCGAGGCCACAGCCTCTGTACGCCCGAGCGTCCTTGACTCTCCCCGTGCGAGTTGTCGCCACCAGGCCGCTGCTCCCCTACCTCGCTAGCCTCCCACGCCGCCGGCCACCTCTCCGAGCAGAGCCGCCGGACCAGCAGGTCCCCGTCTCGCGTCCCTTCCCTCCCTCCTGCTCTGTTTAGCTCTCCCTTCCTTTAATTTCTTAGCTCTCTCTCTCTCTCTCTGTTCGTCGACAGGACCTTGCCGTTGCCATGGCCTTCATCGCCTCGACGCCCAGCTCGCCACCGCCCTGTTCTTGGATGGACCCGGCCTCCGGCCTCGCCTTCTGCCGCTGAAGACCCGTGCTGGGGTCTGCTTCACTGCGCCGCCTCGCAGGCCCTCTGCTCTCCCTCCTCCTCGTCCCCGTGCCTGCAGCAGCAGGGAAGGATCCGGCCCCGACGCCCCTCCCCGTCCTCCTTGTTCGGTTCCTCGTCGGATCCGGCAGGTCTTCGTCGTCGTAGCCGCGCCAAGTTCCTCTGCTCGGTCCCCTGCTTCCTCGAGCAGCAGCTCGAGCGCTGCGCTCGCTCGCGTGCACCGCCCACACGTGGGCCACCTGCTCCTCCGCGGACCTAGCAAGCTTCTCCGGCGCCCAGTGCCCATGTCGCCACCGCCGTTGACCTGCTCTGTCCGGTGACCTCCAAGCAGCACCACCCGTCGGATCTGCTCGAACTCGCCGCCCCTGCGCTTCAAGTCCCTCCCGCCGTCGTCATCATCCGAGCAGGTTGCCGCCGCCAAGTCCCTCGCCTCGTGCGCCAAGTTTCACCGTCGTCGCTCTCCTGCATCGCCGCTGCCTACCTTTGCCTGCGTCCTCTGCTTCTTCTAGGACGAGGCGCCCGCTCGCCCGCGCCTCGCGTTGACCGCGCCTCTCCAGCCGCAGCGCTCCAAGGTCCAGTCGCGGCCTGCCAGCTCCTCCACCAACCGGCCCATGCGGCCTGGTGAGCACCCAGATCCAGTGCCCTATCCTGTATATGGTTGGGCCAGCCAGTTTCGGCCCATATCATATTTTTTCCCGTTCTGTGAATTTGTCTATTTATCAAGTGATTTACTGTTTTGCAGAAAAACCCTCTTTGTCATGCATATAATAACTTATGAACCCTGCATCATATGTAAAAACTTCATATATGGAAAATGCTTAGAATTCTGTCTAGTTTCATAATATGCCACTTTTATCCATGTTAAAAATGTTTAAATTGTTGTTTGCATTAAATTGCTTAAATGCCATGTTAAAATGATTTATTCCATAACTAAATAACCGTAACTCGGAATTTAATAATTTATATATGTAAATGGGGTAGAAAAATGCCTAGTTTAACATGATGCACTTTGTTTCCCTGCTTAACAACATTAAAATTGTGTTTAGGGAAGAACAGTACCAAATTTACAATATGGACATGAGGATTTTCCGGACTTGTTGTTCGTTGTTTCCGGCCTCATTTAAACTTGCCTAGATAGGTAGTTTTGTTGTGCTTCACCTCTTGCCATGCTAACCAACATTTAATTTTGTTGAGTACCTAAATGAGAGAGAACTAAATAAGTCACGTGGTGTTTCGTCAATATGCAACGGAGTTGCATATTGAGCTCCACTTGATTTGTAGGATTGTTTGTGCGTTTTGCCATGCCATGCGTCATTAAATTGGACATGCATCATACTTGTTTGTGCATCGTGCCATGTGTATGTGATGGTTGTTTACTATGTTGTTTGCTTCTTTCCGGTTTGCTTCTCTCGTTAGCTTCGGTTTCGTTCCGCAGTTGTGAGGATTCGTTCGACTTCGTCCGTTTGTCTTCTTCATGGACTCGTTCTTCTTCCTTGCGGGATCTCAGGCAAGATGACCATACCCTCGAAATCACTTCTATCTTTGCTTGCTAGTTGCTCGCTCTTTTGCTATGCCTATGCTGCGATACCTACCACTTGCTTATCGTGCCTCCCATATTGTCAAACCAAGCCTCTAACCCACCTTGTCCTAGCAAACCGTTGTTTGGCTATGTTACCGCTTTTGCTCAGCCCCTCTTATAGCGTTGTTAGTTGCAGGTGAAGATGAAGTTTGTTCCTTGTTGGAACATGGAGATGTTGTTCCTTGACTGGAACATGTTTACTTGTTGGGATATCACAATACCTTTTATATTATTAATGCATCTATATACTTGGTAAAGGGTGGAAGGCTTGGCCTTATGCCTGGTGTTTTGTTCCACTCTTGCCGCCCTAGTTTCCGTCATATCGGTATTATGTTCCCGGATTTTGCGTCCCTAACGCGGTTGGGTGATTTATGGGACCCCCTTGACAGTTCGCTTTGAATAAAGCTTTTCCAGCAAGGCCCAACCTTGGTTTTAGCATTTGCCTCACCATCACCTATTTTTCCCTTGGGAGTCGCTCTCTCGAGGGTCATCTTTATTTAGCCCCCCGGGCCAATGCTTGTCTAAGTGTTGGTCCAAACTAGAGCCACTTGTGGTGCCGCCCCTAGGCAACTTGGGGTATCGTCGGTTGCCGTACGTACTGCTCATCCGGTGTTGCCCTGAGAACAAGGTATGTGCAGCTCCTATCAGGATGTCGACGCATCGGGAGGTTTTGCTGGTCTTGTTTTATTACTGTCAAAATGTCTTGTAGCCGGGATTCCGAGACTGGTCGGGTCTTCCCGGGGAGAAGGAATATCCTTCGTTGATCGCGAGAGCTTATCATGGGCTAAGTTGGGACACCCCTGCAGGGTTTGATCTTTCGAAAGTCGTGCCCGCGGTTATGTGGCAGATGGGAATTTGTTAATGTCCGGTTGTAGAAAACCCGAAGTTGATCTTAATTAAAATACATCAACCGCGTGTGTAACCGTGATGGTCTCTTCTCGGCGGAGTCCGGGAAGTGAACACGGTGTTGGAGTTATGCTTGACATAGGTTGTTCTAGGATCACTTCTTGATCATAGTTGTTCGACCGTGCTTTTGCCTTCTCTTCTCGCTCTCATTTGCGTATGTTAGACACCAGATATGCTAGTCGCTTGCTGCAGCTCCACCTCACTACCCTGTCCTACCTTTAAGCTTAAATAGTCTTGATCTCGCGGGTGTGAGATTGCTGAGTCCCCGTGACTCACAGATACTTCCACAACCAGTTTGCAGGTGCCAATGAAACCGTGCAGGTGACGCACCCGAGCTCGAGGAGGAGCTCGATGAAGATCTTGTTCATTGTGTTGTTTCATTTCAGTTGATCAGTAGTGGAGCCTAGTTGGGACGATCGGGGATCTGTGTAGCATTTGGGGTAGTCTTCTTTTATTTTGGTTCCGTAGCCGGACCTTGATTGTATCTGTTTGATGTAATGATTTACTCATGTATTGCGTGAAGTGGCGATTGTAAGCCAACTATGTATCTCTTTCCCTTATGTATTACATGGGTTGTGTGAAGATTACCTCACTTGCGACATTGCTTTCAATGCGGTTATGCCTCTAAGTCGTGCTTCGACACATGGGAGATATAGCCGCATCGAGGGCGTTACAAGTTGGTAATCAGAGCCTTCCCCGACCTTAGGAGCCCCCACTGATTGATCGTTTTTAGCGGCCGAGTTGTGTCTAGAAAAATATTTTGAGTCATTTAGTAATTATGTATCGGAGAGTTTAGGAATTCTTTTTACTTCCCAGTCTCCTCATCGCTCTGGTAAGGCATCCTGACGTAGAGTTTTGACTCTTCTCTTCTCAAATTTCACTAAAAAAAATTAGGATCACGCGGGTATCTTAGAATCGTTCTGATGGTTTTGTGATGACAACATTGTCTTGGTGCCTCCTGTCAGCAGGGGTTTAGTGGAAGTGTCCCGGGGAGTTGAGCTCTGAGGTGTTGTCGTCATAATTTTATCGTTGCAGTTCTGGAATACCTGAGTTTAGTACGCCGACATCGAAAATCTCTTTTGTACAGTTGTTGGTGAGATAACCCTGATAGCCCAATACTGAGGCGAGTGCGGGAGTATTGCCACAACTCGTATAATGGATGCTTTTCGAAGGTTGAGGTAAACAATTTCCAAGGGTTTCTTGGTTATGTGTTGAAGGATGGATACAGCTGGATCTAGGTATTGTTAGTTTGGGTGATATATTTGTGTCCCCTGTATCCCCAACACCTGATTGCATAACCAGAAAGTTTCAGGAGTTTATAGGTGGGAATTCAAGTAGCTCCTAGAATATCTTTCCGACAGATGCATGATATGGGATTGGGTAAATCTCTATCATATGTATTTGTTCCGGCTTATTCTGCAAGCCAAATCCTTTGTTTTGTCTTATTTGTGGTATTCGAGTTGCTTCGATGTCAAGTGTTGATCCATACCTTGCCTAAACGGTGTTCTCATATTGCTATGTGAATACTAATCCTTCTTGATCATCGAGGTTGTCATGTTAATTCTTTTCCAACCGGCGTGCTTCTCTTTAAGTGGATCCGATCATTTCAACAACCGCAAGATAAATTCTAAGTTTTTCTTAACGGTATCCGTTTCACCCGTCCCCAAGTTGCCTTTGTTTTCCCACCCTCCCACCCTTTTTCTTCAAGGACTCAGATTTCTTAATCAAGTATCCATTTTATTCTTGTGAAGTCTCTATTTTTTTTCCGTCAATGTTTCTTATCCGGTGATTCTCATGAAGATTCTAACGGAGCTTCAAGTTTATCATTCTTCATTCTTTTCTTCTCCGGTGGATTCAACTCAAGCTTTCAGTGTTGATCATATTCATTTCCTCATTTCTAATGTTTTTCTCGTACCGGTGCACCTCTTAATCATCCACTTCTCGCTATTCAATTGTTTCGGAGTGATGAAGATATCTCAGAAGATTCAAGTTTCCATTCTCAATTCACTCAATTTCTTTTGAGGATGCTATCTCATTCAAGCCATTTAATTCAACCAGTGCAATCTCTCTTTTCAAGGAATTGTTCAACCATTCTTTTGAGTGGGCCCTAACCCACAGGTCTTTTCCCAGGATCTTACCTGACTCTTCTAATTTTTCCGGAGTTATTCCCGAATTCTTTTCCAAGTGTGACATAAGAATGAATTTTCATCAGTTATGTCTTTATCCAAGATCTTTCAAATTCTTTTCATAGTTGGTTCAACCTTTTCTATTCTTCATTGTTCCAGAGTGCCTCAACATATTATGGTGGTGTTTCTCGTCGTCATTCTCAGATTTTGAAGACTGAAGAAGAGTTTCTCTTAAATCTTGCTCCATTCTCTTCAAGATTCATGGATCTAGCTTGATGTCATCCTCTCATAATTGTTTTAGATTGTGAGAATTTTTTTCACCCATCCGGAGCATTTCAGGATTCTTTTCAGTTTGATTCTCGGAGCCCATCATCTCAGAATTATTCATTCAAGCTTTCAGCTCTCGTTCTTCAAATCTTACCGGTGCATCATTCAATATTCTCAAATCAGTTCATGATCTCTTCGTTCTCATGTATCTAAATTCTAGCAAGCATCTTCGTTCATTTGCTAATTCTTCCCGGTGTTTCCTTATCTTTTCTTCGTTCATTTTCAATTCTTATGGTGGTTCGTTCAAGATTTCACTTCCTTCGTTATCATATTAATTCATTCGTTGTTTCCAAATTCCACCTGTGGTTCCATCAATACCTTCCCAAGTTTGCGCCATATCTATCTTAATCCTTTCTACGAGAATAAGTAGTTTGCCAAATCCATTGCTTGTCATTAATTTAATTGGTGAAGGATGAGCATAATGTAATTCTTATTCTTGTTTTACCCAAGTGATTAATTCCTTCTTCCAGAGTTCGTAATGGTATCAATTTCCTAGTTCTAAGTTGTTCATCTCTTCTTTCCGGAGTTTGTTCATCATATCACATTCTCGGTTCGAGATGCTTCTTCTTTTCTTTTCCGGAGTTCAAAGTTTTCTCATTATACCGTCCTGAAGCTCCATCTAAATCATTCCAAGGCTTCACCTTGTGTTTTCAACTTCTCTCTCTTTCTATCATTGCTCTTTTAACCGGAGTCTCATCCAAGTGCTTTCATTTTGCCAAGTTCATATTCTATTCCTTCCATTTCCAACCGGAGTGTGGTGTTCTCTTTTCAAGTTCTTTCCATCTTATCAAGTTTTCCTTCTCTTTTCTACCGGAGTGCTGTCCAAATTCTGTCATTCTTGTTCCTTGACTATCTCATTATACCGAGGTGGTCATATTCTTTTCGTTCGTGAAGCTCTTTTTTCCATGTCTTTCAACCTACAAGGTTCTAGTAATGTTCCTTGTTCCTTTTCTAACGAAGTGTTTTCAACTTTGTTAACCTTCGTTGTATTCTGTCAATTTGTTCAACCTTTCAAGGTTCTTTGGTTTCACTCTTTTTTCAAAGAAGCAACTTAGTTTTACCTCTCCTCTCCTCTTCCGTTTCTCTCCGGTGCCATCCTAGATCTCGGGACGAGATCCTCTTGTAGAGGTAGAGTGTTGTAACGCCCCAAGACCGACGCTCCAGGAGACTTCCATATATTTTGTGTTCGCCGTGTGTTTTATTTTTGCTTGTTGCATTCATCATCGCATCATCCGCATTGCATCCGCATGTTTTTCTTAAAACTCGTAGTCGTTTATAGTTGCCGCTTCTCGCTTCGTCTCCGTTGACCTTTGTCAAACCCCTTTGTCTTTGTCGACATCCCGCAAACCCCTCGCTTGCGCGTCCGAATACTTCTCCGAACCCAACCCGCACGGTCATGACCAACGGGTCCGGATCATCCCCATACATTCTTCAGACATCTCTGTTTTCTTATTTGGACTCTCTAGCCTATTTTCCCGACCGTCCGATTTCGATCGGAAGAACGAGTTAACCCCTAACCTAATCCCTACCTACTATATATATATTAGCCAACCCTAGATCCTAGGGAGCTTGTCCCATCAGTCCCGTCCCGCCGCCAGCCGCGAGATCCACCTCGTTTTCCCCATCCACCGCCTCCACCTCTCTTCCGATCCAAAATCCTCATCGTTTTCTCCACCCAACCAACCACCACCGCAGCCTCCGACCACCTCCCGCAATTTTCGCGCCGGCCACCCAAGCAGCAGTAGCAGTCTGCAGCGCCGCCCTCCACCCCGCATCCAGTCGGCGCTCGATCCAGTTTGGGATCGAGGCCACAACCTCTGTACGCCCGAGCGTCCTTGACTCTCCCCGTGCGAGTTGTCGCCACCAGGCCGCTGCTCCCCTACCTCGCTAGCCTCCCACGCCGCCGGCCACCTCTCCGAGCAGAGCCGCCGGACCAGCAGGTTCCCGTCTCGCGTCCCTTCCCTCCCTCCTGCTCCGTTTAGCTCTCCCTTCCTTTAATTTCTTAGCTCTCACTCTCTCTCTCTCTCTCTCTCTCTCTCTCTCTCTCTCTCTGTTCGTCGACAGGACCTTGCCGTTGCCATGGCCTTCATCGCCTCGACGCCCAGCTCGCCTCCGCCCTGTTCCTGGATGGACCCGCCCTCCGGCCTCGCCTTCTGCCGCTGAAGACCCGTGCTGGGGTCTGCTTCACTGCGCCGCCTCGCAGGCCCTCTGCTCTCCCTCCTCCTCGTCCCCGTGCCCGCAGCAGCAGGGAAGGATCCGGCCCCGACGCCCCTCCCCATCCTCCTTGTTCGGTTCCTCGTCCCCGTGCCCGCAGCAGCAGGGAAGGATCCGGCCCCGACGCCCTCCCCGTCCTCCTTGTTCGGTTCCTCGTCGGATCCGGCAGGTCTTCGTCGTCGTAGCCGCGCCAAGTTCCTCTGCTCGGTCCCCTGCTTCCTCGAGCAGCAGCTCGAGCGCTGCGCTCGCTCGCGTGCACCGCCCACACGTGGGCCACCTGCTCCTCCGCGGACCCAGCAAGCTTCCAAGTCCGACGCCCAATGCCCATGTCACCACCGCCGTTGACCTGCTCTGTCCGGTGACCTCCAAGCAGCACCACCCGTCGGATCTGCTCGAGCTCGCCGCCCCTGCACTTCAAGTCCCACCCGCCGTCGCCATCACCCGAGCAGGTTGCCACCACCAAGTCCCTCGCCTCGCGCGCCAAGTTTCACCGTCGTCGCTCTCCTGCATCACTGCTGCCTGCCTCTGCCTGCGTCCTCTGCTTCTTCCAGGACGAGGCGCCCGCTCGCCCGCGCCTCGCGTTGACCGCGCCTCTCCAGCCGCAGCGCTCCAAGGTCCAGTCGCGGCATGCCAGCTCCTCCACCAACCGGCCCATGCGGCCTGGTGAGCACCTAGATCCAGTGCCCTCTCCTGTATACGGTTGGGCCAACCAGTTTCGGCCCATATCATGTTTTTTCCCGTTCTGTGAATTTGTCTATTTATCAAGTGATTTACTGTTTTGCAGAAAGACCCTCTTTGCCATGCATATAATAACTTATGAACCCTGCATCATATGTAAAAACTTCATATATGGAAAATGCTTAGAATTCTGTCTAGTTTCATAATATGCCACTTTTATCCATGTTAAAAATGTTTAAACTGTTGTTTGCATTAAATTGCTTAAATGCCATGTTAAAATGATTTATTCCATAACTAAATAACCGTAACTCGGAATTTAATAATTTATATATGTAAATGGGGTAGAAAAATGCCAAGTTTAACATGATGCACTTTGTTTCCCTGCTTCACAACATTAAAATTGTGTTTAGGGCAGAACAGTACCAAATTTATAATATGGACATTGAGGATTTTCCGGACTTGTTGTTCGTTGTTTCCGGCCTCATTTAAACTTGCCTAGATAGGTAGTTTTGTTGTGCTTCACCTCTTGCCATGCTAACCAACATTTAATTTTGTTGAGTACCTAAACGAGAGAGAACTAAATAAGTCACGTGGTGTTTCGTCAATATGCAACGGAGTTGCATATTGAGCTCCACTTAATTTGTAGGATTGTTTGTGCGTTTTGCCATGCCATGCGTCATTAAATTGGACATGCATCATACTTGTTTGTGCATCGTGCCATGTGTATGTGATGGTTGTTTACTATGTTGTTTGCTTCTTTCCGGTTTGCTTCTCTTGTTAGCTTCGGTTTCGTTCCGGAGTTGTGAGGATTCGTTCGACTTCGTCCGTTTGTCTTCTTCATGGACTCGTTCTTCTTCCTTGCGGGATCTCAGGCAAGATGACCATACCCTCGAAATCACTTCTATCTTTGCTTGCTAGTTGCTCGCTCTTTTGCTATGCCTATGCTGCGATACCTACCACTTGCTTATCGTGCCTCCCATATTGTCAAACCAAGCCTCTAACCCACCTTGTCCTAGCAAACCGTTGTTTGGCTATGTTACCGCTTTTGCTCAGCCCCTCTTATAGCATTGTTAGTTGCAAGTGAAGATGAAGTTTGTTCCTTGTTGGAACATGGAGATGTTGTTCCTTGATTGGAACATGGTTACTTGTTGGGATATCACAATACTTTTATATTATTAATGCATCTATATACTTGGTAAAGGGTGGAAGGCTCGGCCTTATGCCTGGTGTTTTGTTCCACTCTTGCCGCCCTAGTTTCCGTCATATCGGTATTATATTCCCGGATTTTGCGTCCCTAACGCGGTTGGGTGATTTATGGGACCCCCTTGACAGTTCGCTTTGAATAAAGCTTTTCCAGCAAGGCCCAACCTTGGTTTTACCATTTGCCTCACCATCACCTATTTTTCCCTTGGGAGTCGCTCTCTCGAGGGTCATCTTTATTTAGCCCCCCGGGCCAATGCTTGTCTAAGTGTTGGTCCAAACCAGAGCCACTTGCGGTGCCGCCCCTAGGAAACTTGGGGTATCGTCGGTTGCCGTACGTACTGCTCATCCGGTGTTGCCCTGAGAACGAGATATGTGCAGCTCCTATCAGGATGTCGGCGCATCGGGAGGTTTTGCTGGTCTTGTTTTATTACTGTCGAAATGTCTTGTAGCCGGGATTCGGAGACTGGTCGGGTCTTCCCGGGGAGAAGGAATATCCTTCGTTGATCACGAGAGCTTATCATGGGCTAAGTTGGGACACCCCTGCAGGGTTTGATCTTTCGAAAGCCGTGCCCGCGGTTATGTGGCAGATGGGAATTTGTTAATGTCCGGTTGTAGAAAACCCGAAGTTGATCTTAATTAAAATACATCAACCGCGTGTGTAACCGTGATGGTCTCTTCTCGGCGGAGTCCGGGAAGTGAACACGGTGTTGGAGTTATGCTTGACGTAGGTTGTTCTATGATCACTTCTTGATCATAGTTGTTCGACCGTGCTTTTGCCTTCTCTTCTTGCTCTCATTTGCGTATGTTAGACACCAGATATGCTAGTCGCTTGCTACAGCTCCACCTCACTACCCTGTCCTACCTTTAAGCTTAAATAGTCTTGATCTCGCGGGTGTGAGATTGCTGAGTCCCCGTGACTCACAGATACTTCTACAACCAGTTTGCAGGTGCCGATGAAACCGTGCAGGTGACGCACCCGAGCTCAAGGAGGAGCTCGATGAAGATCTTGTTCATTGTGTTGTTTCATTTCAGTTGATCAGTAGTGGAGCCTAGTTGGGACGATCGGGGATCTGTGTAGCATTTGGGGTAGTCTTCTTTTATTTTGGTTCCGTAGCCGGACCTTGATTGTATCTGTTTGATGTAATGCTTTACTCATGTATTGCGTGAAGTGGCGATTGTAAGCCAACTATGTGTTGGGGAACGCAGTAAATTCAAAAATTTTCCTACGCACACGCAAGATCATGGTGATGCATAGCAACGAGAGGGGAGAGTGTTTGTCTACGTACCCTCGTAGACCGAAGCGGAAGCGTTGACACAACGTAGAGGAAGTAGTCGTACGTAGAGGAAGTAGTCGTACGTTCTCCTCGCGATCCAACCGATCTAAGCACCGAACGTACGGCACCTCCGAGTTCTGCACACGTTCAGCTCGATGACGATCCCCGGGCTCCGATCCAGGAAAGCGTCGGGGAAGAGTTCCGTCAGCACGACGGCGTGGTGACGATCTTGATGTGTTACCGGCGCAGGGCTTCGCCTAAGCACTGCAACGATATGATCGAGGTGGAATTTGGTGGAAGGGGGCACCGCACACGGCTAAGGAACGATCCGTAGATCAACTTGTGTGTCTTTGGGGTGCCCCCTGCCCCCGTATATAAAGGATCCAAGGGGGAGGGGCTGGCTGGCCAGGTTTGGTGCGCCAGGAGAGTCCTACTCCCTCTGGGAGTAGGATTCCCCCCCCCCCCCAATCCTAGTTGGACTAGGATTGCTCCAAGGGGGAGAGAAAGAGAGAGAGGGGGCGCCCACCTCTCCTAGTCCTAATAGGACTAGGGAAGGGGGGGGAGGCGCGCAGCCCCTAGGGCTGCCCTCTCACCTTTCCTCCAAGGCCCATGTTGGCCCATTATGCTTCCGGGGGGTTCCGGTAACCCTCCCGGTATTCCGGTAAAATCCTGATTTCACCCGGAATGCATCCGATGTCCAAACATAGGCTTCCAATATATAATTCTTTATGTCTCGACCATTTCGAGACTCCTCGTCACGTCCCCGATCTCATCCGGGACTCCGAACTCCTTCGGTACATCAAAACTCATAAACTCATAATATAACTGTCATCGAAACCTTAAGCGTGCGGACCCTACGGGTTCGAGAACAATGTAGACATGACCGAGACATGTCTCCAGTCAATAACCAATAGCGGGACCTGGATGCCCATATTGGCTCCTACATATTCTACGAAGATCTTTATCGGTCAGACCGCATAACAACATACGTTTGTTCCCTTTGTCATCGGTATGTTACTTGCCCGAGATTCGATCGTCGGTATCCAATACCTAGTTCAATCTCGTTACCGGCAAGTCTCTTTTCTCGTTCCGTAATACATCATCTCGCAACTAACTCATTGGTTGCAATGCTTGCAAGGCTTATGTGATGTGTATTACCGAGAAGGCCCTGAGATACCTCTCCGACAATTGGAGTGACAAATCCTAATCTCGAAATACGCCAACCCAACATGTACCTTCGGAGACACCTGTAGAGCACCTTTATAATCACCCAGTTACGTTGTGACGTTTGGTAGCACACAAAGTGTTCCTACGGTAAACGGGAGTTGCATAATCTCATAGTTAAAGGAACATGTATAAGTCATGGATAAAAGCAATAGCAACATACTAAACGATCGGGTGCTATGCTAATGGAATGGGTCATGTCAATCAGATCATTCAACTAATGATGTGATCTCGTTAATCAAATAACAACTCTTTGTTCATGGCTAGGAAACATAACCATCTTTGATTAATGAGCTAGTCAAGTAGAGGCATACTAGTGACACTCTGTTTGTCTATGTATTCACACATGTATTATGTTTCCAGTTAATACAATTCTAGCATGAATAATAAACATTTATCATGATATAAGGAAATAAATAATAACTTTATTATTGCCTCTAGGGCATATTTCCTTCAGTCTCCCACTTGCACTAGAGTCAATAATCTAGTTCACATCGCCATGTGATTTATCAGCAATAGTTCACATCGATATGTGACCAACACCCAAAGGGTTTACTAGATTCAGTAATCTAGCTCACATTGCTATGTGATTAACACCCAAAGAGTACTACAGTGTGACTTTTGCTTGTGAGAGAAGTTTAGTCAACGGGTCTGCCACATTCAGATCCGTTATGTATTTTGCAATTTTCTATGTCTACAATGCTCTGCACGGAGCTACTTTAGCTAATTGCTCCCACTTTCAATATGTATCTAGATTGAGACTTAGAGTCATCTAGATTAGTGTCAAAACTTGCATCGACGTAACCTTTTACGACGAACCTTTTTGTCACATCCATAATCGAGAAACATATCCTTATTCCACTAAGGATAATTTTGATCGCTTGTCCAGTGATCTACTCCTAGATCACTATTGTACTCCCTTGCCAAACTCAGTGGTAGGGTATGCAATAGCTCTGGTACACAGCATGGCATACTTTATAGAACCTATGGCTGAGGCATAGGGAATGACTTCCATTCTCTTTCTATCTTCTGCCGTGGTCGGGTTTTGAGTCTTTACTCAATTTCACACCTTGTAATACAGGCAAGAACTCTTTCTTTGACTGTTCCATTTTGAACTACTTCAAAAATCTTTTCAAGGTATGTATTTATTGAAAAACTTATCAAGCGTCTTGATCTATCTCTTATAGATCTTGATGCTCAATATGTAAGCAGCTTCACCGAGGTCCTTCTTCGAAAAACTCCTTTCAAATACTCCTTTATGCTTTACAGAATAATTCTACATTATTTCCGATCAATAATATGTCATTTACATATACTTATCAGAAATGCTGTAGTGCTCCCACTCACTTTCTTGTAAATACAGGCTTCACCGCAAGTCTGTATAAAACTATATGCTTTGATCAACTTATCAAAGCGTATATTCCAACTCCGAGATGCTTGCACCAGTCCATAGATGGATCGCTGGAGCTTGCATATTTTGTTAACACCTTCAGGATCGACAAAACCTTCTAGTTGCATCGTATACAACTCTTCTTTAATAAATCCATTAAGGAATGTAGTTTTGTTTATCCATTTGCCGGATTTCATAAAATGCGGCAATTGCTAACATGATTCGGACAGACTTAAGCATAGATACGAGTGAGAAACTCTCATCGTAGTCAACACCTTGAACTTGTCGAAAACCTTTTGCGACAATTCTAGCTTTGTAGATAGTAACACTACTATCAGTGTCCGTCTTCCTCTTCAAGATCCATTTATTTTCTTTGGCTTGCCGATCATTGGGCAAATCCATCAAAGTCCATACTTTGTTCTCATACATGGATCATATCTCAGATTTCATGGCCTCTAACCATTTTGCGGAATCTGGGCTCATCATCGCTTCCTCATAGTTCGCAAGTTCGTCATGGTCTAGTAACATGACTTCCAGAACAGGATTACCGTACCACTCTGGTGCGGATCTCACTCTGGTTTACTTACGAGATTCGGTAGTAACTTGATCTTGAAGTTACATGATCATCATCATTAGCTTCCTCACTAATTGGTGTAGTAGTCACAGGAACAGTTTTCTGTGATGAACTACTTTCCAATAAGGGAGAAGGTACAATTACCTTATCAAGTTCTACTTTCCTCCCACTCACTTCTTTCGAAAGAAACTCTTTCTCTAGAAAGTTTCCGAACTTAGCAACAAAAGTCTTGCCTTCGGATCTGTGATAGAAGGTGTATCCAACAGTTTGCTTTGGATATCCTATGAAGACACATTTCTCCGATTTGGGTTCGAGCTTATCAGGTTGAAGCTTTTTCACATAAGCATCGCAGCCCCAAACTTTAAGAAACGACAGCTTAGGTTTATTGCTAAACCATAGTTCATACGGTGTCGTCTCAACGGTTTTAGATGGTTCCCCTTTTAACGTGAATGCAGCTGTCTCTAATGCATGATCCCAAAACGATATTGGTAAATCGGTAAGAAACATCATAGATTGTACTATATCCAATAAAGTACGGTTATGACGTTCGGACACACCATTATGCTGTGGTGTTCCAGGTGGCATGAATTTTGTGAAACTATTCCACATTGTTTTAATTGAAGACCAAACTCGTAACTCAAATATTTGTCTCCGCGATCAGATCGTAGAAATCTTATTTTCTTGTCACGATGATTTTCCACTTCACTCTAAAATTCTTTGAACTTTTCAAATGTTTTAGACTTATGTTTCATCAAGTAGATATACCCATATCTGCTCAAATCATCTGTGAAGGTCAGAAAATAATGATACTTGTCGCGAGCCTTAATATTCATCGGACCACATACATCAGTATGTATGATTTCCAACAAATCTTTTGCTCGCTCCATTGTTCCGGAGAACGGCGCTTTAGTCATCTTGCCCAAGAGGCATGGTTCGCAAGCATCAAGTGATTCATAATCAAGTGATTCCAAAATCCCATCAGCATGGAGTTTCTTCATGCGCTTTACACCAATATGACCTAAACGGCAGTGCCACAAATAGGTTGTACTATCATTATTAACTTCGCATCTTTTGGTTTCAATATTATGAATATGTGTATCACTACGATCGAGATCCAATGAACTATTTTCATTGGTGTGTATGACCATAGAAGGTTTTATTCATGTAAACAGAACAACAATTGTTCTCTAACTTAAATGAATAACTGTATTGCAATTAACATGATCAAATCATATTCATGCTCAACGCAAACACCAAATAACACTTATTTAGTTTCAACACTAATCCCGAAAGTATAGGGAGTGTGTGATGATGATCATATCAATCTTGGAACCACTTCCAACACACATCGTCACCTTGCCCTTTAACTAGTCTTTGTTCATTCTGCAACTCCCGTTTTGAGTTACTAATCTTAGCAACTTGAACTAGTACCAAATACTGAGGGGTTGCTATGAATACTAGTAAAGTACACATCAATAACATGTATATCAAATATACTTATGTTCACTTTGCCATCCTTCTTATCCGCCAATCACTTGGGGTAGTTCCGCTTCCAGTGACCAGTTCCTTTGCAGTTGAAGCACTTAGTCTCAGGCTTAGGACCAGACTTGGGCTTTTTCACTTGAGCAGCAACTTGCTTGCCGTTCTTCTTGAAGTTCCCCTTCTTTCCTTTTTGCCCTTTTCTTGAAACTAGTGATCTTGTCAACCATCAACACTTGATGTTTTTCTTTGATTTCTACCTTCGCCGATTTTAGCATCGCGAAGAGCTTGGGAATATTTTCCGTTATCCCTTGCATATTATAGTTCATCACGAAGTTCTACTAACTTGGTGATGGTGACTAGAGAATTCTGTCAATCACTATCTTATCTGGAAGATTAACTCCCACTTGATTCAAGCGATTGAAGTACCCAGACAATCTGAGCACATGCTCACTAGTTGAGCGATTCTCCTCCATCTTTTAGCTTTAGAACTTGTTGGAGACTTCATATCTCTCAACTCGGGTATTTGCTTGAAATATTAACTTCAACTCCTAGAACATCTCATATGCTCCATGACGTTCAAAACGTCTTTGAAGTCCCGATTCTAAGCAGTTAAGCATGGTGCACTAAACTATTAAGTAGTCATCATATTGAGCTGGCAAAACGTTCATAATGTCTGCATCTGCTCCTGCAATAGGTCCGTCACCTAGCGGTGCATCAAGGACATAATTCTTCTGTGCAGCAATGAGGATAAACCTCAGATCACGGATCCAATCCGCATCATTGCTACTAACATTTTTCAACATAATTTTCTCTAGGAACATATCAAAATAAACATAGGGAAGTAACAACGCGAGCTATTGATCTACAACATAGATATGCTAATACTACCAGGACTAAGTTCATGATAAATTAAAGTTCAATTAATCATATTACTTAAGAACTTCCACTTAGATAGACATCTCTCTAATCCTCTAAGTGATCACGTGATCCAAATCAACTAAACCATGTCCGATCATCACGTGAGATGGAGTAGTTTCAATGGTGAACATCATTTATGTTGATCATATCTACTATATGATTCACGCTCGACCTTTCGGTCTCTGTGTTCCGAGGCCATATCTGTATATGCTAGGCTCGTCAAGTTAAACCTGAGTATTCCGCGTGTGCAACTGTTTTGCACCCGTTGTATTTGAACGTAGAGCCTATCACACCCGATCATCACGTGGTGTCTCAGCACGAAGAACTTTCGCAACGGTGCATACTCAGGGAGAACACTTCTTGATAATTTAGTGAGAGATCATCTTATAATGCTACCGTCAATCAAAGCAAGATAAGATGCATAAAAGGATAAACATCACATGCAATCAATATAAGTGATATGATATGGCCATCATCATCTTGTGCTTGTGATCTCCATCTTCGAAGCACCGTCATGATCACCATCGTCACCGGCGCGACACCTTGATCTTCATCGCAGCATCGTTGTCGTCTCGCCAATCTTATGCTTCTACGACTATCACTACCGCTTAGTAATAAAGTAAAGCATTACATCGCGATTGCATTGCATACAATAAAGCGACAACCATATGGCTCCTGCCAGTTGCCGATAACTCGGTTACAAAACATGATCATCTCATACAATAAAATTTAGCATCACGTCTTGACCATATCACATCACAACATGCCCTGCAAAAACAAGTTAGACGATCTCTACTTTGTTGTTGCAAGTTTTACGTGGCTGCTACGGGCTTTAAGCAAGAACTCATCTTACCTACGCATCAAAACCACAACGATAGTTTGTCAAATAGACTCCGTTTTAACCTTCTCAAGGACCGGGCGTAGCCACACTCGGTTCAACTAAAGTTGGAGAGACAGTCTTCCGCAAGCCATCTCTGTGCAAAGCACGTCGAGGGAACCGGTCTCGCGTAAGCGTACGCGTAAGGTTGGTCCGGATCGTCTCGTCCAACAATACCGCTGAACCAAAGTATGACATGCTGGTAGGCAGTATGACTTGTATCGTCCACAACTCACTTGTGTTCTACTCGTGCAAATAACATCAAACCATAAAACCTAGGCTCTGATACCACTGTTGGGGAACGCAGTAAATTCAAAAATTTTCCTACGCACACGCAAGATCATGGTGATGCATAGCAACGAGAGGGGAGAGTGTTTGTCTACGTACCCTCGTAGACCGAAGCGGAAGCGTTGACACAACGTAGAGGAAGTAGTCGTACGTAGAGGAAGTAGTCGTACGTTCTCCTCGCGATCCAACCGATCTAAGCACCGAACGTACGGCACCTCCGAGTTCTGCACACGTTCAGCTCGATGACGATCCCCGGGCTCCGATCCAGGAAAGCGTCGGGGAAGAGTTCCGTCAGCACGACGGCGTGGTGACGATCTTGATGTGTTACCGGCGCAGGGCTTCGCCTAAGCACTGCAACGATATGATCGAGGTGGAATTTGGTGGAAGGGGGCACCGCACACGGCTAAGGAACGATCCGTAGATCAACTTGTGTGTCTTTGGGGTGCCCCCTGCCCCCGTATATAAAGGATCCAAGGGGGAGGGGCTGGCCGGCCAGGTTTGGTGCGCCAGGAGAGTCCTACTCCCTCTGGGAGTAGGATTCCCCCCCCCCCCCCCCAATCCTAGTTGGACTAGGATTGCTCCAAGGGGGAGAGAAAGAGAGAGAGGGGGCGCCCACCTCTCCTAGTCCTAATAGGACTAGGGAAGGGGGGGGAGGCGCGCAGCCCCTAGGGCTGCCCTCTCACCTTTCCTCCAAGGCCCATGTTGGCCCATTATGCTTCCGGGGGGTTCCGGTAACCCTCCCGGTATTCCGGTAAAATCCTGATTTCACCCGGAATGCATCCGATGTCCAAACATAGGCTTCCAATATATAATTCTTTATGTCTCGACCATTTCGAGACTCCTCGTCACGTCCCCGATCTCATCCGGGACTCCGAACTCCTTCGGTACATCAAAACTCATAAACTCATAATATAACTGTCATCGAAACCTTAAGCGTGCGGACCCTACGGGTTCGAGAACAATGTAGACATGACCGAGACATGTCTCCAGTCAATAACCAATAGCGGGACCTGGATGCCCATATTGGCTCCTACATATTCTACGAAGATCTTTATCGGTCAGACCGCATAACAACATACGTTTGTTCCCTTTGTCATCGGTATGTTACTTGCCCGAGATTCGATCGTCGGTATCCAATACCTAGTTCAATCTCGTTACCGGCAAGTCTCTTTTCTCGTTCCGTAATACATCATCTCGCAACTAACTCATTGGTTGCAATGCTTGCAAGGCTTATGTGATGTGTATTACCGAGAAGGCCCTGAGATACCTCTCCGACAATTGGAGTGACAAATCCTAATCTCGAAATACGCCAACCCAACATGTACCTTCGGAGACACCTGTAGAGCACCTTTATAATCACCCAGTTACGTTGTGACGTTTGGTAGCACACAAAGTGTTCCTACGGTAAACGGGAGTTGCATAATCTCATAGTTAAAGGAACATGTATAAGTCATGGATAAAAGCAATAGCAACATACTAAACGATCGGGTGCTATGCTAATGGAATGGGTCATGTCAATCAGATCATTCAACTAATGATGTGATCTCGTTAATCAAATAACAACTCTTTGTTCATGGCTAGGAAACATAACCATCTTTGATTAATGAGCTAGTCAAGTAGAGGCATACTAGTGACACTCTGTTTGTCTATGTATTCACACATGTATTATGTTTCCAGTTAATACAATTCTAGCATGAATAATAAACATTTATCATGATATAAGGAAATAAATAATAACTTTATTATTGCCTCTAGGGCATATTTCCTTCACTATGTATCTCTTTCCCTTATGTATTACATGGGTTGTGTGAAGATTACCTCACTTGCGACATTGCTTTCAATGCGGTTATGCCTCTAAGTCGTGCTTCGACACGTGGGAGATATAGCCGCGTCGAGGGCGTTACAGGTTTCCTCCGTCACGGATGTCGGCGTTCTGGGAACGGGGGTCCCCAGACTTGCCTGCCTACGGCCTGCGGCGTAGCTTAAAGGAGGCCCAGCACGGCCCATCTTCATCAACACAAGACCCAAGACCCTCGCGAGGGGCCAAGCCTCGCGGGGCGGACGATGCAGAGCTTCCTCAGGCGCGGCCTCATCAGGCTGGCTCACGAGGAGGCGGAGAGATCAAGGCGGGGTACCTCACGAGGTGCCCATGATGTAAGCCATGACGACCAAGGGCGCAAGGCGGGCGCCAGCCCGCGTAGTGTCCTCCCTTTCCTCTTTGGTGCAAAGGGAGCAACCACAGGCGAGAGGATCAAGCAAAGGCACCCATTTTGGTGCAACGAGACCAAGACCAACTCTGCGACAAGGAAGAAGTCATTGTGGAGCCCAAGCCAGCGTCATCACCAGAGCCTTTGGCAGGCGAGGACCGACTTTAGTCAGGATAAGTGTACCAGATGTTCCCCTTCAAAATGGCCAACTGTTGGCGCCCTTCCCGCTCAATATTTGGGAAGAGGCCCAGGGCCTTTGCCTATAAATAGGACTAGCGACCCCCAAAATAGGGGATCAACAAACCAAGGTAGAGGCAATCAGGATAGACGGAAGGTCGAGAACTAGCGAGCTAGAATCCAGAGAGAAGGAAGGGCGGCTGAACTCCTCCTAGCAGTTCATCCTCCCAGCCCAGAACAGGCCCTCGCGAGGCTGTTCTTCCTTGTATTGTTCATCCTCATCTGCCCAAGAGGCAATCCACCACACCACACTGGAGTAGGGTATTACACCACATCGGTGGCCCGAACCAGTATAAACCTTGTGTCCCTTGTGTTGTTCTTTCAGTAGTTTAGATCTTTGCAAGACGGAGAGGTAGAGAGCGTAATCTCCGCGCGCACCCCAGAGTTCGAACATTAGGGTCTGCCGGAACCCGAAATCCAACATTTGGCGCGCCTGGTAGGGGTGCGCCGGAATTTGTTCTCCATCGCTCCGCTCTCCTCCGACCGTCGCATCCATGTCCGACGCCCGCCGGGCCCGCGCCGAGCGCCGGGCCGCCGTCGCTTCCCACGTCGCCCAGACGGCTCCCGTCGGCGGGCGTCCCCGTCGTTCCCGTCGCCCGCCGTCAACGCCGCCACCGGCCCAGCGGGGAACGAGCAGCAAGCGTCGTCTCAGCATCCGTCCGTGCGGCAAGACGGCCGTACCGCCACTCCGTCGCTCACACCCGCTGGTTCTTCGTCCCGCACGCTCCGCGCGCCCTTGGAGGCTCGAGCTGCGCTCATCATGGCAAACGAGCTCCTGCGCTACCGTCCCATCGACGACGTCTACGAAGAGTGGCTCGACCGCGTCACCGAGCTCGTCCGCGCTGCAGGGGGCTCTCCCGCGCCGTCCGTTCCGCAGCGCCGCACCCCGTCCCGCGTGGGCAATGAAGCTCCGAGGGCGTACCAGCCGCCTCCTCTTCAAGAAGACCCCATGGCTCCAAGGCGCGCGGCCCCTGGCAGGAACCCGCTCCGTCAGGCGCTGGCGCGACAAGACCAGAGCTGCCAAGAAGTCCCACGCCCGTAAGAAGTTGCCCGGGCGCTCCCCGCTCCGGCACGTCGCGACCTTGCTCCTGCTCCCGCGCGTCAAGACCCCGCGCTGCTCCCAGCCACAGCGCATGGGGAGCCGCAAGTCCAAGCTCTCCCTCACCCGAAGACTCCCGTGACCACCGCAGGCTGCCGTGCCTACACCATCGAGCTGCGCAGCATCGCATGGCCCGGCAAGTTCAAGCCAGACCTGCCTCCTCGTTACGACGGCATGACCGACCCAGCAGAGTTCCTCCAGCTCTATGAGCTGGGCATCGAAGCTACCAGTGGGGATGAGAAGGTCATGGCGAACTGGTTCCCCATGGCGCTCAAGGAAGGAGCTCGCACCTGGCTCCTGAATCTGGCTCCAGGCACGATCTCTTCCTGGGACCAGATGCGCACCCGCTTCATCGCCAACTTCCAAGGCACTCGCGACCGGCCGCCTGCCGTGAGCGACATGCGCCGCATCAAGCAACAACCCGGTGAGACCCTGCAAAAGTACATCCAACGCTTCAACTGTGCGCGCCTCAAGATCCCCAGGGTGTCCGAGGAGGCCATCATCTCAGCCTTCTCCGATGGTGTGCGCGACGTCAAAATGAAGGAGGAGCTGGCGATGCATGAAGACCTGTGCACCTCCCTGGAGCTGTTCAACTTGGCGACCAAGTGTGCCAGGGCTGAGGAAGGCCGCCTCTCCCTCCTCGAGCTGCCTACCGCAGACCCAGAAGAGAAGAAGCCCAAGGCAAAGGACGTAAAGCGCAAGGGGGCTGCCGTGCTCGCGGCAGAACCAGACACCAAAAGGGGCAAAGATCTTCCTGAATCCTCCAGGGGCAGCGGGTACTGTGTGTACCATGACCTCCACACCCACAACACCAACGAATGCCAAGAACTCCACGCCGTGCGAGAGGGAAGGATCGGCCGTCGCCCCGACCATGCTGACCGGGGCTACGGCCGAGGAGGAGGAAGAAACGCAGGACGCTGGGAAGACCGTGGTCCGCGCCAAGGATGTCGCGATCAACCTCGCGAGGATCGCTGGCGAGACCTGCCCCGCAAGGGAGACTGGAGGGATCAGCCTCGTGAGGATCACCCACAAGGCAACGCAGGCCTCCCTCCACTGCCGCCTCAGCCAAGGAGGAACGAGGACCGCCATCAAGACGAAGGGGCTGGGGGCTTCCAGGAGCCACGCGCAATCGCTTGCATCCTAGGCGGAGCTCAAGCCCCAGCCTCCCAACGCATCTTCAAGCAGTTTGCCCGCGAAGTGAATGCAGTCTTACCCAAGCTCGAAGCAACGCGCCCTCTCAGGTGGTCGCCGTGCACCATCACGTTCACTCAGCGGATCAGCTCAAGTGTGCAGCCACAACCGGAGTCCTCCCGATGCTTTGCTCCCCAGTCATCAGCAACGTACTGGTCACCAGGACCCTCATCTATGGTGGGGCAGGGCTCAACGTCCTGTCCGTGGAAACATTCAACAATCTCCAAGTACCCTATGACCAGCTTCAGCCAACCAAGCCTTTCTCCGGGGTCACCGACGGCTCCACGGTCCCGATTGGGCAGATCCGCCTCCCTGTCACCTTCGGGGCATGCAGCAACTACCGCAGCGAGCTCATCGACTTCGACGTCGCTCACATCCGCCTGCCGTACAATGCCATCCTCGGGTACCCAGCGCTGGCCAAGTTCATGGCCGTAACTCACCATGGCTACAACGTCCTCAAGATGCCGGGAAGTGGCGGAGTCATCACGGTACACTGCGAAAAAAGGGATGTAGTGTGTTCCTTGGAGCGAGCCTTCCAGGCCGCGTCACTGGAAGACCCAGATCGCGGGGATAGGAGGTTTCCCGAGACCACCCTCAAGAAGAAGAAGACATCGTCCGGACCGACTCCTCAGGAGGCAGGCCCCTCAGAGCCCACGTCTGCCCAAGGGGAACCTCCCTCCATCGCGTAGGAAAGCGCGCCCGACGCCCTCCTCAGGCAGGGTTCGGGAGCTCTCCCCTGGAGGGCCACCGACCTGGCCGAGGTCACCATGGAGGCGCTAGGGCACCACGTGGAGGCGTGTTTCGAAGCACGTTTCCCTCAAGGAGGAGCAAGGCAAGGAAGGTCAGACCAGCATGAGTTCGTCAACAAGGCCATTCAAGAACTACAGGAATAGAGAATCATCAGAGGTTGCCGCCGTCTGCCGGCTGTGGCTCCCCATCCAGGCGAGGATGGTGGGCTGCGCGTCTGCATCGACATACCAGGGCTAAACCAAGTCGCCACGATGGAGCGCCTCTGGCCCTTGCAAGTGGGGCGCTGCGGAGGTCCGCCCCACAGCTACGTTCGCATGCCTTACGGCTTGCCGAGCGCGGCTGCTACGTACTAGCGCCTCATGAGGGGCATCATGGAGGCTCAAGAGGAAAGACGTTCCGCAGCCTTGGTGGAGATGGAGATGATTCGCGAGGAGCCACCAGCGCCTCCGGAGCCTCCCGAGGCCCCTGGGCCTGGGGGCTCGTGAGGACCGGCTTCCACAACCCACCGCGTCTGCTGCACCAACACTACTTCGTCTTCAACATCATCAGGTGACATCTTTTAAGTTTCATTTCCAGTTGGGAGCGCCCCACAGGGCTGCATTATTCCCAGGCCACGTGGGTCCGTCCCAGTGGCATATATCCCTTTTATTTCATGTCGTTAGCTTACTTTGTTGGGGGCGCCCCTCGGACTGTATCATCCCCAAGTCGCTCGGGCCTGACCCAGTGACGCCTGCCTTCCAAGCATCTATTTGAATGAATCCACTCCTTCGCGGCTAATGTGTTTGACCTAGTTGCCCACTCAACTGACGCCAACTGACGGAGCTGCTCCCAAACGGCACGGCGCTTGCGCATGGGTCCGTCCCTGCAACGCCGACAAACCTGAGTGGCTGAGCTCTGGCCGCGGCAGCCCCGCACCGTGCCACCTCGTCAAGCCCTCAGTGCCTCACCACCCCTCGGAAGCAACCAACGGCTGACTATCAGTTGCCATGGCAATCCCTTGCTCTTTCTATAATGGTCTGCAGGATCCCCTAAAGGAGCCGCGTCAGGCAAGGCCCTTGCGGAGCCTCCTCCACTCTCAACCGCGTGAACCGATTGCACGTTAAAGGGGGGTGCCTGAGCATCGCGACTCAGGGCTCCCACTGGCTCTCCAGCCCTCACCCTCTGGCCTTGACCACGGCATCGCGACCTGGCATACCAGCGACGGCTGAGACTCGCTGGAGGGCCGATACCCGAGGACGTAGAGCAGAAAGGGGAGCAAGGGCGAGAGGGGGGAGCACGCGAGGACCTAGTCGAGCAACCTCATGCCTTCCGATGCACGGACCCGGCGACACACCAGGGAGCGGTCCCTGATCCTCGAGATAAGTCACTACCCAGAAGCACCAGCCACCGTGGCACTGTCCCCGCACCTGATGCAATCCCATGTTAGCGACGCCGCTCTCCTTTCTCACCAAATGATGGCTGCTTGAGTGCCAAGGGGGACCTCCTGAGCATCGCGACTCAGGGGCTCTTACCGGACCTCGGGTCGCTCACCTCCTGGCCTTGACCACGGCATCGCGACCAAGCCCTCGCGAGGTTCGAAAGGAAGGACTGAGCTAAAACGGAATGAGCAACTCACACAACTCTACGACAAGGTGTAACGCCCCGGACACACCCGCCGGTGGTCGTTACTCCTGGCGGGATCTAGACTGGCCCCACAGATCAATACTAGTCTTTTCTGCGCACTTTGTCCTCACTCGTGCGCACCTTGGAGCAACTTCCCGGTCGGTCACCCATCCTAACACTACTCCAAGCTGAGCACGCTTAACTTTGGAGTTCTGTCCGAATGGGCTCCCGGAAAAGAAGGAATTCCTTATTGATATGAGTAGTCCATCACCCCTAATAAGCCAGGCTATCACATACACCCCCACTCAGAGGAACCGACGTCCTCGTCGGGCCACAGGAACGTTCCCTCTTGGCACAAACGTCTGTGCTTCCAGTCCGGTACATGTGCCATGCCGGGTGCCACGACGGGTCACAAACGTCACGAACAACATGACCCCGCACCTGTCCGCAACCATCCGTGTAACCGCGAGGGCCGGCTCTGATACCAACTTGTAACGCCCCGGACACATCCGCCGGTGGTCGTTACTCCTGGCGGGATCTAGACTGGCCCCACAGATCAATACAAGTCTTTTCTGCGCACTTTGTCCTCACTCGTGCGCACCCGGGAGCAACTTCTCGGTCGGTCACCCATCCGGTTGTATTAACAAACGGGATTACAAACACCTTACAAGCCCCCGCGGGGCGCGACTTTGATTCCTCACAGGGAACGAATCCTAGAGGGACGCTAACTACACGTGCCCCTGCAAAAGACGCCATCATCAAGAGTGGGCCGTCAAGCACCGGCGCCAACCCCATCCGGATCAGGATCGGCGACGACCGGACGAGCCCGCCCTGCTCCAAGAGCGGCACTGGCTCGGGGGCTCGTAGCTGTCGTCGCTCGTCTCCGGAGTCACGAAGAGTTCGCCGGAGTCGCTGGATCCTCCGACGCCTCCGTCGCCCGAGGAGCCGCCAAGGGGGCGGTCGGCGGGCCCGGTCCTCGCCGTGGCAGGGCCTCGACCACATCCTCTGGGGCAGCACTCCAGCCGGCGTCCGTTCGCGTCAAAGACCTTGAAGAACATCACCGAGGCACCATCGTACTCCAAGTGGACCATGAGGGCGCCCCTCGCTCTGCAACCACGGGCGATCTCGCCCCAGCCTCAAGTCATGAAGACCTCGCCCGAGGCAACGACCGTGACCTCTGCCTCGGTCGCGGGAGTGCTGCAGCCGGCGTGCTGCAGCCATAGCTCCAGGGGCCTTCCCTGCGGGATAACGGAGGCGAAAAAGGGAGGAAGGCGAATCCAAGACTGAGGAGGCATGGCGGCGCGGAGCACGAACTCTCCGGAGGAGCCCTCGGCGTGGACCCCGGGGTGGACGACCCACACCTTCGTGATCCGTCGGCGCCGACGACGGCGTCACCCGTGGCGATCGGCATCAACCCCGTCAGAGCCCTTGATGTGGGCGTACAAGGGGAGCGGGAACCCCGGCGGTGCCCGCTCGCCCCAAGGCCTCGACACTTCCTGAAGAGTCCCCTCGTCCCAGCGGTGGAGGGCGAGCCATTTCTTCGGTGGGAGCAGGTCTGGTTCCTCTCGAGGGGCCTTTCCCTTTTCCGCAGCAGAGAACCGGCGGATCGGAGCCATCACAGCAAGGCGGAGCAAGGATCGGGAAGAAGGAGAAGCAAGGAGGGATGGACTGGAAGGGCACGAGCAGTTCCGTACTTATAGCCGGCGAAGACCAACCGTCGACCTCCACGATCACAGGTAATCATGACACGATTTGCATGCAGGGACTTGTCCAATCCACGCGATCACCGAGGCGTCATGGGGAAGCGGAGGCGCCCACGTCCCATCATCCGCCACGCGGCGCCCAAGGCCACAGGCTGTTAGGGCCCGCGGCGCTTCGCCCTTGCCCTTTTGCCTCTCGGCACGGCCAAGTCCGGGCACGCCTTGGGCCCGGGGGCTACTGTCGGCGTTCTGGGAACGGGGTTCCCCAGACTTGCCTGCCTGCGGCCTGCGGCGTGGATCAAAGGAGGCCCAACACGGCCCATCTTCATTAACACAAGACCCAAGACCCTCGCGAGGGGCCAAGCCTCGCGGGGCGGACGACGCAGAGCTTCCTCAGGCGCGGCCTCATCAGGCTGGCTCACGAGGAGGCGGAGAGATCAAGGCGGGGTACCTCACGAGGTGCCCATGACGTAAGCCATGACGACCAAGGGCGCCAGGCGGGCGCCAGCCCGCGCATTGTCCGCCCTTTCCTCTTTGGTGCAAAGGGAGCAAGCGCAGGCGAGAGGATCAAGCAAAGGCACCCATTTCGGTGCAACGAGACCAAGACCAACTCCGCGACAAGGAAGAAGTCATTGTGGAGCCCAAGCCAGCGTCATCACCAGAGCCTTTGGCAGGCGAGGACCGACTTTAGTCAGGATAAGTGTACCAGATGTTCCCCTTCAAAATGGCCAACTGTTGGCGCCCTTCCCGCTCAATATTTGGGAAGAGGCCCAGGGCCTTTGCCTATAAATAGGACTAGCCACCCCCAAAATAGGGGATCAACGAACCAAGGTAGAGGCAATCAGGATAGACGGAAGGTAGAGAACTAGCGAGCTAGAATCCAGAGAGAAGGAAGGGCGGTTGAACTCCTCCTAGCAGTTCATCCTCCCAGCCCAGAACAGGCCCTCGCGAGGCTGTTCTTCCTTGTATTGTTCATCCTCATCAGCCCAAGAGGCAATCCACCACACCACACTGGAGTAGGGTATTACACCACATCGGTGGCCCGAACCAGTATAAACCTTGTGTCCCTTGTGTTGTTCTTTCAGTAGTTTAGATCTTTGCGAGACAGAGAGGTAGAGAGCGTAATCTCCGCGCGCACCCTAGAGTTCGAACCTTAGGGTCTGCCGGAACCCGAAATTCGACAATGGAGGGACACATCAAGAAGCTGAGGGGAGCCGGATACCTGCCCGATGATATCGCACACCGGCTCCTAGATGCGGGGCAGCTCATCCCCACCCCCAGGCCCCAAGAGAGGGTAGTGTTCCTTACCCATTTCCTCCGCGGACTGGGATTCCCTCTCCACTCATTCGTTCGGGGACTCATGTTCTACTACGGCCTGGACTTCCACGATCTAGCCCCAAACTTCATCCTCAACATCTCGGCGTTTATCGTCATGTGCGAGGCCTTCCTCCGCATCAAGCCCCACTTTGGCCTATGGCTGAAGACCTTCAATGTTAAACCGAAGGTAGTGGAGGGCCAGCAGGCTGAGTGCGGAGGCGCCATGGTGGGCAAGATGCCCAACGTCACATGGCCCAAGGGCTCCTACGTGAAGACCATAAAGGGGTGGCAATCGGGGTGGTTCTACATCACCAAGCCGCATGACCCCAAATGGGCAGCGGCCCCCAAGTTCCGATCCGGAATCCCTAGGCGGCTCACCTCCTGGAAAGAGAAGGGCCTGCCCTGGGGTAGTCCGGGAGAGCTGACCGGACTCCAAACCTGTGTCCAAACCATGGTGAACAAGAAGCTCAAGCTTGTCAACATATTCCAGGTCATGCTCATCCGCCGGATACTCCTGTGTCAACAACGGGCGTTCAACTTGTGGGAGTTCGACCCGGCCCAGCACCAAACTCTGAGCGAGCTCTTCGACACAACACATGAGGATGCTTGGAAGGTGCTGCTTAAGAGCGCCGAGGTTGCCCCTCCCCTTACCGAGGATCGCGGATTCAGCGTGAAGCGCCAAGCCAGCGCGGTAAGCTATTTTATCTCTTTATAGGGTATTCATTTTCATAGTTTAACTATGTGCAAGATCTAAGCTTCCATGTGAAAGTGCAACTATCCCTAGGTGGTTTTGGTAATTCATAACAACATATAGCTCATTGAGCTAATGCTATTCCAAGACAATTATTTCAGGAAAGCTCAATGATTGGCATGGCATGGATGGTGAAAGTGGAACCCTCAAAATACTAAGGACAAAGGATTGGCTCAAGCTCAAAAGCTCAAGACTCTTCATTTTACATTTTAGTGATCCAAGATCACATTGAGTCCATAGGAAAAGCCAATACTATCAAGGAGGGATGAGGTGTTGCTTAATGAGCCTTTTGCTTCATGTGCTTAATGATATGCTCCAAAATCCTTAGCTACTTTCTCATATCCACAAATGACCTAAACTCCAAGCCAAACTCGGTCCTACCGATTCTTTCCATCTGGCGCCACCGAGTTTCACATGTCATAAGCCACTGCCAAACCCTAGAAAATCGGTTCTACCGATAGGGATCTCGGTCTCATCGAGATGGGATTGCAATTTTTCTGTTTCCTTTTCGTAACTTTTCAGTCTCACCGAAAGAGCGGATGGGTCCCACCGAGATTGCAATGTAAACTCTCTGTTTCCCTTTTGTAACTTTTCGGTCTCACCGAAAGAGCAAATCGGTCCCATCGAGTTTACCTGACCAACTCTCTGGTTAGCTAATTACCAAATTGGTCTCACCGAGTTTGTGTAATCGGTCTCACCGAGATTACGTTATGCCCTAACCCTAACCATATCGGTCCTACCGAGTTGCATGTCAGTCCCACCGAAAATCTCTAACGGTCACTAGGTTTACTATTTCGGTCTGACCGAGTTTGTTGATTCGGTCCCACCGAGATTGGTAATTTGTGTGTAATGGTTGGATTTTGTGTGGAGGCTATATATACCCCTCCACCTCCTCTTCATTCGTGGAGAGAGCCATCAGAACACATCTTCACTTCCAACTCATATGTTCTGAGAGAGAACCACCTACCCTTGTGTTGAGGCCAAGATATTCCATTCCTACCATATGAATCTTGATCTCTAGCCTTCCCCAAGTTGCTTTCCACTCAAATCTTCTTTCCACCAAATCCAAATCCTGTGAGAGAGAGTTGAGTGTTGGGGAGACTATCATTTGAAGCATAAGAGCAAGGAGTTCATCATCAACACACCATTTGTTACTTCTTGGAGAGTGGTGTCTCCTAGATTGGCTAGGTGTCACTTGGGAGCCTCCGACAAGATTGTGGAGTTGAACCAAGGAGTTTGTAAGGGCAAGGAGATCGCCTACTTCGTGAAGATCTACCGCTAGTGAGGAAAGTCCTTCGTGGGCGATGGCCATGGTGGGATAGACAAGGTTGCTTCTTCGTGGACCCTTCGTGAGTGGAGCCCTCCGTGAACTCGTGCAACCGTTACCCTTCGTGGGTTGAAGTCTCCATCAACGTGGATGTAGGATAGCACCACCTATCCGAACCACGGGAAAAACATCCGTGTCTCCAATTGCATTTGAATTCTCCAAACCCTTCCCTTCACATTGTTGCAAGTTGCATGCTTTACTTTTCGCTGCTTATATACTCTTTGCATGCTTGCTTGAATTGTGTGATGATTGCTCGACTTGTCCTAAAGTTGCTATAATCTGCCAAGAACTAAAATTGGGAAAAGGTTAAGTTTTTATTTGGTCAAGTAGTCTAATAACCCCCCCTCTAGACATACTTCCGATCCTACAAGTGGTATCAGAGCTTTGGTCTCCATTTGCTTTGATTTCCATAGCTTTTGTTGGTCATAGCCTTGGTTTCACAACCTTGAAGAGTATGGCGTCTAGCGAGGGAAATTATCACCGTAGAGGTCCTTACTTTGATGGTACAATTTTTGCTAGCTGGAAGCATAAAATGAAAATGCATATTCTTGGACATAACACCGCCGTTTGGGCTATTGTGTGTGTTGGTTTGCATGGTGACTTCTTCGATGGGAAAGAACCAAACCGTGAAGCTACCGCGGATGATTTGAAGATTCTACAATACAACGCTCAAGCTTGTGATATTCTCTTCAATGGATTGTGCCCCGAAGAATTCAACAAAATCAGCTGTCTTGAGAATGCAAAGGAAATTTGGGATACTTTGATTGATATGCACGAAGGTACCGACTCCGTCAAGGAATCCAAATTGGATGTGCTTAGAAGTCAACTTGACAAGTTCAAAATGAAGGATGGTGAAGGTGTCACTGAAATGTACTCTAGGCTTGCTCTCATCACAAACGAGATTGCCGGCTTAGGGAGTGAAGAGATGACCGACAGATTCATCATCAAGAAGATCCTAAGAGCCTTGGATGGAAAATATGATACCGTGTGCACATTGATCCAAATGATGCCCAATTACAAAGATCTCAAGCCAACGGAGGTCATTGGAAGAATTGTTGCTCATGAGATGTCGCTCAAGGATAAAGAGGAACTTCACAACAAATCAAGTGGTGCCTACAAAGCCTAATGTGAAGTCCCCACATCATCAAGTGAGAAACAAAACTTCAACGAAGAATTGAGCCTAATGGTGAAGAACTTCAACAAGTTCTACAAGAGTAGAAGCAAAGATAGAAGCTCCAAGTCAAGGTCCTACAATGACAAAAGATCTTCTAGTCGAGAGCGAAACTGCTACAATTGTGGAAGACCCGGACACTATTCCAATGAGTGTACGGCTCCCTACAAAAGAAGAGAAGATTCTCCAAAAAGAAGAGGCAAAAGAGAAGAATCACCATCAAGAGAGAGAAGGAGTAGAGATGATCGTTATGAACGAAGATACTCACGGAGGAGCAAGGATTCGGAAAGAAAGGAAAAATCATCAAGGAGCTACACAAAACGAAGACATCAAGCTCATGTTTGTGAATGGGTATCCGGCTCCGACTCCGACAACCACTCCGAGAGAAGTTATCACTCCGATTCCGAATATACTCAAGATGAAGGTGTAGCCGGTCTAGCACTTGTGTCAACCAACTCCTATGACATATTTGACTCACCAAATGAAGGAATTGGAAGATGCTTCATGGCCAAAGGTCCTAAGGTAACTCATCCTGAGTATGTTGATTTCAATAGTGATGAAGATGACTTGTTAGGTGATGATGATTTACTTGTTGACAACTCTAGTGATGAATACTATGATGAAACGTCAATTAATAATGCTAATCAAGATAAAACGAATGACAATGATAAGGAGAAAATTGAGGCTCTAACTAAATAACTAAACACTCTTAAGTTAGCTCATGAAACTATCTTCGAAGATCATCGAGAACTTTTAAGAGCTCATGAGAAGTTACGCTTTGAAAAGCTCAATCTTGAGCAAGAGCATGAGTTTTTAAAGGCAATCAATGATGATCTCCGCAAGAAAAGTTCTTCTTACATTGCCAAGCATTTACTCTTATCCACTTACATGCCTCAAGTCAAGTCTAATAGCAAGAACAAGAAAGATTCTTCCTCTAGTAGTAACAATGATCATGTTAAATCCAATATTGTTGCTTCTAGTAGTTCTCTTGATTCCACTAACGATTCTCTTAGCCAAGTTACACTTGAGCAAGAAAATAGCTTATTGAAGGGAATCATAGAGAAAGGAGTGTACAAAAGCCTTGCCGAAAGTAAGCAATTCGAGGAGATTGTACGCAAGCAAGGAAGGCACCGGAAGAATCAAGGTGTTGGTTTTGAACGAAAGTTCAATGCCAATGGAGTTGAGTGGGAAGAAGATCAATACCCCAAGACAAAGTTTGTTCCTCAACAAGAGAAGTATGATCCTACTTCTTTCAAGGGGACACAAACTGAAGATGATCTTCCACCAAAAGACTACAAGCAAAAAGGCAAGGACAAGCTTCAAGAGGAAATTGATGCATTTGAAGAAGCTCCTAAGACCTTAGTCAAGTGGATTCCCAAGACTACTTCAAGTTCCACTTCATCAAGTACGACTACAACTCCAAGGATTCCCATCAAGATGGTGTGGATCCAAAAGAAGAAGAACTAGAGAGTTCTTGAGGGTGACTCCGCCAACATACTTCACTCTTACCATTTTGGCAAGAACAAGTGCAATCAACTTCCACATCTTGCACTAGTTCAAGGAGTCACAAACCCTCTTGTTGGTAAGACAAGGGACAAGGTAACCTAAAAGCTTTCATAGACATCATCTTGTGTGTGCATCACTCTATGTCTATGGATATCCTTGTTTGTTCCTTGTGGGACTATCCCATGTAGGTATTGAAAGTGCAATTCACTCAAAAGGATAGCTCCAAATGATCTACATTGAGCATCCACATCTTCAACATCTACATGAAGTCATCATCGACAAAACCCAACGTTAGTTCATCCCTCTTAGGGGGGATATCACATCTAGGGGGAGCTTTACTCTAAGACTTGAGTTAAAGCAACTCTAATGATGTGAACACAACAATGCTTTATGTAAAAGTGGTAACCCCACTTGAGCTTAGGCGATGAGTATGACCTATGATCAAATGTTTTCATTTGACTCCTATGTCAATATACTCATATATAGATGACCTAGTCATCACCAATTGCTTGATAGATGCTAGAATTGGTTGTGCATGCTTTGTCACATATTTCAATTGCCATTTTATTGAGTGAGCATGTTGGTTGCATATTTTACTCATTCGAGGACATCCACTTGTTGTTTTGATTGTTTGGCTTTATTTTTCTTTTGCCAAGTGGATGGACAAGAATGCCTAAGAACCTTCTCTAGCTATCTATGCTTTTCTCGTCTCAAACTCTATTCATGCTACATCACAAAATTGATCAAGTCAGATTCAAACCACTCTGTGTGAGGAGCACTCGGAGTCCCCGATTCGTCATAGACATAGACTTCCAAAACCTCTTTGTGATTCTCGGTCTGACCGATACCCCACTTTCGGTCTTACCGAGATCATTAAGTTGATCTATGTTTTCGATCTCGGTGCAACCGATTTGAACCATTCGGTCACACCGAGTTGCAATAACTGTACACAGTTTTGCATCTCGGTGCCATCGAGTTGTTCCACTCGGTCACACCGACAGGGTCGGGCTATATATAGACACGGGAAAAATTTTGGAAATTTCTCCGAACCCCTTCGCCCGCGCGATAGCTCGCTCTGCCAACGTGGTCTCCGGATCGTCTCCTCGCCGCCAGCCGCCTCCAGTCGCTGGTCTCCATCGCCGTCAACGGGAATCAACCCCGCCGTTGCCGCCGTAGCGAGTCTCCGCCGAACTAGGGTATGGACTCGATCTTTGTGCTATTCCCCAATCCGATTCCTAGCACATTGTCATCATATTAATTCCAGCCACGTTTGATAAACTCCTATCCAGTCAATGAACTCGTAGAATAGGTTTGATTCGAAAATTTTAGGGTTAGGTTTCCGCCGAAACCATCTCGGACCCACCGAGTTGAAAAACTCGGTCCCACCGATTTGGCTTATGCCATTGCACAAGTAAGACTCGGTCTGACCGAGTATTGCTAATCGGTGTGACCGATTTTGGAACTTTGTGAAACCCTAGCAGTCTCGGTGCCACCGTACTGTGACTCGGTTTGACCGAGTTCACTAGTTTAGGTTCCAAAAACTGCTTCGGTATCACCGAGGTTAAAAATCGGTAGATCCGAAATGCTTTCTGTGGGAAACTAAAACTAAGTTTTTGAATCATTCTTTTGCTAAAATCTCTGCATTTTGTGATGCTCATCCACTCTACCTCATCTATAAACTATTCACAGGGTCAGCAGTCAGCTTGTTCATCATGTCAGACCAGAGTGATAGCCAGAACATTTCAGAACAGCCAGTGCAGATGAGTGAGGGCACTAGTCCCTCCAGCTCTTCAGATGAAGGCAGCAGGAGCACCCCCAGCAACCTGCCAAAAGCTGCCACAAGACAAAGGAAAAGGAGAACCTCAGAATCAGAGGATGAGGACTATGTGGCAAAGGAGGAAGCAACTTCCAAGAAAGTTGAACTCAAGAAAGAGCATGGCTCAAGACAGAGCACCATGACAGGCTTAAAGGTCAAAAGGCCAGAGCCTCAACAAAGATACCTGAGAAGCCTGCACCCAAAGAGCCAGTTGCTGCTGAAGGGAAGAAGGAAAGGAAAAGAGGCAGATGGTGCAAGAAAGTTGATCCCATGGCTGATTTTGAACAACATTCTTCTGATGAAGATGAGGAAGAAGAAGAGGTTGTTGCACCAGCACCTAAGGCACCCAAGCTGATGGGTGGTGCTATAAGATCAGGGGCTATTGCATCTAAGCCCAAGGAAGCCCCCAAGGCTGCATCCAAGGCCAAGCCAGCTCCAAAGCCAAAACCAAAGAGAAATACAAGGAGCATTCCAGCTGCTGAGAAGAACAAGGCCCCAGTGCCTAACACTGCAGAAGAAGAGGAAGGCCAAGTGCTGAGAAAGTTGAAGCCCAAGATCCCAGACCACAATGATGCTCATCCTGTGGCTGAGGATATGAAGATCAGAAGAGACTCTGGGCTAAGAAAGTGGAGAGAAGAGGATCCATATGCTACCAGGAGGAGGACTGCTGTTGACTATAGGTTCCACACTAAGGAACAACAGGACTTCTATGAGACGGTTTTATTGGACAAGAAGCCCATTGTGTGTGATATGAGATGGGTCGACTGGGAATACATTAAGGACAATGAAGAGCACTACCCTGGAGTGCAAGACAGCTTCAAGGCATGTGGAGTAGCTGACTTTGTTGGGCAGAAGCTCACAAAGTGGAGTGAGGAGCTGATCAAGCAATTCTACTCCACAGTACACTTCTATCCAGATGGAAGGATCACATGGATGTCTGAAGGTACAAGGTACCACTCAACTGTTGAGGAATGGGCAAGGTTGATCAATGCCCCAGAGGAAAATGAAGATGACTTGGATGTCTATGCCAAGAAAAAGATGGATCATAACACTATGGCAAATATGTACAAGGAGATTCCAGCAGATGATCTTGACACTCACCAGTTTGGGTCTGTAAAACACTTGTTGTCAGGACTGCCTACGATCAACTGGATCCTTAGGCACACACTTTTGCCCAAGTCTGGAGATCACAGGATGATCAGAGGTCATGCCATTAACCTGCTACATATATTTGATGTGCCTCAGAAATTCAAGGTCATGAGCCTCATATTAGAGACTATCAAGAGGACTGCAGCAGATCAGAAGAGGAGCTGTGGTTATGCACCTCAGATCCAGATGTTGATTAACTCAAGAATGGGCACAGACACATACTTGTTGGACAAGGAACATTTGCCTATTCATCCAGATTTCGAGGACAACCAAGTTGTGATGAATGAAAATGAACCATCATCAGCCCAAGCACAAGCTAAGAAGGAGAAGGCAAGGAAGGAGAAAGCTGCCAAGATGCCAACTCAAGAGGAGGCATCTGAGTATTTCTTGAAAAACAAGCAAGAGCAGCTCAGTTACCTGATTGCATCCACCCTGAGAATTGAGAAAGGTCTGGCCACCCTCACTCAGAACCAGGAGAGCTTAGAGAGAATCGTAGAACAAAAGTTCTATGACTTGGATGTCAAGGTGACAGAGATTCAAACAGCAGTGGAGCAACTTCAAGATGACATGCAGGAGAGGAAAGCAAAGACTACCACTGATGCATTTGCCAGAGTGCCACGAGATCCGAGGTCGTCTGCAGTGCCAGTTCCTGACACAAGAGCCACCGCCTCAGCTCCAGCCACAACACCAGTCCAACCAGCTCCAGCATCTACTCCAGCTCCAACTCCAACCACGTCTACGGAAGCCTTCGTCCTTGGAGTGATCCAGACTCCACCACCACCAGGAGATCAAGCCTGAGTGTCGATCTAGTACTATGCATTTTCTAGGAACTTTTTGGTAACTTGTTGCCAAAGGGGGAGAAAAATGTATAGATCATAGGCTTCGAGAGAGAGAGAGTGTTGTTTTTTCTCTCTTGCTTTACTTGGTGGTTTTTCAAACATTGTTTGCTTTTGGTCGAGATACTTTGATATGCTTGTGAGACATTGATGATCATGTGTTTGATCATAAGCTATACTTATGCATGCTTGATATATCTTATCTATTTTATGTGGTCATTCACTTTTCCTTGGTGATGAGTGCACGTATTTCATTATTATCATTTTGAGCGCTCCACCAAGATGTATGTGACATGAAAGAGTAACCCATAATTCTAACTCTTTGTGCATTTGCAGTCCAAAGCAAATTTTAAATATGCACAAATTTAGGGGGAGCTCTTACCTATCACATACTTCTCAAAGCGACGATATAATTCATTCTTATTATCATTTGTCGAAGCTTTGATCTATATGTTGTCATCAATTACCAAAAAGGGGGAGATTGAAAGTGCAACTATCCCTAGGTGGTTTTGGTAATTCATAACAACATATAGCTCATTGAGCTAATGCTATTCCAAGACAATTATTTCAGGAAAGCTCAATGATTGGCATGGCATGGATGGTGAAAGTGGAACCCTCAAAATACTAAGGACAAAGGATTGGCTCGAGCTCAAAAGCTCAAGACTCTTCATTTTACATTTTAGTGATCCAAGATCACATTGAGTCCATAGGAAAAGCCAATACTATCAAGGAGGGATGAGGTGTTGCTTAATGAGCCTTTTGCTTCATGTGCTTAATGATATGCTCCAAAATCCTCAGCTACTTTCCCATATCCACAAATGACCTAAACTCCAAGCCAAACTTGGTCCTACCGATTCTTTCCATCTGGCGCCACCGAGTTTCACATGTCATAAGCCACTGCCAAACCCTAGAAAATCGGTTCTACCGATAGGGATCTCGGTCTCATCGAGATGGGATTGCAATTTTTCTGTTTCCTTTTCGTAACTTTTCAGTCTCACCGAAAGAGCAGATGGGTCCCACCGAGATTGCAATGTAAACTCTCTGTTTCCCTTTTGTAACTTTTCGGTCTCACCGAAAGAGCAAATCGGTCCCATCGAGTTTACCTGACCAACTCTCTGGTTAGCTAATTACCAAATTGGTCTCACCGAGTTTGTGTAATCGGTCTCACCGAGATTACGTTATGCCCTAACCCTAACCATATCGGTCCTACCGAGTTGCATGTCAGTCCCACCGAAAATCTCTAACGGTCACTAGGTTTACTATTTCGGTCTGACCGAGTTTGTTGATTCGGTCCCACCGAGATTGGTAAATTGTGTGTAATGGTTGGATTTTGTGTGGAGGCTATATATACCCCTCCACCTCCTCTTCATTCGTGGAGAGAGCCATCAGAACACATCTTCACTTCCAACTCATATGTTCTGAGAGAGAACCACCTACCCTTGTGTTGAGGCCAAGATATTCCATTCCTACCATATGAATCTTGATCTCTAGCCTTCCCCAAGTTGCTTTCCACTCAAATCTTCTTTCCACCAAATCCAAATCCTGTGAGAGAGAGTTGAGTGTTGGGGAGACTATCATTTGAAGCATAAGAGCAAGGAGTTCATCATCAACACACCATTTGTTACTTCTTGGAGAGTGGTGTCTCCTAGATTGGCTAGGTGTCACTTGGGAGCCTCCGACAAGATTGTGGAGTTGAACCAAGGAGTTTGTAAGGGCAAGGAGATCGCCTACTTCGTGAAGATCTACCGCTAGTGAGGAAAGTCCTTCGTGGGCGATGGCCATGGTGGGATAGACAAGGTTGCTTCTTCGTGGACCCTTCGTGGGTGGAGCCCTCCGTGGACTCGCGCAACCGTTACCCTTCGTGGGTTGAAGTCTCCATCAACGTGGATGTAGGATAGCACCACCTATCCGAACCACGGGAAAAACATCTGTGTCTCCAATTGCGTTTGAATTCTCCAAACCCTTCCCTTTACATTCTTGCAAGTTGCATGCTTTACTTTCCGCTGCTTATATACTCTTTGCATGCTTGCTTGAATTGTGTGATGATTGCTTGACTTGTCCTAAAGTTGCTAAAATCTGCCAAGAACTAAAATTGGGAAAAGGTTAAGTTTTTATTTGGTCAAGTAGTCTAATCACCCCCCCCCCCCCCTCTAGACATACTTCCGATCCTACACCATGCCTTTGACAGGAATGGGTGGATACGTCGGGGCAGATTGATTGTCCAGCCCCCTGACCGACGACCCTGCAGATGCTCTCCTGACGGAGATGCTTACTCCGGCTCCTTATGAGGTGCCAGAGAAAAAGGTCAAGAAGAAGGCTACGAGAACCCGAAAGAGTTCCCGCCGCCAGGTATTATCGGACTCATCGTCCGATGACTCCGAGACGCACTCCTCCCGTGGAAACGAGGAGGAGGCAAATAAAGGTTCTTCCCCTCCAACAGGGGAAGACAAGAAGAGGAAGGCCGCCCCAACTGGGGAGGCCGGAGGGTCCAAGAAGGGAAGAACTCTCCCTCCGGACTACTCCGCCACTGCCGCCGACAGCGAAGACGAGTGGCCACCCAGGGCCAAGCCCCTGGCGAGATCGTAAGTATTCGGACACCAGAGTAACTCATGGAACCATTTAATTGCACAACTTCTTCTAACACCGGACACGGTTATGCAGCCCGTCCCGGGCCCGTATCGACGTATCCTCGTCGAGCGGTTCCTTGGACCCGTCGGCCATGAGCAGCGGAGGATCACTTCCGACCGCCTCCACCCCTCGCCCTACGGACAACGCCGAGGTGTTGTCCCAATGGGCATCAAGCCGAGGGGAGGTAGTCCTGGATGCGCCACAAGGCGACCTTCCGTACTGCAGGCGCAAAGCGAGCAAGGCTCCCAAGGGCTCCAAGTTCGGCCCTGGGCCGAATACCGCACCGGAACCTCCAGTGGTTCCGGACTCCGCCAGGCGGCCCCCCACTAAGAGGGGCAAGCCTACCGCGCCGGTGACCTCCGTCCAACCGAAGGCACCGGATAATTTGCTGGAGGTGCTTAACGGCGCATCCGTCAACGAGGAGCACCGCACTATTATGAGTGCGGTGATTCAGAAGGTTCAGTCCGCCAAGAGCGGACTGACTGAAGCCTGTGCCAGCCTTCTAACAGGCTTTGAGGTATGTATTTAAAATAATACCGCATAGACAGTAGCCCCTGATGCTCTGTTTGGCGTTCGTAAAGAAAAGCCGAATAGAGGATCAAAATAATATTCCCAGGAGTCTAATACCAGTATGTCCATATGCGTATACAGGCTTCGCTGTTGACCTCTGCTGTCGAATTTATGGTTCCGGCAGACCCTTGAGGTTTGAACTCTGGGGTGCGCGTGGAGATTGCGCTTCCTACCTATCTGTACCCCTCCGCCTTGCAAGGATCTAAGCTATCAAGAACACAGCACAAGAGACACAGAGTTTATACCGGTTCGGGCCACCGATGTGGTGTAATACCCTACTCCGGTGTGTGGTGTGGTGGATTGCCTCTTGGGCTGATGATGAACAATACAAGGAAGAACAGTCTCGCGAGGCCATGTTCTTAGCTGGGGCGATGAACTGCTAGGGGAGTTCAGTCGCCCTTCTCTCTCTCTCTCTCTCTTTCTATTTGATTGCCGATCGATTCATCCCCCTACTCCGGGGTTGGCTAGTCCTATTTATAGGCAAAGGCCCTGGGCCTCATCCCAAATATCGAGCGGGAAGGGCGCCAACAATTGGCCATTTTGAAGGGGAACATCTGGTACACTTATCCTGACTAAAGTTGGTCCTCGCCTGCCAAAGGCTCTGGTGATGATGCCGGCTTGGGCTCCACAATGACTTCTTCCTTGTCGCGGAGTTGGTCTTGGTCTCGTTGCACCGAAATGGGTGCCTTTGCTTGATCCCCTCGCCTGCGCTTGCTCCCTTTGCACCAAAGAGGAAAGGGAGGACACTACGCGGGCTGGCGCCCGTCTGGCGCCCTCGGTCGTCATGGCTTGCATCATGGGCACCTCGTGAGGTACCCCGCCTTGATCTCTCTGCCTCCTCGCGAGACAGCCTGATGAGGCCGTGCCTGAGGAAGCTCCGTGTCGTCCGCCCCAAGAGGCTTGGCCCCCCGCGAGGGTCTTGGGTCTGTGTTGATGAAGATGGGCCGTGCTGGGCCCCCTTTGCGCCACGCCACAGGCCGCAGGCCGCAGGCAGGCAAGTCTGGGGACCCCCGTTCCCAGAACGCCGACAGTAGCCCCCGGGCCCAAGGCGCGCCCGGACTTGGCCGTTCGGTGAGGCGAAAGGGCAAGGGCGAAGCGCCACGGTCCCTAACAGCCTGCGGCCTTGGGCGCCGCGTGGCGGTTGATTGGACGTGGGCGTCTCCGCAACCGCGCGAGTTGATAAGGGAGCGGCGTCTGCCCAGGTTTTGCTCTTTCCGCTTTCTCCAGTTGCTGCTCAGATCCCCTTTCTTGCGCCTCTCCTTCCTTCCTCCAAATCTCCAGATCTACTTCGACCACTTGATCCAGAAGCCATAGAGCCTCGTCAGTCCCCGGCCGGAGCGTGGTACTCGTCCGCCTTGGAGCCGCCAAACGTGTCGGAAGCCAGCCTCGCCCGGTTGCGCCGGACGGCGGCGGCGCAGGGCATCGACGGGGCGACGGTGTTCAAGGCCGGCTTCGCCACCCCCGAGGGTCGAGGGGGCACCTTTTATCCGCACTTCGTAAGCTCCATTACTGCTAGCCTGGTGCCTCCCTTCTCCGAGTTCTTCTTCTCTGTCCTCCGCCATTACAACTTACAAGCTCTGCATCTCCATTCCAACTCCGTCCTCCTCCTGGCGATCTTCGCCTATTACTGCGAGGCTCACGTGGGGGTGCAGCCCTCAGTGGCCTTGCTGCGCCACTACTTCTCCCTCTGGGTCTCTCGCGATTCTCCTTCCGCGTGCGCGAGCTTCATTGCGTACAATGGCGCCATTGCCATTTCGAAGCCTGGGAAGAGGATTGAGGGCTTCAGGAGCAAGTGGGTCTTGGCTGACGTTGCGCGCATCCACCCGCGGCTGATTTTGCCCACGGGGCTGCCCGCGAGCTCCGGTGATTGGGCTCGTGCGAAACTCACGGACCCCCATGCGAAGCCGGTGTTGGAGAAGTTGGACGCGGATCTGAGGCCGGCCAGCTTGGCGGCGGCGAAGCTGACCGGTGCTTCGTTGCTGAGGGAGTTCCTGGAGCACCAGCTGGCTCCGCTTCGGCAGTACTCTCCTCCGATGTGGAGGCCTCATCCGAGCCCCGCGGCCTTGGGTGACGGAAATCTGGCCGCGGTGCTCCAATCCCTGGTCGAGGGTGATGTGGCGAGGTTGGAGGGCGCTCCTACGCCCTTGTTCCTCTGCGACGATTGGGGGCAGGTGGTGGAGTCCATGCATGTCTTCAACGGAGATGGACCCTTGCCTGCTGAAGACCTCGAGGAACCAGTGGACGTGTCCTCCGACGACTCCAGCTAAGAGGAGGGCGGAGAGGAGCGGGGGAAGGGGCCTGACTCTGAGGCGACTGACGGAGAGTCGAGGGCTCACCTCTCCCGGCGCAGGCCCCGCGCTCTCTGCCTCTCCCCGAGCGACGACGACAAGGACGATGATGTGCTGGGCTGCGGGAGCTCGCCCCCGATCCCGAAGAAGGACAGGACCGGGCTGATCCCCCGCGGGTCCGCCCCGGCTCCTGGGCGATCCGCAGACGTGCCCTCTGCTTCCGAGGTTGATCCCTCCAGCCGGCTTTCAGGCTTCAAGTTTGGCCGGAGGCTGCCCGAGCTCACCGGCGATGACCTGTAAGTGCTTGACCCTTGTTTCTGTTTCTTGTGCTGTTGTTGGGGCTTGACGCCCGCGTTCCTTGAATAGGCTGGCACCCGCGACGAAGAAGCCGAAGGGGGCTCCTGAAGTTCCACCCGCGGCAGCGCCTCTGCCTGCGGAGGAAGGTGGCCGCGACGCACGGGCCTCTCCTGCCCAGTCGTCCTCGCGAGGCCTGACTGAGATGGCTGGGGCGAGCCCAGCCCCCAATGCCCAGGTGACTCCCGAGGTACCTTTGCCTGCCGCCGCCACCGCAGTCGTCGGGGTGCAGCAGGCTCCTCCTCAGGGTGTTGTGGTCGTGCCGCCGTCTTCTCCTCGTTTTGTAATACCGAGAGGGCCCAGAGATACCTCTTCGTTACTCCGAGTGACAAATCCTAATCTCGATCTATGCCAAGTCAACAAACAACTTCAGAGATACCTATAGAGCATCTTTATAATCACCCAGTTACGTTGTGACGTTTGATAGCACACAAGGAATTCCTTCGGTATCCGGGAGTTGCATAATCTCATAGTCGAAGGAATTTGTATTTGACATGAAGAAAGCAATAGCAATAAAATTGAACGATCAATATGCTAAGCTAATAGATGGGTCTTGTCCATCACATCATTCTCCTAATGATGTGATCCCGTTATCAAATGACAACTCATGTCTATGGTTAGGAAACCTTAACCATCTTTGATCAACGAGCTAGTCTAGTAGAGGCTCACTAGGGACACGGTATTTGTTTATGTATCCACACACATATTTAAGTTTCCAGTAAATACAATTCTAGCATGAATAATAAACCTTTATCATGATTATGGAAATATAATAATAACCATTTTATTATTGCTTCTAGGGCATATTTCCATCATATGTACGCGTGCTGCCCTGGCCCGGTAGGCGGTCATAACCTTGTGTGCCCGAGTTGTTTGCGCGCTTTTGTCCCTGTTTGGGACCGTTTTTGTTTTGCCACGATGGTGGTCGTTGGGTGTCACAAGGTGACATCGGGGCCACCTAGGACTGAGCCCAAAAGGGGAGTTGGTCGGAGTGGCCGGGAGAGTGTCATTGAGTAGACTGGTTTTGTCGGAACGCCATTGGTCCACCCGAATGGGAGCACAAGGCCATGGGTTCTGTGATGTGGGTATAGTGTGCTAACCTCTGCAGAGTGTGTTTATTCTATCGATAGCCGTGTCGTCGGTCATGGGCACAGTTCATACTAGGTCACACCGTTCAATCAACACACACGATGACAGAATGACTTATTAGATGACTTATGTGTTGATATTATGAGCAGTAACTGTTTGGCAGGATGATGATGATGATGATGATGATGATGATGATGATGATGATGATGATGATGATGATGATGGGATGATCTTGAGGATGATCATTCAGTTTGTGATGTGGTCACACATTGAACGTGTGGAGGTATTGATCACGACTTGATCGAGGTGATATCTTGCTTGGTGGGATAGCCAAGAGTGAGATGGTTCTTGATATGGTGGTTCATCAGTATTCTAGTAGTTTCATATCTTGCTTAGTTATTGCTTCCACATCATAGTAGTTGTTGATAAGTTAATCTATTAAATGCTATGGTATTGTCTTGCCTTGATGCTTTTGGTTGTTTGAGCTTGCAAGTACATTCAATGTACTAACCTGGCATGTCATGCTAGATTGCAGGTGATGTCGTGATTGATTGCTTGTCGAGGTTACTAATCGTGCGAGCTAGATCATGTCCCAGCCAGAGTCCCTGCGGAGTGGAGTTCACCACCTTCATTGTTGTTCCGCTGCTACGAGTTGTTCCAATGCTAGCATAGAGCTACCTTAGCAGGCGTAGTGTCACCGTGCCGATGTGATCCTTTGTAACATTAGACCCTTGTACCATTATCCTTTGTAATAAAAGCTAATTTGTTCTATGATGAGTAGTCTCGTATTCCAGAAGACTTGATCTCTGGGGTGGAATACGGTGTGTTTCGGTTTCCCTGAGCCGGGGTGCCACCGATTCCTCCTTCGCCACTTTCGATAATGACTCTGTCGTGCAACACCTCAAGTGTGAACCCTTGAAGGTGATTCCTCTAAGTTCACCTTGACGGTTTATCGAGTGGGATCCATAGAGGGTGATTCCTTAGATTCCCTCTTGATGTTATGGACACACAGTTACTTTGACTTTAACCCCACGACCATGTTAAAGAGGGGTCGGCCCGAGGGGTACCCGCGAGAGTTATTGTTACTGCAGGACTGGAGGGACAGACGGTACCACCCCGGTAGAGGTGGGCCTGAGTTCCTGATATTCTGTTGCGAGCCGGGTTGACCATGAGGGTACCGCGAGTTGATGTGTAGTCAGGTTGACCTCGAGGATACCTGTGAGATTTCTACATGGCACAACTGGGCATTCCGGGCCCTTGCCGTAAGTCCACGAGATGGGGCGGCGGGGTCACATGATCGTGAATCTCTGCTCGTTACCGCGCACTCCCAAGACACTAACGGTTTGGCTATATGATCCGAGTAAGCCTCTGTCCTTTTTGCACTAACCACCACGAGGGAATAAGTATGGGCACCGTGCATCGTATGTATCAGCCAAAAGCTCTTCGGACGTCAGCGACTGAGCGGTGCGCGCCCGGGTGGCCCGCGTAAGCACCTGCCTTGTATAAGGAGGTAGCCAGGACTGACACTGGCCGCATACACAACGTGCAAGAGTGCAAAGGGCGATGGGCCCAAGACCCCTACGCGCTTAGGATGTAGACTGGCGCGCTGGCCTCTTTGTTGAGCCTAGGTAGGAGTGTGGTGTGTTGATCGGCCGAGGCTGGTCATGGCCTGATGGTGTGTCCGGCCAGAGTTGATTGAGCGTGTTGGGTAAGTTTGTGCACCCCTGCAAGGAAGTTTAATCTATTCGAATAGCCGTGTCCACGGTAACCGACGCTCGGAGTTGTATCCCGATCGATACAACTAGAACTGGATGCTGAATCATGAAATGGATATGATGGATCTGGAATTGCTTTCTTGCAGGGAGTCGAGAAACTGATCTCTGGGCGTTGCTACAACATACTTACTACTATTATAATATGTTACTCTTATCTTTTTTGATGTGGCAAGATGCTTGAAGATGCTAGTCTTCGATAGGCTAGGCCTTCCCTCTATCCTGGCATTTCTGCAGTCTAGTCCAAAGATACAGCCCCATTCCAGTGAAACCGATGCATACTTAGATTAGATCTGATGTAAGTCTTGCGAGTACTTTGGATGAGTCATGGTTGCTTTGCTACTTCTTTTCACCTATACCGTTTGTTGCGCTCGGATGACGAATCCCAGGAGCCGGACGCCACTACCGACGACTACTACTACCTCGAGGGTGCCGACTACTACGTGGAGGCTGCCGACGACCAAGAGTAGTTAGGAGGCTCCGAGGCAAGCCGCCTTGCCTTTTCGATCATCATAAATGTTTGTGCTAGCCTTCTTAAGGCAAACTTGTTTAACTCATGTCTGTACTCAGATGTTGTTGCTTCCGTTGACTCATTTGTATTCGAGATGATGTATTCGAGATGTCGAGGCCCCTGGCTTGTGATATGGAGCTTGTATGACTTTACTTTGTGTCTAGAGTTGTGTTGTGATATCTTCACGCAAGTCCCTAATCTTGATCGTACACATTTGCGTGTATGATTAGTGTACGATTGAATCAACGGCGTCACAAGTTGGTATCAGAGTCGACTACCTGTAGGAACCACCCCCCCTTCCAACTCCTTGGCCGAAGTTGAGTCTAGTATTTGGAAAACTTTTACTAACTTTGTTCTCGTAACTACTTCCTCCCGGAGAGTCCCTTTATTCCAGATGATCGCTTGCTTCGCCAAAAGACTTAGAGGATACTCTCCGATGTTCTCCCGAGAACATGTGCTCATCGCTTTTGTAATTCCCTTCCACTGTCAACCCCTATGGATAACTAGTTACACCTATCATTCATACTTCCATCCCTAGTTGCTCTTGTTATTACAAGATACCCTGAAATACACTCCGCTGTCCCCAAAATCCTTTGAGCATGCTCCCTTGCGGCTCCATTTCCGCATGAATACTAATACGAATAATTCCTCACACTTAATGAGGATTCGTTCATCCCCGGTAGTTCATGTGTTTCGCAAAATACTTCATAAAGCTATTCAATGTCTCGAAAATCTGATATAGCCTATTCGTCTAAAAAAATTCCTTCTTAAATTATGGGTAATTCCATATGCAAAGCAGTATTCATTGACATCCTTTGTCTTTATCATATTGGGTCCACTGATTCAATGTGTACGGATGCACGCAATCATCAGTCCTTATAAATTATCCTTCAGGCTCGAACATCTTTCCGAACATGATCTGGTTCTCGGCAAATCAAACCTTAGTGGATCGTCCATTTAACTCTATTCAACTTACTCATCTTTGATCAGAGCGTCTGAGTCTGATACACTAGTCTGGAAATAATAATTTCTTTGAATTAAAGCATCGAATTATTCAGATGTTTCTATAATCCTATGCCTTTGCATTCTTTCTTCCTTTAATTGAGTATCGATACTCACATCAGCTCTGTTGTGGATCGCCCAATCCATTGTTGGATTATTATCCCACAATGTCCTTCATATTTAATCACCTTGTGAGTTCTTTGCCTGATACATAATGCCTTTGGTAAATTGTATCCTCTCCTTTTGTTAACCATGCTCTGATTTCGAGCTTGTGTTCATTACTCCTGAAGTTTGTGGTATATGTTCGTAAGATGCCCCATGGGTTGAAACAATGCCTTCCCTAATCTGTGTGAACCCGAGAGTTTTCATGAGTCATACTCTTCTGATGTTTTGCCAGATAAAATTTCAACTCTACAACTTCTTCGAAAACAAGAAGTGAATGAAAGGTTAGGCATTGAAGAACTGGGAGTCGACCTTGAAACTTTGTGTTCATGCCCATGGACCCGATGTGGAACTTATCATGGAAGCTTCATGTAATAATAATCCCCTTGTTATAAGTTCATCTGATATCTATGTTTGATCTTTTGCAATTGTTGTTCTGACCATATTTTCTCCTTTGATTCCATTTATCAGACAAGTTAAAGCACTTGTATTCTGCAGATCAATACACTAGTTTAACCTCTATTCTGATCTACCTTTGAGTTTTACCCTCTGGTATCTCAAGAATATCACGGAACTACATAAATTTATTATGAGTTCTTCATCAACTATTAATTATCACCGATTCCAACTTTTCCATGGGTTTTGAGTTGTTTGATACTCAAGGATACTGAAAACTGAACCGAGTACGCACTACGATTGAACAAATCCTAGTAATCTTCATCATGTCATTCCGAGTCGATTGTCTATATCATTGTCGCCATGCTAAAGCTAGACCATGGTATCTATGTCCTTCATCTCCGGAACACAAGTCCAATAGTACACTAAGCTTACATCAAGATTTCAACATCATATCATTTGTCTGGAAAAGCGACTCTAATTCTGAGATTGCATTTTGCCGGTGGTTCTAATAATCTTTTGCTTCGCCATTCCTTTGGCTTGATGTCATTGTCGATCGATTACATCTTCAAGAAACCTCTCGACAAATGTGTCGTGGTCATCATCAATGTTCTGACTATTCTAGGATATCAATCGAATTCATGATGAGAAATGCCATACTTGCCCCACGATGATTTGTGTTATCACCGACAACATTATTCCCTTCCCTCCAACACAAACTTGTTCATGTTATGGGGCTCCTTGCTATCCAGCTTATGCTATGTTCTACCTTGGAGTATTACCATCTTTGATGTCAAGGATGTTGTGAGAATTGCTCTACCTCTTAAAAATTCTTGATATAGTAATACTTCTCGCCATCTACGTTCATTTCTTGGTCTCCGTGTTGTTTCTACCCAGAATACCGACAATTGAACTATGAGGTGTGAATCCAAAACTTCTAGCAACTCTATTGCTTTGAAGTGAATGGTCGATAGTTGATTCGAAGTCTTTTGGTTATTGGATCACCATTATAACATTGATCGTGCTACTTGGTCCATATTTCCAGGTGCATTCTCATTTGATGGTTAATTGTGGATGTTCTCCTCGAACCTACTTCATTATATACTTTGGTGTGTCTAATGCTATCACCTTGTCACTTAATTGTGAAAATCCATGTTTATGGAAATGTTGGTGAATCGTTGCTGAGCCTATCGGCCACATCCTCATCTTTTCCTTGCTGGATTTGTATGATTTATTTTATAAGTTGTTTCTGATGGATCATTTGTGTTGTATGGTGGAGACCCTAAGTGGAGATCTTTCACGAATTGGAGGGGAATCCACGAAGAACGTGAAGAACACGAAGAACATGAGGGGAAATCACAAGAGGAAAGCACTCAAGAACAAGTCCAATCATACATCCACTAGACTCACAATCACACAAGATCCACAAAAGGTACAAGAACAACAAAGGGAAAGATACAAGGTAAAGTTCATCCCAAATACAAAGGAGATGAGGTCTTGATGATCTAGATAGATCCTTCCCTAGAAGGGGTCTTGAATCCCTAGGGATCTTATCCAATGGAGGCCTTGAACTCCAATGGAGCCTTCCCTCTCAAGAGGAATCCCACAAGGGGAGATACAAGAGCAAAGCTCTAATGTCTAGATCAATTATTAGCTCCCTAAAATGGAAAAGAAGGAGGGGTATATATAGGTCCAAGGCAAGGAAGGGGTAAGTTAAGGTGAAAGGGTAAAGTTACATGGTCCATTCCCAAATTCGGCCAGCAGATGCTGTACTAGACAGTCCGGTATGGGGGACCGGACAGTCCGGTGGAAACAGAAACTTTTGGGCGTCCATAAATTGTACTACCACACTGTGCAATTAGGCCGACGCCCGCGTCGAAGAAGAGGAGGGAGGAAGCGGTGGTGCTGCTTGGGACCAAGCTGCCTGTTGCGGCTTCGTCTCCCTCCGTGGAGAGGGGCAGTGTTGGCGCTCACGCCTCTCCAGCCCGATCATCCTCGCGAGGCCTGGGGGAGCATCCTTGGGAGGAGTCAGCCCCCGTGGCCCCGCTGGCTCCGGAGGCGCCAGTGTCTGGCTCGGCTGCTGGGGTCCCCAAAGCTCGGGAGCCCCCAGTTTCTCAGGTTATGGTGACGATGTCGCCTCCTCCCCCTTCTGCCGCACTGCTTCGTTCGGGTCCTTCGGCCTCCCCTGATGTTGTAGATCACACTCATTCTGCGGTGACCCTGCTACGAGAAGAGCTTCAAGGTGCCGACCGTTGCTTGGCGGCTGGGCGCCTGGAGCTGGTCTCTGGCTGGCTTCATGCCGATGTGTCCATCTGGGTGAAGCTGAGCCAGGCTATTGCGGACTCTGAGAAGGATAGGGAGGCCGTCGCCCAAGCGGTGGCCGCCCGCGAGGTGGCGTTGAAGGATGCCGAGGCCGCCAGGGACCGCTAGAGGCCGAGCTGGAGACCGCGCAGAGGGAGCGCGCAAAAGAGGCCCGAGGCCTCAAGGCGGAGGAGGAGAAGATGAAGGCCCGAGAGGACGCCGTCAGGGATCGCGACGTCGAGGTGGAGCAATTGGCGAAGGCGCAGGCCATAGAGCACGGCCGGTTGGAGGAGCTTGAGCAGAAGCTGGAGGCGGAGAAGGCCGAGCTTGAAGCCAAGGCGAAGGTCCTGGCTGAGGACCGCGAGGCCTTCAAGCTCCTCGAGGTGAGGTCTCAGACGGCGCTGCGGTCGCTCTACGAGAAGGGCTTGGAGGAGCCGCTGTCCGCCAGCAACGAGGGTCCTGCCCAGCTGCTTCCTTATCTAGTTGATGCGCTTGAGGACGTCGTGAGAGGTATCGGCCCCATGGCAGAGGGAGAAGCCCGCGTTCTTTCCTCAGCCGCGTTGACGCACGTCTTCAGCCACCTCCATCTTCGCGATCCCGCTGCCTGCCTTGACGAGCTGCTGGAGCCTGTGGACGACGAGCGCTGCGCAGCCGCTGCCGCAGCCGTGAAGGGTCGGGTGGAGGCCCTTGTCAGCGTTCTGGGAACGGGGGTCCCCAGACTTGCCTGCCTGCGGCCTGCAGCGTGGCTCAAAGGGGGGCCCAGCACGGCCCATCTTCATCAACACAGACCCAAGACCCTCGCGAGGGGCCAAGCCTCGCGGGGCAGACGACACGGAGCTTCCTCAGGCACGGCCTCATCAGGCTGGCTCGCGAGGAGGCGGAGAGATCAAGGCGGGGTACCTCACGAGGTGCCTGTGATGCAAGCCATGACGACCAAGGGCGCCAGGCGGGTGCCAGCCCGTGCAGTGTCCTCCTTTCCTCTTTGGTGCAAAGGGAGCAAGCGCAGGCGAGAGCATCACACAAAGGCACCCGTTTCGGTGCAACGAGACCAAGACCAGCCCAACGGCAGGGAGGAAGTCACTATGGAGCCCAAGCCAACATCACCACCAGAGCCTTTGGCAGGCGAGGACCAACTTTAGTCAGGATAAGTGTACCAGATGTTCCCCTTCAAAATGGCCAATTGTTGGCGCCCTTCCCGCTCAATATTTGGGGAGAGGCCCAGGGCCTTTGCCTATAAATAGGACTAGCCACCCCCAGGGTAGAGGCGATCAGAATCGGATCGAGCAGCATCACATGGAGAGAGAGAGAAGGGTGACTAAACTCCTCCTAGCAGTTCATCGCCCCAGCCAAGAGCAGACCCTCGCGAGGCTGTTCTTCCTTGTATTGCTCATCATCATCAGCCCAAGAGGCAATCCACCACACCACCAACTGGAGTAGGGTATTACACCACAACGGTGGCCCGAACCAGTATAAACCCTGTGTCTCTTGTGCTGTTCTTTCCATAGCTTAGATCTTAGCGAGGCGGTGGGTGCAGGTAGGTAAAAGGCGAAATCTCCGTGCGCACCCCGGTGTTCAAACCTCAAGGGTCTGCCGGAACCCGAAATCTGACATTTGGCGCGCCAGGTAGGGGTGCACCGGAGTTTTCCCTTCCGCCACCGCCACGACCTGCCTCGCGATGAGTAGCGCGTCGCCCGCTCCGGCCGCCGGCGCCAGCACGGGGGCCAGGGGGCTCCGAGCCCTGGCCCCAACCCTGCAACGGGTACGGTGGCCGGACAAGTTCAAGCCAACGACGCCGCCGCGCTACGGCGGCGCGACTGATCCGCTGGCCTTCTTGCTGGCGTACGAGGAGGCCATCCTCGAAGCCAGAGGTGATGATAGGGTCATGGCCAAGTGGCTTCCCATGGCCCTCACCGGCGCTCCGCGCGCATGGCTGCTCCACCTGCCGGCAGCCTCCGTGGCCTCTTGGGAAGAGCTCCACGGCCTCTTCCTCGCCCACCACGCTACACCAACACCTCCGGTCGTCGCGGCCCTCCTGGGCGGCTCGCAGGCGCCGCCTACAAGTCACCACGTCAAGCCGTTCATCCGCCGGGCCAGCGCCGCTTCCATGCGGCAGGGGGCTCTCCCGGACCGGGTGGCGCCCAAGGTCGGCCTGACCTTCAGCTCGGAGGACCACCCCTCCAACTCGGCCTACTCGGCTGCGCTCCCCATGTTGTGCACCCCCACCATCTGCCAGGTGGTCGTCACCATAACTCTCATCGATGGCGGCGCGTGCCTCAGCGTGCTCTCGGTTGAGACCTTCAACCTCCTCTGCATACCCCTGGAACGGCTGCAACCCAGCCGGCCCTTCTCAGGCATTGGGGGCGGGTCATCCATCTCCTTGGGACAGATCCGGCTCCCAGTAACCTTCGGCACCTACAACAACTTTCGCACGGAGCTGGTCAACTTCGACATCGCCCCCATCAGCCTCCCCTACAACGCCATCCTCGGCTATCCAGCGCTGGCCCGGTTCATGGCCGCGACGCTCCCGGCGTACAACCTCATGAAGATGCCTAGGAGCAGCGGTGTCCTCACCGTGCATGGGGACACCAGAGACGCGGTGCGAGTGCTCAAGCTCACCTTCAAGACGGCGGCATCGGCACAGCCCGCCGACTCGGAGACCCCCAAGCCCAAGGGGGCAGCACCCGCCAAGAAGAGACAGTTGTTCACCCAAGACAAGGTAGAAACCAAGCAGATACCCGTCGATGAGGATGGGTCCACCAACGCCACTTTCACCATAGGCGCCAACCTCGAGCCCGAGCAGGAGGAGGCCCTGGTCAAGTTCCTGCGCGCGAACAAGAAGGTATTCGCTTGGGATCCTGACCAGTTGGCGGGATCCCTAGGAGCGTAATCGAGCATCACCTCAACGTGTGCCCCAACGTGCGCCCTGTGAAGCAGAAGGCAAGGCGGCAGTCCACAGAAAAGCAGTCCTTCATCGTCCAAGAGACCCGCAAACTAGAGGCTGATGGGGTCATTCGCGAGGTCCGATACCTGGATTGGTTGGCCAACCCTGTCGTTGTGCCAAAGAAGGGAGGGAAGGAGCGCATGTGTGTCGACTTCACCAACCTCAACAAGGCATGCCCGCAAGATCCGTTCCCGCTCCCCCGCATCGACCAGATCATTGATTCCACCGCAGAATGCGACCTGCTATGCTTCTTGGATGCCTTCTCTGGGTATCACCAGATCAAGATGGCGGTAGAAGACGTCGAAAAGACAGCCTTCCTAACCCCGTGTGGGGTGTACTGCTACACGTGCATGCCATTTGGCCTGCGTAACGCAGGGGCGACCTTTCAGCGGCTGATGCACATCACCTTGGGCCCACAGCTCGGGAAGAATGTTGAGGCTTACGTCGATGACATTCTGGTGAAGTCTCGGGAGGCCAAGACCCTGATACAAGACCTAGAGGAAACCTTCGCAAGCCTCAACGCAGTGAACCTGCGGCTCAACCCAGAGAAGTGTGTGTTCGGAGTCCCCTCGGGCAAGCTCTTAGGTTTCCTCGTGTCCCACCGAGGCATCGAGGCTAACCCAGAAAAGGTCAAAGCGGTCGAGGACATGAGCCCGCCAAAGACCCTCAGAGAAATGCAGAAGCTCGCTGGGCGCGTGACCGCGCTAGGGCGCTTCATCTCCAAGTTGGGGGAGCGAGCGCTGCCCTTCTTCCAGCTAATGAAGAAAAAGTGGCCCTTTGAATGGACTGAAGAGGCCGACAAGGCATTCCAAGATCTCAAGAGATACCTGACCAGCCCTCCGGTCATGGTGGCCCTGCGCCCTCAAGAGCCCCTGGTGCTTTACCTCGCTGCCACTCCCTACTCCGCCAGCGCAACCCTGGTGGCGGTTAGGGAGGAGCGTCGAATCAGAACCACAGCAGCGGCCCGGGACCAGGCAAAACAGGAACAAGGAAGGCCCACAGAAACCGCCACCGCGGCTGGGAAGGATCAGCCGCCGTAGAGGAGTGCACCAGAGTCGGAAGAGGCCCCTCCCCCAGATGGCCAGCCTCCGGAGGCCTCATCGCCTCAGGAGGCGCCATGGTCTCCGGAGGGCGCCACCATCACTGACGCACCCAACCTCGTTGAGCACCCAGTGTACTTCGTCAGCACGGTGTTGCGGGACGCGAGAGCACGGTACCCCATGCCTCGGAAGCTCCTCCTCGCGCTACTGGTGGCCTCGCGCAAGCTGCGGCACTATTTTCTGGGTCACCCCATCAAGGTCGTCTCATCATACCCCTTGGAGAGAGTGCTCAGGAGCCCTAACTCAGCCGGGAGGGTCGCTGAGTGGAACATAGAACTGCAAGCGTTTCAGCTCGAATTTAGCACGACCAGAGTCATCAAGGGAGTGGCATTAGCGGATTTCGTGGCAGAATGGACGGAGGCACCAGGCCTCAAGGCCGACGAGGATCGACCCCTCTCCCCGAGAAGCGAGGCGCCGGAAGGCTGGGTCATGTACTTTGATGGGGCGTTCTCCAGGCATTGCACTGGGGCTAGGGCGGTGCTTATATCGCCCACTCAGGACAAGCTCTACTACGCTGTACAGCTCTATTTCCAGCAAGGTGAAAAGGTCTCCAACAACATAGCGGAGTATGAAGGTCTAATAGCGGGCTTGAAGGCCGCAGCTGCCCTAGGGGTGAAATGCCTCACCATCAAGGGCGATTCACAGCTCCTTGTCAATTTCTCCAACAAGGTGTACGAGCCGAAAGATGAGCACATGGAAGCCTACCTTGCGGAGGTCCGCAGGATGGAGAAGCAGTTCTGGGGGTTGGAGTTGCAGCATGTGCCCCGTGGCACCAATCAGGAGGCCGACGACATCGCTAGACGAGCGTCCAGGCGGTTACCTCAGGAGCCTGGCGTCTTCGAGGAGTGGCTCTTCAAGCCCTCAGCCCTGCCGTCATTGTCAAACACGGCTCAGCCCCGGGAGGAGCTCCCCCAGCCACCTGCCTCAGGAGCCCCGGTCTGTGGCCCGGCCTCGGGAGCATGCCTGCTCCTGACGATGGAGCCTCAGGAGGGGTGCTGGATCACGGAGCTCCGGAGTTACTTAACACAAGGGACCCTGCCGGAGAAGGAGGAGGAAGCGGAGCGTGTGGCGCGGCTGGCCACGACATACTGCATCAAGGATGGAGAGCTCTACCGAAAGCGACCAAACGATGTATCCTTGCGCTGCATCTCCAGGGAGCAAGGAAAGGAACTGCTGGAAGATATACACAGCGGAGACTGTGGACATCATTCATCATCACGGACCCTCGTCGGCAAGGCGTTCCGCAGTGGGTTTTATTGGCCCACCGCACTCAATGACGCCGCCGAACTGGTGAAGGCTTGTGAGGCCTGCCAGTTCCACGCCAAGCAGATCCATCAGCCGTCCGGAGGCCTGCAGACTATACCCCTCTCGTGGCTGTTTGCATTCTGGGGGCTGGACATCCTGGGCCCGTTTCCTCGGGCGCCAGGGGGCTACCGTTACCTCTACGTCGCCGTGGACAAGTTCACCAAATGGGATGAAGTAGAGGCCGTCCGCACCATCCCCGCGGGTTCCGCGGTCAAGTTCATCAGGGGCATCGTGAGCCGGTTCGGGGTGCCGAACCGCATCATTACAGACAACGGTTCGCAGTTCACCAGTAACCTCTTCAAAACATACTGTGCTAACCTTGGAACGCAGATATGCTACGCTTCGGTGGCGCACCCCCAAAGCAACGGCCAGGCCGAGCGAGCCAACGCAGAGATCCTGAGGGGCCTCAAGACAAGGACGTTCAAGAATAAGTTGGAGGCTTGCGGCAGAGGTTGGTATGATGAGCTTCATTCCGTGTTGTGGTCCATCCGCACAACCGCGACCAAGCCGACTGGAGAGACCCCGTTCTTCCTGGTCTACGGAGCCGAAGCGGTCCTCCCTCACGAGGTCAGACGTTGCTCCGCACGGGTCCTGGCGTTCGACGAGGCGCAGCAGGACGCCATGCGGGGGATGGACCTCGTGCTGGGGGAGGAACATCGCCGAGAAGCCGCACTGCGAGCGGCGAGGTACCAACAAGCACTGCGACGATATCACTGCCGCAACATCCGCCCCAGAACTCTCGAGGTAGGAGACCTCGTGCTCAGGCGGGTTCTCTCCAGGGAGGGACTGCACAAGCTCTCTCCCATGTGGGAGGGCCCATTCAAGGTTGTTCATGTTTCCAGGCCTAGCTCCGCGCGCTTGGAGACTCAGGAAGGGGTGCCGGTCCAGAACGCATGGAACATCCAGCACCTCCGGAGGTTCTACCCCTAAAAAGGCCTAGAGCCTGTGAAGAAGGCGAACGCCTGTGAAGATCATCGTTTTTGGAAAAGGCCCAGAGCCTGTGAAGAAGGTGAACGCCTGTGAAGATCATCTTTTTTGGAAAAGGCCCAGAGCCTGTGAAGAAGGCAAACGCCTGTGAAGATCATCCTTTTTGGAAAAGGCCCAGAGCCTGTGAAGAAGGCGAACGCCTGTGAAGATCATCCTTTTTGGATAAGGCCCAGAGCCCGTGAAGAAGGCGAACGCCTGTGAAGATCATCCTTTTTGGAAAAGGCCCAGAGCCTGTGAAGAAGGCGAATGCCTGTGAAGATTATCCTTTTTGGAAAAGGCCAAGAGCCCATGAAGAAGGCGAATGCCTGTGAAGCTGTCGCGTTTTGGAAAAGGCCCAGGGCCTGTGAAGAGGGCAAATGCCCGTGAAGCTTGCTTCCCCCAAGAAAGGCCCGGAGCCTGTGAAGAAGGCCAACGCCTGTGAAGCTCGCCGCCCGTGTCCACTCTCACGTAATAATGAGTTGGGGCTGTACACGCCCCGGAGTCTTAGGAGCGCCGGCCTCAGGCCCTGGGGCTCCCTCCCACGCCCAGTGGCAACACTTAGCTCTGCGCTGGTGAGAAGACGTCGAAGACTAGATAAGGTGCCGGACGCAGCTTTTTCATTTGCTTTCCGCAGCTGGCTTGTTCATTCTCATTCGAGGTTTTGTTGAAGTTGTTACCGTCTTTGACTTGTGGTTCTTCGCCTTTTTCACTCTCCTGCCTCGATTTCTCTTATGCAAGGCCTCGCGAGGGGGGCAGCTGAGCGCTCTCGTGAGTGTTTCTGTCCTAGTCGTTCGAAGGTTCCGCGACATGGGTCCATTACAGGAGCATCCCTCCAGTCCGTGCCCCACGGGCACCGCGACACGAACACGGGGCCTGGGTCGGTCGCCCCCCCCCCACCACCACCACCACGGCTGGGGCCTGGAACTATCCACGCGTGGGCACGTAGCCAGAAGGCACGATAACAGAAGCAAAGCGATGATTAACAACAATAACCCAAACACGCCCCCAGGGGGCTCCACGCTACTGTCTTTTTATGCAGGAAAAAGGAAAAGAAAGAGCAAATCAGGCGCAGCTTGCCTCACACCGGCCTGCAGGAAGACTTGAGCTGCCTCCGGGGCTCAAGCAGACTCCCTCTCGTGCTTCACCGAGGCGCGACGGCGGGCAGACGCGCCGCCACCCCCCAGACAGGTACGACGGCGTGGAGGCTGACCACGGCCACTGCTAGAAGAGTCTCCGCCTGAAGAAGAACCGGTGAAGCTTGGGGAGCCCTGAGCGCCGCCAATCACGCGAGCGTTGTCCTCTCCGTCATCGCCGGGGCTGGGTCCCCGACCGCGGTCGTCGTCCTCAGGGCAGCACCCTGCGCGGCGACCATCTTCCCCAAATACCCTCACGTAGAGGGTGGCATCGCCGTCAAACTTGAAGTGCAGGGTGCACTGACGGCTCAGGCCATGCGCGCAGGCAAACGTCTGCCAACCGCGGGTCAAGGCCAGGCTCCCGGTTGCGGAGATCTCCAGTGAAGCCCATGAGGCCCGGCTGCAGCAGCCGTCTGCCTGAAGCCAGAGGCCGCCCGGGGCGCCGGCCGAGAACTCGCCGAGGAGGAAGCGAGGAAGTTGAAGTCGGGCGCAAGTCGGCTCCGCCGACCACACAACGAACTCCGGCAGCACCTCCGCGGCGCGAAAGCGCGCCCTAGGGGGACGCGCGACTAAAGCGCGCCCCCCGGCCGCAGCTGTCCGCCCGTCACCGTGCTGGAAATCATCTCCACGGCCGCGGGGAGCTGCCGTGGTGGCCACAGGATGTTTGCGAGGGTGCCCTCGGCTGCGCTTGGGCGGGGGAGAGGCAGGCTCAACCTGGCGAGCCTTCCCCTTCTCTGCGGCCGAGAACCTCCTCGACGGAGCCATGAAGAAGAAGGAGAAGCAAGGGGGGATGAACTGGAAGGGCGCGTGCCGCTCCACACTTATAGCCGGCGAGGGCCAACCGTCGGCCTCCACGATTGCAGGTAATCATGACCCGCTTTGCATGCAGGGACTTGTCCAATCCGTGCAGTTGCCGAGGCATCGTGGGGAAGTGGAGACACCCACGTCCAATCAACCACCACGCGGTGCCCAAGGCCACAAACTGTTAGGGCCCGCGGCGCTTCACCCTTGCCCTTTCGCCTCCCTGCACGGCCAAGTCCGGGCGCGCCTTGGGCCCGGGGGCTACTGTAGGCGTTCTGGGAACGGGGGTCCCCAGACTTGCCTACCTGCGGCCTGCGGCGTGGCTCAAAGGGGGGCCCAGCACGGCCCATCTTCATCAACACAGACCCAAGACCCTCGCGAGGGGCCAAGCCTCGCGGGGCGGACGACACGGAGCTTCCTCAGGCACGGCCTCATCAGGCTAGCTCGCGAGGAGGCGGAGAGATCAAGGCGGGGTACCTCACGAGGTGCCCATGACGCAAGCCATGACGACCAAGGGCGCCAGGCGGGCGCTAGCCCGCGCAGTGTTCTCCTTTCCTCTTTGGTGCAAAGGGAGCAAGCGCAGGCGAGAGCATCAAGCAAAGGCACCCGTTTCGGTGCAATGAGACCAAGACCAGTCCAACGGCAGGGAGGAAGTTGTCGGATTTCGTGTTCCGGCAGACCCTTAAGGTTCGGACTCTGGGGTGCGCGCGGAGATTGTGCCCTCTACCTCTCCGTCTCGCAAAGATCTAAGCTACTGAAAGAACAACACAAGAGACACAGGGTTTATACTAGTTCGGGCCACCATTGTGGTGTAATACCCTACTCTAGTTTGTGGTGGGTGGATTGCCTCTTGGGCTGATGATGATGAACAATACAATGATGAACAGCCTCTTGAGGGTCTGTTCTAGCTGGGGGATGAACTGCTAGGAGGAGTTCAGCCGCCCTTCTCTCTCTCTCTCTCTCTCTCTCTCTCTCTCTCTCTCTCTTTCTCTCTCTCTTGCCCTCTGCTTGCTCAGATTCCAGATACCCCCTTCTCCATCCCCCTAGCTCTGTGTGTGGCTAGTACTATTTATAGGCTAAGGCCCTGTGCCTCTTCCCAAATATTGAGCGGGAAGGGCGCCAACAATTGGCCAATTCGAAGGGGAACATCCAGTACACTTTTCCTGACTAAAGTTGGTCCTCGCCTGCCAAAGGCCCTGTGGTGATGCCGCTCTGGGCTCCACGATGACCTCCTCCCCACCGTTGGACTAGTCTTGGTCTCGTTGCACCGAAATGGATGCCTTTGCTTGATCCTCTCGCCTGCGCTTGCTCCCTTTGCACCAAAGAGGAAAGGGAGGATACTGCGCAAGCTGGCGCCCGCCTGGCGCCCTTGGTCGTCATGGCTTACGTCATGGGCACCTCGCGAGGTACCCTGCCTTGATCTCTCCGCCTCCTCGTGAGCCAGCCTGACGAGGCCGCGCCTGAGGAAGTGCCGTGTCGTCTGTCCCGCGAGGCTTGGCCCCTCGCGAGGGTCTTGGACCGCATGTTTGATGAAGATGGTCCATGCTGGGCCCCCTTTGAGCCACGCCGCGGGCCGCAGGCAGGCAAGTCTGGGGACCCCCGTTCCCAGAACGCCGACAGTAGCCCCCGGGCCCAAGGCGCGCCCGGACTTGGTCGTGCTGAGAGGCGAAAGGGCAAGGGAGAAGCGCCGCGGGCCCTAACAGCCTGCGGCCTTGGGCGCCACGTGGCGGTTGATTGGACGTGGGCGTCTGCGCTTCCCCACGACGCCTTGGCATCTGCACGACTTGACTAGTCCCTGCAAGCATAGATATGGGTCATGATTACCTACGATCGTGGTGCTCGGCGGTTGGTCTTCTCCGGCTATATGTACGGGGCCGCGTGAGCTCCGCCAGTCCGCCCCTTCCTGCTTCTCTTCTTCTTCTCATTGGCCACTCGCCGCCCTCATGGCTCCGAAGAGGTTATGCGCCGCAAAGAAGGGAAAGGCTGGCCGGGCAGGTCCCGACTCCTCCCCGGCCAAGCGCGGCCGGGGTCGTCCTCGCAAGCATCCCGCGGTCCCCGTCGCGGCTTCCCGCGGCCACAGGGGTGGTTCCCCGCATGGTGGTGAGCGCTTGGCTACCAAGGGGAGGCAGGCCGTGACTGCGCGGCCCCCCAGGCCGCGCTTTCGCTCGGCGGAGGTGCTGCCGGAGTTCGTCGTGTGGTCGGCGGACCTGACCAACACCTGGCTCCAGCTCCCCTGCTTCTTCATCGGCGAGCTGCCGGCCAGCGCCCGGTGCGGCTTTTGGCTCCAGGCTGATGGTTGTTGCAGCAGGGCCTCCTAGGTTTCGGTCGAGGTCTCCCCTTCTGGAAATGGGGCCCTGACTCATGGCTGGCAAACGTTTGCCCGCGCGCGCGGCCTGAGTCAGCGGTGCACCCTGCACTTCAAGTTCGACGGCGACGCCACCCTCTATGTGAGGGTGTTTGGGGAAGATGGTCGCCGCGCTGGGTGCTGCCCCGAGGACGACGACCGCGGCTAGGGGCCCCGCCCCGACGACGATGGAGGACACAGCGCCCAGGCGGATGGCGGCGCCCGATGCTCCCCAAGCTTCATCAAGTCTTGTTTAGGCGACTCCTCCAGCGGCGGCCGCAGTCAGCCCCCACGCCGTCGCGCTTGCTTGGGAGGCGGCGATTCGTACGCCTGTCTCCGCGCCCCGGTGAAGCGCGAGAGGGAGTCCGCCTGAGCCCCAGAGGCATCCCGGGTCGCCTCCGCTGGCCAGAGCAAGGTGAGCCGCGTCGGGCTTGTCCTTTTCTTTCCCTTTCGTTTCCTGCGTAAAAGAGAATAGCTGCATGGAGCCCCGTGGGGGCATGTTGGGGGTTACTGCTATTAACAATCACCTTGATTTAGTTTTCGTGCTTTTTAGCTGCATGTCTGCGCGCAAATAGTTCCCGGCCCCAGCCGTGGGGGGGCGACCGACCCAGGCCCTGTGTGTGTGTCGCGGTGCCCGAGGGGCACTGACTGGAGGGGTGCTCCCGTAATGGACCCGGGTCGTGAAACCTTAGATCAATTAGAACAGGGACCCTCGCGAGGGCGTTTGGCTGCCCTCCCTCGCGAGGACTTTTGCAAGAGGAATCAAAACGGGGGAGTGAAAATCGACGAAATCTAAACCAATAACGGCAATAACTTCAATAAAACTTCAACTGCAAACAAAGCGAGCCAACTTCGGAAAGCAAATGAAAAAGCCGCGTCCGGCACCTAATCTAGTCTTCGACGTCTTCTCACCAGCGCGGAGCTAAGTGCTGCCACTGGGCGTGGGAGGGATCCCCAGAGCCTGAGGCCGGCACTCCTGAGACTCCGGGGCGTGTACAACCCCACTCATTATTACGTGAGAGTGTCACAGGCGGCGAGCTTCACAGGCGTTGGCCTTCTTCACAGGCTCCGGGCCTTTCTTCTTAAGGGTAATGAGCTTCACAGGCACTTGCCTTCTTCACAGGCCCAGGGCCTTTTCCAAAAAGGGATGGTCTTCACAGGCGTTTGCCTTCTTCACAGGCTCTGGGCCTTTTCCAAAAAGGGATAGTCTTCACAGGCGTTTGCCTTCTTCACAGGCTCTGGGCCTTTTCCAAAAAAGGGATAGTCTTCACAGGCGTTTGCCTTCTTCACAGGCTCTGGTCCTTTTCCAAAAAAGGGATAGTCTTCACAGGCGTTTGCCTTCTTCACAGGCTCTGGGCCTTTTCCAAAAAAGGGATAGTCTTCACAGGCGTTTGCCTTCTTCACAGGCTCTGGGCCTTCTAGGGGTAGAACCTTCGGAGGTGCTGGATGTTCCACGTGTTCTGGATCGGCTCCCCCTCCTGAGTCTCCAAGCGCACGGAGCCTGGCCTGGAAACATGAGCAACCTTGAACGGGCCCTCCCACATGGGAGAGAGCTTGTGCAGCCCCTCCCTAGAGAGGACCCGCCTGAGCACGAGGTCTCCTATCTCAAGAGTCCTGGGGCGGACGTTACGACAGTGATATCGTCGTAGCGCTTGCTGGTACCTCGCCGCTCGCAGCGCGGCTTCCCGGCGGCGTTCCTCCCCCAGCACGAGGTCCATCCCCCGCATGGCGTCCTGCTGCGCCTCATCGAACGCTAGGACCCGCGCGGAGCGATGTCTGACCTCGTGAGGGAGGACTGCTTCGGCTCCATAGACCAGGAAGAACGGGGTCTCCCCGGTTGGCTTGGTCGCGGTCGTGCGGATGGACCACAACACGGACTGGAGCTCATCGTACCAACCTCTGCCGCAGGCCTCCAGCTTCTTCTTGAATGTCCTTGTCTTGAGGCCCCTCAGGACCTCCGCGTTGGCTCGTTCGGCCTGGCGTTGCTTCGCGGGTGCGCCACCGAAGCGTAGCATATCTGCGTTCCAAGGTTAGCACAGTATGTTTTGAAGAGGTTACTGGTGAACTGCGTACCGTTGTCTGTGATGATGCGGTTCGGCACCCCGAACCGGCTCACGATGCCTCTGATGAACCTGACCGCGGAACCGCGGGGATGGTGCGGACAGCCTCCACTTCTGCCCACTTGGTGAATTTGTCAATGGCGACGTAGAGGTAGCGGTAGCCCCCTGGCACCCGAGGGAACGGGCCCAGAATGTCCATCCCCCAAACTGCGAATGGCCACGAAAGGGGTATAGTCTGCAAGCCTCCCGCCGGCTGATGGATCTGTTTGGCGTGAAATTGGCAGGCTTCACAAGCCTTCACCAGCTCGGCAGCGTCGTTGAGTGCGGTGGGCCAGTAGAACCCACTGCGGAATGCCTTGCCAACGAGGGTCCATGATGACGTGATTCCCATAGTCCCTGCCGTATATGTCCTCCAACAGTTCCTTCCCTTGCTCCCTGGAAATGCAGCGCATGGATACGTCGTTCGGCCGCTTCCGATAGAGTTCTCCGTCCCTGATGCAGTATGTCGTGGCTTGCCGCGCCACACGCTCCGCTTCTTCCTCCTTCTTCGGCAGGGCCCCTTGTGTTAAATAACTCCGGAGTTCCGTGATCCAGCATTCCTCCTGAGGTTCCATAGTCAGGAGCAGGCGTGCCCCTGAGGCAGGTGGCTGGGGGAGTTCCTCCCGAGGCTGAGTAGTGTTTGATAATGACGGCTGGGCTGAGGGATTGAAGAGCCGCTCTTCAAAGACACCAGGCTCCTGAGGCAACCGCCTGGACGCCCGTCTGGCGATGTCATCGGCTTCCTGATTGGTGCCACAGGGCACATGCCTCAATTCCAACCCCCAGAACTGTTTTTCCATCCTGCAGACCTCCGCTAGATAGGCCTCCATGTGCTCATCCCTTGGCTCATACACCTTGTTGGAGAAGTTGACAAGGAGCTGCGAATCACCCTTGACGGTGAGGCGCTTCACCCCCAGAGCTGCCGCGGCCTTCAACCCTGCTATCAGACCTTCATATTCCGCTATGTTGTTGGAGACCTTTTCGCCTTGCTGGAAACAGAGCTGCACGGCGTAGTAGAGCTTGTCCTGAGTGGGCGATATCAGCACCGCACCTGCCCCAGCACCGTGCCTGGAGAACGCCCCATCGAAGTACATGACCCAGCCTTCCGGCGCCTCACTCCCTGGGGAGAGGGACCGATCCTCGTTGTTCTCAAGGCCTGGTGCCTCCGTCCATTCTGCCACGAAATCCGCTAACGCTGCTCCTTTGATGACCCTGGTCGTGCTGAACTCGAGCTGGAACGCCTGCAGCTCTATGTTCCACTCGGCCACCCGTCCGGCTGAGTTAGGGCTCCTGAGCACCCTCTCCAAGGGGTATGACGAGACGACCTTGATGGGATGCCCTTGGAAGTAGTGACACAGCTTGCGCGAGGCCACCAGTAGTGCGAGGAGGATCTTCTGAGGCATGGGGTACCGTGCCCTCGCGTCCCGTAACACCGTGCTAACAAAGTAGACTGGGTGCTCAACAAGGGCGAGAGCATCAGTGTTCGTGGCGCCCTCCGGAGGCAAGGGCGCTTCACGAGGTGACGTGGCCTCGGGAGGTCGGCCGTCCAGGTGAGTGGCCTCTCCTGCTTCTGGTGCACTCTTCGGCGGCTGATCTTCCTCAGCTGTAGCTACGTCTCCTGTGGGCCTTCCTTGTTCTTGCCTTGCCTTGTCTCGGGCTGCTGACGTGGCTCTGATTGGGCACTCCTCCCTAACCGCCACCAGGGCTGCGCTGGTAGAGTAGGGAGTGGCAGCGAGGTAGAGCAGCAGGGGCTCTCGAGGACGCGGAGCCACCATGACTGGGGGACTGGTTAGGTACCTCTTGAGATCTCGAAACGCCTTATCTGCCTCTTCAGTCCATTCAAAAGGCCCCTTCTTCTTCATCAGCTGGAAGAAAGGCAGTGCTCGCTCATCTAGTTTGGAGATGAAGCGCCCTAGCGTGGTCATGCGTCCGGTGAGCTTCTGCATTTCTCTGAGGGTTTTCGGCGGGCTCATGTCCTCGACCGCCTTGACCTTCTCCGAGTTAGCCTCGATGCCTCGGTGGTACACGAGAAAGCCCAAGAGCTTGCCTGAGGGGACCCCGAACACACACTTCTCTGGGTTGAGCCGCAGGTTCACTGTGTCGAGGCTCGCGAAGGTCTCCTCCAGATCTTGTATGAGGGTCTTGGCCTCCTGAGATTTCACCACAATGTCGTCAACGTAAGCTTCGACATTCTTCCCGAGCTGCATGCCCAAGGTGATGTGCATCAGCCGCTGAAAGGTCGCCCCCGCATTACGCAACACAAATGGCATGCATGTATAGCAGTACACCCCGCATGGGGTTAAGAAGGCGGTCTTCTCGATGTCTTCTACCGCCATCTTGATCTGGTGATACCCCGAGAAGGCATCCAGGAAGCAGAGCAGGTCGCACTCCGCGGTGGAATCGACGATCTGGTCCATGAGGGGGAGCGGGAACGGATCTTGCAGGCATGCCTTGTTGAGGTTGGTGAAGTCGACACACATGTGTTCCTTTCCCCCCTTCTTGGGCACAACGACAGGGTTGGCCAACCAGTCCGGTTATCGGACCTCCCGAATGACCCCAGCAGCCTCTAACTTGCGGGTTTCTTGGACGATGAAGGCCTGCTTCTCTGCGGACTGCTGCCTGGCTTTCTGCTTCACAGGGCGCACGTTTGGGCATACGTTGAGGTGATGCTCGATGACGCTCCGGGGGATCCCTGCCAACTGATCAGGCTCCCAAGCGAATACCTTCTTATTTGCGTGCAGGAACCTGATCAGAGCTTCCTCCTGCTCAGGCTCGAGGTTGGCGCCTATGGTGAAAGTGGCACTGGAGGACCCGTCCTCGTCGACAGGTATCTGCTTGGTTTCTGCCTTATCATGGGTGAACAACTGCTTCTTCTTGGCCGGCGCAGCCCCCTTGGGCTCGGGGGTCCCTGCGTCGGCGGGCTGCGCCGATGCCGCCATCTTGAAGGTGAGCTTGAGTACCCGCAGGGCGTCCTCGGTGTCCCCGTGCACGGTGAGGACACCGCTGCTCCCGGGCATCTTCATGAGGTTATACGCCGGGTGCGTGGCGGCCATGAACCGGGCCAGCGCTGGGTAGCCGAGGATGGCGTTGTAAGGAAGGCCGATGGGGGCGATGTCGAAGTCAACCATCTCCGTGCGGAAGTTGTCGTAGGTGCCGAAGGTTACTGGGAGCCGGATCTGTCCCAAGGAGCTGGATGACCCGCCCCCAACGCCCAAGGAAGACCGACTGGGTTGCAGCCGCTCCAGGGGTATGCAGAGGAGATTGAAGGTCTCAACAGAAAGCACACTGAGGTCGGCGCCGCCGTCGACGAGGGTTCTGGTGGCGGCCACCTGGCAGATGGTGGGGGTCCACAACATGGGGAGCGCGCCCGAGCCAGCCAAATTGGCGGGGTGGTCCTCCGAGCTGAAGGTCAGACCGACCTCGCGCACCACCTAGTTCGCGGGGGCCCCCTGCCATGCAGAAACGGCGCTGACCCGGTGGACAAACGGCTTGACGTGGCGACTTGTGGGCGGCGCCTGCGAGCCGCCCAGGAGGGCCGCGACGACCGGAGGTGTTGATGTAGCGGTGCGGTCGCCTTGTCGCACAGGCAGACGCGGGGATGATGCTTGATGCTCGTTCCCCGCCGGGCCGGTGGCGGCGTTGGTGGCGGGTGACGGGGAACGACGAGGACGCCCACCGACGGGGGCCGCCTGGGCGACGCGGGCTCGACGGGCGTCGGACATGGACGCGACGGTCGGAGGAGAACGAAGCGGTGGAAGACAAATTCCGGCACACCCCTACCTGGCGTGCCAAATGTCGGATTTCGGGTTCTGGCAGACCCTTAAGGTTCGAACTCTGGGGTGCGCGCGGAGATTGTGCCCTCTACATCTCCGTCTCGCAAAGATCTAAGCTACTGAAAGAACAATACAAGAGACACAGGGTTTATACTAGTTCGGGCCACCATTGTGGTGTAATACCCTACTCTAGTTTGTGGTGGGTGGATTGCCTCTTGGGCTGATGATGATGAACAATACAATGATGAACAGCCTCTCGAGGGTCTGTTCTAGCTGGGGGGTGAACTGGTAGGAGGAGTTCAGCCGCCCTTCTCTCTCTCTCTCTCTCTCTCTCTCCCTCTCTCTCTCTCTCTCTCTCTCTCTTGCCCTCTGCTTGCTCAGATTCCAGATACCCCCTTCTCCATCCCCCTAGCTCTGTGTGTGGCTAGTCCTATTTATAGGCAAAGGCCCTGGGCCTCTTCCCAAATATTGAGCGGGAAGGGCGCCAACAATTGGCCAATTCGAAGGGGAACATCCAATACACTTATCCTGACTAAAGTTGGTCCTCGCCTGCCAAAGGCCCTGTGGTGACGCCGCTCTGGGCTCCACGATGACCTCCTCCCCACCGTTGGACTGGTCTTGGTCTCGTTGCATCGAAATGGATGCCTTTGCTTGATCCTCTCGCCTGCGCTTGCTCCCTTTGCACCAAAGAGGAAAGGGAGGATACTGCGCAAGCTGGCGCCCGCCTGGCTCCCTTGGTCGTCATGGCTTACGTCATGGGCACCTCGCGAGGTACCCTGCCTTGATCTCTCCGCCTCCTCGTGAGCCAGCCTGACGAGGCCGCGCCTGAGGAAGTGCCGTGTCGTCTGTCCCGCGAGGCTTGGCCCCTCGCGAGGTTCTTGGACCCCATGTTTGATGAAGATGGGCCGTGGTGGGCCCCCTTTGAGCCACGTCGCGGGCCGCAGGCGGGCAAGTCTGGGGACCCTCGTTCCCAGAACGCCGACAGAAGTCATTGTGGAGCCCAAGCCAACGTCACCACCAGAGCCTTTGGTAGGCGAGGACCAACTTTAATCAGGATAAGTGTACCAGATGTTCCCCTTCAAAATGGCCAATTGTTGGCGCCCTTCCCGCTCAATGTTTGGGGAGAGGCCCAGTGCCTTTGCCTATAAATAGGACTAGCCACCCCCAGGGTAGAGGCGATCAGAATCGGATCGAGCAGCATCACACGGAGACAGAGAGAAGGGTGACTGAACTCCTCCTAGCAGTTCATCGCCCCAACCAAGAGCAGACCCTTGCGAGGCTGTTCTTCCTTGTATTGCTCATGATCATCAGCCCAAGAGGCAATCCACCACACCACCAACTGGAGTAGGGTATTACACCACAACGGTGGCCCGAACCAGTATAAACCGTGTGTCTCTTGTGCTGTTCTTTCCATAGCTTAGATCTTAGCAAGGCGGTGGGGTGCAGGTAGGTAGAAGGCGAAATCTCCGCGCGCACCCCAGTGTTTGAACCTCAAGGGTCTGCCGGAACCCGAAATCCGATAGCCCTGCTGAAGAAGTTCCGCGCCTTCGCTCCCGCACCCTCAACCGGCGGTGCTACTGACCCTGGAGCTCGGGCTGGTGGCACAGGTGAAGGCGACGCCGTTGGAGAAGAAGCATCCCTCACAGGCGATGGCGGTGTCCAGGGATGACGGGGTGACTTGCTGGCGGCTCCTTTCCTGCTTAACTCCTGCAACATGTACCGTGCCTCGTGGATGCGTTTAAACTTGTGTTTGATATTGGAGAACTATATGTCTTGTAATATTTGCTTGAGATTTTGCGATTTCCTTCCCATTTGCTTTATGTTCTACGTCGGCAGAGCCCGACCCTGCGCATACCTCAGCTGCCGTTGGGTTATCCGGATCACCGGGACGAGACCAAGGAGTGAGGGGCTACGTGGCTAGTTAGGCTCCAGAGTCGCGGTGCTCAGGAGTCCCCCTTGACGCGCAAACAACTTATGGGAAGGAAATGTGGGAACAGGACTAGTGTTCTATGTCGGTAGGGCCCGGCCCCGTGCATACCTCAACCGCCGTTGGGTCGTCCGGATCACCAGGACGAGACCAAGGAGTGAGGGGCTACGTGGCCAGTTAGGCTCCTGAGTCGCGATGCTCAGGAGTCCCCCTTGACGCTCAAACGACCTTCATACCTTTTCCCTCGCCGAGGCTTGGCTCGGGAGGGGCGCGCGACGACCAAGTCCGGGGGACCTGGCAGGGTGGCGTATGCTTGGGTGTGACCAGAGTGGAGCCCCCGTGCCCATCCCGCTCACGCGACTCTCCCAAGGGGTAGTGTTGCGACAAGGCCAGACACTGAGCTCAGGCGCTCCCTGAGGTTGATACGGCCATGGGGCCGCCCTCAGTTGTTTATCACCAGCGCGGAGCATAGCGCTTCCGCACTTGCACGGGCATAGCCGCTCCATGGCAGTGTTGATGACCAGCGCAGAGCTTCATGGGTGCTTACACTGGTACGTGGGAGGGGACTCCCTACTCCGGAGAGCCCCCAAGGCGTGTACAGCCCCGCCCTGACACGTGGCTTGCACGGCAGGGCTAGACGAGGTGTGTCTGGGCACTCGTGAGCCAGCGCGGGACTCACGAGGCCCTACCTCAAGGCGGGTTGCGCCTGGTCTTCGCTCTTGATGGCTGTGGTGGTCCTACGAAGTGGTTAGGCAACCTGTGCTGAATGAATTTCCTGAGGTTATCGTATGAGAAGGCCAAGCACCAACGACCCCAGGAGGTGACGTGAACGGGGTCGGCCTGCCAGACAGAGCTCAACCGTTGGATTTGTCGATGCTGCAGGGACGGGCCCGAGCACAGACGCCGTGCCTAGCCTTCTTACACGAAGGATCCCGAAGAAAGACGATCGGTGTGCAGCTCCCATGGTGGGTGACAATCAAGTAGGTGATAACCATGGATAGATTGTGCATGAAAAGCGAACTAGCTCAGGTAAATGTAAGAACGATACATGCCAATGAGTCGGACCCGAGCGGCTTGGGGATGATGCAGCCCGAGGGGCACCCCCAGCAGAGTAAGCTAAAGACGTAAAAGAATACATGCCACAGGGACAGACCCACGCGGTCTGGGAATGATGCAGCTCAGGGGGCGCTCCCATCTAAATAAACTTGGAAAATGTCACCTGGTTCCGTTGTCGAAGGGATGTTGGGGCAACTAAAGATGCATGGCGAAGGGGTTGCTCCTCACGAGCCACCGGGGCCCTGAGCCTCGGGAGGCTCCGGGGGCCCGGGCGGTTCCTTGAGGTCCATCTCCATCTCCGTCAGGACTACGTGATGCCTGGCCTCCTGAGCCGCAAGGACGCTCCGCAGGTTGCGCTAGAAAGTGGTTGCCATGCTCTGCAGGCCAAATGGCATGCGAACATAGCTGTGAGGTGGGCCCTTGCGGCGTCCCACGCGCGAAGGCTAGAAGAGCTCCTGAGATGCGGCCATGTTGAGCCCTGGAATGTCGATGTAGACGCGCAGCTCGCCATCCTCGCCCAGATGAGGAGCTGCGCCAGGTGGACTGCGGTCGCCACGCATACACTACAAAAAAGACACACCCGTGACATTTTGGGCCAAACGAAAAAAAATTCTGTCATACTTATGACACTTCTGTGACGATAATTGTGACAAAACCCGGTATCATCATAGATGTGGTGGGCTCCTACTTCTATAAAAAAATCATGACAGAAAATGGCTTTTCGTCCTGGGCGGGCCGGAGACGCAGCTGCATGACATTCTTTGGGCCGTCCATGACGGAAAAAACCGTGGTAGAAGCGAGGGCGAGGAAAATATCGGGGTGTTCCCGGTTACGGTGGGTGGTCGGGGCCGAGCGATGCGCGTTTCTCTCGTACACGCATGCGCGTGGGTGCGAGGCGTTGGGCTCTAACTGAACCCGAGCGATTGCACTGCAGGCTACGTGTTATTGAACCCGAGCGATCGATCGATGACTGTTAACTGACAATCAAGCGATTCCTTCTGCTGCTAACTGAAGCCGATCGATGCTGCCTCTGGATGAATAGTCAGCGTTGCTGGGGGTTTGGATGAATAGTTCTCGGTGGGGGTGGATGAACAGGACCCCGTGGTGTTGCCTCTGGATGAACAGGACCCTGATCGACCGAGCCGGTTAGGGCTGGATGAACAGGACCATCCTGTGGAGGGTTGGATGAACAGTAGACGGTGGAGGGCTGAATGAATAGTAGCCCATGGAGGGGTGGTTGAATAGGAGCCCTTGGAGAGGGCTGGTTGAACAGTAGCCGGTGGAGTAGCGCGCGATGGAGGCTGGATGAACAGGAGCCCATGGATGAACAGTCGCAGGTGGAGGCTGGAGGAGGTCGACGGTGGATGAACAGTAGCCCATCGAGGTTGGAGGGGGTCGACGATGGAGATGAACAGTATCCCGTGGAGTCCCGTTTTGCGGTACGCCACACCCCTCATGATGAACAGGACCCCCGTTTCGACCGTAGCGCTCCAACACAAGTCTATTTCCTCCGTTTTGCGGTACGCCACACCCCTCCCGATTAATAGGAACCCCGTTTCGACCGTAGGAGGTCTGTTTCCTCCGTTTTGCGGTATGCCAGACCTCTCCCGATGAACAGGATCCCGTTTCGACCGTGGCCGGTCGAACACAAGGCCGTTTCCTCCGTTCTGCGGTACGCCAGGCCTCGTTTCCATCGGTTGTTCCGTCCAAGCCCTCCCGATGAACACGACGACGCATTCTGTTCTGACCCAGCCGGTTGGCTCCCCATGAACACGACGACGATGTTGTTTCTCCATTCTGACCTAGCCATGTACACGAGCCATGGCTGTACGTATGCGCGAGTAGGTGTTCGAGACCCCGACCGTATGTATGTACGTGGCCGTATTTACTTTCTTGCACCCTGGCCGTTGTACGGACGTGTACATGCTACGTGCGCACCTCTACTACGAAACGTGCACGCCTCTACATCGACCACTATGTATGTACACATTTGCGACCAGAATGACAACGCTACGTACGCTTCGACCAGGTGGGTCCCGACTGTCACGCACTTCCTTGCGTGCGAAGATGTAGCTGGTGGGTCCCTGCAGTCAAGGGGGCGAATCGTTTTTTTTTTGCCCGGACGCACTTCCTTGTGTGCAAAGATGTCGCTGGTAGGTCCCAACAATCAGGGGGAAATATTTTTTTGTGAAATACGGTTGCCCGTCTGGTGGGTCCCTGCTGTCACGTGGAGGAATCATTATTTTCCGCGTAATAAGGAGGCACTTCCTTGCTGCGACCGTGGAACCAGTTGTCAGCCTCTCCACGTACAGTCCATGTCTGATGGAAGCTGTTCCTTGACCACGTTGACCACGACGCGCCGAGAGCACCAGGGCGATGGAAGACGGCGAGGCCTAGGAAGGGGACGACGCTGAGACGGGGAAGACGCGGCAGTGGATGCCCATGCGTAGAGGAGTATGAGGGTTCACTGGTTCGCTGCGGTGTGAGGCTGCCGTCGCCGCAGAACAACAGGGGGTGTGGGTGAGTAGAGGGATGGCCTGGCCAGCGGTGGGAGTAGTAGGGGGCGGTGAGGCCTCCGCGGCATCGCAGCCGGCCACGGGAGGTTGAAGAAGCACTACAGCCGTTGGATAGACATCGTACGGTCACTGGAGCTAAAATCGTGCATATTGACTAAGTTGACAAAGTCATCCGTCCCCGTCAACTTAGTAGGCCCACAAGTCAGCCTGCAACTATACTGGGTCCCAGCTAGCAGGGGGAGTATTCATTTTTTTGTGTAATAAGGAGGCACTTCCTTGCGTGCGAAGATATAGCTGGTGGGTCCGAGCTGCCAGCGGGGGTAACGTTTTTTCGCGAAATACAGAGGCCCTTTTGGTGGGTCCCAGATGTCAGGTGGAGGAATCATTATTTTGCGCGTAATAAGGAGGCATTTCCTTGCATGCGGCCATGGACCCAGCTGTCAGCCTCTCCACGTACAGTCCACTTCAGATGCATGTCGGTCGTTGACCACGTTGACCAGGCCGCGCTGAGAGCGCCAGGGCAGTGGACGACGGCGAGGCCTGGGAAGGGAATGACATGGAGCCAGGGAAGACTTGGCAGTTGTTTCCCACGCGGAGGGGAGTACGACTGTATAAGGGTTTACCGGTACGTCTGCCGTCGCCTGAGAATAACAACAGGTGTGGGTGAGTAGAGGGATGGCTAGGCCAGCGATGGGAGTACGGTGGGGCGATGAGGCCTGCGCGGCAGCACAGCCGGCCGCAGGGAGGAGGGAGCAGACAGTCCCACCGGCGCTTGTTTGAGCGGCTGGAACAGGAAGAGCAGAGAATTAAGAAGCACGGCGACCGTTGGATGGACATCCAACAGTCACTACTTGTGCGTCAACCTTTTTTTTAGGAAAGCCCCAAATCTGTGGAAAATAGCATACAGCCCATCTACCATTATTTCTAATAATTTACAGCCCATTTGCTAATTCTTAAGGTTTTTTTTGGAGCCCATATTCTTTTTGTTAGCATTACAGCCCATATTGTGGCCACGGTTAAAAAATTATAGGAAATTTTGCATATTTCGGTGCGGTCCGAACTGTTTTTAATCACGAAATTTCAAGTCACATTCAAACTGATTTTAAAAATAAATGTATATCAATATAAAATCCAACAAATTGTCCAAGCATAAAAATCAATGCAATTTAAAATCTCGAAATGAAAAAAAGAATTTTGAAACTAATTGCCGGTTTGATGTGTTTTAAAAATGTACAGCCCATTTCTCATTACTGATAGGCCATTTTCTCGGCTAGCCGAATGAAGCTCTCCTGGTCTTGAAAGATTTGCAGCCCAACAGGCCTGAGAAAGCGACTTGGCAAATCACAAAAAACTGGGCTGCGGCCGGGGACCCAGGTGTCAGCCTCTCCACGTACAGTACTCTTCTGATGGAAGTCGGTCGTTGACCACATTGACCACGCCGCGCCGAGAGTACCAAGGCGGTGGACGACGGCGAGGCCTAGGAAGGGGACGACGCAGAGCCGGGGAAGACGCGGCAGTGGATGCCCATGCGGGGAGGAGTACAAGGGTTCACTGGTTCGACTGCGGTGTGAGGCTGCCGTCGCCGCAGAATAACAGGGGGTGTGGGTGAGTGGAGGGATGGCCTGGCCAGCGGCGAGAGTAGTATGGGGGAGGTGAGGCCTCCGCGGCAGCACAGCCGGCCACGGGAGGTAGGAGCAGGCGGCACGACTGGCGCTGCTTTGGATAGCTGGAGCAAGAAGACCAGAGGTTGAAGAAGCACTATGGCCGTTGGATGGACATCGTACGGTCACTGGAGCTAGAATCGTTCATATTGACTAAGTTGACAAAGCCCTCCGTCCCCGTCAACTTAGTAGGCCCACAAGTCAGCCACCCACTATGGTGGGTCCCAGCTAGCAGGGGGTATTCATTTTTTGTGCGTAATAAGGAGGCACTTCCTTGCGTGCAAAGATATAACTAGTGGGTTCGACCTGTCAGCGGGGGAACGTTTTTTTCGCGAAATACAGAAGCCCTTCCCGTGGGTCCTAGCTGTCGGGTCGAGGAATCATTTTTTTGCGCGTAATAAGGAGGCATTTCCTTGCGTGCGGCCGTGGACCCAGCTGTCAGCCTCTCCACGTACAGTCCACTTCCGATGGATGTTGTTCATTGACCATGTTGACCAGGCCGCGCCGAGAGCACTAGGGCGGTGGACGACGGCGAGGCCTATGAAGGGAACAACACGGAGCCAGGGAAGACTCGGCAGTTGTATCCCACGCGGAGGAGTACGAGGGTTTACTGGTTCTTCTGCCGTCCCTGGAGAATAACAGCAGGTGTGGGTGAGTAGAGGGATGGATAGGCCAATGACGGAGGGAGCAGGCAGTCCCGTCAGCGCTTGTTTGAGCGGCTGGAGCAGGTAGAGCAGAGATTGAAGAAGCACGACAGCCATTGGGTGGACATCCAATAGTCATTGCCCTCGTGTGCATTATTTCTAATAATGTACAGCCCATTTGCTAATTCTTAAGAATTTTTTTGGAGCCCATCTTATTTTTGTTAGCATTACACCCCATATTGTGGCCACGGTTAAAAATATACGAATTTTTGCATATTTCGGTGCGGTCAACTGTTTTTAATCCTGAAATATCGATTCACATTCAAACTATTTTGAAAAATAATTTATATAGATATAAAATCCAAATAATTGTCCACGCATAAAAATAAATGGAATTTAAAATCTTGCAATGAAAAAAATTGAAACTAATTCCCGGTTTGATGTGTTTTAAAAATGTACAGCCCATTTCTGGGTAAACCGAATGAAACTCTCCTCGTCTTGAAAGATTTGCAGCCCAACAGGGCTGATAAAGCAAGTAGGCCTCGTTTGGGTATTTCTTCAAAAAAATAGAACTGGGCTAGCCATTTTCAGCAAGAAAAAAACACAACTGGGCTCATGATGTGGTAAACATAAATAAAACCCTGGCTAGACGGGCCACAGCTCCCGCACAGCCCCGTTGTTACCCTGATCCGTTGCTAAAACTAGTATAAATAACAACTGCTTGTTCCTCAAAAAACTGCGCGACCTGTTGGGTCCCTGGTGTCCGCCGCTCGTAGTGTAATCCTCTCGTTTATTGACTACGTTGACAATGGCGTGAGCCCCAGATGTCCAACCATTAGGAGGAACCATATTTTTGGGCTTGTAATATAGAGGCACTTGCTTGCGTACTGCCATGACGCCGGTGGGTCCCTACTGTCATCCTCTCCACGTACAGTCATCTCCTTGTTCCTCTCGGTTGTTGACAATGTTGACAACGCAAGAGGGCGGCGCATCACGCATGGCAAGGGAACCAAGGCCTCAAGGCGGAGGACGACGGTGAGGCCTCGGACGGAACAAACAGGAGCCGTGGAAGATGCGTCGGTCCAGTCGCAGGCGGAGGGGAGTACGAGGGTTGACTTGTTCGGGTGCGTGTTGGGGCTGACATCACCGGAGAATAACAGGACATGTGGGTGAATAGAGGGAGGGACTGGCCAACATTGGAGGGTACGTACGGTAGGGCGGCAGAGGCGCAATCAGCCATGGGAGGCGGGAGCAGGCGGAGCCGACGAGGTGGTTTGGTTTGGGTGGCTGGAGGAAGAAGAAGACAAGAGATAGAAGATACACGACAGATGTTGGATGTCAATCCAACGGCTGGTAGGCAGAATCGCTTGTTGACTGGCTAGTAAGTCGACACCACCTTGGATAGGCTATTTCCTCGCGGGTCCCAAATGTCAGAATCCAAATCTGACACGGTCATGCAGCCTTTCCTATGAAAATTTACAGCCCATTTGATGTGCTAGTTCGAAATAAGTTTGTGGGTGCTGGTGGGGGCTAATCACTTGGCTTATGTAATGCACAGTGTGCTCAAGCAGCCGGCGAGAGTGATATTATTTCCCTTGGTTGGGATTTGTTAGTTGTTACAATATTTCACTCTAAATTAAACGACTGGCAAGCCATTTACCTTGCTTCAAATAAAATATGATAGTCACAGCCGAGTTGAAAAGGGCAAGAACATCTAACTCCAGCTTACAAACTATACAAAAGCACGAGGGTTAATTGTTCATCAGGTTTACAAAAAAACACAGGTTGAAAAGGGCAACAACATCTAACTCCAGCACTGTTTTCGGCAGTCACAGTCAAGTGGATCGGTCAGGTCCATAGAATGAACATCTTGTGTCGTAAAATTTACTAGATTATGACCACAATATGTTGTAAATAGAAGCCCGGCACGTTCAGAAGCTCTTTTGCCCACCTGAAACTCCTTTTTTTTGCTCTTCCACATGCCCATCCGTCAAAGCCATCCTGCTGATAAACTTAAGCCTGATGGACAATAGTAACCTCGCATTCAGTAGGAAGAATGTGACAAATCTAGTGTTTGCATGGTTGGCTACATATCGTTCTAGCGTTATTGTCTTCAATTGAATCTCATGAGAAGTGAGAAAATCCCAATGCTTACGAATCCACCAATTGTTTATAACTTTCTTACCCCGTCATGTTGCCTAAATAGACATGAAGATTGAAAACAGTTAAGGTCTAAAAAAAGAGTGTCGAAGGAGCAACAGCTGAATGGTTAATTCTAGTACACTATATGCGGGCTTCCAGTGTGCGTGAAATTATCACCTTTATATACAACTTCTCCAGACATGGAAAGCATTGCAGCAAGCCAATAATCTTGTTCAGATCAAAACTATTCATTTGGATATATAAGATCTTCACAGAATCCAGCACCATTGATGGGCCATCCATGGAGAAACTCTTCATTGAGCATAGAACATAATATTAGTACAAAATGTGTACTCCAAGATGACATATAACTTATGCGCAGAAATTTAAAATGCAGCTTATGGTTACAAGTGTAGATGATAATGTAAAGTACCTGAAGAACTGTGGAGCCAAACACCATATTGAAATGAGCACAGAGATCATGTATTACACCCAAGGTCTCCAGTTTAGGCGCAGAGAGGACGGTTATTTGCAACGGTGAATAACTAGAATCAAGGATCAACCTTTAAAGTGAAGGGGCATCTTGGATAATGAGGTGCCTTCCGTCAAAACAAATTCCAATTCTTACAAAGTTAGGCAACTTTATTTGGAGACAACCGATTCTAACTGTGAGAACAAGCACCAAGCACTCCAGGGCAGGGCAACTGGAGTGGATGATGTTATGCAATGAGGCCTCCGATATACGAACCCGCACAAGTGAAAGTTTCTTGAGAAATGGGAGTCGAAGGTTTAGTACCAGATTGTCTGGTAGGTCACACAGCGCAAAGGTGGCGGTGTGGAGAGAGGAGGAAAACCGCGAGATTGACATCGGTGCTGAGGGCACAGGTAGATGGCGTTCGTTATCTGGTAGGTGATTTCTAGGGGAATAGTAGAACTCAAGCAACTGTAGTTCTCTGAATTCAGGGGATTTCAGCCAGGCGTCAACCATGCAGGGCATGGTATGCTTGCTCAGGTAGCATGACGGGATGCAGAGGCTTTGAACGGAGCCCTGGTGGGAGGAGATGATGGCTCTGGGGATTTCAAAATCATTGAAGAGAGATAGCTGACGACAGTCGAGATTAAGGGGCACGGCGCGCCATAGAGGGCACCACCGAATTGAGAGGACTTGGGTGTGGCAGCAATCCTTGGTGGGGAGAAGCGAGATGATCTCCCCAAGGACGGCGTCCGAGAGATCGCTGATGCGGTCCACCCGAGATACTACGGGTTCCTGGGATCCGGTGGGGGCGGGGTTGCCACTTCTCCCCGCGCTACCGGGTGCGGGATCTACAATAGGCATCGCCACTGGCGGGAGCCTCATATTCTTGGCGCTGGGGTCAGCCGACTCCATTTTCCTTGAGGGTGCCGTGTCGCGCTCACAGATTTGAGCAGAGTAACGAATGACAAACCTAGTTGTAGTGTGAGTGAAGAAGAAGGGGAGCTAGGGGTTTTCTGTAGTAGTGAGGAAGAAGGGGAGCTGGGGTTTTCTGTAGGAGTGAGGTGAGGAATTTGGGGGTACGAGTGGAGCGAGCTGACATGAGGTGGGTGGGAGTGAGGAGGAAGAAGAACACCCAGGTTTTTTGGGGGGACGGTGTGCTGGGTGTGGGTAGCGCCTCTCATTCAGTAAGTATATGGACTTTTGAATTGATTTTACTATTTACTAGGGTGGATGGGCTGCTTTGTCTTGGGCTTAGAGAAACAATTACTACTAGTACAGTGGAGACACTCTACAGCTACCCAGAAAAACAATTACTACTAGTACAGTTGATACAATACCGCTTCTGGCTCCTCCTAGGTCATCTAAACGTCTCCCTCTACTGAATGTCGTTATACTTTCGTTCGCCGACATATGGGCCATGCAGCGCGCGGGCCCAAATGCCATCCACCAAATTAGAAGGCAGTATGCAGGCGGAGAGTCACCCCGGTCGTAGTGCGGCAATAACGAGCCGTCGTATCACAAAACCCCACCTCCCCGCAGTCCAAGTTTGACGGACGAAGCAACCATCATTTCACTCTTCGCCGAATCCCCTTCTCCCTCACCGTCTTCAAGAAAGGCAACACTCGCATCTTCCACTGTTCTTCTCTCCCAACGAAGGGAAGGTAAGCGGATCCGTGATGTTGGTATATTTTCGTTCAGAGAAAAAAAAGAACTTTTGCAAAGCAGTAACCGATCCTCACTCTTTTTTGTTTCATTGTCATTGCGATTGTGTTTTCCTTTCAGTGGTCTCCTAGTATTCGTCAGTTTCATGATGGACCAAGGAGAACCAGGCAAAGATCTGCCAATATTGGAGCAGACGCAGGAGGCTGATCCCCACGAGACAGAGAGCTCCAAGAAGATGGAGGCAGCCACCGAGCTGACCCCAGATACGCTCACGGCCACTACTGAGATGGTCAACGCCCTGTTTGAGGTTACAGCCCCCGTGGCACTGCAGGAGTAGTTTTCCCCCTTCGAGGATGTGTCCCCCCCCCCCCCCCCCGCTGAGCTGCCCAAGGTGATTTTCTTCTTTGCGGATCTCGATTGTGGTTTTTATCTAAGTATGTGGTGATGAATAATGCAAAATTTTATTAGCTTCGACGCCATGCTGTACATAGTGGTTTAAATAACTTGTGTTTCTTATACTGGAAAGTAATTCAGAATTTGTTTCTATTTCAATTAGAGCCCTGATGTGGACAAGGATTGTGTGGTTGTACATGTCACTCGCTATGAGGCGTATGACCTGAATATACGCACTAGGAAAACAGTTTTTTTAGGCTGTCGGATCCTGGAAGCCATTTGCGCTTATACCAATGAAGAGTTGTATTCCAGCCTCACTGTTGTCAGGCGTGTTGTCCAGGGTGTACTGAAGGACAAGAAGTTCAAAGCTACTCCTTCGTTTGTGAGGCATATTGTTCTTGTCAAGCTTATGCAGGAATATGACATGGCATGCCTCCACAAACAAGTTTATGAGTGGCGAGGCCACAAGGTTGTTTTCTTGAATGTTCACAGGATTGAGCTGCTGCCGGACGTCCTCGATGATGTTCATGGCAAGGTCCGTCCTGTGTCTAGCCCAAACTAGCTCGAGGCATGAAATAGTTGCCCCATCTAGTGTTTAATAGTAGTTTGGATTGTGTCTAATTATCAGAACCTTGCCTGTTATCGAACCCTCTGGGGCTAGTACTCTGTTTGAATCCGTCTATGGGAACTGCTGCTACTTTTGTGTGACCGTGAATCATGTGAGAACCATCGTAATTGTTGTCGAAACAGATGCGTCCTCACTGGTTTTTTCATGAATATGGCATGGTAAGACATAAGTTGTCACGGTTTATCATACGATCAGAGTGTGTTTTGATGAAATAGAGTACTCGTTCGAGAATTGTGCGCTGACGTATACATAAGTACATGTAAACACTGTTGATGCTACCCCACTTATAAGCAGTTGTGCAAAACACGGCACATTGGCTCAGGTTGCTTCAACACTAGGCTATCGACCAGCTAACAATCAACAATCTGTTGTCCGACATATAAGCAACTATGTATCTTGTTACAGTGGTTCATGCAGTTAACTGATGCCACAATGTAAATTCCAAACGTTCACACGCTAGTCCAGCGTTCATGTGGAACACTCACATTAAACTCGGCTTCATAAAAAACTTGAAAAGCATAAGTTAAGAAATTTTATACATCTCAATGATTCATAGAACATAACAAACATATACTAGTTCACAGCAAAAGACAAAGTTGTGAGAAGGTTTACAAATCAGGAAAAAACAAGCAAGGCTTCTCTGAGCAAAGGGCCTCCCGACAGGCTTAAATTTCCTGGAGTTCACTCTGGTTTTTTCTTGTTGCCACCATCCAGGGTTAGGTTCTCTCATTCCAGAATAACCAATTATAATTGTGTTCTCAACTAGAATGCTGAACTGAACCATGTAGTGTACTGACCAGCTGAAATTCTTGTGCATTCCACTAAATTTAAGCACCGCTATTTGCAGAAATAAGCAGATCACAATGCCTCTTGTCCGTGCACCTGTCCAAAAAACCACCGTGCACCCGTGCCAGCTAGTCCTCAGTCCATGGATGAACTAGTAGAAAGTGCATTCTAGACTAGGATGTAGTTGTTTTCGCTCGTACCTACACTGCAATCAGGAAGTAAAACATACGAATCAACTTCTTTTATATTGCGTTGGTCATTCTACCTAGTAACTACCAATGTAGGAATACCTGGAAGACGGGTGGTTAGACGACGGCAACGAGGGATAGCCATCTCATTTTGCGCAATTCTACTAAAACTGATGTGTGTGCTTTTGATTGCGCGGATAGAAACGATACGGAGACAGATATCCCGAAACGATATGGAGACAGACATCCCTGTTTGCGCAAATATGAAATACGGTTATTCAAACAGTGACAGATATTTGCAGTGGCGTATGATTAACAGCAGCATCTATTGTGTTATAACTGGCACCAGATTGATAGTATGAAAGTGTCGTTAAGTAAGTAGCATCACATCACATCAACACTGCCACTAGATTAACATGCAGAACAATAGCATTAGTATTACTGTCATGAGAGTAGCACATGGTCAGTAAATGCGCAATCAAATTTGTGCAGTTCCACTGGGATGAAGCAATGTTAGCGGTGTGAGATTTAAGTGTAACTGCAAAAACACAATTCATGGGAAATAAAGCAAGACAGAAGCACTTCATAAAATGGTGGTGGCATTGCTTCAATTTATCGACGGCACTAGACCATTACTTATAGTGACATTAGGTGGCATTGCTTAAGGCTTCATGTGATTTTACATTAACGGTAGCGATATGGGCATAGGGACAACAGGGGCATAAAGTGGTGAGGCAGATGTGGTTGCCGAGAGCGGCAAGCACTCAGGCAGCATGTCTGCATTTGTCCCATTTTTTATCTCCTCGGCGACATTTTCCTATGTGAGCACAGGAAATCTAGACCTGCTCATTCTCATTTTCGTTGTCCCCCAACACCCGTCACTTTCTTTCCTTTTTCAACCAAGAGATAGGTCCACTTCCCACCACCCTTCGCCATCCACCATGCTTTCTTCGTCTTTTCAACCAAGAGACCAGTTGGGTAGCTAGTATCTACTACTTTCCCCCGTTTCCTCTTAGAACCAAGTCCTAGATTCATGCTATAGCTTTCCCACTTTCTTCCCTGTTTGAACCAACTCTTAGAGTCGACTATATGAACTAGCTTTGCCTCTAATAATAGTAAAAGTCTAGGTGGCTTTGGAACAGCGGACGTAAGTAGAAAAAGATCCACATGAAGCCAAGTGGGGAGCTGGGCCAGTACAGCAAGGCAGGTTTCGAAGGAACATATACCTGAGGGTCGTCGGCATGTGGCAAAGACAGCGTCGGGAGGCTGCATCTTGGCCACAATACCGCAGGGAGGAAGAAGGGGTCGGAGGCCCTCCGGAGCCGGCGCTCTCTCGGAGAGAATGGCACGGCCGCCGATCGGGACGCGTGGGCAGCTGTTGGTCTCCTCCCTCGCCGCCGACGACAGCGTGAACGATGCACCTACACCCCTGCCCCGGTCGAGGTTGTCCGGCTGGATTTGTGACCAGCCGTGAGCTGAGAGAGAGTGTGGCCACCTATGTCTTGCTTAGATCTGGAGAGCATGAGAGAGTGAACGAGAGGAACCCTAGTAAAGCAAGCGCTAAGGCTCCTGCTTATATATATATATATATATATATATATATATATATATATATATATATATATATATATATATATATATAGTGGAGTGATTTTGTTGTACCAGCAAAAAAAATGCGCTCCTATGTGTACCCGCGAGTGGGTGTGAGAGAACTAGTGCGTGCGTGCACCGCTTCTCTTCGTGAGAGTACAATATACTTTGCCCAAAGAACGTTCGCCACGAGAGTAATAGTATAAGTGTGTGACGTGTGAGCTAAAATAAAATGTGCGCGACGTCTTTTGTTTTTTAGAAGTTCTGAGGGTAGGGTGTGAAGAGCACATATGTGTGTGACGTCTACCTGCAGATAGACGGTGGGTGCGAGAGGACTTGGGAGGGTGCGTGTGCATGAGAGAGAGGGGGCACGTATCAATGCAATGCATGTGTCCGTAAATCATTATCTGACAAACGTTCGCCACAAGCCTTTTCCTGACGAACGCTGTAAGAACCGTTAGATCGGCATCCGACAGTGTCAGTTTTGCCATGTCAATTAACAGAATAGCCACTCCTCCTACACACAAATCTTCCACGTGAGTGTTAGCAACTGCCGTATGCTCCCTCCGTTCCAAAATACAGTGCATATAGCTTTATTGAAAATTCGAACCTCGCAAACTTTTACCGAGTTTTCATGTACCAAATTGCACATGTAGAATACCCTGTATATATCATTTCATTCATCCTCGAGAGGTAACTATAAGATGGGGGAGGAGTCTACAAAGAAAGACCATCGTATCACCTGCAGCAATTTCAACCATCCTTTGGTGTGGAGGAATATCATAGGAACTCTATATGATATGATTTTTATAGGATTTTTTCCTTTAGAGCCAATTGGTTCATAGGAATAGATTCATATACTCCACATTTCAAAGGAAATAAACATGATATCATTTCTATAGCTTTAGAGCCACTTGGTTCATACACAATTTCGAAGGAAAATAAATATTAGCGTATATTCAATAGAAAAGTTCCTATCATGTGAACCAAATGACATCTCTTTTCCCATCCCTACTCATAGGAATTGAAATACTCCATGTCATCTCTTTCCCTACAACTTCCATGTATACATCTTCTATTCCTAAATAGCTAGTACAACCCACTAGTAGCTTTTTTCCAAGACATGCAACTATGGCACAAGAACTATATAGTGTGCGAATAACTTGAAAGATGGTCGATGGATGAAGCTAATCCGATAGTGCAGAGATGGCAAATACGAGCACTACTGGTCGTTGGATATCATCAACATTCCACCAGATTTGCCACATGTACAATTTAGAAGACTCCATAGTTGAACTTAAGCATAATGCACAAACCTCAAAACACAAGCACTTCTCCTTTGTTCTAGAATCTTCCGTATCATAATTGATTTTTTTAATGAATTGCCATTATTTGTTTTTTACTTTATGCTTTACAATGCACAGCCCCATGAATCTTAACATTTTTATAAAACTAATTGATTTTGAATGAGATGAACTATAAGAACTAAACGAACATCTACATCATGCTTATATGACTCAAAGCTTTACATGCTATAGTGTGTATTTATTCATAATTTGGTTTCAAAACCTCATGTGTTCAATGCATGTGTACCTTACTAGTTTTGAGTAGAGTAGCAAATTTCACGCGGCCCCGGGTATATCAAAATGCAGGGCCCATGCATCATTTCCTTTCGGTCGAACCTACGTCCATAATTTTTTGTACGTACTATATCTCCACTGGTCCCCGAACCCAAAATGCTGCCTCGTTCCCCTAAAACCAAGCAGCCCACACATATTTAAGGCGTCGACTCAAACTCAATCCCTCTCCCGTTTACTATGACGTGGCCCCGCATGCCGTAGTAGTACTCCTACAAACCCTACCGCCGCACGCATCATCGATTTTCTTCAAGAGGACGAGGGAGAAGCCGATTTGTAGTGGAGACGCTTTCAAAAAAATGATCTGTAGTGGAGACCCCTACCCTAGGGTGCCCTAGGTAGTTGTCGCACGCATCATTGGTTTTCTCTTTTGTTTATGCTCTTGCACTCTAGAGTGAAATCATGGTTGCTTCGTTCGTCCAGCTTAATGCGGGAAAGGTGGGGCTTTGTGATTTGACCCCTCGTCGCTCATTTTCTACTACTGCGGCGCTACCAGGGTGCCTCCAATTCCAACCGCTGCTTCGAACTATAATTTGGTGCATCGCACGTGGAACAAGACAGTGGATGAGCCACATGTCGGCCAAAGGGGTCCTGTTAAGTGTGTCGCCATTTCATGTGCGGACTGACCCTGCTTGAGTCGCTACGCCAACACGACAGGTGCAGCCTACCACTTGGTTTTGCTCCTTGGTGAATCCTGACTATATTGACCTAAAAAGATACGTACTGAACTACCCTCTTCGTCTTGTTTTTTAGGCATCTCGGTTTATAGGGCGTGCACGTAGTTCTAGGTCATATATTTGACTAACTAAATATGAGTTACTATGTCACAAAAAGTATATCATTGGATTATTAAGCGGATGTAGTTTCTAAACATATACTGTTCATCACATATATAGCCAGTTAAATTCTCAACCTAAAATGACGTGCATGCCATGTAAACCGATATGGAGGAAGTATAGTAGTAAAAATGAGGTGATTTTACCGAGTGATCGGCGGGGGAGCATGGCCTGTCATGCGGTCCCACATGTCATGATGTACCAAGGCGATGCGCGTGTCCCTCTTGAGGAAGAAGCAATACTACATGGTTTGAGATGATGGCGAACCAAAGTGTGAAATAATGGTTGCTTCGTCCGTCTAGGAAGGTGCGACATTGAGTTTTGACGTCCCATTGCTCATTACTACTACTACTGGGGCGGTACGACTGGGGTGCGTCCCCCTGCTATTCTGCACTATTATTTGGTGCTTGACACGTCGACCCGGTTGCTATATGTCCCACATGTCGGCGATAGGAAGTACAGAATTCATGAAAGCGAGCATCGACGGAGGAGTACAAGACACGGCTTGGGTTTTTGCTACTTCGCGTGATCCATCGATACAAACCCGGACTAAAAAAAGGCAAGGGCGGGTCTTTTCCCGCGCGGCAGGCAGGGGAGTTTGGCATAGTCTGTTTGAGGCAAGGAGGCAGGTAGGCAAACAAGCAAATAAAGGTTGAGCGACTTAGTTTTGGGAAAATCTTATTTTACGGAGTACGTACCCACTAGGGTTTATAGGGCTCATCTAAAAAACATTCATTTTCCGTTTTATAAGTCTCAATTTTACTACTAGTAGTAGTACCATCGCATGTTGGATTTCGAGGTGCGCTAGATCACCCGATGCAAGCAGTGTCAAGAGAAAACTCACCAATGCATGTAGAAGTTCATGGAAATTTAGTGGTTATTCATGCATTTGTTCTAATTAATGCCTCGGTAAACATAACTTCTTGAGAAAAACGGGTGTAGTAATTACATGTGCAAACAAGGAGTACAAAATTAATTCGACCACTCACCGTCTACCTTGGTTGGAGAGATTTTGAAATTGAGCCATAAACTGGAAAGGAGAGAGTAGTAACTTTTGTCTCGATTACTATTTGTGGCCTTGTATAGATGCAACATGTACTTTTTTTATAGTGGCCTTGTATAAGTAAATGGAGGGAGTACTGAAGGACATATATATTCCAAACAATATGATAATCTCTCTAACCAAGGTAGTAGGGACGAGGAGTAAACGGAGGGATTAGTAAAATTTTCTCCTCGTCCTGCGAGCCACCGCGCGCGTGGGCGAGGGAATGGGCATAACGCGTACAATACTACTACTAGTAAGCAAGCTTCACCTCATCCTGCGAGCCACCGCGCCCGTGGGCGGGGGAGACGGTGTACTAAGCAAGCTTCTCCTTGTTCTGCGAGTTGACGGGACACATCAAAAGTACTCCAGTGTATAGAGCCTTGCCTCTAAGGTAGGCCCCCACATGGTTTGCCTCTTTTTTAACATAACGCATCAAGTCACAATTTGTTTGTTCACCCGTGGTAGACGATCCTCCCTCCACCAAGTGGACAACCAGTACACGATCAAATTACCACATGGGCTGCCTTTTCGTACAAAAATGAGCTCCACCGTGTACCTGCGCGGGTGTGGTTGGGAAAGAGATGGGAGTATGTGCGCCGTGTGTGCACCTCTTCTCTTCGTGCACGTCCCCCACCTACATGGGTGTGTGTGAGAGATACAAACCTAGACAAATGGCTTGTGCGGAATAACTACTCTTCGTAAGCCATTGTAAGAGTGGACAAAATGGTGAAGGAGGGGATAGGGGAGCGGCGGAGGTGTGCGATTCTTGGCCGGCGTTTGGCCTCGTTTAAATAGGAGATTAAATAGACGGCTGACGGGAGGAGCTCAGCCGGCATTGCGTTTAATACCGGCCCGGTCATGAACGGACATGTGTCCAGAGTGGGTTTCTCGGCTTCCACACGGGCGGGTTTCATGGAGACATTTGAATGCGGCAAGGAGGCATGTTCAGCCAGGCGTGCAACGAGTGGCGCCCTCGACTCTGACGTAGGACACCGTGTCGTTCTTCCATTGATGTGTGGGCTCTTTGGGTACATGGCCTGCATGTCAGTGACCCAACGCAGGCAGCGCACAGCAGAGGAACCTTTGGTGGGCCAGGGCGGTCAGAAGCAGGCATTTCATAAACCGATGATTGTTCATTGAGTGTGACGTCATCCTTTTCATGTAGATAAGCCTACTATGTTGATAGCCCATTTGATACGTTGTGATTCATAAAGACCGCTGCAAACATCAATGTTCTGCTTATCACAGATAAGATTGATTAATACCCATAACAATCCATGTCCTTAACAAAGGGTGCATCCACGTATAGGTTGAGCGTGTGTCTTGCGTCATGTGTTGTGTGCATGCAGGCGTGCGAGTGTTGCGTGCGTGCAAGGGTACGTTTCAGTGTTGCACGCATGTGTGCGTACGTGCGTGTGTTCGTGAGTGCATGTGTACGTGTCAGTGTTGCACGCCTGCATGCATGTGTGTGTTCGTTATGTGTATGTGTCAGTGTTGCACGCCTGCATGCGTGTGTGTCTTGCGTGCGCTCATGTGTATGTGCGGGGTGAGGCTACATGTCAGTCGACTGACTTTTTCATCTCTAGTCATTAGATTCTCCAGCCGTTGGATACAAAATCAAGGGCCTGCATTTTATCATCAAACTCCACCCCCCTGAGCCGTCAGCCACCACCGACCGAACGGTCGGCCCCCGTCGCCCCGCTCGCCCTGAAACCACTCCCCACCACCAGTCCACCGCCGCACCGGCCATCCCTCTAGCCCCCCCCCCCCCCCCCGCGCCAAGCTTTTTCTCCGGCGATCCCCACCCCACCGCCCAATCAACGCACCCCCCCACTGCCGGCAACTGCCAACCAGATGCCTCACGACTTTGAGTACCCATCGACCACTAATTTATTACCATTTATGTCCTTCATATACGCGCTGACGGGTGGGCCCTATGGTAATGTGTGCTGCTGAATGTGGACCGTTTGACTGGTCAATTGATCGTGTCATCAACAAATTACATAGATGTATGGTGAGCCAGTGACCGTATGATCACCCTAAAATGTATTTTATTAACATAGTACAGACTCAAACTACCATTTCTTTCTTTCATATATGGGCTGACAGGTGGGCCCCACGGTTACGCGCCCCGATGGTGCAACACTAGTTGCGCCACGTGGAACATTTGACTGGTCAATTGATTGTGTCATCAACAAAATACGGAGTTGTACGGGTGAGCCAGTGACCGTATAATCATGACATGTATTTATTTAACACGGTACAGACGCAAGGGCTCATATATACGCGAAAGCACTCACCGCTATAAGCGCACACACGCAGACCCTACCCCTATGAGCACCTTCGAGAGAGTGAGCCAGCATATGATCTTGAGATTTTACGAAGTCACCATAGGTGCCTCGCAGTCGAGTGGAACGTCTCCTCCCACTGAACTCACATTGCCAAAAAATACTGAAATTAACCCAGGATAAATGCGAGCATCGGGACTTTAACCCTGGTGGGCTCGAGAAACCACTGTCCTCCTAACCATCCAACCACATGTTGGTTAGCATGCCAAAATGTATGTGGTGACCGTGATGAGCTTATTCTGAAGTCCAGTGACCATGTCATGCTTTCGCTTCAAATACAATGACCATAAGTGTCGTCAACAAAATACGGAGCATGCATCAAATGCAAAGTCCGTCAGTGTCATCAAGAAAATATGGAGACGTATCGTGAGCTAGATACCGTATGATCACCACGAAAATGTATACGGTGACCGTAATGAGCATTTTCTGAAGTTCAGTGACCGTATAGTGCTTTAGCTTGAAATACAGTGACCGTCACGCGTGAATGTGTCGTGGGCATGCATACTTTTAGAGGGCCGAGAGATAGTTTGTGTGCGTACATGAAAGTGGTGTAGAAAGAGGGGATGTCCAGTGGAGACAAGGAGAGATATGCCCTTCGTTTCTCTTTCTCGTGACTAATATTTTAGGAGAATATATAAACATTCACAATGCAGAACAAATATTTTTGGATGCACCATGCAATTAACTTTCATGTACAACATTGTACTATTGTATATGCTTATTTTCTTAGTGGTCGATTGCGTGTGTGGTGTGGTGGGCACATCATTTCTAGTTGTGGTGGGTCAACATGAGGACTCATGGGTCGGTTCCATCCTGCGCCACATAGGTTGGATCGAGACACGTTATACGAAGACCCATGTGGAGGACTCGGCGTACAACACAAAGCTAGCTACCAGAGTTGCGGAGGACTCTATCCCCACTGGTGATAAGCCGACTATATATGATTTGTAACCCTAGGCCCCCAGTATGTTATAGAAGCTTGGGGCTAGTTCGTCGATAGTATACACACACGCACAATGCATGGTATTCACGTGTACTTTGTACACACCCCTATCACTAATATGCAGTACCAGGAGTAGGCTTTTTCCTCAACTGCAAGGATCCGAACTAGGGTAAGACTTTGCCTCGTATTACCATCCAGCCTAACAGTCAGTGATATCCTACCGAATGATATGATGGAATCATATCTGCCAACTACTAAGAGAGAGGTGTGTCTGGGGGGGCAATGTGTGCGAGAGAGGCCTAAAGATAATGTGTGCGGGAGACACGTAGGCACATATATGTGCGTATAGAGGGCTAGTAGAGACCGTGTGTGTGTGTGTATATGCATGTGAGAGAAATAGTGTTTTCCAACTGAGATTAGTGAAAAGAGTGGTACATAGTAGTCAGAGAGAGAGAGAGAGAGAGACAGAGAGAGCATGTGCGTGAGACTCCCCGACACCCCGAGAGAGATTGTGAGCATGTGCGAAAGAGAAATGCCGATGCATATAAAGTGTGTGTACATATGCGCTAGATAGAGAGAGATATAGCGCGTTTGTGAGAACGGGTCGAGGCATAGTGCATCTACGTGTAAAAGGCGGTTCTACGCATTAAATTAAAATATAAATGGCATTATTATTTTTGGATGAGATCATGAATTTTGCAAATTGCGTATGGACGAAAATCGGTCTATCAGACACCCATACTCTATTGAATTCTAGCATGTGCATGTGTTTATTTCATATTATCGATCCATAGAGTTAGAGCGGTTTGAAATACAGGGAATGGATGCTTTTGCAATTCATATATAAACATTAATTAGTGCACTCCATGTTGTTAGTGTGAAGCACTTTATACATTTGTCACTTGCATGGGTACATTCCAAATTGCTAGCTATGAAATAGAATACAAGTCGAATTCAACATAAAGGGGGTTTCGGAGATTCGAATTCATAGGAAGTGCGTTCATCTATTTGAACCCGAGATAATGGCATTTGTAAATCAGATGTAAAAGGGGGCATCAATCTTTGTTGTGCGTTTGTACATGCTATATATATTCATACGCATGTCTAACTTTTTTTTTGCAACCAAGGAGATTATATCTGGAACCATGCATGAACTGAAGTAAGTTGCATATTTTTTAATATATACTCGTGTACAATGTATATTCAAATGTACCCCCTCCATTCCAAAATAATCGTAGCTTTAGGATTTTCAAGAGTAATGATTTGTGAAGTTTGACAAATCCTGAAAGTTCAATTCAAGAGAACCGAAAACGTTAATGCTTCTGCTCCCAAATATTGAACGAAGCGCCAAATAGGCCTCTGGTCACCCGAACCGCGTGAGACTAATGTTTGGTGGTAGGAAATTACTGTCCTGACTCTAGCCTGTGTAGCCTATCGGCCCGATGTCCAAAGGTCTAAACCGTGGTAGGTTTGTAACTTCACCAAGACGCTAGTCTCAACCGCCTCCGAGAAGCATTCATACGCCGGCGGCCTAAACACCCATGCGCTCGGCCGAAATCTATCCCGCCCACATTTGGGACACCTAAGATTATTGTCCTACCCCCAACCCGCAATATGTCCGAAATTTTATATGGGGGAAAAGTTTGTAACTTTCCCCAAATTTCAAACAAGCGCGTCTCAAACCGAAACATCGTTCCCCCTTAGTTCCCCGCCTCCCTCCGTTTCCCCATTCATACTCCATGGGCGCCAAAACGCCCTCTACACCAGCCGTGAAACCCCAGCCTCCTCCGTCCTCCACCCCATAGCGCCCAATCCATCACCGCCCTCCTCCATCACGCCGGAGCCGGTACCCCGACGTTGTCATCCAACTCAACCGCAACCGCAATGCCCTCAAGGACTTCGCAGCTGAAGCCGAGGTAGAGCTGCCTCCACGACGCCGACGCCGACGTGTGCTGTACCAGAACCACTCCGACCACGCCGTCCTGCGCCTCACTGCTGCCGCTCCACTGTCGCAACCGTCCACCGCACCGGAGCTGTTCCTTCTACGCCGTCATTCGCCGCCTCGGATCTGGTTCCCCGCCGCCGACAGACGGCCACCGCACCACACTCAACAAATTGGCCATGGGTTCATCCAAGGCTGCACCATCCTCCACAACTTCCCGTTTCCAGCGAACCACAAGAAGATCGTTGGAAAAACAGAAGGAGGGCACAACACTGCCAGCAGAAAGAGGTACTCCTCTTCCCTTATTCGTGCAAACCTTACGTCTCTGCTCACATCGTATTCATCCCACGAAAGAAACTAGTTGAGCGCATCTGACTGCATCTTCTTCGTGATACTAAATGCACAAGGTTCTCTCCCTTTACTATTTCACCTTTGCTAGAGATTTGTAGCCCGCCTGGATTTCAATTCAGGGTCAGTAGAACCGCAATTAAAAGAAGTAGCACCTGCTTAGGCGCGTCGAGCACCTCGTCCGCCTGTTCACCGGGGAAGCGGCGCATCGGTGTCTATCATAGGGGTGTGGGGCGCAGGAGCTGCTTGCGCCCAATCTGGAGGTCGGCAGGGCTTGAATGGATGGCCGGGGGGCGGTGCGGTGAGGTCGAGGGGAGGGCGCAGGCAGGGGACTGGGCCGGTGGTCGCTGCCGTTTCGAGGAAGATCGTCAACACTGACTGGCTGGAGGTAGATGAAGGAGATCTGCCCGTTCTTTGTACATTAGACGGTGCAGAAAAAATGGAATGACCTATTTGTTTTCAGTCGAATGTTATTTTTGTAGAATCCTGTAGTAATTTAGTGTGCCATGCATGTTGTAGAGCTATCATATGTCTCCCGTCATTTATTTCTCTTCGACCTGCTATCTGCTACCTTTACACTGTACTAATTGTGCACACACTTCACCCATACTCACACTATTGTTTTTTTATGCATGGGTATTTCAGACTCTGACGCAGTGTTGATGAATGCTGAAAAGAAAAGACAGAAGTCGCTCCAGTGTAATTCGAAGATAAGCACTAAGCATTTCAGCGCTCTAAAGGATGAAGTGTCAGCAGTTGGAGACAGTAAACATAGCTCTGCAGTTGATGATCTCAATTGCCACACACAACCATCCCAGGTGCTTGCTTTAACTTCGTGCTGTCAAATGTGGTTGCATGTTGCATATGCTGTCTAGCTTGTATTGCTTCCAATTTGGTTAAATTGCATCTGCTTACTTTACACATTATACCTTTGATAATGACATGCCTTCCTGTTTTTGATACATACTACATATGTCTATTAACCATGTTCGTACATCAAACTAATGCTCTTTTGTATCCCTCGCCAATCACTTCTGATGAGACAGTCACCCGAGTGGGTTACTGTGAGACGCCATACTCGTTTAAAGAGTGCAGTGTCATCCTCCCCACATGATTCTCAAGAAACAGCAAGGCTAAATGAAGATAGTCAACGTAGCTCTCTAGTTGATGACCGCAATTCCCCCACACCACCATCACAGGTGCTTGCTCTAACTTCGCAGTGTGATATGTGGTTGCATGTTGCATACGGTGTCTAGCTTGTGATGCTTCTAATTAGGGTAAATTGCATCTTCTTAGTTTACACATTATACCTATGAATATGACATGCCTTCCTATTTTTGGTACACACTACATCTATGTGTTAACCTTGTTCTTACATGAAACTACCTCTCTTCTGTATCCTGCATCAATCACTTACGATGGATCACCTTTATTCGTTGCATATTGCATATTATTTCTATCATGTTGCCATGTATTGCTTCTAATGTGGTCAAATACATTTGTTAGGGCACCCTTTTAATTTGGCAGAGTGATATTGGTTTCAGCTTTCATATGGTTTCTAGCTTGCATTGATTCTAACAATTTCAAGCACCTTGTGCTTAGTTTACACTTTATACATCATACATGTCAATATGTCACGCCGTTCTGTTTTTCATACATATTCCATCCTCCTATCATGTGGCTGCCTTACATGAAAGTAGTGTTCGTCAGTATCATGCATCAATGAGTTCTGAAGAGCAAATTTTATTCCTTCTTCTTGTGGGTTTGACTTGACAAGGTAAAATCAAGAAAGAGGAAGGAAAAGAGTAAGGAAGGAGATGATGGTGGTCCTCTACAGCAACATAAACGGAGCATGTGTACCGATTCTCCTTGTACTGATAGTGCATTACAAGGTCCAAGTCTCCGCTCCCCTACTCCACCATCCAAGGTGCTTGCTCTAATTTGGCAGTGTGATATCTGGTTGCATGTTGCATATGGTGTCTAGCTTGTATTGCTTCTAATTAGTGTAAACTGCATCTGCTTAGCTTACACATGATACGTGTGAATATGACACGCTTTCCTGTTTTTGGTACATACTATATCTGTCTATCACACCATGTTCTTACATGAAACTACTCTTCTTGTGTATCCTGCATCAGTCACTTATGATGGAACACCTTTAAGTTGGCAGTGTGATATTGGTTTCCATCTTGAATATGATTTCTAGCATGCATTGCTTCTAGTTTGATGAACGCCACCTATGACGAGACAGTTTTAACTCGGCAGAGCGATATTGATTGCACCTTTCATACAGTGTCTAGTTTGCAGTGCTTCTAATTTGTTGAAGTGCCTTCTGCTTAGTTACCACATAATAGGTGTGAATATGTCAAGCCGTCCATTTTTTCTTACATATTCCATCCTCGTATCATGACTTTGCCTTTCATTAGAGTAGTGTTCGTCGGTATCATGCATGAATGAGTTCTGAAGAGAGAATTATATTCCTTTTTCTTGTCGGTTTGACCTCACAATGCAAAATCAATAAAGCTGAAGGAAATTGGCAAGGCATTGGATGATGGTGGTCCTTCCGAGCAACTGAAACGGAGGTTCTCTACAGATTCTACTCCGCCATCCTCCCAACAAGATTCGTAAGACAACGCAAGGCTAGACAGTCAATGTAGCTGTGTAGATGATGAGCACATCTCCCCTACTCCACCATCACATGTGCTTGCTCTAACTTGGAACTATTATATGTGGTTGCATGTTGCGTATGATGTCTAGCTTGTATTGCTTCTAACTTTTTTGAATTGCATCTGCTTACTTTACACATAATGCCTGTGAATATGACACGTGTTCCTGTTTCTAGAACATACGTGTACATGATGAGCACATCTCCCCTACTCCACCATCACAGGTGCTTGCTCTAACTTGGCACTATTATATGTGGTTGCATGTTGCGTATGATGTCTAGCTTGTATTGCTTCTAACTTTGTTGAATTGCATCTGCTTACTTTACACATAATGCCTGTGAATATGACACGTGTTCCTGTTTCTAGAACATATGTGTACATGATGAGCACATCTCCCCTACTCCACCATCACAGGTGCTTGCTCTAACTTGGAACTGTTATATGTGGTTGCGTTTTCCGTATGATGTCTAGTTTATATTGCTTCTTATTATGTTGAATTGCATCTGCGTAGCTTACAACTTATACCTGCAACGATCACTTACCCATAAGACACATTTAACTTGGGACTGTGATGTAGGTTGCATCTTGCATTGTCTTCTAGCTTGTACTGCTTCTAATTTCTTGAAATGGCACTTACGACGAGACACTTTTTACCTGATAGAGTGATATTGGTTGCATGTTCATATGGTGCCTAGCTTTCATTTCTTCTAATTTTGTTGAAATGCCTTCCGCTTACTGTTTTTTCATACATATTCCATCCTCCTATCGTACGTGTGAATATGAAACGCTGTCTTTTTTTGTCTATATTCCATCCTCCTATCCTGCGCTTGCCTTACATCAAAGTAGTGTTTGTCTGTATCATGCATCAACCAGTTATGCGGAGCTAATTTTATTCCTCATATTGTGGTTTTGACTTCATAAGGCAATATCAGAAAATAGGAAGGAAAAGATTAAGTTAGGGGATGTTGGTGGTCCTCCGCACCGAAGCAAACAGAGACTCTCTAGATTTGCCACTGCTACTGCTAATGAAGTTGAAGTCCCAAGTCTACATGATGAGTTCATCTCCCGTACACCACCATCCTAGGTGCTTGCTCTAAATTGACAGTGTGATAATTGGTTTCATGTTACATATGTTGTCTAGCCTGTATTTCTTCTATTTTGATTAAATTGCACCTGCTGAGTTCATACGTTATACATGTGCATATGACATGGCGTTATGTGTCTAGAATACACTGCATCTATCTATCATACCATGTTCTTACATCAAAGTACTGCTGTTGTGTATCCCGCATCAGTCACTCATGATTGGACACTTTTAACATGGCAGTTTGATAGTGGTTGCATCTTGCATTGATTTTTACGTTGTACTGCTTCTAATTTTTCGAATTGCCACTTATGACAAGACACTTTTAACTTGGCAGACTAATATTGGTTGCATCTTTCATATGGTGTATAGCTTGCATTACTTCTATTTTCTTGAAAATCCTTCTGCTTAGTTTACACATCGTAGTTGTGAATATGTCATGCCGTCCTGTTTTTCTTACATATTCCATCCTCATACGGTTGTCTTACATCAAAGTATTGCTTGTCTGTATCATGCATCAATGAGTTCTGAAGAGCGATTTTATTCTTTTGTGTTGTGGGTACGGCTTGACATGCCAAAGTCAAAAAAGAGCAAGGAAAATAATATATTAGGGAGTGGTGTTACTTGTCGAGTGAAACAGAAAAGGATCTGCCGTCCATATTCTACGGGTACTTATAGTGCGGTAGAAGGTCCAAGTCCACCGGCTAAATCTACAAACACAGTATCACCTGCTCCACCAGCTGCAGCATCTGCTTCAACTGTACCAGCATCTCAGCAAGTTACTCGTTCGTTTGCTCCGGAATTGGCCAGTTCCCAAGCTGCCTTCACACCTAACACTACTTCCGAAGCACTGCTGACACAACAGGACTTGGCAAGATCAGATGAACCTCATGAGCATCAACACCAAGACGGTACCTGACCGAGTCAAGTTGTAGTTGCATGCTCCTTTATATGTACTCTCACAGTTTGATGTACACTAACACTTTCCATATTCATTGTTGAACTAGCACCACGACGCAAGCAGAAACAGACATCAGGGATAATGCTTGACAGATTAACAAAATCTAAAGGAGGAAGAATGGAGATCCATTTTGAGGCAGGTTTGAAAAGGCCACGTGATGCTACAGAGTCAGCCAAGTTAGTATCAGAGGCAGCCATTGCCGTTAGGTGTCATGCATGTATCCTCCCAATGCGGATCCAGTACAGGAATGAGAAAGACAATACCCAGTTTAACACCTTCCTTGACCATTCATCCGTAAGTAATGTTATTCATCGCAATTAGTAATATTGTCTTGCTCTGTCCCATAGTTTCTAGCTTCCTCCTAATAAGACTCACATTATTTTTTCCATAGATGAGGTTCAAGTTGGATCCGAAAGATGATGCAACTAAACAAGCATCCACTCATGTTTTCAGTCTGCTGCTCTGCGACAGTATCGGTACCACCTTAGAAAATCTCACTTTGAAGGCAAGGCTAACAATGAAATCGTCCAAAAATCTCTAATGGAATATATTACAGATGAAGACTGGACAACCCTCGTTAAACACTGGTCTGATCCAAAGTATCAGGTAGGCTATATGTATTTGATCAGACCACATATTGAACTTGTATTTATGCATGTGCCTTACAAGTGTATCTTCTTCTAGGCTAGCTGTTTGAAGAACAAGACCAACTGTTCTAAAGTGAAATTCCAACAGACAACAGGATCTCGTAGCTATATTGCACATTGTGAGGCTCTTGTAAATAGCTGCTACTTCCTTCTTTTTTCTGTGCCAAATTATCGTATCTATATTGACTTGTTCCAAATACAGAGGAAAGCCTGTGCGGACCAAAAAGAACCTGAACCGAATGTAGTGCAAATCTTCAAGGATTGCCACACCTGCAAGATGAAGGGCATGACCACACCAGTTCAAGCCGCTATTGTAAGTCCTTACTCCTCCTGCCTTTGAACTGATTGGTACTGTGATGTGTTCATTTAACTACTTGGTTTGCAGCCAATATCAGTTACTCTGTTCACTTTTATACACAGTTGTCTTAACGTATCATTTCACCTTACATGGTTTAAATGAGATGAAGGATATTGTTTTGGTCTTGATCTGTAATCTAGTTGTTATGTTCACGTGCGCACACAATGATAAAATAGCATGTTTGTTTTATATCTGTTTGCCCATGATATGAATGTTGTCATACTATGTTCATCCTACTTTAAACCATGTCTCTTTATCCTTAGATGTCAACAAATGTGAGGAAATAGACAATACAGTAGGCATTCTACATGGACATATGTTCCGAAAGTTATTTTATTATGTAGTTGGCACTACAATACATGCTAATGTATTACAGTAGTTCACCAAAATAAGTTATGTATAAATGTGTAACCTACTTTGTTTGTTTTTGCCTCATTAGTAACTTATCTGGTACACTAATCTACAAGTTCAAACTTTCAGGAAGCTATGGAACAAATGATTGAACAGCCACAACCACCTGCAGGTGACGAGGCTACCACAGGCACAATGTCACCTCTTGCTGCAGTGCGTTAGTATCTCTCCACTAACAGTGCAAAAAGCACCTTCCTGCGTAATTCTGGGCTGGTTGTCAAGGTAACCTCGTCCAAATTGCCTACTGAACAAAATCTTCCTGCTAGACAGAGTGATATATCTGTGCTCCAGACACAAGTCCAATCCCTAATGGACGTCGTTTTGGAAACAAGAATAGCGGTTGACAAATGTTGTCAAGATATGAATGGTTTTGAAACCATACTATCAGACATTCGCTTCATTGTTCAAGAGCAATGGCAGAAAAAGGTGAAGATCATGCTGCTCCATCAGATTCTATAGCCTGAAACATTAGCACTCAGGTCAAATGATCTGGGCTTTTATACATCTGATGGTGCTTTTATCTGCAAGGACTGTAAACTTTATGCCAACATGCCTTTTGTTGTATGGTTGGAATTTATTTTGTTGTGATACAACATTTATGATGCTGCCAAAGGCTACGATAATTACGACACTATTTTTGTATAGTGTAGGTTTATCTTAGTAATGTATTCGGCCGAAAGCTTCGTAGGAGCCCAACATGCCAACATTCGTCGGGCCCATCCCAATTGGGCTAAAAACGATTATGGGCCGAAATTTGCATGTAGCCCACTAAAAATATCTGGGCCTAAATCAGCATAAGATTTAATATTTTTCTGGTAGGCATGTTCCCATAGTGGGCCTTTAACAGGCCTAAACATAATTTGGGCCCTCAGTAACAATAGGCCGTTTACAGGTGTAAATATCTCGAGCCCATAAAAAACATGGGTCTTTAAAAGACCGAAAGTGAGATTGGGCCCTGATTGTGCCAAATAACCCACTGGTCTTAGCAGGCCGAAATGGTGGCCCATTTACAATGCGGATCTTTCACAAGCCGAAATTCAGACAGGTTGTAAATGCGCCGACCTAATACACGGGCCTTTAACAGGCTGGAAGTTCGGTCGGGCTAGATTATCGTCATTTTTATATGGGTCGTTAATGGGCCCGATGTGACGTTGGGCCACATATGGCCCATGGATTTCGTCCGACGTTAACAGGCCGAAAATCACAACAGGCCAAAAGTGGCCCAAATCTATAGTGGGCCTCTAACAGGCCAAATGTCAGACATGGCCGAATATGACCCAAATCCTTCACAGTCGTTTATGGGCCGAAAGTTTCAATGGCCTGTAAATGGGCCCAAATGAAGTAGGACCTTTAACAGGACGGAAATACACCGGACCGTAATTCGGCCCATATACTTAGTGGACTGTTAACGGGCCAGATTTGACACTAGTCGTACGGGCCTTAACTAAGAATGTTGGGCCTTAAGCTGGGCCAGACCATTATGGTCTGCAAAATCTTGTGGGCCTTTAGCTGGGCTAGCCCATTGTGGTCAGCTAAATCTTGTGGGCCTTTAGCCGGGCCGGCCCATTATGGTTTGCAAAATCTTGTGGGCCTTTAGCTGGGCCGGCCCATTATGGTCCGCTAAATCTTGTGGGCCTTTAGTTGGGACAGCTCATTTAAACTTTATGGGCCACTTTTGGGCCCGTCCACGTGTCAACATATCATAGGCCCATCTCGACCGTTGGATGAGTGACACCTGTGCGGACCTCATAGCTTAACGGCGTCCCGTTACGGTGGATGCCACGTATCGGTCACCCTTGACGAAAGCAGTTCTATGACACGTGATTTATCGTCATGGAAGGGGACACTTCCGTGATGATAATTTTGGTAATGTCATGGAACACTTCTACGACAGCACAGGTATGACTATCTTCATTCTGTCATAAATTTGTCATGGATGTACATGCATGACAGAAAACGTGACCTACTGTGACAAACACGTATCATCCCGAAAGTGTATTTTTTTGTAGTGATAGCTCTTGCGTCCTGCAGCTCCTGAGTGACCTCGGTGATGAACTCCTTAGCGGTGGGCGCTCCTCGCCCGATATCCTCCTGAGGGAAACATGCCGCAAAGCATGCCTCCACGTGGTGCCCGAGTGCCTCTCTCGTGATGTTGGCTAGGTCTGAGGCCCTCCAGAAGAGAGCCCCCGAGCCCTGCCCGAGGAGGGCGCCGGGCGCGCCTTCCTATGCAAGGGAGGGAGGCGCCCCAGGCGCGGGCGCTGATCCTGATGTTGCATTGCCAGAGTTTCCGCTCCCCTGAGGCCCTACGTGGAGTAGCTGCTTCTTCTTCTTGGGGACGGCCTCAGGAGGGTACTACGCTGCATTGTCGTCGGGGTCTTCGATTGATGCAGCTTGGAAGGCGCGCGCGAGGGAGCACACTGCATCTCTTTCTTCGCATGGGACGGTGATGATCCCGCCGCTTCCTGGCATCTTGAGGACGTTGTAGCCATGGTGTGTCACTGCCATGAACTTGGCCAGGGCCGGATACCGGAGGATGGCATTGTATGGCAGACAGATGTGAGCAACGTCGAAGTCGATGAGCTCGGTGCGGTAGTTGTCGCTTTGTTCGAAGGTGACTGGAAGGCGGACCTGCCCTATCGGGGTGGTGGAGCCGTCGGTCACCCCTAAGAAGGGCTTGGTAGGCTGAAGCTGATCGTATGGTACTTGGAGGCTGTCGAACGTCTCGACGGACAGGACGTTAAGCCCTGCGCCGCTGTCAATGAGGGTCTTGCTGATTTGCACGTTGCTGATGACAGGTGAGCAGAGCATCAGGAGGGTGCTAGCGGTGGCCGCGCACTTGAGCTGGTCTGCTAAGCTGAAAGTGATGGCGCACTTGGACCACCTAAGCGGGCGTGTGGCCTCGAGCCTGGGAAGGGCTGCATTCACCTCGTGAGCAAACTGTTTGAAGATGCACTGAGAGGCCGGGGCTTGAGCTCCCCCAAGATGCAGGCGATGGCACGCGGTTCCTGGAAGCCCCCATCCCCCTCGTCCTGATGGTGGTCGTCGTTCCTTCTTGGTGGTGGCGGCAGCGGAGGGAGGCCAACATTGCCCTAAGGGCGATCCTCGCGAGGTTGGTCCCTCCATGCGCCCTCACGAGGCTGGTCCTGCCAGCTGTTCTCACGAGGCCGGTCGCGCCACTCCTGGTGAGGGTCGCGGTCGTCCCAGCATCTTCCGCCTCGTCCTCCTCCTCGGCTGTACCCCCGGTCGTTGCGCTCGGGGAGTCGACCGAGGCGTCCATCACGAATGGCCCTGAGCTCTTGACAGTCATTGGTGTTGTGGATGTGTATATTGTGGAAGGCGCAGAACGGTCGGCCGCTCTTGGACGACTCGGGAAGGTCCCGTCCGCGCTTCGTGTCTGGCTCCGCCGCGAGCACGGCTACTCCCTTGCGCTTCACGTCCTTGGCCTTGGCCTTCTTCTCCTCTGGGTCAGTAGCCGAGAGCTCAAGGCGGGAAAGGCACCCTTCCTCAGCTCTTGCGCACTTTTTCGCCAGGTTCAACAGGTCCAAGGTCGTGCACAACTCCTCGTGGATGGCGAGCTCCTCCTTCATCTTGACATCGCGGACGCCATCGGAAAACGCGGAGATGATGGCCTCGTCCGTCACCTTGGGGATCTTGAGGCGAACGTTGTTGAAGCGCTGGATGTATTTCTACAGGGTCTCCCATGGCTGCTACTTGATGCGGCGCAGGTCGCCCGCGGCCGGAGGGCGGTCGCGAGTGCACTAGAAGTTGGCGATGAAGCGGTCGCGCATCTCGTTCCAGGAGGAGATCGAGCCAGGGGGGCAGGTTCAGGAGCCACGAGCGAGCGCCATCCTTGAGAGCCATGGGGAACCAGTTCGCCATGACTTTTTCATCGCCGTTGGCCGCCTCGATGCTCAGCTCGTAGAGCTGCAGGAACTCCGCAGGGTCGGGGGTGTCGTCGTAGCGAGGAGGCAGGTCTGGCTTGAACTTGCCCGGCCAGGCGACGCTACGCAGCTCAGGGGTGAAGGCACGGCAACCTGCGGTGGCCACCGGGGCCCTTTGCTGAAGCAGAGCCTGCCCCTGGTGCTCGTGCGCCACCGCTGCAGGCGGCACGTGGTCTTGTCGCAGTGGTGCCGGGAGCGCGGGCGCGTTCTCTCGCAGTCGGGGAACTTCTTGGCAGATGGGTCGCGCCAGGGGGGCGCGCGCCTTGGCGCCAGGACGTCGTCTTGGTGCAGAGGTGGTGGAGGCGCTCTGTGAGCCACGTCGCCCGCGGTTGGCGGAGGGCGAGGCAGCGAGAGAGATGGTGTAGAGGAGCCCCCTGCGGCACTGACAAGCTCGGCGATGCAATCCAGCCAGTCCTCGTAGAGGTCGTCGACTGGGCGGTAGTGCAGCAGCTCGCGTGCCATGAGCAGTGCATCCTACGCGTTCGTGGGAGCGCGACGAGCGTGAGACAATGAGCTGGCCGGGGTCAGCGACGGAGTGGCGGTGCAGCCGTCCCGCCGCACCAAGGGGTGCAGCGAGGACGCTTGCTGCTCGTTTCCCGCTGGGCCGGTCGCGGCGTTGGCGGAGGGCGACAGGGAACGACTGGGAGGCCCGCCGACAGGAGCGGTCTAAGCCACGCGGGCGGCGAGGGCGGCCCGACACTCAGCGCGAGCTCGACGGGCGTCCGCCATGGATGCGACGAAGCGACGGGGCGCAGATCGGCGGAAAGAAAGCTTCGGTGCACCCCTACCTGGCGCGCCAAATGTTGGATTACGGGTTTAGGCAAAACCCTTGAGGTTCGAACACTGGGGTGCGCACGAAGATCTCTCCCTATCTAATTACGCCCTCACCCTCACCATGATCTCAAAGCCTAGCTTGACGAACCCGCAGAAAGAGAGACACAAGAGTTTATACTAGTTCGGGCCACCGATGTGATGTAATACCCTACTCTAGTGTGGTGTGGTGGATTGCCTCTTGGGCTGAGGATGAACAGTTACAAGGGAAGAATAGCCTCCTCAGGAGAGGTCCTCTTGTGCTTGGTGAACTTGTGTGGTTGGTGGTGATCTAGATCGGTTCGAGTTGCCTCCTACTGTGGTGGCTAGTCCTATTTATAGAGGCCCTGGTCCTCTCCCCAAATATTGAGCTGGAAGGGATCCAACAATGGCTAAATTCGAAGTGGGACAACTAGTACAAGTTATCCTGACTAAAGGTGGTCTTCGCCTGCCAAAGGCTCGGGTGGTGACGCCGTCTTGGGCTCCACTGTGACCTCCGTCCCGTCGTCTTGCTCGTCTTGGTCTCGTTGCACCGATATGGAAACCTTTGCCTGATGCCTCGGGACTCCTCGCATGTGCTTGCCCCTTTAGCACCAAAGAGGAAGAGGGGACATTGCGTGTGCTGGCGCCCGCCTGGCTCCAGTCGTCATGGCTTGCGTCATGGGAACCTCGCGAGGTGTCTCTTGCCTTGATCTCTCCGCCCCTCGCGAGCCAGCTTGGTGAGGCAGCCCCCGAGGAGGTCTTGTGTCGTCCGCCTCGCAAGGCTTGGCCCCTCGTGAGGGTCTTGAGTGTTTGCTAGTGAAGATGGGCCGTACAGAGCCGCTGGTGGAGCCACGCCGTGGGCCGTAGGCAAGCAAGTCTGGGGACCCCCGTTCCCAGGACGCCGACAAATATGGTATGTATGTAATGGGAGGTGCAGATCACTAATGTGCACAAGTAACGTTGCCGACAATACTCAAATGGCTAGTCTCGATAGGCAAGTGACGCAAAATGGCTAGGGGTTAACAAAGCAATGGCAAGAATGAATGTACAATGACGGGATACCACGATACCAAGATGATATAGAGGTTGCCGTTCTTGCATACGGTTAGGTTGTCAAAAATGTGAAGGTGGCCGATTTCGAATCCTTGGGGAAGTTTAGCAGTGGTGTTGTCAATGGCAAATTGTTCCTAGTTAGCCGAAACACCCTAGGAAATGGAAAAACCGCAAACTCAAAATCTCAAACGGAAACTGTCAAATGGTGATAGCGAAATGCGTTGGTGGTTCCGGAGTTGACAATGCAGAAGTGGTGGTGGTTGATGAAGAAGCAACCGTCCCTAAGTAGCCAAAACACCTTAGGAGACTCAAGTCACCACTCAAGCAACCAGAAATGCTATATGGATAAAAAAGGGTTAGGTTGCGGTAAGCTATGGTGGTTTTGCGGATGATATGGTGGAGGGCCTAAGGTAAAGATGTCAAAATGTCAAAAAAATTATGGTGTAAAACGATGTTGTAACATTTCTAGATGGATGGGGGTGTCAATAGCTACTCAACGAGCTAAAGTACGTCAAAATCGGACTCCGGATGTGGAAGATATGGCCGAAACAAGAAATCGGCTGAAGCAGTTTTTGAACTAGCGGACAGTCCGGTCCTGGGTAGCGGACAGTCCGGGCTTCATCCGAAAACCTTCTGATTCAAGCGAACAGCCCGGTATTGGAGAGCGGACAGTCCGGTCCAAGAGCGGTTTTGGTCCTGTGCGAGCGGACAATCTGCTACGGGGGTGCAGACAGTCCGGTGCGAGCTGGGAAAGAACAAACTCGAAACTTCAGGCGGAAATGCATGATTTGGGGGTCAAAATTGAGGAGATTTCATGGATGGAAGGTGGGGAAACTTGTGGGGAAGCTAGATCCACTCAAAACACAACGAATCCATGGGTCAAAATGAACAAAACATCATTAAACCAACAAATCACAAAAAAATGGGGCTATTTTTTGTGGGGATTTTCGAATTTAGGATGAAATCAACAAAATTAGGCTAGAAAACAAGGGGTAGGCTCCAAATTTGTGATAAACATGGCTCATGATACCAAGATGTTGTAGGGTGGAGATCTTTCACGAATTGGAGGGTAATCCACGAAGAACACGAAGAACATGAGGGGAAATCACAAGAGGAAAACACTCAAGAACAAGCCCAATCACACATCCACTAGACTCACAATCACACAAGATCCACAAAGGTACAAGAACAACAAAGGGAAAGGTACAAGGTAAAGTTCATCCGAAAACCAAAGGAGATGAGGTCTTGATGATCTAGATAGATCCTTCCCTAGAAGGGGTCTTGAATCCCTAGGGATCTTCTCCAATGGAGGCCTTGAACTACAATGGAGCCTTCTCTCTCAAGAGGAATCCCATAAGAGGAGATACAAGAGCTAAGTGATGTCTGCTTGAACTACGTCGGTATTTCCCCAAAGAGGCAGGGATGATGCAGCATAGCAACAGTAGGTATTTCCCTCAGTGATGAGACCAAGGTTATCGAACTAGTAGGCGAACCACGCAACACTACGTGAACGGAACCTACACGCAAACAACAAATACTCACAACCCAACGTATTAAAGGGGTTGTCGAACCCTTTCGGGCAAAGACGCCAGAAATTAGCAAGTAGACGGGATAAAAATATGATAGATTGGATAAATAGATCTCGAATAAAATCAAATTAAAATAAAGTGCAGCAAGGTAGTTTTGGGTTTTGGAAATATAGATCTGAAAACAAAAGCAAATAAAAATAGATCGCAAAGGCAAATATAATAAAGAAGAGAACCAGGGGTTGTAGATTTCACTAGTGGCTTCTCTCAAGAAAATAGCAAACAGTGGGTAAACGAATTACTGTTGGGCAATTGATAAATCTTCAAATAATCATGACGATATCCAGGCAATGATCATTATATAGTCATCACGTCCAAGATAAGTAGACCGAATCCAGTCTGCATCTACTACTATTACTCCACACATCGACCGCTATCCAACATGCATCTAGTGTATTAAGTTCATGGAGAAACGGAGTAATGCAATAAGAACGAAGACATGATGTAGACAAGATCTATTTATGTAGAAATAGACCCCATCTTGTTATCCTTAATAGCAATGATACATACGTGTCGGTTCCCCTTCTATCATTGGGATCAAGCACCGTAAGATCGAACCCATCACAAAGCACATCTTCCCATTGCAAGATAAATAGATCAAGTTGGCCAAAGAAAAACCAAATATCAAAGAAGAAATATGAGGCTATAAGCAATCATGCATATAAGAGATGAAAGAAGACTCAAATAACTTTCATGGATAAAAAGATAGATCTGATCATAAATTCAAAGTTCATCGGATCCCAACAAACACACCGCAAAAAGAGTTACATCATATGGATCTCCAAGAGACCATTGTATTGAGAATCAAAAGAGAGAGAGGAAGCCATCTAGCTACTAACTACGGACCCGTAGGTCTACAACGAACTACTCACGCATTATCGGAGAGGCACCAATGAACATGATGAACCCCTCCGTGGTGATGTCTAGATTGGATCTAGTGGTTCTGGAACTTGCGGCGGCTGGAATTGATTTTCGTCGACTCCCCTAGGGTTTGTGGAATATTGGGGTATTTATAGAGCAAAGAGGTGGTGCGGGAGGCCACCAAGGTGGGCACAACCCACCAGGGCACGCCTGGGCCTCGAGGCGCGCCCTAGTGTCTTGTGCTCACCTCGGGCTCCCTCTTCGGTACTTCTTTGGCCCACTGGATGTCTTCTGGTCCAAAACAAGATCCACAAAAAGTTTCGCTGCGTTTGGGCTCCATTTGGTATTGATTTCCTGTGATGTAAAAAACATGCAGAAAACAGCAAATGGCACTGGGCACTATGTCAATAGGTTAGTACCAAAAAATGATATAAAATGACTATAAAATAATTGTAAAACATCCAATAATGATAATATAACAACATTGAACAATAAAAATTTGTAGATATGTTGGAGACGTATCAGCGTCTCCAAGCTTAGTTCCTACTCGTCCTCGAGTAGGTAAATGGTAAAAAAAGAATTTTTGATGTGGAATGCTGCCTAACATGCTTATCTCATATTCTTTTCTTTGTAACATGCAGAATCAAGGTCATCATGAAAACAAGCATGTAAATGTGAGGTAGTGATGCAAATATGTGTGGCAAGAGAATAAGCATCTACCTCATGGTCATAGCAATCATGCATAAAGCGCTTGATGAATGGTCAAGGGTAGGTATAAGAATCATTCACAACACCAAAATAAATGAAGTGTCTAAACACATGGGTCAAGTGCAAGACAATCCAAGCATAACGGGCATAGGGTGTAGTGAAGATAGTGTGGCACTCAACACAATTGAAAGGGAAATAGTTCATCATGTGTGAGGTAATCAAGTCAAGCATGTAGCGATCAATGGGGCATGGCATATGTGAAGTGATTACATTGTTGCGACCAAGCATATTATAGGAGCAAGTAATCCCAGAATTGGATGCAACACACAAGATATATATGTCATGAGGCATGGCAATGTGGAAATGATAAGTTGAAGCAAGATCTCTAGCATGTGTGCAATATGTCAGGGTGCAAGCAACACATGAAGTAGGATCCACAATATTCATTATCATAGTTTGGGGGTTCTCAAAAGAGAAGGATATCACCTTGAAAGCATATCCTTTTGCGTCCTTCACAATTCCGAAGCACAAGCAAGAGCGAGTCAGTCACAAGTGGTTCGCTCTCAAGAGCTCGAATGATCAACTCATGGGAAGTGGAAGTTGACACCAAGTCTAAGTATCCTACACATGCACAAAAGAAAGCAAACAACATATGTGCATGGTAGATAAACACATCATCCATCATGATGGTTCTCTTCTTTTGCACATAACCATTAGAAGCACAAATGCACGAATAATATGATGCAACAATGGTGATATTCATGGCACTAGGTATATGGTGCAAAGAAGTAAGACAAGCATGCTTCACAAGAAATATGTCAAAGTCTCAAATATACGGGAGAATTCTATGGGGGCAATCTCATAAGCAAGACTAAGAGCATTGTTGCACTCAGTACATGGAAAATCATCTACCAGAGAGAGGCAACACATGGAGATATATGAAAAGAAGCAATAGTAATCATGTCGGGCAAACTAGTAGAGCGAAGATGCAACACAATAGGGGAAATCATGGCAATCATGTCACATGAGAAAATAGTAGATGTAGGCAATGCGCCTGACATATCGCAAACACAAATACAAAGCAATATGAATGTATCATCGTAGGCATGGGGCACAAATGGAACATGGCAATAGCAAGCAATATCTCCACCAAGCATACAAATACACATACAAGTACTAGAATCATGAATCATGTGAGATGCAAAGCATGGGTCACCAAAGCATGTCATCCAAATGGAAATGGGCATATCATGCAAAGTGAACATGGCAATATGGGCAAAGGATATATAATGGACAATAACCCATAACTGTGTGAGGGCCATGTAGAAGAAATGCACGAAGTCATTGCGCAATGGAAATGGTGTGAAAACCAATCCACGGGATCCAAAGTTGTGGTTGCTCTCAAGAGCTCGTTTTGTCAACTCATGGGATTGTGAGGTTGAAAATATTCTTGAGTACCTACACAAAACAAAGGCAAAGGAAAAATTGTGTGTGCGTGGTATATGTACACATCATCCATTATGATGCATACGTGCATGTGTTGGTTAGCACAACATATCCAATGCTCAAATAAATGAGATGTGTGATAAAGAAACATGTCATCCATCATGATAGGTTTGTTGTTGTGTAAAGCATAATGGAGACTCATATTGTGTAATGCATCATGAGAATTATGTAGGGCAGTGTCACGGATGGTATGCATATGGTGCACACAAGGGATGGAATCACGCGAACTACATTCATGTACATGGCATGGTATATGGGATGAATTGCACAAATTTTGCAAAGGTAGCATAGCAATATCATCGCAAGAGAAGAAAAGTCCAATAACCGTCATCTTTTCATCTATGCCATAAGTGCAAATGGGATTTATTTTAACGGGATGTGCGTAGTCACTACGATGAGATTGCAAATATGACATATGGTTGATCACATGCATAGCATAGGACAAGTCAAGCGGATTATCAAACATGATGTGACCTAAAGAATTGTCACAAGAAATCCTATGTAACATGGCATCACAACTAATAGATTCCACATGGCAATCATCAAACTCAACATAAATGGGTAAATCATCACATGGGGAAGTGATACGTCTACAGCATGTATATAATTTTTTTATTGTTCCATGTTGTTATATTATCAATCTTGGATGTTTTATAATATATTTATAGTGATTTTATATCATTTTTTGATACTAACCTATTTACATAGTGCCAAATGCCAGTTGTTGTTTTCTGCATGTTTTTTACATCGCAGGAAATCAATACCAAACGGAGTCCAAATGCAACGAAATTTTACGGAGATTTTTTATGGACCAGAAGACACCCGATGGGCCAAGGCAGCACCTGGGGGGTGCTCCAAGGGGAGCACAATCCACCAGGGCGCGCCAGGAGGCCCAGGCGCGCCCTGGTGGGTTGTGCCCACCTCGGGTGCCCCCCGGACCGCCTCTTTGCACTATAATACCCCAATATTCCAGAAACCCTAGGGGAGTCGGCAAAAATAAATTCCAGCCGCTGCAGAGTCCAGAACCACCAGATCCAATCTAGACACCATCACGGAGGGGTTCACCACTTCCATTGGTGCCTCTCCGATGATGCGTGAGTAGTTCTTTGTAGACCTTCGGATCCGTAGTTAGTAGCTAGATGGCTTCCTCTCTCTCTCATTTGATTCTCAATACAATGGTCTCTTGGAGATCCGTATGATGTAACTCTTTCTACGGTGTGTTTGTTGGGATCGAATGAACTTTGAGTTTATGATCACATCTATCTTTTTATATCCATGAAAGTTATTTGAGTTTCTTTGATCTCTTATATGCATGATTGCTTATAGCCTCGTATTTCTTCTCCGATATTTGGGTTTTTTTGGCCAACTTGATCTATTTATCTTGCAATGGGAAGAGGTGCTTTGTAGTGGGTTCGATCTTATGGTGCTTGATCACAGTGACAGAAGGGGAACCGACACGTATGTATCGATGCTACTAAGGATAAAATTATGGGGGTCTATCTCTACATAGATAGATCTTTTCTACATCATGTCATCGTTTATTGCATTACTCTGTTTCTCCATGAACTTAATACACTGGATGCATGCTGGATAGCGGTCGATGTGTGGAGTAGATGCAGGCAGGAGTCGGTCTACTAATCTTGGACGTGATGCCTATGTAATGATCATTGCCTGGATATCGTCATGATTATTTGAAGTTCTATCAATTGCCCAAGAGTAATTTGTTTACCCACCGTTTGCTATTTTTCTCAAGTGAAGCCACTAGTGATACCTACAGCCCCCGGGTGTCTTTCTCATATTATTTGCCTTTGCGATCTACTTTTCCTTTGCTTTTATTTTCAGATCTATTAAACCAAAAACACAAAAATACTGTACTGCGCTTTATTCTTATTTATTTTATTTGGTGTTCGATCTATCAATCTACTACAATTTTATTCACGTATGTTTGCCCATCTTGGGGCGCCTCTACCCGAAAGGGATTGATAACCCCTTTTACACGTCGGGTTGCGAGTATTTGTCATTTGTGTGCAGGGGCTGTTTACACTATGTTGCTTGGTTCTCCTACTGGTTTGATAACCTTGGTCTCATAACTGAGGGAAATACCTAAAGCCGCTATGCTGCATCATCCCTTCCTCTTTGGGGAAATACCGACGTATCTTCAAGCCGCATCAAAAGGAATATCTAGCGTCGTTGCCAGGGAGGATCTTCAACATATACCAGGTTCCTAGTGACAAACCTCATCTCCTCGCAATTTACATTTTTGCCTTTTGCCTCTTGTTTTCCTCTCCCCCACTTCACAAAATTTGTTGTTTTATTCGCCGTCTTTTCCGTTCGCCTTTTTCTTGTTAGATCTCTTGTTTGCTATCTCTACTTGTGTTACCATGTGACTTCTATTTGCTTGCATCTTTGCTTGCTAATAATCTATTGATATAGATCCTCATCCACTTGCTAATCTTTTAAAAAGATCCAATTATGATGAACCAATTGCTAGTGAATTGAGTTCACTAGATTATCTTTATGAAGTTTTGCTTGAGATTTATGAATCTGAAAATTGTGACGAAGTGTTAACGAAGAAATTTATAAAGTGATTCATGATAGCACCTTGAATGAAAAGCATGATTGCAATGATGTTATTATAAATTCAATTAATGTCAATTGTGTTAGTGATATGCAAAACCCCAAGCTTGGGGATGCTCGTTTTGTTATGTCCGCTACTTATTGCAATGATCATGATTGGGATGATGATGATTCTTATCATCTTGATAGTTTATTTAAACCTCATGATGAATATGTTTGCAATAATATTGAAAGTGGGTCCGTAAGAGTGTTAGCTTTAAGTTAAAATAATCCCACATATTTGGAGAGTGTTCAATCTTATGAATTTTTTATGAAAGTGGGTTTGGAGAGGTCATGAATTTAATTGATGATAATCCCACTATTTTGGAAGAGTGTCAATGTTGCATGCATGTGGATCATATAGAGAATATGTTATGTGATAGTTATATTGTTGAATTTGAATATGATCCCACATATAAGTATTATGATAGAGGAATATATGGTTGTAGAAATTTTCATGTTATTAAATTTCCTCTCGTTATGTTGAGATTATCAATGTTTTATTCTTCTTCCTTGCATATGCTAGCCTTCACTTGTTTTGATAATTTGTTTGCCTATAAAATTCCTATGCATAGGAAGTATGTTAAACTTAAAAGTGATTTTTCACATGTTTCATGATGCCCTCTTTGTGTTTCAATTTTTATCTTTTGTGTGAGCATCGTTGAAATATTATGCCTAGCTAAGGGCGTAAAACTATAATGCTTGTTGGGAGGCAACCCAATGAATAAAACTTATTTGTGATTTTTGCTTTCTGTTCTTGAGTGTTTGCACAATTATGCTACTGTTATGATTGTGTTTTTTGTGTTTTAGTTAGTGTTTGTGCCAAGTAAAGCCTTTAGGATCTTCTTGGGTGATATTTGTTTGATCTTGCTGAAAAACAGAAATTTTTGCGCTCACAAAAACAATTCTCATTTTTTACAAGAGCGTGATAAATTGCCAGTACTTTTTGCATAAGATTAATATACAAATTGGTCAGGCCATCGTAATTATTCAGAATTTTTGGAGTTTCATAAGTATTCGAAATATCTAGATTGCTACAGACTGTTCTATTTTTGACAGATTATGTTTTCTTTGCGTTGTGTGCTTGTTATGATGGCTCTGTGGTTTTCTTTGATGATTTTTTGCCATAGAAAAGTTGGAATATAGTAGATATAATGCAAGAACAAAATATAAATTGGTTTCCTACAGTACTTATAGTAGTGATTTAGTTTCTTATACTAACGGATCTCATGAAGGTTTTGTTCAATTTTGTGTGATTGAAGTTTTCAAGTTTTGGGTTATCTTACGATGGATGAAGGAATAAGGAGTAAGAAGAGCCTAAGCTTGGGGATGCCCTGGCATCCCAAGCTATTATCCAAAATAGAGCAAGCAACTAATCTTGGGGATGCCCCGAGTGGCATCCCCTCTTTCTACTAACGGCCATCGGTATTTTACTCGAAGCTATATTTTTATTCATCACATACTATGTGTTTTTCTTGGAGCGTCTTGTATGATATGAGTCTTTGCTTGTTTTATTCTATGTTTTAAGTCTTGATTCTTTCCTGGGCACACCTATTTGAGAGAGCCAAAATTATGTCATGACTTGTTAGAATTGCTCTCTTTGCTTCACTTGAATTTTTATGAGCTATGGACTTGCTCTAGTGCTTCACTTATATATTTTTTAGCACGGTGTGCTTTAGTATTTTTGATGAAATGCTCTCTTGCTTCACTTAGATTTATTTGATAGTTAGTAAAATTTTCAAGAAATTCTCTCTTGCTTCACTTAAATTAATTTGAGAGAAAGAAATATTATGCTCATGATCTTCACTTATATTTGTTTGAGCTTATCAAAAGCAACATATGAAAATTAGTTCCAAAATAATAGAAATCCAAGAAGGATATAATAAAAACTTTCATGAAGATCACTGGACAAAATAAATTTGATTCTTAGCAATAGTTTTAGATATGATGATGTGATATGTGAGTCATGTTGATGAGTAATTATGCTTTAGTAAGAATATTGGTGTCAAGGTTTGTGATTCCCTATGCAAGCACGAAAGCCAATGATTATGCAATGAAATTATATCCTACTTGTGGTGCATTATTCGGTGTTAATTATGCTTAATGCTTTCCTATGAGATTATTCGTTTCTTGGTTGGTCGCTTCTCAATCTTTTGCTAGCCTTCCTTTTGCACTAAGTATGATCACTACTTGTGCATCCAAAAACCATTAAACTAGTTTTGCACATGAGTCCACTATATCTACCTATATGTGGTATTCTTTTGCCGTTCTAAGCAAATTTGTATGTGCCATCTCTAATTTTCAAAACAAACTTCTCTTTTGTGTGTTCATACCGCTCGCGAGGCGGTGAGGGGTGGCTAATATTTTCCATGCTAGATGTGTTATTTCACGATGAGTGTTTATTCACTTGTCATTGCATGAGAGTAAGGCCAAGGTTTTAGGGATGCCCAGTCCCGAAATGAAAAATGAATTTACTTTATGTTTTCAAATAATAAAATCCTTGGAAAGTGTTGGTATGGAAGGCAACCGTGGATTCGTCTAGCCATGGAAAGTGAAAGTTTGGTGGAAAAAGGAATAAACTTTATTTTCTATTTGGGAACCCCCTATGATATATCTAGCATGGAAAGTGTTGGGAACTCTAAGTCGTTTTCGTTGGTGGGAAGGACACACCTCCCAAAATGTTTTTATCTCTAAGTTTTTCGCTTTGAGCTCTGGTACCTCTACAAATCCCTACTTCCCTTTGCGAAGGGCCTTTCTTTTACTCTATGCAATTTTTATTTTGAATTTGAGTCTCCATCTTCTCTTATAAAGCACCAACTAGGAGTCACTATGATCGTACTTGAGCATTGGGTGTAGTTAATATTCAAGTGTGTTTCATGAATGGATCAATGATTGAGCATAATGGGCCAGGGATAGCTTATTTTAGCGTTGATATTTTGAAAGAAATGGTTGCTTGTTGATATGCTTGAGTATTTAAGTTGTCATGTCAAAACTAGACTATTTTTTTTAATATTGTCAAAACTAGACTATTGCTTTGAACAATATAAAATTCCAAATGTCCATGCTATAAAGAAAAGAAATATGAGATGACATGTTCGGCAGCATTCCACATCAAAAAATCTGTTTTTATCACTTACCTACTCGAGGACGAGCAGGAGTTAAGCTTGGGGATGCTGATACGCCTCCAACGTATCTATTTCCATGATGTTATATTATCAATCTTAGATGTTTTATAATCATTTTATATCATTTTTGGTACTAATTTATTGACATAGTGCCAAGTGCCAATTGTTATTTTCTGCATGTTTTTTACATCGCAGGAAATCAATACCAAACGGAGTCCAAATGCAACGAAACTTTACGGAGATTTTTTATTGACCAGAAGACACGCAATGGGCCAAGGCAACACCTGGGGGTGGTCTGAGGGGAGCACAACCCACCAGGGCGCGCCAGGAGGCCCAGGCATGCCCTAGTGGGTTGTGCCCACCTTGGGTGCCCCCCGGACCGCCTCTTTGCTCTATAAATACCCCAATATTCCAGAAAACCTAGGGGAGTCGACGAAAATCAATTCCAGCCGCTGCAGAGTCCAGAACCACCAGATCCAATCTAGACACCATCACAGAGGGGTTCACCACTTCCATTGGTGCCTCTCCGATGATGCGTGAGTAGTTCTTTGTAGACCTTCGGGTCCGTAGTTAGTAGCTAGAGGGCTTCCTCTCTCTCATTTGATTCTCAATACAATGGTCTCTTGGAGATCCATATGATGTAACTCTTTTTGCGGCGTGTTTGTTGGGATCGGATGAACATTGAGTTTATGATCATATCTATCTTTTTATATCCATGAAAATTATTTGAGTTTCTTTGATCTCTTATATGCATGATTGCTTATAGCCTCGTATTTATTCTTCGATATTTGGGTTTTGTTTGGCCAACTTGATCTATTTATCTTGCAATGGGAAGACGTGCTTTGTAGTGGGTTCGATCTTACGGTGCTTGATCCTAGTGACAGAAGGGGAACCGACACGTAGGTATCGTTGCTACTAAGGATAAAACGATGGGGTCTATCTCTACATAGATAGATATTGTCTACATCATGTCATCGTTCTTATTGCATTACTCTGTTTCTCATGAACTTAATACACTAGATGCATGCTGGATAGCGGTCGATGTGTGGAGTAATAGTAGTAGATGCAGGCAGGAGTCGGTCTACTAATATTGGACGTGATGCCTGTGTAATGATCATTGCCTGGATATTGTCATGATTATTTGAAGTTCTATCAATTGCCCAACAGTAATTTTTTTACCCACTGTTTGCTATTTTTCTTGAGAGAAGCCACTATTGAAGCCCACGGCCCCCGGGTCTCTTTCTCATATTATTTGCCTTTGTGATCTACTTATCCTTTGCTTTTATTTTTAGATCTATTAAACCAAAAATACAAAAATACCTTGCTGCGTTTTATTCTTATTTATTTTTATTTTTGCGTTCGATCTATCAATCTACTACAATTTTATTCACATATGTTTACCTATCTTGGGGTGCCGCTACCCGATATATTGGAAAATAAAGATTGCAAAATAAACAAATAGTAAACTAAAATTATATATTAGAAACTTATATGATCTAAAGTAGAACCGGGGGCCATAGGTTTCACTAGTGGCTTCTCTCATGATGGCATATATTACGGTGGGTGAACAAATTACTGTCGAGCAATTGATAGAAAAGCGCATAGTTATGAGAATATCTAGGCATGGTCATGAACATAGGCATCACTTCCGTGTCAAGTAGACCGAAACGATTCTGCATCTACTACTATTACTCCACACATCGACCGCTATCCAGCATGCATCTAGAGTATTAAGTTCATAAGAACAGAGTAACGCATTAGGCAAGATGACATGATGTAGAGTGATAAACTCAAGCAATATATATAAACCCCATATTTTTATCCTCGATGGCAACAACACAATACGTGCCTTGCTGCCCCTACTGTCACGGGGAAAGGACACCGCAAGATTGAACCCAAAGCTAAGCACTTCTCCCATTGCAAGAAAGATCAATCTAGTAGGCCAAACTAAACCGGTAATTCGAAGAGACTTGCAATGATATCAAATCATGCATATAAGAATTCAGAGAAGAAACAAATATTGTTCATAGATAATCTTGGTCATAAACCCATAATTCATCGGATCTCGGCAAACACACTGCAAAAAGTATTACATCGAATAGATCTCCAGGAAGATCGAGGAGAACTTTGTATTGAGATCCCAAGAGAGAGAAGAAGCCATCTAGCTAATAACTATGGACCCGAAGGTCTGTGGTAAACTACTCACACATCATCAGAGAGGCTATGGCGTTGATGTAGATGCCCTCCGTGATCTAATCCCCCTCTAGCAGATCGCCGGAAAAGGCCCCAAGATGGGATCTCACGGGTACAGAAGGTCGCGGTGGTGGAAAAGTGGTTTCGTGGCTCCCCTGGATGTTTTCAGGGTATAAGAGTATATATAGGCGAAAGAAGTAGGTCGGTGGAGCTACGAGGGGCCCACAAGGGTGGGGGCGCGCCCTCCTGCCTCGTGGACGCCTCGTTGCGTCTCTAACTTCCACTCCAAGTCTCCTAGATTGCGTTTGTTCCAAGAAAGATCCTCGCGAAGGTTTCATTCCGTTTGTTATTCCTTTTCTGCGAAACACTAGAATAGGCAAAAAACAACAACTGGCACTGGGCCTCCGGTTAATAGGTTAGTCCCAAAAATATTATAAAGAGCATATTAAAACCCATTAAACATCCAAAACAGATAATATAATAGCATGGAACAATAAAAAATTATAGGTACGTTGGAGACGTATCAGTATCCCCAAGCTTAATTCCTGCTCGTCCTCGAGTAGGTAAATGATAAAAACATAATTTTTGATGTGGAATGCTACCTAACATATTTTCAATGTAATTTTATTTATTGTGGCATGAATGTTCAGATCCGAAAGATTCAAGACAAAAGTTTAGTATTGACATAAAAATAATAATACTTTAAGCATACTAACCAAGCAATTATGTCCTCTTGAAATAACATAGCCAAAGAAATCTCATCCTACAAAATCATATAGTTTGGCCATGCTTCATTTTCGTCACATGAAATGCTCTCATCATGCACAACCCCGATGACAAGCCAAGCAATTGTTTTATACTTTAGTATTCTCAAACTTTTCCAACTTTCACGCAATATATGAGCGCGAGCCATGGACATAGCACTACGGGTGGAATAGAATATGATGATGGAGGTTGTGTGGAGAAGATAAAAAAGGAGAAATTCTCACATCGACGCGGCTAATCAACGGGCTATAGAGATGCCCATCAATTGATGTCAATGCGAGGAGTAGGGATTGCCATGCAACGGATGCACTAGAGCTATAAGTGTATGAAAGCTCAACAAAAGAAACTAAGTGGGTGTGCATCCAACTCGCTTGCTCACGAAGACCTAGGGCATTTTGAGGAAGCCCATCCTTGGAATATACAAGCCAAGTTCTATAATGAAAATTTTCTACTAGTATATGAAAGTGACAAAATAAGAGACTCTCTATCATGAAGATCATGGTGCTACTTTGAAGCAGAAGTGTGGAAAAAGGATAGTAACATTGTCCCTTCTTTCTTTTTCTCTCATCATTTTTTTGGTGGGCTTCTTTGGCCTCTTTTTTTATTTGGGCTTCTTTGGCCTCTTTTTTTTCGTCCGGAGTCTCATCCCGACTTATGGGGGAATCATAGTCTCCATCATCCTTTCCTCACATGGGACAATGCTCTAATAATGAAGATCATCACACTTTTATTTACTTACAACTCAAGAATTACAACTCGATACTTCGAACAAAATATGACTCTATGTGAATGCCTCCGGCGGTGTACTGGGATATGCAATGAATCAAGAGTGACTTGTATGAAAAATGAATGGTGGCCTTGCCACAAATACGATGTCAACTACATGATCATGCAAAGCAATATGACAATGGTGGATCGTGTCATAATAAACGGAACGGTGGAAAGTTGCATGGCAATATATCCTGGAATGGCTATGGAAATGCCATAATAGGTAGGTATGGTGGCTGTTTTGAGGAAGATATAAGGAGGCTTATGTGTGATAGAGCGTATCATATCACGGGTTTTGGATGCACCGACGAAGTTTGCACCAACTCTCGAGGTGAGAAAGGGCAATGCACGGTACCGAAGAGGCTAGCAATGATGGAAGGGTGAGAGAGTGTATAATCCATGGACTCAAATTAGTCATAAAGAACTCACATACTTATTGCAAAAATCTACAAGTCATCAAACCCAAAGCACTATGCACATGCTCCTAGGGGGATAGATTGGTAGGAAAATACCATCGCTCGTCCCCGGCCGCCACTAGTAAGGAAAGCAATCAAAGAACACCGCATGCTTCAAATTTGTCACACAACGGTTACCATACGTGCATGCTACGGGACTTGCAAACCCCAACACAAGTATTTCTCAATTTCACAATTACTCAACTAGCACGACTCTAATATCACCATCTTTATATCTCAAAACAATTATCAAGTATCAAACTTCTCATAGTATTTAATGCACTCTATATGAAAGTTTTTATTATACCCATCTTGGATGCCTATCATATTATGACTAACTTTATAGCCAAAGCAAATTACCATGCTGTTCTAAAAGACTCTCAAAATAACATAAGTGAAGCATGAGAGATAAATAATTTCTATAAAATAAAATCACCACCGTGCTCTAAAAAGATATAAGTGAAGCACTAGAGCAAAATTATCTAGCTCAAAAGATATAAGTGAAGCACATAGAGTATTCTAATAAATTCCGATTCATGTGTGTGTCTCCAAAAGATGTGTACAGATAGGATGATTGTGGTAAACTAAAAAGCAAAGACTCAAATCATACAAGACGCTCCAAGCAAAACACATATCATGTGGTGAATAAAAATATAGCCTCGAGTAAAGTTACCGATAGACGAAGACGAAAGAGGGGATGCCTTCCGGGGCATCCCCAAGCATAGGGTTTTGGTTGTCCTTGAATTTTAGCTTGGGGTGCCTTGGGCATCCCCAAGCTTAGGCTCTTGCAACTCCTTATTCCAAAATCCATCAAATCTTTACCCAAAAACTTGAAAACTTCACAACACAAAACTTAAACAGAAAATCTCATGAGCTCCGTTAGTGTAAGAAAACGAACCACCACTTTAAGGTACTGTAATGAACTCATTATTTATTTATATTGGTCTTAAACATATTGTATTCCAACTTATCTATGGTTCATATCCCCTGATACTAGCCATAGATTCATCAAAATAAGCAAACAACACACGAAAAATAGAATCTGTCAAAAACAGAATAGTCTGTAGTAATCTGTGTCAAACGAATACTTATGTAACTCCAAAAATTCTGAAATAAATTGGTGGACATGAGGAATTTGTCTATTAATCATCTTCAAAATGAATCAACCTAAAAGCACTCTCCAGTAAAAAATGACATCTAATCTCGTGAGCGCTAAAGTTTCTGTTTTTTTACAGCAAGATTGCAAAGACTTCACCCATGTCTTCCCAAAGGTTCTACTTGCCACAAACACTAATTAAAACATAAAACCATATCTAAACAGAGGCTAGATGAATTGTTTATTACTAAACAGGAACAAAAGGCAAGGAACAAAAATAAAATTGGGTTGCCTCCCAACAAGCGCTATCGTTTAACGCCCCTAACTAGGCATTGATAATTTTAATGATGCTCACATCAAAGACAAGAATTAAAGCACAAAGAGAGCATCATAGAACATGTGATAAACACATATAAGTCTAACATACTTCCTACGCATAGGCATTTTATAAGCAAACAAATTATAGCAAGCAAAAATTAGCATATGCAAGGAAGAAGAAAGAGACGATAGCAATCTCAACATGACGAGAGGTAATTTAGTAAGATAAAATTTTCTACAACCATATTTTCCTCTCTCTCATAATAATTACATGTAGCATCATAGGAAAATTCAACAAAATAGCTATCACGTAACATATTCTCAACATGATCCACATGCATGCGAAGTTGACACTCTTCCAAAATAGTGGGATTATCATTAACTAAAGTCATGACCTCTCCAAACCCACTTTTATAAAAAATACCATAAGATTGAACATTCTCCAAATATGTGGGATCTAAAGTTGACACTCTTCCAAACCCACTTTCAATATTATTGCAAACACTATTATCAATCTCATATTCATCATGGGGCTTAAACAAATTTTCAAGATCATAAGAAGAATCACCCCAATCATGATCATTGCCACAAGTAGTGAACATAACAAAACTAGCATCCCCAAGCTTAGGGTTTTGCATACTATTAGCACAATTGACATCAAGAAAATTTATAATGAGATTATTGCGATCATGCTTTTCATCGAAGGAACTATCAAGTATGGGTGCAATAGCAACGATCTCATGTTTAACATAAGGAACCATAGAAAATTCGTCTTCACAAATATTGGCATCGTGGCCACAATAATAGCAAGCATCATGCTCATCAAGGGATATTTCAACCAAATCATCAGAATCATAATTATCTATAGATTCATGCATATCATTATTTTCTTCCAAAGCAACGGTCATAAATTCTTTGACATAGACATTATGGGCATAGTTTTCATAGCAATATTTAAGTATGTCAAAATTTTCAGATTTGTAGAGAGTAATATCATACTTTTCAATCGAAGAAGCAACTTCATAAGCACCCTTAAAAACAACAAATTCTTCAATTTGTTCGATATCATAGTAACTATAAACACCCTTTGCATAAGAAGATAAGATTTCATTATCATTCAACTCACATAGGTAGGGAAGGTGTTTTTTAGGGTTCTTAGAGCAACAAGTAAAATCATAAATTTCACAAAGATTCCAAGCATAGCATAGCAAGCTATTTATTTGATACCATAAGAGCTTCCCTTTTTTAGACAAACGATGTCGCACAAAATGAGCATGCTCATCTTAAGATTTTCCCTCAACTAAACTAGTTGGGGTTTCAGCACGAGCACATATAGATCGAAGATAATCCAAGTAGAACACTTTAAGTGGATCCATATCAATAGATTTTTAGCAAGCAAATAGAAGGCACATGGAAACACAAACAAAAAAAGACATACGGGAAGAAGGCGAAGAAAAGGAAAAGGTGAAGTGGGGGAGAGGAAATTGAGAGGCAAATGGAAAATAATGTAATGCGAGGGATAAGAGTTTGTGATGGGTACTTGGTATGTCTTGACTTGAGCGTAGATCTCCCCGGCAACGATGCCAGAAATCCTTCTTGCTACCTCTTGAGCATGCGTTGGTTTTCCCTTGAAGAGGGAAGGATGATGCGGCAAAGTAGCGTAAGTATTTCCCTCAGTTTTTTGAGAACCAAGGTATCAATCCAATAGGAGACTACACGCAAGTCACCTAGTACATGCACAAACAATCAAGAACCTTGCAACCAACGCGATAAAGGGGTCGTCAATCCCTTCACGGCCACTTGCAAAAGTGAGATCTGATAAAGTTAATAAGATAATTATTTTTGGTATTTTTGTTGTATAGATTGGAAAATAAAGATTGCAAAATAAACAAATGGTAAACTAAAATTATAGATCAGAAACTTATATGATGTAAAGTAGACCTGGGGGCCATAGGTTTCACTAGTGGCTTCTCTCATGATAGCATATATTACGATGGGTGAACAAATTACTGCCGAGCAATTGATAGAAAAGCGCATAGTTATGAGAATATCTAGGCATGATCATGAACATAGATATCACGTCTGTGTCAAGTAGACCGAAACGATTCTACATCTACTACTATTACTCCACACATCGACCGCTATCCAGCATGCATCTAAAAAACATGCAGAAAACAACAACTGGCACTGGGCACTATGTCAATAGGTTAGTACCAAAAATGACTATAAAATGATTGTAAAACATCCAAGAATGATAATATAACAATATGGAACAATCAAAAAATATATATACGTTGGAGACGTATCACTAAGCTCTAATGTCTAGATCTATTCTTAGCTTCCTAAAATGGAGGAGAGGGAGGGATATATATATAGGTCCAAGGCAAGGAAGGGGTAAGTGAGGGCGAAATGGTAAAGTTACATGGGCCTTGCCCAAATTCGGCCCGTAGATGCACTACCGGACAGTCCGGTGGAAATAGAAAATTTTGGGCGTCCAGAAATTGTACTACCAGACTATCTGCTTGGGGGGCTGGACTGTTCGGTAGTGCAATTTCTACACAGACCAAAACTACTCTCTAGATGGACCGGACAGTCTGGTAGTGGAAATATTTGCACCTTCTTCTTCCGTCGTCGCTTCTTCCCTCGCGGACGGTGTAGGCATACACTTGCTCTTGCACTCCTCCTCGTCATCCATGGTGCTCCGATGATACCTATGCACGCACACAAGAGGAGTGTCAAGTAGTATACCATCCTCGATGGGTCAAGTGAACACATGTAAAGGAGATGATTCACCTTTGTGTATGTGAAGTAGATGTCGCATGTGTCACTAGCCAAACGAAGTCTTCACATGGTGATGTCTGTAGGATGCTCTGCATCACTTTGTGTATCCAAAGTCTGACCTTACCTGATGACCATGTCAATGCTATCCCGGAGCATGACGGTGGTACTCAAACATCAACAAGAACATTGGTAGCATAATGCTGAATGTTTCTTGATCAACTATCCAAACACCATTGTATGAGTAACATCATGAGTTTCCTCGCCCCTTTCCCCTAGATTGTTATCTACTTGTTGTCCTGTCATGTATATCCTACTCTGCTTATTCTTGTGAAGGATATACTTGTAACACCCCCAATGTCATGCTACAGTAACCCTATCTGATTTAAGCTAATCATTTTTTCAAACAATGCTTAATCAGCTTTGATCAATATCCCATTTGAAATTCCAGCCAATTTAAATTCAAGTGAAGTTTGAAGTTGCTCAAAAGTTGCTGGAAAAATGTTCATCATTTGTCAAAAATTCCATAACAATTATTTGTTGAGGAACACAACATCACTTTTGTGCAAAGATGAGCATTGGCAATTATAACAGCACAAATTCAGCATTTTTAAATGCTATCCTATTTATGAAAAATATCAAATGAATTCTTCTGGTCTCCAAAATATTGGTGGCACCGTCTATAATCACCAGGGAATTAATGGGACTCCTCCCAAATTTTTTTCTAAGTGAAATAGTTGACCAAATAATTCCCTTTCTCTCTGTTAATAAATAAAAGCTAAAACAGAAAGAAGAAATAGAAAAGGCCTAAACGCTACTGTAGGGCTGGGCCTCTAGTTCTACAGTGCGACGCAACCCACCGGGGCCGGCCTTTCCCTTACCTCCCGCCAGCTACAGAGAGAGGCTGAAGGCCATGGCCAGTGCCCGACCCCCCCTCGCCACTGTAGTTTCCCCCGGTTGGACAAGAAGAACCCCATGTTCCTTCTCGCTCCCTCCCCGAACCCTAGATCCACTAGCTCCCTTCTCCTCGCTCCCCTCCTCGATCTAGACCCCGCGCTCGAAACCACCGTAGCCGCGCCATCGACATTCTCACAGTCGGCATCGTCCCCGAGCCCCGTGAGGCTGCCCAAGGGACGCACGTCGTCGTCCTCGGCCTCGTCGTAGCAGGAGCCGTCGCGGATCATCGCCGAGCCGTCCCCCTTTGCCCGTCTCCTTCAACTCCAGCCTCTGCGCATCGCCGTTCACTTGGCTCCATCCCGACCCCTTCCGGCCGTTCCGAGCTCACCACCGACACCCTTCCTGGTGAGCCACGTCGTTCCCTCCCTGTTTCCTCGTTGGTTCCATCATCGCCCGTCGCCACCACCACCGAGTCGTGCTCCGTGGAGTTCGCGCGTACCGCGTAGTCCTGCTGCCGCTGCGCCCGCCATCGCCTGCATCCGCCCCGACGCGCCCGGCGTCCGCTGTCCCGTGCGCTGACCCGCGCCCGACCATTCCCTGCATCGCCCGCGGCTGCCGCCCTCCCGCGCGCCGCTCGCCGCCGCTCCAGCCCCGTCGAAGCACGCCGCTACCTCCGTCCGTGCTGGCCGCCGGTGCCCCGCCGCCAGCCTGCGCCGCAACCACGCGCGCCGCCCCGCTTTCCTCCCGCGCGCCGCGAGCTGCTCCCCGCTGCCCACAGTCGCGCCTGTCGTTGCCTGCTGTAGCATCCCGCTCGCCCGGCCGGCTTCCCGCGCGCGTCGTCACCGCGCTCCCCCGTGCCTCTCCTCCCGCGCCGTGCCTCGCCTCCCCTGACCTCGCCCGCGTCCACTGGCCACCGCGGCTCGTAGCTTGCCCCGCCATTCGCTCCAGCGCCACTCTGACCAAAGCCGAGGCCCCAGCAGCGCCCTCTGCCTCGCCTCTGGTGGCCACGCGTGCGGGAGCCAGCGCCCACACCCGCCCCATTAACACGCCCTGCCCCGCTGGCCTGGTGTCACTGCCAGCGGGCCCCATGTCCTAGTTAAAAAAAGTTAAAAAATAAAAATAAAAATGATTAATTAGTTAATTAATTAAGTTAGTTAACCTTGCTTAATTAGCCTAATGAACTAGATTAGTTAATTTTAACCTATTTAATTAACTAAGTCAATGACAGTTGGGCCCCATGTGCCAGGTTTGACTTAGTCCACCTGTTGACCTGCTGATGTCACCCTGAAATCTTGCTGATGCAATAACTCCTTTTTAGATTTATTAGTAATTCGAGAAATTGTTTAAATCTTTAATAATTCATAGAAAATAATCCGTAGCTCGGATGAAAAAGTTTTATACATCAAAGTTGCTCAGAACGACAAGACGAATCCGAATACGTGGCCCGTTCGTCCGCCACACATCCCTAGCATAGCAAACCTGCAACTTTCCCCCTCTGGTTCGTTTGTCCGTAAAAGCCTAACACCGAGAAAACATTCCCGGATGTTTTCCCCCTTCGCCGATATCGTGTAGCCCTGCGTTAGAACACCCCTAGCAACGCTTTTGACATGTCATGCAACTGTGTGCCTTGTTTTTACTGTTTCTTCCCCCTCTTCTTCTCCGATAGACCCCGAGACCGCTGTTGATGCCCCTGTGATCGACTACATCGACGAGGATCCCTCCTTGCCAGAGCAACCAGGCAAGCCCCCCTTTGATCATCCCGATATCGCCCATTTCCTTTCTCTCATGCTTGCATTAGATTTTGCTACTGTAATTGTTTGCTCCTATTCTGATGCATAGCCTGCTTTTGTATCTGCTGTTATACCTTACCTGCTTATCCTAAACTGCTTAGTATAGGTTGGTTAGTGATCCATCAGTGACCCCCACCTTGTCCTTGTTGCCCCTGCTTCATCATTGAAGACCCGATCAACGGGATCGAAGACCAGGCCCCGACACCGCACATCACTATCCCCTTAGTTGCTCGACACTACTGGGTTACTATCGAGTGCCGAGGGTGAGACCTCTACAACACTTCTGATGTTAACCCTGTAGTGTAGCTATTCGGTCGTGGTCATTGACGGTGATTCCGCCTTAACCACTTCCGATACGACTCTATCGTGCAACCCCTCAAGTGTGAACCTCGGGGGTGATTCCTCTTACGTTCACCTTGATGATTACATCAAGTGGAATTCATAGGGGGTGATTCCTCGGGTTTTCCCCTTGATGTTTGGACACACAGTTACTATGATTACTATGACTTTACACTGAACCATGTTACTAAAGACGGGTCGGCCCTGAGGGGTACCCGCGCGAGCTTAATTGCGAGTGATGTGGAGACGGGTTGACCTGGAGGGTGCCCGCGAGATAATTATGAGGCGTGGCCGGGCATTCCTAGCCCTTGCGGCAAGTCCTCGAGATGGGGTAGCGGGGTCACATCTTTCGTGAGTCTCTGCTTGTTACCGCGCGTTCCTAATCCACTATGATTTGGATATTTGATCCGAAGGGTCTCTGGCCTGATAGCATTAACCATCACGTGGGCATAGTATGGGCGTTCTGCGTCGTATGCATCAGCCGAAGCTTAATAGACATCAGCGACTGAGCGGTGCGTGCCGGGTTGGACTGCGTAAGCACCTGCCTTGTTGAAGGAGGTAGCTAGGTCTGCTCACCGGCCGCGTTCGCAACGTGCATGAGTTCCTAGGGAGATGGCCCATGACCCTTGGGGCATAGGTTTAGTTCGGCGTGTTGGCCTCTATATTAAGCCTAGGTTGGGTTGCGGCGTATTGTTTGGTCGAGGCCGAGCATGACCCAGGAAAGTGTGTCTGGACGGAGTTAATCGAGCGTGGTGGGTAAGTTGGTGCACACCTGCAGGGAAGAAAACATCTATCGATAGCCTGTCCTACGGTAACGGACACTTGGAGTTGTATCCCGATCAATACAACTAGAACTGGATACTTGTGATGAGAACTGGATGGTGATGAGAATTGGATTGTGAAGATAACCGGATAGTATGGCTCTGGGATTGCTTTCTCGCAGGGAGTCGAGAAAGGATCTCCGGCTGAGGTTGATAACATTGTTACTACTTTACGCTATGCTACACTTATCTCTTCTGATGATGCAAGATGCTTGAAGATGCTGAAGATGCTAGCCTTCGATAGTACTAGGCCTTCTCTCTATTCTGGCATTTCTGCAGCCCAGTCCACATATACAACCTTCCTTTGATAATTTTGCATATGTAGTGTAGATCCTTGCTTGCGAGTACTTTGGATGAGTACTCACAGTTGCTTTGCTCCCCCTTTTCCCCCTTTCTTCTTCTTTCCGGTTGATGTAACCAGATGTCGGAGCCCAGGAGCCAGCTGCCACCGCTGATGCCTACTACCACGTGGAGGCCGCCGACGACCAGGATTAGGTAGGAGGCTCCCAGGCAGGAGGCCTTGCCTTTTCATTCGATGTTGCTTTTGTGCTAGCCTTCTTAAGGCATCCTTGTCTAACTCATGTCTGTACTCAGATATTGTTGCTTCCACTGCCTCTTGTGTATTCGAGCTTATGTATTCGAGCCCTCGAGGCCCCTGGCTTGTAATATAAAGCTTGTATTATTTTAATTTGTGTCTAGAGTTGTGTTGTGATATCTTCCCGTGAGTCCTTGATCTTGATCGTACACATTTGCGTGTATGATTAGTGTACAATTGAATCGAGGGCGTCACAATACTCCTGATACTTGTGTTTACACATTTACCTTTCCATTGTTCTGTTTAAATCTGATAAACACTTTTCCTTTCCATTGGTTTGTTTAACCCTTCTTGTGATCTATATGATATAAGCAGTAATAAATCCCTGCTTAAGTAAGCACCTCAGTGTACAACTCTATCAGTAAGACCATGTTACTATTGTTGATGGCATTCCGATAACCACTGATGGACGAGAACTTTGCTTATTGGTCTGCCTCATTCAACGAGCAGGAAAATGGTTCTCTTCATCCCTCGCCCTCGGTACTGACGTTGTTGCCGACATAACTAACAGGTTATTCTCTAACATGCCTTGATATCATGGTCGTGCAAGATGTCAGCGCCCTTCCTACTTTTAACCCACATGGTGGGCCCATAACCCACAGTTCCACAGGATTGAAACCTGACTCTCCTATGCATCCCTGTTTCCAAGGTTATTCTACCCACTTGGCTTCGTATGAGATTCATGAGCCACTTCCTAGAGATCTATTCTGGTTTCAGCCACAATACTTATTCATTGCTCTGAACCCCTTTCACGCTCTGTTTCAGGCATCGAACGATTGTATATCTGCTTGAAACTTCTTATTGTGCCTTCTTATTTTGCTCTCGATGTTTTTCTTAAGTTCGATTCGAGAGATACTTCCTGCCACATTCCCTCAACTATCTACCGGATAATCAACCTTGTAGAGGACCATTCTTCCAAAGTTACACCTTGTCCTTTTCGTAAGTACGATGAAGACCCTGAATAAATGTTGACGACTTCATCATGATGACCTGAAGCAGAGGAATGAAGACGTTAACATAAAGGATCGACTTCTTTGAGAAGAGCAACCCAGAACGAAAAGATTCGTTAGAATTTCATAACCAGAACTTTCCTCCTTACTCCACCTCTTAAATCTCGGGACGAGATTTCTTGTACTAGAGGAGATTTGTAACACCCGAGTGATCAAGCTACGGTGACCTTCCTCTAATTATGCCAAGTCATCATCATTAACTTACTAATAGTCTTTAAGACCCAAAGTACATTCCAATACAAAATTCAATTGGTGGGTAAAAATAAAATTTCTTCAATTAAATAAATAAAAGTGTTCATGTTATTGCAAATATTCACTTCTATTTTTCATGCATAGACCAACATTTTTTGGATATTTTAAAATGCCCTTGACCTCTTTAGAACAACGCCAACAACACTTGTTTTGCCCATTTAAATACACACTTAAATTAAATGAATTCAAAGTCCCAAACTTTTTTGCAGTCCAATAATAGTACCTAGTATTGTTGGGCCAAGTTTCAAATTTAACTAAAATCATTTGTTCACTCAAATAAATCCCTTACAGAGTCTCAAAATGAAATAAAAATAAAAATAAACAAAAATTGGAAAAGTGCCCTATGCACTTTGGCCCAACAAGTGCACAGGCTGGACCGGCCCGCCTAAGCCCGCCTTTCCTTCCTCCTCTCGCTACAGGGAAGGCTGAGCACGCCATGGCCGCACACGTCGCAGGATGGCCACGTGCAGAGCATCCGCCGCCTCCCCGCCATCGCCAACGCCTACATGACCTCGTCAACCCCTTGGCAAACCCTAGCTACCCCATCCCCTCCCCCTAAGTCGCACCCTGCGTCGTCATTCGCCGCGGTCGGCTATGCCTCACCCTGGATCTCCACCACCGGCGACGGCAGGACCTCCCGAGCTCGTCCTCGAGCCCTGCGGTGAGGCCCTCGCCCGATCCCGTTTGTTTCCCGTCGAACTCATCGCCATTTGGCGCCACCGTCACCGCGCCACGCCCGCGCCCTGTCCACCCTCTCACACACTAATCACTTGTATCTGCGTTGGTATTTCCCCGAAAAGGAGAGGATGATGCAGCACAACAACGGTAAGTATTTTCCTCAGTTATGAAACCAAGATTATCAATCCAGTAGGAGGGCCAAGCAACACTATGTAAACAACACCTACACACAAATAACAAATACTTGCAACCCAACGCGTAAGAGGAGTTATCAATCCCTCATCGGTATTGAGATAGATAAAATTGTATGAGATTGGATAAATAGATCTGACAAAAACACAAAATAAAATAAGTAAAGAAAAAGTGCAGCAGGGTATTTTTAGGTTTTTGGAATAATATATCTGAAAATAATATGATAGGAAATAGACCCGGGGGCCGTAGATTTCACTAGTGGCTTATCTCGAGAAAATAGCATACGGTGAGTAAACAAATTACCGTTGGACAATTGATAGAAGAGCAAATAATTATGATGATATCCAAGTCAATGATCATGTATATAGGCATCACGTGCAAAAATAGTAGACCGACTCCTGCCTATATCTACTATTATTACTCCACGCATCGACCGCTATCCAGCATGCATCTAGTGTATTAAGTTCATGAAAAAACGGAGTAATGCAATAAGAACGATGACATGATATAGACAAGATCTATTCATGTAGGAATAGATCCCATATTTTTATCCTTAATAGCAACGATACATGTGTGTCACTTCTCCTTCTGTCACTGAGATTGAGCACCGCAAGATCGAACCCATCACAAAGCACCTCTTCCCATTGCAAGAAAAATCAATCTAGCTGGCCAAACCAAACCAAAATTTCGGAGAGGAAATACGAGGCTATAAAGATCATGCATAAAAGAGTTCAGAGAAGACCCAAATAATATACATAGATAGATCTCCAAGATTATAAACTCTCAATTCATCGGATCCCAACAAACACACAGCAAAAAGTCATTACATCAAATAGATCTCCAAGAACATCGAGGAGAACATTGTATTGAGGATCAAAGAGAGAGAAGAAGCCATCTAGCTACTCACTACGGACTCGTAGGTCTGTGATAAACTACTCACGCATCATTGGAGGAGCACCAATGAAGATGATGAACCCCTCCGTGATCGTTTCCCCCTCCGGCAAGGTGCCGAAAAAGAGCTCTAGATTAGATCTCGTGGTTCTGGGACTTGCGGCGGCCGGAATTGTTTTTCGTTGACCCCTTTAGGGTTTCTAGAATATCTTGGTATTTATAGAGCTGAGAGGCGGTGAAGAGGACACCCGTGGGCCCCACTACCCACCAAGGCGTGCCAGGGGCCTCTGGCGCGCCCTGGTGCCTTGTGGGCCCCACAGGCCTCCTCTCTGGGCGGGGCATGCCATGGTGGATGGCCGCGGGTGGAGGTGCAGAAACAGGAGATGGGATCGGGAGGCACAGTCTTTTATTTTTCTTTTCTCTCACACTTACTGGTTCGTGTTGACTTTTTATAAGGAGTGCGGGTTGAATACTTAGAATCTCGGGGCCTTTTCTGCAAAAACGCCGACGTAAAGACCAAAAGCAACAAACAATTTTTTATTAGGGAAAGATATAATCTCCACCCCATCGGTACCAAACCAAAACCAAAACCAAAACCGATACACACGAGATTTGGTTTGAAAGGGCATGGTCACCGCACGCCACACCGCCCACCCGTAGAACAAAGAAAAAAGAAAAGGGGAAAAAATCGCATCAAACCCTCTTCCGCATCCTTCTCCTCGGCGGCTCCCGGTTCGTAAGGGGATCTCCGGCGGCGGCGGCGGCGGCGATGGCCCGAAAGAGAAAGACGGACGCCGCGCCGCGGTTGGACGAGGCCGACCGCACGCTCTACTCCAGCTTCTGCGGCGCCGCCAATTCCCTCTCCCAGCTATACTCCCAGGCCATGGCCCAGCAGAAGCTCTCCTTCCAGGCTGGCGAGCGGCACGCCCTCGTCAGTAACCCTTCTCTCTCCGTCCTCCTCTTTTTCTCTCTTCGGTCGGTTGTGTGTAGGAATTTCGATTGGCTCCGCGTGTAGTTTACAGCTATAGATTGGTCTGGTGGTCGGTGAGGGCATACGTTGGGCTTGACAGTGGATACAGCGACATCAGATTTGGCCATCCTTAGGGGATACCATGTAAGAATTGGATGTGCAACCAAAGCCTCAGAGAATGAAATGTCAATATTTCAGAGGTTGTAACTGATCCCTTGAGCAGTCGTAATTCAATGTTTGTTCCCTTCTGTGACTTGTGTTGCAGTCTTTTACAAAAAAGCAAGGGTACCAAAGTATGAAATTTTGTTCGCCCTGGATTTTCAAGAGAAACAGAAAGGCATCAATAAGAATGGAGAAATATGTATCTTGTTGTTAAGATTTAGACAGTTAGTACCCATTTTGTTTCTAGACAAAATATGAGAGTAATCTGTAATCGTAGTTCTTACAGCTTGTATGTACCCTTTTTTTTTCTAGCTTGTATTACGTAGGGGAGAAAATGTACTTTCGCTAGCGATACTAGATTCGAACATTGCATGGAAATGTACCCTGGCTAAATTTCAATTTAATCATACAGGAAAAGCTCCACCAATGGATCTTGAGGAAGCATGATGAGGAGTCGAGGCTTACTGTTGCGGACATAATGTCACACATCCAGGTTCGATCTTAGAACTCCCTGATTTACGTTTCTGCCTCCATTTCTGATAATATTGAATTTTGTGTTGTTTTTTACCGAACACCACGATGTATGAATCATGATCTTCTCAGTGTATAGGTGTATGTCTTTTTAACTTTCACTATTTAATATCTATTGTGTTGGGTTCAATGGTTCTCATATGTATTATAAGCAATTTAACCAATATTTGGTATATTGTTGCTTTCTTTTATAGCATGAGATTGACTATGGAGGTACTGATGCACATGTATCCCCAAGGGTACATCAGCATCCCATGAGTGTGAATCCGTTTACAAGTATCCAACCCTCAGCTGGGTCGTACGCACAAGCAACATCCGGGCATGCTCCCAGACCCAGCCTCAGTGACCAGTCAAAGAATACGATATTCTCAAATGCATTATCAAGCCCGGTCCGCAGGAGCCTCCAGACGTATCACTTAACCCAAGGTGCTGGTAATGGAGGACGGAACACTGAAGCAAACTCAGCCGGGCAAAACCGAGAGGCCAACTCTGCAAGCTCCAATGACACCTCCATGGACATGGTTTCAGACAGCGCAGGAAATGGGTACTACTAAGTCAGTTTGTGGAAACATGTTGCATGCACAACCAGGAAGCATCGAGTGCCAGTATTTTCTCTGGTTTTTGTATGTTATGTATTTTTCCTAAAGCTCATGCACTGTGTGGCTTTATAGTGGCACACCTGGCAATTCACTTAAAAGTTATTGGATTTGTTTTGTTTTGTTCAAGCCTGTTTGGAGAGAAATCTATATGTACTAGCACATATGCCCGTGCGTTGCAATGGGAGAATTAATTGATGTGTCCACCGAAATAACCATGCTAATGGCTCAACAACATCTGGTGCCAGCGAAAATTCATATGTGTAGTACTACATTAAGAAGCATGCTACACATGCAATACTTTTGGTATGGTTTTTGTACGACGATTTTGATCTTAAAGAACCTGATTTTCAAAATTTTCATACAAAGCCATTATTTTTTAAGTTGAAGCAATGCTTGAAATTTGCATCAAGTCATAAAAAATCTTAATAAAAGGGTTTTGTTAAACGTGTTTTGGGCCATCTCTTCGTACGCCTGAAGATCAATAAAAGAATGTCTACGTCTGAGTGAAACGACCCTAATTCGTTGCATGCCAAAAAAACGAAGCCGAATGATGTATGATTTTTTTCTTTTCTGTTCTTTATTCTTTACATATGAAGAAACGGGAGTAAGAAACGTACGTTATATATATAGGTATAGAAAAGAAAAGTACTAACTAAGTGTGCACCATAAGCACAATTTAAAAATTACTAACATGTAAGATAATATCATATTTAGAATCTACACATTTTCTGAGCGATTTTCATATATAAAATGCTAGATTTGGAGTTAGTGTTTGAAAGATAAGAATATTAAAAAAAAATAACTTGAATCTGTGGCAAAAAAGTTTAAAAAGTAGATGGGATAAGACAATATCATATTTAGAATCTACACATTTTTCTGATAGATTTTCATATATAACATGCTAAATTTGAAGTTAGCATAAAAGATATGAATATTTTCAATAATATTTGAATCTGCGAAAAAAAATGTAAAAAAGAATTAACTGGGCAGAAGCTGGGAAAAGGCAGAAAAACGGGACAAGCTGGGGATCGAACCCAGGTCTCCCCGCTGGGACAGTTGTATCATAGCCAATCGGGTGCTTGTGTGGTTTTTGTCAATGTGAGGGCCTAGTTTTATATGAAGGCAACTAGCGGCCAGCTAATAAAAACGACGAATCGTTTTTGCCACTTACGGGTGGCATTGGTGGGTAATTCTTGTCAACTTCAAGGGTAGTTTGTATGACGTACGACCAGAAACCCAATTTGCTTTATTATTAGGTAGAGATGCCTGGTTCATGTCTTATATCCCAACAAATCTTTGGGGGCTTTGCCATGAAGATTCTGAATGTAAATGAAAATTACTATGATATAGCAAAGAGTTCACGTGCTTAATACAATGAGAGGGTTAAGTTATGATGTATCGGCAACGGTAACAAAAATTATCATTATCATTCGGTTATCGCATTATCAGGATGTGCCATCTTTGAATTCTTTTGGCTCTGTTAAGCTTGAAAGTTCATTGCATATTTTAGTGGTAATATTCCACACACCCCACGGCCTTACTCCTGGGTTGTATTATTTGTATTCAAGGAAATTAATATAAAATATCTCTTTTTTAGCAGGTTTCTACAGGCCAACCAGCTATCCTCCCCTGCACAAAATCGGGTCATTAGGGAGGCGAGAGCCTCCATGGTTTTCGACTTGTCCTGTCCGAGTTGTCGTGCCAGCCATTTATCGCGAATGTTGTGTCGTAAGGCGGCAATTGCTTCTGCGTTGGGATAGCCTACTATTTAGTTCTTCTTAGTTGTCACAACCATAGAATAATTGAGTGTAATTAATGCATTAGAAGCATTCATGCATCATACTTAATTTCGGAGAAACTTGTATTGAGGGAATTTTCAAGCCTCAGAAAATATTAAATAAAGGGCAAGAACCCTGAAAATTGCATTCTCTGAACCCAAGATGCCTTCATTAATGTTTGATATTTTTGGCAAGCGTTTTTGGTCCAAAAATAATGAACATTTTAAGGATTAATTTTGGTCACTGAATTTAAATCATGTTGTATTTGAGTTTGAAGGTATATTCATATAACTATAATATATTTTCAAATGCTTCTGAAATAATTTACGTGCCTTTGGGAAAGGTCCATGAAGCAACATAAAAATATTTAGAGAATTTTTGCATTGTTTGAATTCTGTTTGAATTCAAAACAGTGGCAAAAGAATTAAATTAAATAGAAAACAGAATTAATAGAAATGCAGAGAGAGGGACATGACTTACCTGCCACGGCCCACTTAACAGGCCCAGCCCACCAGGGGTAGCCTTGTCTTCCTCCTCTCGCCAGTAGGAAGGGGAAGCAGCGCACAGTGCTCACACGCGCCGGCACGCAGCTGCCTGCCTGGCCCTCCCTAGGCCAGCGCGACGAGCGGGTTAACGTCATCGTCCCCGTCACTCCCCCCACCCCTCGCTCCCTCGCATGTTCGCCGCCATGGCCGAAGCCATTGAGGCGACGCCGTCGTGAACCCTGTGGCCACCGGCCCTCCCTCGCCCAGCCCGCTTGTCCATCGGCCCTCCGCATCCCTGCACGCCACCCCGTCGAAGAACCTGAGCTCGGACACACCGCAACGATGGCCTCGAGCTCATCTTATCTTCCCCGCCACAGCCGACGACCTCGTCGTCGACTCGCTGGACTCCGTTCTTCCCTGGCCTCCCTAGCAGCACCGTCAGACCCGTGGTGAGCCACTGAACCGTTTCATCCTTGCCACGTCGTCCATCACACCCCTACCCGTCCTTTCCATCGAAGCCGAATTTCGGCTGCCGCCGAACCTCGTCGCTGCCGCTGCTACAGGGCACCCCGCGACCTGCTGCTGCCTCGGCTAGATGCGCAGGAGCACGGGCTACCTCCCGGTGCCTTCCTCCGCCGTTCCCGTAGCCTCCCGGTGTGTTTTCGCTGTGGCGAGAGGTCACCGACGACTAACCGATGGCGTACCCGGTCATTAGGGTCTAAACACGCTGCTAACTAACTCCCCTAGACCCACTGACAGTGGGCCCAACCCTATTAATCTTTTAGATTAGGTTTAACTTAAAACCTGTTAGTTAACTGTTTCAATGACATGCGGGCCCACCGGTCACGTTTGACCTCGGTCAGTAATGTTGAACTGCTGACGTAACGCTTACACAATGCTAACGCAGACACATCTCGAATCAGGGCGATTCCCCTCTCTCTTGAGTAGGTGCGCTCCCCTCTCCTCTCCGTCGTGCGCTACTCCGGTGCCGGCATCCACCTCACCCCGCCGCGGGTCACTCCAACCGCGTCGTCCACCCTTCTGCTCCGCCCGCCGACCGCCATGGCTGGCAGCCCGGATTTCGTTAACTCGTCCTTCAGGCCCAGTGGTGAGCGCCCGGTCATGTCGGGCTTGGGTATCTCCGAGAGCTCGGGGTCCTCCCACGCCCAAGGCTCACCACTCGCCCACCCCCAGGGGCCCCTTACCCCTCCTTCCCAGGCGGTGGTGGCGCCGCCGAGCGCACCGTGGAACCAACCAAGGCCTTCTCCGGACGCGCTGGGTCCTCACCACGCCCCGCAACCGCGGGCTCGCCGGGAGATCTCACCGGGCACGGAGACGCTCTGCTTCAAGTGCCTCCGGGAGGGCCACTTCAAGGCCGACTGCACTAACGACATTGTCTGCTTTCGTTGTGGTCTTCCGAGCCATGGCGCTAAGGATTGCAAGCGACCGCGAAGCCTCTCTCCGGCCGAGGATCTTCGGTGCGCGGCGGCGGCGAAGATTGCGCACACATACCCGGCGCCCTCCACCCGGCTGGCCGGCCCCAGTCCCCCTCCGCCACCGCCGCTGCTCGCGGACCACGCCACGCCCCCGGCGTGGCCGCGGCTCACGACACCCCGGCTGCAGCCCCCCTACGAAGAGATGCTCCTCTCGGAGCTCTGTGTGGTACGTTGCTCCCGGTCTATGGGTGAATTGGAGAATCGGTCGAAGTACGCCATGGTCGCTTATGTGGGTGGCGCAAGGTGCGACATTTCCTCTGAGTTCCTCCTGGATGCTTTGGTGGCGTAGGATGGCATTGACCTGGAGTGGGTTTCGGTGCACGACTTCAGGTCGGAGGATTTCCTTGTCCTCTTCGCGCATCCTGAGCACTGCAACAGTGTGGGTGCGCGCCCGTTCATCCTGCATCAAGGCGTGCGCCTCTACTTCAGGCAATGGACTCGGCAAGCTCAGGCGGTTCATGCTGTGCTCCGGTACAAGGTCTCCCTGGTCCTTGAGGGCATCCCTCTGCATGTCTGGGACCGGGAGGTGGCAGAGGATCTCCTCGGGCCGGCTTGCCTAGTGGACACGGTGGCTACGGAGACATACTCCCGCCGCAACCTGTCATCATTCAACCTGTCGGCATGGACGGTGCACTCGGTGTCCATTCCCATGGAATACTACTAAAAACCTAGTTCGCTCTCAAATAAAAACCTAGTTCACTCGCTAAAGCATCCATGGCTAAATGGTGCAAGCGCCCACCAACCTAGAAAGGCAAAATGGATCAAAAAATAGGTTCGATTCCTGCCGACTGCCTCTTAAAGGCAGAAACAGAGGAAGGAAAGAAGGTAGTATAGGGAACTTGCTTTTGGATTCTTATCGAAAGTGAATCCCTCTAACACTTCTGTTAGTGTTTTATGAAAAAAAAACTTTTATAGACACAACAAGTGTGAAAATCCTTAGTACTAGGCAAGAAAGCTTGATGGGAACAAAAAGGATACAATTAGTTCAGAATCAAAAAAATGTACAATTTCAAAGGAGAGAAGGAATGGCAAGTTTCCCTACAAACATCAATCAATCTAGAAATAGGTAAAGGAAGGCGTATCACACATGTATTTTTTTCTATTCACTTCCATGGGGTTCTAAATTGAAAACATGAACACAAAAAAAATCGTATTGAAATTACATAAAAAAAGGGAGTAGTAGCTCTTGGTTTAAAGAAAAGGGAGGAGATGGATCGAATTCAGTCTTTTTTCCTTTCTTTGATGATCTTCAACACATCTATTTGAATTCCCTGCGAGTGAAGGATTTCTCGTATGGAGAAAAACCTCTTGAGCGCTATCTGATCTTATTTTTGTATTTCAAATATGGGACCTGCCTTTTTAATGGGACATCCCGGCAACAGGCCTACTCATGCATGTGGCCAAGTACTCGACCAATCATCACATGAAACCTTTAGCACTTCTGTTTGATATTGGATGGAGTATGGCTGGAAGGTCAGCCTAGCTAGTCTTGTCAATTGGCCCTGACTCGTCTTCTCCTTGGTACCTACCGCTATTGAACTTCACTACCTATATTCCTGAAACAAGACAGACCATCATGAAGACCTTCTATTTTGGAATGAGATCGGACATTTCCACATTGAGGTGAAATTACATACGAGGAAAATAATCCTGGACTACGAAAGCTGCCCTTGTGTGGTAGAACCAGGTCTTCCACCGGGCAGTCAGCCAAGTACTGAAGCTCCTATCTTGATATAGAATAGAAGTGAGTTCACACTAAAAATAGAAGAAGCCCTATGATTTTTACCCTTGCTATCAATCACTTCGGTAGAGGGATCGAAAGATTATGGTCTGACATAGAGATTTGAGAGTCCCTCAAGTGAGGACGTGCTGAAGAGCAAGGAGCGAAAGTGTGTTCACCTTTCTTTTTGCTAGTTGTTTCCTGCTAATAGTGATTAGTGAGTGCCCCATACATAGCCAATGCCCGCTCGTGTTCACATCCAGTCTTCTCTATACCCGAGTGCAGCTTCCAGCTCTATGCTATGTATGGCAGTCATTTGACTCGGGAATCCCTAATAAAAGCTTTTAGTCCATGCCTGGCAGTTTCAGTCGTGGTCCAGTCCAGCAGCCTCTTTTTGATCCAAGAGTCGCATGAGAAGAAAGCTTCCGGTTGCTTCAGTTAGTGTTAGTTAAATAGAAGGGGAACCTCGTAATTATGCCAAGCCCGATCTTGGTTCTAATGCTGCAGAGAAAGGTTATGGGTAAAAAGAAGGTCTTTATCCTGGTGTTGCGGAGACCTGTGTTGCTGATCGAACTCATTTTCTTTCGAGGAGATAAAAAATCTCTGAATTCTACGAAACAAATGTACATATTTATTGCGAGGGCCTTTGAAAAGAAGGATGAAGACTCATTTAGATCCTATGAAAGCGCAGGAAGTATGCCTTTTGAGCTTTTTCTCCACCCACCTATGAGCATCCTGTTGGAATGGTCCTAGGAAAGACTACGTACGAGAAATCATTCTCACTGCCAACTTTCCTTCTTTTGAGCAAATAAATGTAGTATTAAGTCCAACCAATCATTGGTGAATCTATGTCTTTCGTGATAAGTGGAGTATTTGTGCCCAAGATCTTTTTATTCCCTTCAGTAGGTGTACACATCTCATATGGTAAATATACCTTTGTGCCCTATAAGGTAAGCTGGCCATCCCCGAGCCGGGTCTCGTTGATCCCCTGGTGGAGCCTGCGCTGCTGCAGTACAAAGTCTTGATTCACCTTGATTCGGTGTTAGAGTTTAGAGATTGGGAGGAGCCGCTGTTCTTTGGGGCCTCGTCCGATAGCGGCCAGAGTAGCATCCGGACTCGGATGGAGGACCGTTCGGTGGGTCTGGTGGTGGCGCTGGTGGCAAGGTTGTCAGAATCGTGATTTTGAATCGGATTGGAGCTCCGATGGTAGGATCGCAAATCATAGAATCTTCACTATCAGGACGTAGAAACGTAGATTCTATGAACTAAAATAGTAGAATCATCGGGGTTGGTTTGGATCGTAAAGTCGTAGAATCGTATAACAGAGTCGTGATTCTGACAACCTTGGTTGGTGGCACTGCGTCTGCCCGCCGCCCGCCATGGTAGTTTGGTGTTCGCGATAGGCGGCGCTCGCCGAAGCTGGGCTTGCCACCACTGGCAACGACATGCCGTGTCAGTGTAGTGAAAACTAGGGCTACACTAACCGCCGGGCATGGGCCACGGCTTTATGCAATTACACTAAAGAGGATCCATCTTCGCCGACAGGCGCTACATCGGCAAGCAAGACTCAAGCCACCTTCCCGACAAGGAGCATCCTGCTCTGCCAGGGAGGACAAATACAAGGAAAAAAGAAGCAGCCAAGCCTGAGAACTAGAAGACAAGACGACCGCAAGGCTCCTTGCCGAGGATGCCCACGAGGCCCCGACAAGGCCCCTTGCCGAAGACGGCCGCAAGGCCCCGGCAAGCCTCTTGCCAAGGGCGCTCACAAGGCCCCGGCAAGACCCTTGTCGGGAAGATACGCAAGACCACAACAAGCCCTTGCCGAGGACATTGGTGGGGCCGCAACCAGGCCCACACCTGCCAAGACTCCACCGCTGTCCCCATGCAGCTGCCAGCTCAACCAGCTGAGCAGGCGCCCGCGTGGCGATGTGCGGTCTCTACACCAATCCAGCAAGCTCCTGCGTGGTGGCATGCAAGTCTTCTTGAAGACTCCACCACCCACGCCAGCCCAGCAACCAGCCGAGGTGGCGCTACAACGCCTCGTCAGCTCGGACGCGCGTCAAGGCCAGGCGAGGCGGCGACGGCTGGGACGAGCTTCCTTGCCGTCCCCGATAAAGCAAGGTCACCTAAGCAAGACGCATGAAAGGCGCCTTGTCATGTAATGCGAGGGATAACCTCGCATCGCTATACCCTTTCCACCTCCTGTGTGCCACTGTGGCAACCCCTTTCCCTATAAAAGGTGGCCCAAGGCGACCAGGAGAAGGATTCGCCTTTTTGGAGCTCCTCACGCCCCATTGCTAGTTCAAGAACACAGATAAACAAACCACCAAAGCAGGAGTAGGGTTTTACGCATCCTCGCGGCCCGAACCTGGGTAAAGGAACCGTGTGCTATCTGCTTGACCCGCTCTTCTCACGACCCCGCACCCCGCAACCGCAGTAGGGATTCTTGTGATCCCATAGGTATCGTTCCAAAACACCGACATCTTTGGCGCGCCAGGTAGGGGAAGCAATTGTGAGAATCCGGTCTAGCAGTAGACCCAGCTGTTCTTCACCGCCATAGCTCCTAAGAAGCAGGCGGCCAAAAGAACGACGGCAGTGTGGCAACAGAAAAGCTAAGTCATGCGAAACTTTAGATATTTCCTTTTTATATAAGGTTATTCCCCTCGGAGATCTCGTTCTTTGTATGGAAAACCTGAACGCAAAGGGGCCCTCCCGCAATTGGCAACGCCCTTGTTCTGTTTCGAGTCCGCTCAACAGCTCAAGCGGCTGCGTCGAGAGTGGCAGGGTAGCCTTCCGCAATTGGCAACGCTCTCGATTCTGACTCGAGTCAAGCTCGACAGATCGAGCGGCCGCGTTAAGGGCGGTAAGGTGGTTCGCCCGGCGGCAAGCATACCCGGCATGCCATTGGGGATCCGTCCCCAAGACGCTGCCCTGGGTTTACGCGCCGGTAAGCCTACCCGATAAACGTAGGGTGGACGTATGAAGAGAGGTTGAACAGGAAGATAGCATGCACTATTTATTCGAGATTTCTGCATAGACCTGTATGCCAAGGAACCTTCTCGGGGCTAGTTGCGCTCCATGTTGCCCCGAGTCCGCTCGGCAACTTGTGCGGTTGCGCTAGAGCCAAGAAGGTAAACCTTTCCGGGAGGCGACGTTCCCGAATAGCCGCTAAGGGCCCGTTCCCTCAAGCGCTGCTGGCTGGATCGTACGCACCGGAAAGCATTCCAGCAGGCATAGTGAATATGTAGCAGAAGTCAAAATTTACAAGTGAGTTAAGTGCACTTCAGATGCTAATCACTTGTCATGTTTAAACACAGTTATGGCCCGGAGGCTGGAAACGCCCTTAGGACAAATATTCTTGGTGTCAAGAACAACGAAGTTCTTCGCCATAAGCCTTTCCGGCAACGATCTTGCCGGGAGCCGGTGTCAAGAACAACAAAGTTCTTCACCATAAGCCTTCCCGACGACGATCTTGCCGGGGGTCGGTGTCAAGGACAACGAAGTTCTTCGCCATGAGCCTTCCCAGCGGTGTCGAGAACTCTGGAATTCTCCACTGAAATCAGGCATCGAGAATATCAAAGTTCTCTGCTGAAGATAAAAGCCTTCCCGGCAACAAGCTTGCCGGAAGCCGGCATCGAGAACGTCCAAGTTCTCTGCTGAAGATAAAAGCCTTCCTGGCGACAAGCTTGCCGGAAGCCAGCGTCGAGAACGTCAAAAGTCTCCGCGAGAAACATAAGACTTCCCGGCAACAGCCTTGCCGGGAGCAAGAAAGGAAACAAAACCACACTCTAGCATCGAGATCTATAGAGTTCTCTGCTCGAAAATTTCCATGGAAGTAGGCTCGGGGGCTGGCAGCTCCTTTGAGTGCAACAGTAACCGTGACCCATGCCAAGCTTGGTCCCGTCTCCAGCGTCGAATTCATGAAGTTCTTCGCTGCAGCCGGGCCCGGGGGCTACTGTCGGTGTAGTGAAAACTAGGGCTACACTAACCGCCGGGCATGGGCCACGGCTTTATGCAATTACACTAAAGAGGATCCATCTTCGCCGACAAGCGCTACATCGGCAAGCAAGACTCAAGCCACCTTCCTGACAAGGAGCATCCTGCCCTGCCAGGGAGGACAGATACAAGGCAAAAAGAAGCAGCCAAGCCTGAGAACCAGAAGACAAGACGACCGCAAGGCTCCTTGCCGAGGATGCCCATGAGGCCCCGGCAAGGCCCCTTGCCGAAGACGGCCGCAAGGCCCCGGCAAGCCTCTTGCCAAGGGCGCTCACAAGGCCCCGGCAAGACCCTTGCCGGGAAGATACGCAAGACCACAACAAGCCCTTGCCGAGGACATTGGTGGGGCCGCAGCTAGACCCACACCTGCCAAGACTCCACCGTTGTCCCCATGCAGCTGCCAGCTCAACTAGCTGAGCAGGCGCCCGCGTGGCGACGTGCGGTCTCTACACCGATCCAGCAAGCTCCTGCGTGGTGGCATGCAAGTCTTCCTGAAGACTCCACCACCCACGCCAGCCCAGCAACCGGCCGAGGTGGCGCTACAACGCCTCGTCAGCTCTGACGCGCGTCAAGGCCAGGCGAGGCGGCGACGGCCGGGACGAGCTTCCTTGCCGTCCCCGATAAAGCAAGGACACCTAAGCAAGACGCATGAAAGGCGCCTTGTCATGTAATTCGAGGGATAACCTCGCATCGCTGTACCCTTTCCACCTCCTGTGTGCCACTGTGGCAACCCCTTTCCCTATAAAAGGAGGCCCAAGGCGACCAGGAGAAGGATTCGGCTTTTTGGAGCTCCTCATGCCCCATTGCTAGTTCAAGAACACAGATAAACAAACCACCAAAGCAGGAGTAGGGTTTTACGCATCCTCGCGGCCCGAACCTGGGTAAAGGAACCGTGTGCTATCTGCTTGATCCGCTCTTCTCACGACCCCGCGCCCCGCAACCGCAGTAGGGATTCTTGTGATCCCATAGGTGTCGTTCCAAAACACCGACACGCCGGTGGATGGGGGCGGGGCTTGCTGGGAGTGGCGCTGCCGCCAATGACTGCCCGACAAGTGGCGACGCGGGTGGGGTCTCCAACGACAGTTTAGCACATGCTATCTGTCAGAAGCTCTGCTTTTGACCGACTGACGAGAGATGTTGGTCCGGTGGAAGTTTCTGGGAGGAGGACTGAGAGGATTTTCAACGTGCAAGGCAACAACCACATAGCTCAGTATGGGGACAACGCGCCGCGCGCGAGGGCCGAGGCAACATAGGGGGATGGGGCTCTAGTTCTCACCAAACCCGCTGAGACAGATGGGCAGAGGGGACCGGACGACCATCGTACCACCAACGGCGTGACGGATGTTGAGATTGGGCAGATGCCTACCATGTGCCCATCGGGATCTAGGATGGGACAGCTCTCCCCATACCGGGTCCCACAGAACGCATGTGAGACAAGGCCGGCTCCACAGCCAATCATGCAGGAGGATCAGAATACCCCCACCACCGCGCGCATCCCAAATGATCTGGTGAGCCAGGGCGTGCCCCTAGGCACACAACTAGCCGCGGAGCGGGACAGTGGAGAGACGGCCCCACCCCAGAGTGTGATAGCACTAGCCAAGAGTGTGCCGAAGGTGGTGGGCCCTACTGGGGCCCCTGATGGGAATCATGCCCATGCACCATGCAGCAACGTGAGCACGCTCCTACTTCCGGGCCCGGTACTCCATTCCGATGTTGCACCTGATGAGCGCGAGAGTATAGCAGGCTTGGCGCTGCCCGGTACTGACGGTTTAGATGCTGCTCTAGAAGTGGATCATGAGGGATGCGGCACGGAGACGGGCCATGCAGAGCCCGCTGATGACCCACAAGTATAGGGATCAATTGTAGCTCTTTTCGATAAGTAAGAGTGTCGAACCCAACGAGGAGCAGAAGGAAATGACAAGTAGTTTTCAGTAAGGTAATGTCTGCAAGTGCTAAAATTGTAAGTAGCGGAGTAGTTTGAGAGCAAGATAATTTGTAACGAGCAAGTAACAATAATAGTAATAAAAGTGCAGCAAGGTAGCCCAATCCTTTTGAGGCAATGGACAGGCCAAAACGGTCTCTTATGATAAGCAAAGCGTTCTTGAGGGTACATGGAAATTTCATCTAGTCACTTTCATCATGTTGGTTCGATTTGTGTTCGCTACTTTGATAATTTGATATGTGGGTGGGCCAGTGCTTAGGTGCTGTTCTTACTTGAACGAACCTCCTACTTATGATTAACCCTCCCGCAAGCATCCGCATACGAGAAAAGTATTAAGAATAAATTCTAACCATAGCATTAAACTTTTGGATCCAATCGGTCCCTTACGGAATAGCGCATAAACAAGGGTTTAAGTTTCTGTCACTCTCGCAACCCACCATCTAATTGCTACAGTAAACTCATGTTAATGGTACCATGTCATCATGTTACTATTGCTAATCTTCGCTTGATCCAAATCGCAATTCAAATTCTAAACCGAGTTAAAGTCAAAATTCATATTTGTCAAACATGAAAACTAAAATGTTCACAGTGTGGCAAATAATATCTGGATATTTTTCATGTTGAAAAAACATTTTTATAATGCGTTTAGATGCTCTGAAATGAATAAAATAGGGGCTAGCTGCTTAATTTATAAACCTAAAAAAAGAAGAGTAAAAGAAAAGGAGAGAGAAGAAAACAGCCCCACCCCCTGGACCTTGGCCCAACTGGGCCAAAGCCCAGCTGGTCAGCCCACTCCTCCTCCCCGGTCGCCCCCTTCCCCTGTTCAACCGACCCGCGCCCACGATCGCCGTCGGACCCGCCCGCTCCCCCACACCTCCACGTCACCGGCTAGGGATAAGGATCCCCCGCTCCCCCGACGCCTCGGCCCCCGCTCCCACTCACCCCACTTGCCCCCTTTCACTCCATCCCCTCCCCCTTGCCAGATCCCTCCTTGCCGAGCACCGCCATGGGCTCGCTTCGGTGAAGCCCGCGACCACCGTCATAGCCCTGCATCGCCGACATGTCGTAGGCGTCCACCGTCGTTCTCCACGCCGATCGGTGCCCGCCGTTGGAGCCGGGAGGCACACAGCACCGGATCCACCTCGTCCCCTTCTGCCTCAGCCGCCGATGATTCCCGTCGACTGCGGCCTCCCTCTGCGCCCCCGTTCACTCACGGGGCCTCCTTGCGCCCGCACGGTGAGCACCGCACGTCCTCCCCCTGCCTCCTCGTTCTACTGCGCGTAACGTCGCCGCCATGGACGGCCAAGCTCAGCTCCGCCGTGCCGCTCATCGTCGTCGCTTCCGTCGATGCCATGGCCGTCCGAGCACAGCATCGTGCTTGGGGCAATCCAGCAGTGCGGGCTAGCGCTTTAGATCGCTTGTGCGCGCGCTAGTTCTTCGTTTTCACTGAGCTACCATAGACCATCGCCGTCGGCGACCTTGCAGCTCCCTGTTCTGGTCATCTCCGGTTGGTCCAGTGGCACCACTCGACGCACGGCAGCGTCAGCGTTCGAACGCAGGTGAAAACGTATGATTTGGCGCTCTGTAGTGATGATCCGAGCCTCTCCGGTGAACTCGCCGCCACGGAGAGCTCATCAGTGCAACACCGGCGCTGGCCACCGACGTGGCCGACCTGGGGCCACCCCCAGGGTCGCTGCGAGCGGACCCCACGGGCCCTAGTTGACTAGGTTGACCTAGTAAACTGCTGACTGCGCAACCCAGTACCACTGACATGCAGGCCCCACCGCATAATTAAGCTAATTAAAATGTTTTTATAATTAAAAGTAATTAGTAATCTAATTTTCCACTCACATGTGGGGCCCAGCTGTTAATTAACCTCATTTTAGTTAGTTTAAACTTCTATTAGTCCATTGTTTATGACACGTGGGACCCACTGGTCAGGTTTGACCTGGTTAGCCGCTCTGTTGACTGCTGGCGTCATCAACACGTCATGCTGACGTCATATTCCCTTTCTGTTAATATAAATAATTTCAGAAAATGTTATAAACTTCGGAAATTCATAGAAATTAATCCGTAACTCGGATGAAAAAGTTTTATACATGAAAGTTGTTCAGAACGACGAGACAAATCGGGCTACGCTCTCCGTTCATCTGTCACATGACCCTACCATAGCGAACATCGAACCTTTCCCCTCCAGTTCGTCTGTCCGGAAATGCCTAACTTTGGGAAAACTTTCCCGGATGTTATCCCCCTTCGCCGGTACCGAGTAGCACTGCGATAGAACACCCCTAGCACTGATTATTGCCTGTCATGCATCTGTTTGCTCCGTATTTACTGTTTCTTCCCCCTCTTCTCTCCGTAGACCCCGAGACCGCTGTCGATGCCGCGGTGATCGACTACGTCGATGCTACCTCTTGAGCACTGCGTTGGTTTTCCCTTGAAGAGGAAAGGGTGATGCAACAAAGTAGCGTAAGTATTTCCCTCAGTTTTTGAGAACCAAGGTATCAATCCAGTAGGAGACTACACGCAAGTCGCTTCGTACCTACACAAACAAATAAGAACCTTGCAACCAACGCGATAAAGGGGTTGTCAATCCCTTCACGTCCACTTGCAAAAGTAAGATCTGATAGAGATAATAAGATAAATATTTTTGGTATTTTTTATGATATAGATTGAAAGTAAAGATTGTAGAGTAAAGTAAACTGGAAACTTATATGATGGAAAATAGACCCGGGGGCCATAGGTTTCATTAGTGGCTTCTCTCAAGATAGCATAAGTATTACAGTGGGTGAACAAATTACCGTCGAGCAATTGATAGAAAAGTGCATAGTTATGAGAATATCTAGGCATGATCATGTATATAAGCATCACGTCCGCGACAAGTAAACCGAAACGATTCTGTATCTACTACTATTACTCCACACATCGACCACTATCCAGCATGCATCTAGAGTATTAAGTTCATAAGAACAGAGTAACGCATTAGGCAAGATGACATGATGTAGAGGGATAAGCTCAAGCAATATGATATAAACCCCATCTTTTTATCCTCGATGGCAACAATACAATACGTGCCTTGCTGCCCCTACTGTCACTGGGAAAGGACACCGCAAGATTGAACCCAAAGCTAAGCACTTCTCCCATTGCAAGAAAGATCAATCTAGTAGGCCAAACCAAACTGATAATTTGAAGAGACTTGGAAAGATAACAAATCATACATAAAAGAATTCAGAGGAGATTCAAATATTGTTCATAGATAATCTTGATCATAAACCCATAATTCATCGGATCTCGACAAACACACCGCAAAAAGAATTACATCGAATAGATGTCCAAGAAGATCGAGGAGAACTTTGTATTGATATCCAAAGAGAGAGAACAAGCCATCTAGCTAATAACTATGGACCCGAAGGTCTGTAGTAAACTACTCACACATCATCGGAGAGGCCATGGTGTTGATGTAGAAGCCCTCCGTGATTGATTCCCCCTCCGACAGAGCGCCGGAAAAGGCCCCAAGATGGGATCTCACGGGTACGGAAGGTTGCGGCGGTGGACATAGGGTTTTATGGTGCTCTCGGATGTTTTTGGGGTATATGAGTATATATAGGCGAAAGAAGCCAGTCAGGGGATCCACGAGGGGCCCACGAGGGTGGGGGCACGCCTACCCCCTGGGCGCGCCCTCCTGCCTCGTGGCCTCCTCGTTTCTCTCTTGACGTCCACTCAAAGTCTCCTGGATTGCGTTTGTTCCAAAAATCACTCTCCCAAAGGTTTCATTCCGTATGGATTCCGTTTGATATTCCTTTTCTGCGAAACACTGAAATAGGAAAAAAAACAACAATTTGCACTAGGCCTTTGGTTAGTAGGTTACTCCCAAAAATAATATAAAAGTGTATAATAAAGCCCATTAAACATCCAAAACAGATAATATAATAGCATGGAACAATAAAAAATTATAGATACCGAAGAGGCTAGCAATGATGGAAAGGTGAGAATGCGTATAATCCATGGACTCAACATTAGTCATAAAGAACTCACATACTTATTGCAAAAATCTACAAGTCATCAAAAACCAAGCATTACGTGCATACTCCTAGGGGGATAGATTGGTAGGAAAAGACCATCGCTCGTCCTCGACCGCCACTCATAAGGATGAAAATCAAAGTACACCTCATGTTTCAAATTTTTTACACAACAGTTACCATATGTGCATGCTACGGGACTTGCAAACTTCAACGCAAGTATTTCTCAAATTGACAACTACTCAACTAGCACGACTCTAATATTACCATCTTCATATCTCAAAACAATCATCAAGTATCAAACTTCTCATAGTATTCAATGCACTTTTTATGAAAGTTTTTATTATACCAATCTTGGATGCCTATCATATTAGGAGTAATTTTATAGCCAAAGCAAATTACCATTTTGTTCTAAAGGACTCTCAAAATAATATAAGTGAAGCATGAGAGATCAATAATTTCTATAAAATAAAACCACCACCGTGCTCTAAAAGATATAAGTGAAGCACTAGAGCATAATTATCTAGCTCAAAAGATATAAGTGAAGCACATAGAGTATCCTAATAAATTCCAATTAATGTGTGTCTCTCCAAAAAGGTGTGTACATCAAGGATGATTGTGGTAAACTAAAAAGCAAAGACTCAAATCATACAAGACGCTCCAAGCAAAACACATATCATGTGGTGAATAAAAATATAGCATCAAGTAAAGTTACCGATGGACGAAGACAAAAGAGGGGATGCCTTCCGGGGCATCCCCAAGCTTAGGATTTTGGTTGTCTTGAATTTTACCTTGGGGTGCCTTGGGCATCCCCAAGCTTAGCCTCTTGCCATTCCTTATTCCATAATCCATCAAATCTTTACCCAAAATATGAAAACTTCACAACACAAAACTCAACAGAAAATCTCACGAGCTCCGTTAGCGAAAGAAAGAAAACCACCACTTCAAGGTACTGTAATAAACTCATTATTTATTTATATTGGTGTTAAACCTAATTTATTCCAACTTATCTATGGTTCATACCCCCCGATACTAGCCATAGATTCATCAAAATAAGCAAACAACACACGGAAAACAGAATCTGTCAAAAATAGAACAGTCTGTAGTAATCTGTATCAAACGTATACTTATGGAACTCATTCTTAAATAAATTGTTGGACGTGAGTATTTATCTATTAATCATCTGCAAAAAGAATCAACCCAAAAGCACTCTCCAATAAATAATGGCAGCTAATCTCGTGAGCGCTAAAGTTTCTGTTTTTTTACAACAAGATCATAAAGACTTCACCCAAGTCTTCCCAAAGGTTCTACTTGGCACAAACACTAATTCAAACATAAAACCACATCTAAACAGAGGCTAGATTAATTATTTATTACTAAACAGAACCAAAAAGTAAGAAACAAAAATAAAATTGGGTTGCCTCCCAACAAGCGCTATCGTTTAACGCCCCTAGCTAGGCATAAAGGCAAGGATAGATCTAGGTATTATCATCTTTGGTTTTTAATTTTTTAGCGGAGTCATGCTCGAATCCGGGAGATTCTTTATGTTTCCCTTCATATTCGGAAATTTTTAGATCTAAAGAATCCAACCGCTTATTGCAAAGGGTAATCAACATATTCATGCAGTGAGGATTTCCGCTAACACTCATAAGAGGTTCAAGAGACTTTTGTAAAATTTTCGTTACTTCGCAAATCTTCTCAAAATCTTGTGTCCCTTCTTGGGTATGATGTGGCCCCTTTTGTTGAGGTAGTGTTCCCACTATTCCCTCTATGATTTCATGCGCAATACTGGGATCAATTTCGATAAAATTTCCTTTGGAAACGCAATCCAAGAGTTGTCTATGGGACATATTTAGTCCAACATAAAAATTGCAAAGTAAAATTCTAAAACTCACCTCTAAGGTGCAATTACGATAAGATTCCATCATCCTATACCAAGCATCTTTTAAGTTTTCTCCTTGTCTTTGTTTGAAGTGAAGAACTTCAAACTCGGGAGACAACGGAGCAGATAAAGGACTGGCCATGACGGCACACGGCGACACAAGAAGCAAGCAAAAAAGAGGCGAACGAAAAAAGAGGGCGAATAAAACGACAAGGGTGAAGTGGGGGAGAGGAAAATGAGAGGCAAATGGCGAATAATGTAATACGAGGGATAAGAGTTTGTGATGGGTACTTGGTATGTCTTGACTTGACTTGACTTGGCGTAGATCTCCCCGCCAACGGTGCCGGAAATCCTTCTTGCTACCTCTTGAGCACTGCATTGGTTTTCCCTTGAAGAGGAAAGGGTGATGCAGCAAAGTAGCGTAAGTATTTCCCTTAGTTTTTGAGAACCAAGGTATTAATCCAGTAGGAGACTACATGCAAGTCGCCTCGTACCTACACAAACAAATAAGAACCTTGCAACCAACGCGATAAAGGGGTTGTCAATCCCTTCAAGGCCACTTGCAAAAGTGAGATCTGATAGAGATAATAAGATAAATATTTTTGGTATTTTTATGATATAGATTGAAAGTAAATATTGCAAAGTAAAATAAATTGGAAACTTATATGATGGAAAATAGACCCGGGGGCCATAGGTTTCACTAGTGGCTTCTCTCAAGATAGCATAAGTATTAGGGTGGGTGAACAAATTACTGTCGAGCAATTGATAGAAAAGTGCATAGTTATGAGAATATCTAGGCATGATCATGTATATAGGCATCACGTCCGCGACAAGTAGACCGAAACAATTCTGCATCTACTACTATTACTCCACACATCGACCGCTATCCAGCATGCATCTAGAGTATTAAGTTCATAAGAACAGAGTAACACATTAGGCAAGATGACATGATGTAGAGGGATAAACTCAAGCAATATGATATAAACCCCATCTTTTTATCCTCGATGGCAACAATACAATACGTGCCTTGCTGCCCCTGCTGTCACTGGGAAAGGACACCGCAAGATTGAACCCAAAACTAAGCACTTCTCCCATTACAAGAAAGATCAATCTAGTAGGCCAAACCAAACTGATAATTCGAAGAGACTTGCAAAGATAACAAATCATACATAAAAGAATTCAGAGGAGATTCAAATATTGTTCATAGATAATCTTGATCATAAACCTACAATTCATTGGATCTCGACAAACACACCGCAAAAAGAATTACATCGAATAGATCTCCAAGAAGATCGAGGAGAACTTCGTATTGAGATCCAAAGAGAGAGAAGAAGCCATCTATCTCATAACTATGGACCCGAAGGTCTGTGGTAAACTACTCACACATCATCGGAGAGGCTATGGTGTTGATGTAGAAGCCCTCCGTGATCGATTCCCCTCCGGCGGAGCGCCGGAAAAGGCCCCAAGATGAGATCTCACGGGTACATAAGGTTGCGGCAGTGGCAATAGGGTTTTGTGGTGCTCTCGGATGTTTTTGGGGTATATGAGTATATATAGGCAAAAGAAGTCGGTCAAGGGAGCCACAAGGGGCCCACGAGGGTGGGGGCGCGCCTACCCCCTGGGTGCGCCCTCCTGCCTCGTGGCCTCCTTATTTCTTTCTTGACGTCGACTCCAAGTCTCCTGGATTGTGTTTGTTCCAAAAATCACTCTCCCGAAGGTTTCATTCCGTTTGGATTCCGTTTGATATTCCTTTTCTGCGAAACACTGAAATAGGCAAAAAAAACATCAATTTGCACTGGGCCTTTGGTTAGTAGGTTAGTCCCAAAAATAATATAAAAGTGTATAATAAAGCCCATTAAACATCCAAAACAGATTATATAATAGAATGGAACAATCAAAAATTATAGATACGTTGGAGATGTATCAGTCTGACGACCCCTTCTTCCCTTGCAGCGGAGCTTCCAGGCAAGCCCCCCCTTTGATCATACCGATATCGCCCATTCCATTCTCTCATGCTTGCATTAGATTTTCTACTGTAATTGTTTGCTCCTATTCTGATGCATAGCCTGCTTTTGTAACCTGCTCATTGTACCTTACCTGCTTATGCTAAACTGCTTAGTATAGGTTGGTTAGTGATCCATCAGTGACCCCCACCTTGTCCTTGTTGCCCCTGCTTCATCATCGACGACTCGAGCAATGTGATCGACGACCAGAGCCCAACACCTCACATCACATCATGCCCCTTTTGTTGCTCGACTTTGTAGAGTTACCGTCAAGTGCCGAGGGTGGCACCTCATACATCACTCCCGATGAGATCTCTGTAGTGTAGCTATTCGGTCGTGGTCATCGAGGGTGATTCCTCCTTGACCACTCCCGATACGACTCTGTCGTGCAACCCCTCAAGTGTGAACCTCGAGGGTGGTTCCTCTTATGTTCACCTTGATGATTACATTGAGTGGAATTCACCGAGGGTGATTCCTCGGGTTTTCCCCTTGATGTTTGGACACACGGTTGCCTTGACTTTACTTGAGACCTTTGTGAAAGTCGGGCGGGCTCAGAGAGCACCCGCAAGATGGTTACGAGGCACGGCCGGGCTGGCAGGCCGCCCCTGAGTGGGCTGGGCTAGCCCTTGCCGTATTTCCTCAAGACGGGGCGATAAGGTCACATTATCGTGAGTCTCTGCTCGTCTCCGCAAGCTAATAATACACTATGGTTTGGGTATTTGTTCTGAGTTGGCCTTTACGTACTAACCACCACGCGAGAATAGTTATGGGCCTCGACGACGTAGTATCAGCCGAAGCTTTGTTAGATGTCCAGTTCAGCATTGTGGGCCTGTCGGGCCAGTGCCATCCAGTATGAGGTGGTGCTCGTCCCGGCTTGTTGCACAACGACCCGGAGTGCAACTGGCGATGGGCCCAGACCACGGAGTGCTTAGGATGTAGACCGGCAGGGACCTCTCTGCTGAGCCTAGGTAGGGCCATACTCCCAGGAAAAGCTCGAACGACCTTCAACAAAAGGGTACCTGTACCTAAAACCGACACGGGTGGGTAGGTAGAGAATACCTAGGGGCGCGGGACAACTCTCTCTAAGGAACTCGGCAAAATAGCCCTGTAACTTCGGCAGAAGGGGTGCCCCCTCACAAAAGGGGGCCGCAGTGACCAGGCCCCGCCGAACGCGGAACATTCCATTGGGTAGGGCTTCCGTAACTAAACCTTCAAAAGTTACTTTTGCTTCTCTCGGGTTTTTATTCTCTCCTATTTTTTCTGTCATATTTTTTCTCCTATTTTTCTATTTTTATTTTAAAAATAGGAAGGGCTACGACATGTTGATCTTCCGAGGCCGGGCATTGACCTAGAAAAGTGTGTCCGGCCAGAGTAATCAAGTGTGTTGGAAAATGTGGTGCACCCCTGCAGGGAAGTTATCTATTCGAATACCGTGTCCATGGTAATGGACATTCAAACTTATATCCTGATCTTTTACAACTAGAAATGGATACTTGAGTTTGTGGCTCCGGGATTGCTTTCTCGCAGGGAGTCGAGGAAGGATTTGTGGGCATTAATGATACAACATGTTTGTTAAATATAAATTGCTATTCTGTACTCTTTTACATGCTGCAAGATTCTTGGAGTTGCTTGAAGATGCTAGTCTTCGATAGGCTAGGCCTTTCCCCTCTATTCTGGCATTCTGTGGTTCAGTCCACAGATACAACCCTTCCATTTGATACCAATGCATACTTAGTATAGATCTGATGCTTGCGAGTACTTTGGATGAGTACTCACAGTTGATTTGCTACCCCTTTCCCCCTTCTTCCTTCTTTCTGGTTGTCGCAACCAGTTGGTGGATCCCTAGAGCCAGATGCCACCACCGACGGATAGTACTACATGGAGACCACCGACGACCAGGACTAGTTAGGAGGTCCCAGGCATGAGGCCTTGCCTCTTCGATCGTTGATGTTTGTGCTAGCCTTCTTAAGGTATCCTTGTTTAACTTATGTCTGTACTCAGATATTGTTGATTCCGCTGACCCTTATGTATCGAGCTTGTATTCGAGCCCTCGAGGCTCCTGGCTTGTAATATGAAGCTTGTATTATTTTATTTTGTGTCTAGAGTTGTGTTGTGATATCTTCCCGTGAGTCCCTGATCTTGATTTTACACATTTGCGTGTATGATTAGTGTACGGTCGAATCGGGGGCGTCACAAGTTGGTATCAGAGCCGACTGCCTGTAGGAACCCCCTTTCCAACTCCTTGTCTGAAGTTGAGTCTAGTCTTTGAAAACTGTTTTACTAACATGGCTATGTGGCTTATCGGCCCACGTCGCCATTGGGTGGTTTTAGGATCTTTTACTCCTCGTCTATACTCTGGGACTCTGATCTCTCTTCTATTCGAGTTAAATGATTTTGCTAACTCTATCCTAGGTTCTCGTGATCACATCCATCCGGAGATTTGTATTATGTCTTTCTTGAATTGAGAGCCAGGATATGCTTCACTTTGTTCACGGGCCGCAGGATCCTTTTATCGAGGGCACCCTGCGTTTTTCCCTGCAGATTCCTTGCCCTAGTGGTTTTCTCCGACGTTGATGTAGCCTTTGCCATGTCCCGTTGTTGAATCCCTCCATCGCGTGCAAGCTTGCCGCCTAGTATGTCTAGGATGATTCTCTTGTCCGAACTCATACTAACAACATGTAATTGGCTCTGTATATGTATATGTATGTCTTTAATGACTACTGCTTTGTACATACTGCGCCTTTGCTCATTGTTCAAGTTATGTGACGCCCTCGATTCAATCGTACACTAATCATACATGCAAATGTGTGCGATCAAGATCAAGGACTCACGGGAAGCTATCACAACACAACTCTAGGCACAAATTAAAATAATACAAGCTTTATATTACAAGCCAGGGGCCTCGAGGGATCGAATACACAAGAGTGAGCGGAAGCAACAATATCTGCGTACAGATATAAGTTAGACAAGTTTGCCTTAAGAAGGCTAGCAAAAATCAACACGATCAAAGAGGCAAGGCCTCCTGCCTAGGAGCCTCCTAACTACTCTTGGTCGTTAGCGGTCTCCACGTAGTAGCAAGCATCAGCGGCGGCATCTGGCTCCTGGGCTCCGACATCTGGTTGCATCAACCGGAAAGGAGAAGAAAGGGGGAAAAGGGGGAGCAAAGCAACCATGAGTACTCATCCAAAGTACTCGCAAGCAAGGATCTACACTATATATTCATCGGTGTCAATGAAAGGGTAGTATATGTGGACTGAACTACAGAATGCCAGAAGAGAAGGGGAAAGCCTAGCCTATCAAAGACTAGCATCTTCTGGAAACCACCATCTTGCAGAAACAGGAGGGAGTAGAGCAGCATAAAGTAAAGTAGTAGAAGTGTTATCAACCTCGGCCAGAGATCCTTTCTCGACTCCCTGCGAGAAAGCGATCCCAGAGCCATACTATCCAGTTCTCATCATAATCCAATTCTCATCACAAGTATCCAGTTCTAGGTGTATCGATCGGGATACAACTCCAACTGTCCGTTACCATAGGACAGGCTATCGATAGATGTTTTCTTCCCTGCATGGGTGCACCAACTTACCCACCATGCTCGATTAACTCCGGCCGGACACACTTTCCTGGGTCATGCCCGACCTCGGCCAAACAATACGCTGCAACCCGACCTAGGCTTAATAGAGAGGTCATCACGCCAGACTAAACCTATGCCCCCAGGGGTCATGGGCCATCACCGCGGGAACTCCTGCATGTTGCGAACGCGGCCGGTGAGCAGATCTAATTACCCCCTTCAAAAAGGCAGGTGCTTACCAGTCCAACCCGGCGCACGCCACTCAGTCGCTGACGTCTATTAAGCTTCGACTGATGCATACACGCAGAACGCCCATACAATGCCCACGTGATGGTTAGTGCTATCAGGCCACAAGATCCTCGGATCAAATACCCAAATCATAGTGAATTAGGAACGTGCGGTAACAAGCAGAGACTCACGAAAGATGTGACCCCGTTGCCCCGTCTCGAGGACTTGTGGCAAGGGCTAGGAATGCCCGACCACGCCACGTAATTATCTCGCGGGCACCCTCCAGGTCAACCCGTCTCCACATCACTTGCGGGTACCCCTCAGGGTCGACCCACCTTTCCAAGTAACAATTGTAAAGTCCAAGTATCTGTGTGTCCAAACATCAAGGGGAAAACCCGAGGAATCACACCCGGTGAATTCCACTCGATGTAATCATCAATGTGAACGTAAGAGGATCCACCCTCGAGGTTCACACTTGAGGGGTTGCACGACAAAGCCGTATCGGAAGTGGTTAAGGAAGAAATCACCCTCGATGACCACGACCGAATAGCTACACTACAGGTTAACATCAGAAGTGCTGATGAGGTCTCACCCTCGGCACTCGATAGTAACCCAGTAGTGTCGAGAAACTAAGGGGAAAGTGATGTGCGGTGCCGGGGCCTGGTCTTCGATCCCGTTGATTGGGTCTTTGATGATGAAGTAGGGGCAACAAGGACAAGGTGGGGGTCACTGGTGGATCACTAACCAACCTACACTAAGCAGTTTAGGATAAGCAGGTAGGTAACAATGAGCAGGTTACAAAAGCAGGCTATGCATCAGAATAAGAGCAAACAATAACAGTAGCAAAATCTAATGCAAGCATGAGAGAATGGAATGGGCGATATCGGGATGATCAAAAGGGGGGCTTGCCTGGTTGCTCTTGCAAGGAGGGTTCATCGTCAACGCAGTTGATCACAGGGGAGGCATCGGTCTCGGGGTCTACCGGAGAGAAGAGGGGGAAGAAACAATAAATATAAAGCAAACATAGCATAACAAAGCATAACATGACGATAAGCAGAATTAGGGTCGACCTAACGTAGTACTACACATTGCAGACAGATGGGATAAACATCCGAGGATGAATTCCCGACGTTAGGTGGATTCCAGACAAGGGAAAAGAGGGGAAAAGTTCCAAGTTCAGCATGCTAGGGGCATGTGACAGATGAACGGATACCGTATTCGGATTCGTTGGATTTTTCTGAGCAACTTTCATGTATAAAGTTTTTCCATCCGAGCTACGGTTTATTCTTTAAGAATTTTCAAAGATTAAACCATTTTCTGGAATTAATTAAATTGACAGAAAAGATTTACTACGCCAGCATGACATCATTGTGACGTCAGCAGTCAACAGGACGGCTGACCAGGTCAAACCGACCAGTGGGTCCACTTGTCATAGACAGAGGGGCAGACAGAGGTTTATTTTAATTAAACAAACTTAATTAATAGCCGGGCCCCACGTGTCAGTGACCCATTAAACTAACTAATTAAGTTCATTTATAAAATCATTTAATTAGTTTAATTACACGGTGGGGCCCGCATGTCAGTCCCACTTGGCTGCCCAGTCAGCTGTTGACTGAGTCAACCCAGTCAACTGGGGCCCGTGGGGCCCGCTGGCAGGAACCCTGGGGGGTGGCCCCAGGTCGGCCAGGTCGGCACCAGCGCCAGAGTAGCGCCGGCGAGGCCATTCGCGGTGGCCGAACGCTGGACACGGCCGGAATAGCGCTACAACACATCATTTGAGCCGTGGTCGGGCGCGTTCGAAAGGTGAGGCTGGGCCGCATCCATCCGTGGTGGTGGCGCGGGCCGTAACGGCCGAAATCTTCGCCGGCGGCGAGGTCAGCGGCGAAGTTCTACGGGGGTTGGCGAAAACGGCGATGCCGTGCGTTATGGTTCAAACCAAAAGGACAGGCGCGCTCTACGCGCGTGCGTGAGGTCAAAGGATACGGTCCGGACGCTGTTTGGTCATCGGAGTCACGAGGCGACTAGCCAGGCGTCGACGGGCTCGGCCATGGCGGAACGGTGGCTACGGGAGCGCAAGAGGCCAGGGAAGCAAGGGGAGAAGATGAGGGGCTCACCGAGAGGCACACACGGTGGCCCATGGGGGTTTAGTAGCCGCAGACTCGGGGCGGATCGAACGGCAGCGTAGCGGTGGCCGCAGTTGAGGAAGAAGACGCGAGCGACGACGGTGGCGCTCCTCGGGCTCGACCCGGTGACGAGGAGGAAGAATCAGTCCACCGCGGACCTCCTAGACACTACATATGCATGGGCGCCGGTGGCCGCGGTGGAGCGCGGTGCTCGGCGGCGACGGAGCTCGATGGTGATGGATCTGAAGGGAGAGAGGAGAGGAGGAGCAGGCGGAGTGGGCGAGGGGAAGTGGGAGTGGCGGTAGGTGAGAGGGAGGACTCGAGGCGTCGATGGGGCGCTCTTATCCCCTCCCTCGTCGTCGACGGCGAGGCGGTCCGGGACGACCACGCCCCTGTAGCGACGGGGTCAGTCAAACAGGAAGGCGACCCAGGGGGGTAAGGTGGGCTGGTCAGCGCAATGGGCTAAGGCCCATGGAGGCAGGGGCTTCTCCTTCTTCCTTTTCTCCTTGCTTTCCCTTTTTCTTTTTTTGTAGCTTTGCTGTTTTAGCTATTTTAGGCCACTTAGACATTTTGCAAAAATGTTGGTTCACCACCAATATTACCAGAAGAATATGTTCCACATGATGAACATTTTAGTTTTCATGTCTGAGCATTTTTGAATTTCACACATAAATTCAAATTGAATTCAACTGGAATTTGAAATGGAATATTGATCAAAGTGACCAAGCACTGTTATAGCAAAATGATTAGCTTGATCTCAGGGATTACTGTAGCATCATTACACCGGGGTGTTACAACTCTCCTCCTCTAAAAGAAATTCTCGTCCCGAGAATTAAGAGGTAGAAGGGAACAGGTCGGGGTATTCATCCCGGAGGTTATCTTCGCGTTCCCAAGTGGCTTCCTCTTTAGTACGATTCGACCATTGCACCTTGAGGAACTTGGTAACCTTCTGGTGGGTTCGACGTTCAACTTCTTCAAGAATGCGGATCGGATGCTCTTTGTATGTGAGATCATCTTAAACTTCAATCAATTCCGGATCCACTTCACGTTCCGGATCCTTGAAGCATCGACGAAGTTGCGACACGTGGAAGACGTCATGGACGTGAGAGAACTGAGGTGGCAACTCCAATTGATAAGCCACCAGTCCATGATGGGAGAGAATGCGGAAAGGACCAATGTAGCGCGGAGCTAGCTTGCCCCTTGACTCCGAACCGATGAGTGCCTCTCAAAGGAGTGACACGCAAATAAGCTTGTTCACCGGGTTGATAAGTTGAACCCCAGTGTTTCCAGTCATAGTTGCTCTTCTGGCGGGACTGGGCCGCCTTGAGATTATCCCAGACAATGCGAACCTACTCTTCAGCTTGTTGAATAATGTCTGGACCAATGAGCGTCCGTTCCCCAGTTTCTGACCAGTTCAGAGAGGTTCGGCACTTACGTCCATAGAGCACTTCAAAGGGTGCCATCTTCAAGCTGGCTTGATAGCTGTTGCTATAGGAGAACTCCACATAAGGGAGAGATTCTTCCCACTTCTTGCTAAAAGAAATAACACAAGCCCGAAGCATGTCTTCAAGAATTTGATTGACTCGCTCGACTTGGCCTTGGGATTGGGGATGATACAGTGCTCCGGGTAATATGAGTTCCCATTGCCTCTTGGAAACTATCCCAGAACTTCGAAGTGAGAATACTTCCGCGGTCTGAACTGATCTCCTCCGGAATGCCGTGGAGTGACACAATTCTGGAGATATACAAGTTTGCTAATTGACTAGCAATGATAGCCTCCTTGACTGGCAGAAAGTGAGAAACCTTCGACAATTGGTCGATGACGACAAAGATAGCATCGTTACCTTTCTGAGACTTGGGAAGGCCAGTGACGAAGTCCATTTGAATCTTATCCCACTTCCATTCAGGAATCGGAAGCGGTTGTAGAAGTCTAGCCGGTTTCTGATGTTCTGCTTTGACGCGACGACAAACGTCACATTCTTCAATATATCGAGCAATGTCTTGCTTCATCTTAGAACACCAATACTTCTGAAGGATGTCTAGATACATCTTGGTAATTCCCGAATGAATAGACAGAGGGGTGCCATGCGCTTCTTTCATCACCTTCTCTGTCATAAGCTCGAACCGGGGCACTACAATGCGATCTCTGAAGTATAAGTTTCCATCTTCACCAAGTGAGAAATCTCTGGATTTCTCTAAGTCAAGAACCCTTTTCATCAGATCAACATGAGCATCTTTGGCTTGAGCAGACTTAATTGCTTTGAGAAGAGTTGGTTCCAGGACAAGGTTATTCAAACAACCCTGTGGAACTAGTTGAAGGTTCAGCTTGCATAGCTCTTCATAAAGGCGGGGTTGAGCTTTGTAGACCATGTGATTGTTGCAATAAGACTTACAGCTCAGGGCATCGACCATTACATTAGCCTTGCTAGGGGTATAAGATATACCGCAGTTGTAGTCAGCAATAGCTTCCATCCATCGCTGCTGATGGAGGTTCAGATCTGGCTGAGTAAACAGGTACTTCAGACTCTGATGATCGGTGAAGATCTCGCAACGATTACCGAGAAGGTATTGTCGCCATAGCTTCAGTGCAAAGATAACTGCAGCAAGCTCGAGGTCATGAACTGGGTAGTTCTCTTTATGAGGACGCACTTGACGAGAGGCATAAGCAATCACTCTGCGCTCTTGCATTAGGACGCAACCTATTCCTTGACGTGAAGCGTCGCAATAGATGACAAAGTCCTTGCGAGAATCAGGGGGAGCAAGCACTGGGGCAGAAGTCAGCTTGTCCTTGAGTGCCTGGAAACTTTCCTGACATTTGTCTGTCCAATCGAACTTAACGCCCTTGTGAAGCAGATTATTCAGGGGCTTGGCGATCTTGGAGAAGTTCTCGATGAAACGGCGGCAATAGCTGGCGAGTCCGAGAAAGCTTCTGACCTACTTGACAGTCTTCGGAGGGGTCCAGTCAAGAATAGCCTGAACACGCTCTGGGTTGACGGCAATACCATCCTTGGAGATGACATGACCAAGGTAGGTGACTTCGGGTAACCAGAATTCGCACTTGGAATACTTGGCATAAAGTTGATGCTCTCGAAGCTTCTCTAGAACAAGTCGAAGATGTTCAGCATGTTCTTCTTTGTTGTTCGAATATACCAGGATATCATCCAGATAGACTACGACGAACTTGTCGAGGTAATCCATGAATATGTAGTTCATCAGACTTGAGAATGTGGCTGGAGCATTGGTCAAGCCAAAATACATGACAGTGTACTCGTAAGAACCATAACGAGTGACGAATGCGATCTTTGGAATATCCTCTTCACGAACACGGATCTGGTGGTAACTGATAACCCACAAGTATAGGGGATCACAACAGTTTTCGAGGGTAGAGTATTCAACCCAAATTTATTGATTCGATAAAAGGGGAGCCAAAGAATATTCTCAAGTATTAGCAGCTGAGTTGTCAATTCAACCACACCTGGATAACTTAGTATCTGCAGCAAAGTATTTAGTAGCAAAGTAATATGGATGTAACGGTAACGATAGCAAAAGTAATATTTTTTGGTTTTGTAGTGATTGTAACAATAGCAACGGAAAAGTAAATAAGCAGAGAACAATATGTGAAAAGCTCGTAGGCATTGGATCGGTGATGGAGAATTATGCCGGATGCGGTTCATCATGTAACAATCATAACATAGGGTGACACAGAACTAGCTCCAATTCATCATATAATGTAGGCATGTATTTCGAATATAGTCATACGTGCTTATGGAAAAGAACTTGCATGACATCTTTTGTCCTACCCTCCCGTGGCAGCGGGGTCTTAATGGAAACTAAGGGATATTAAAGCCTCCTTTTAATAGAGTACTGGACCAAAGCATTAACACATAGTGAATACATGAACTCCTCAAACTACGGGCATCACCGGGAGTGGTCCCGATTATTGTCACTTCGGGGTTGCCGGATCATAACACATAGTAGGTGACTATAGACTTGCAAGATAGGATCAAGAACTCACATATATTCATGAAAACATAATAGGTTCAGATCTGAAATCATGGCACTCGGGCCCTAGTGACAAGCATTAAGCATAGCAAAGTCATAGCAACATCAATCTCAGAACATAGTGGATACTAGGGATCAAACTCTAACAAAACTAACTCGATTACATGATAGATCTCATCCAACCCATCACCGTCCAGCAAGCCTATGATGGAATTGCTAACGCACGGCGGTGAGCATCATGAAATTGGTGATGGAGGATGGTTGATGATGACGATGGCGACGGATTCCCCTCTCCGGAGCCCTGAACGGACTCTAGATCAGCACTCCGAGAGGTTTTAGGGCTTGGCGGCGGCTCAGTATCGTAAAACGCGATGAATCCTTCTCTCCGATTTTTTTCTCCCCGAAAGTGAATATATGGAGTTGGAGTTGAGGTCGGTGGAGCGTCAGGGGGCCCACGAGGCAGGGGGCGCGCCCCCACCCTCGTGGACAGGGTTTGGGCCCCCTGACATGGATTTTTCTTCCAGTATTTTTTATATTTTCCAAAAAGATGTTCCGTGGAGTTTTAGGTCATTCCAAGAACTTTTGTTTCTGCACATAAATAACACCATGGAAAGTTTGCTGAAAACAGCGTCAGTCGGGTTAGTTCCATTCAAATCATGCAAGTTAGAGTCCAAAACAAGGGCAAACGTGTTGGGAAAAGTAGATACGACGGAGACGTATCAACTCCCCCAAGCTTAAACCTTTGCTTGTCCTCAAGCAATTCAGTTGATAAACTAAAAGTGATAAAGAAAAACTTTTACAAACTCTGTTTGCTCTTGTTGGTGTAAATATGTAAAGCCAGCATTCAAGTTTTCAACAAAGATTATGACTAACCATATTCACAATAACTCTTAGGTCTCATGTTTACTCATGTCAATGGCATAATCAACTAGCGAGCGATAATAATAAATCTTAGATGAAAACACTTTCTCAAAACAATCATGATATGATATAACAAGATGGTATCTCGCTAGCCCTTTCTGAGACCGCAAAACATAAATGCAGAGCACCTTTAAAGATCAAGGACTGACTAGACATTGTAATTCATGGTAAAAGAGATCCAATCATAGTCATACGCAATATAAATTAACAGTAATGGATGCAAATGACAGTTGTGCTCTCTAGCTAATGCTTTTTAATAAGAGGGTGATGACTCAACATAAAAGTAAATAGATAGGCCCTTCGCAGAGGGAAGCAGGGATTTGTAGAGGTGCCAGAGCTCGATTTTGAAATAGAGATAAATAATATTTTGACCGGCATACTCTCATTGTCAACATAACAACCAAGAGATGGCGATATCTTCCATGCTAACACATTATAGGCGGTTCCCAAACAGAATGGTAAAGTTTATTCTCCCCCTCCACCAACAAGCATCAATCCATGGCTTGCTCGAAACAACGAGTGCCTCCAACTAGCAACAACCCCGGGGGAATTTTGTTTGCAATAAATTTGATTTAGTTTGCACAAAGCATGGGACTGGGCATCCCTAGTTGATACATGAGCTACTCGAGCATACAAAACAGAATTTCATTTGAAGGTTTGGAGTTTGGCACATACAAATTTATTTGGAAAGGCAGGTCGATACCGCATATAGGAAGGTATAGTGGACTCATATGGAATAAATTTGGGGTTTAAGGGATTGGATGCACAAGCAGTATTCCTGCTTAGTACAAGTGAAGGCTAGCAAAAGACTGGGAAGCGACCAACTAGAGAGCGACAACAGTCATGAACATGCATTAAAATTAATAGACATTGAGTACAAGCATGAGTAGGATATAATCCACCATGAACATAAATATCATGAAGGCTATGTTGATTTGTTTCAACTACATGTGTGAACATGTGCCAAGTCGAGTCACTTAAATCATTCAAAGGAGGATACCACCCCACTATACCACATCACAACCATTCTAATAGCATGGTGGCACGCAAGGTAAACCATTATAACTCATAGCTAATCAAGCATGACATAAGCAACTATAATCTCTAATTGTCATTGCAAACATGTTTATTCATAATAGGCTGAATCAGGAATGATGAACTAATCATATTTACAAAAACAAGAGAGGTCGAGTTCATACAAGATTCTCTCATCTCAGTCAATCCATCATATATCGTCATAATTGCCATTCACTTGCACGACCGAATGATGTGAATAATAATAAGAGTGCACGTGCATTGGGCTAAGCTGGAATCTGCGAGCATTCAATAAACAGGAGAAGACAAGGCAATATGGGCTCTTGGTTAAATCAACAATAATGCATATAAGAGCCACTTCAACAATTTAATTATGGTCTTCTCCTATCGACCCCCAAAGAAAAGAGAAGAAATAAAACTATTTACATGGGAAAGCTCCCAACAAGCAAAAGAAGAACGGGAAATATTTTTGGGTTTGCTCTTTAATTATTACTACTACAGCAAGAAAGTAAACTAGCTAGAAGCTATTACTAATTTTTTTGGTTTTTCTTAAGGTTTATCAAACACACAAGAAGAAAGCAAGAAAAAGAAAATAAACTAGCATGGATATTACTGTGAAAAAGTATGAGCACCGACATCTAGCAATGAGTGTGTAAACATAAATGTAATGTCGGTGGGAAATACGTACTCCCCCAAGCTTAGGTTTTGGCCTAAGTTGGTTTATTGCCACGGATGGCCCGGAGGATATCCATAGTTGGAGCCGGGGTCATACTGAGATGAAGAAGACTCTGATGGCCACTGGTTGGAAATTATCTCTGGATCCCACTGATAGTTAGACTGTCGTGGAGGCACAAATTGTGGTTCCGGCTCCGTGGCTGGTGTAGGGTTCTGATAAGCGTAAATGGCCGCCCACGGAACGAGATACGGACCTACAGATAAATTAAACAAGGAAGGAGCAGGCAAGATAATAGTCTCAGGGTGATGCTTATCAAAGAACAATTTGTATTTAAGCGCCCCTTCCTTATTCTTAACAATGAAATCATGCGCTACCATACTCTTATAATCTAAATAAGCAGTGTGCAACAATTTTTCTTCTTTTTCATAGTGCCTAATAGGTGTATTATAATATGCAGCAAGGCGTGAAGCGTAAATGCCTCCAAAGATGGGACCCTTTGTACGGTTCAAACTTAACCGTTTAGCAATAATACCGCCCATACTAATAGTGTTATCGCGGAATAAACCATGGAAAAAAAATGATAATATCAGGAACACTAAGGTTTCCACAGTTTCCGCGATCAATTGAGCAATGACTAGCAAATAATGCAAAGTAGAGTAAAACATGAAAATGTATGCTAGTGATTCTTGCATCGGAAACCTTCCTAGTTTCCCCTACAGTAATAGTGTCAATAAACCCGTCCACATCTTCACGACGTGGCTCCTCTAAACTACCCTCGAAAGGTATTTTGCAAACCTTGCAAAGTTCATCTAATGGCATCTTCTTAACCATATCATATAAATGAAACTCTACTGAAGGAGGTGATTCCTTAGGAAAATAGTAGAAGTTTTGCACAAAAGTATTGGTGAGTAAGAGATACTCTTCACGTTGGTCGCGGAGGAAGTCGGTGAGGCCTGCATTCTCAGCCAATGAATAGAAATCATCATAAATCCCGGCTTCTCTCAAGAAATCATCGGAAGGCCATTCACACGGCCGAACCTCCGTGGTGCGAGGCAAATTATATTTGGGCCTCTGTGCTTCTTCATTTTGCTTTTCCTTCGAGCTTTGGCTCGATGAGCCCCTCAAAAATCTCTTCATTATTTTCTGAAAAATTCTGAAAGTTTTAGAAACTTCAAAAAAAAAGTGAACCAAGCTCAACAAAATTGATAGCAACTACTCGTACAAGAGCCTATATCATGCATTAGAACTACTTGGAACCATATAAATTTGGCATGCAAGCTCAAGAACATGGTCACCTAGGCAGCACAAATTTGCAATGAATAAAGCACTAGAACAAAAACTAATTGGACCAATGGAGGAGTCACATTCCAAGGAACAATCCCCCCAAGCAGTTTTGTGAGAGGTGCTTTGAGCAAGGAGATCAAAAATCGCAGCAAAATGAGCTAGAACTCGTGCTTGAGCTGGATAATGGTGTTTGTGGGAGGAAGATGGAGTGTGGGGGTGCAGGAATAAGTGGAGGGGGGCCACCATGGGCCCACGAGACAGGGGGCGCACCCAGGGGGGTAGGCGCGCCCTCCACCCTCGTGGCCAGGTGGTTGCTCCCCCTGTTGTGTTCTCAGTTCCAGATATTCTCAAATATTCTAGAAAAAATCATATTTCATTTTCAGGGCATTTGGAGAACTTCTATTTTCAGGGTATTTTTGTATTCCATGGATAAATCAGAAAATAGACAGAAAAATACTATTTTTACTATATTTCAACTAAATAACAGAAAGTAGAAGGAGGGTACAGAAGGTTGTGCCTTCTAGTTTCATCCATCTCATGCTAATCAAATGGAATCCACTAACAAGGTTGATCAAGTCTTGTTAACAAACTCTTTCCGAATAACATGGAACTGGAGAAATTTCGAATAACACTATGTTACCTCAACGGGGATATGCACATCCCTAATAATAAGAATATCAAATTTCTTCTTGACAGTAGGAAGAGGAAATTTAAAACCTTCGATGGAATTTTTCCAATTGAGTTGATACTATGGACCTGGGGTTGTTTCCTCGGTAAGTGTACCGTATGCTCATTACCATTAACGTGAAAATTGACATTTCCTTTGTTGCAATCAATAACAGCCCCTGTAGTATTCAAAAAGGGTCTTCCAATAATAATAGACATACTGTCGTCCTAGGGAATATCAAGAATAACAAAGTCCGTTAAAATAGTGATGTTTGCAACCACAACAGGCACATCCTCACAAATACAGACAGGTATAGCAGTTGCTTTATCAGCCATTTGCAAAGATATTTCAGTAGGTGTCAACTTATTCAAATTAAGTCTACGATATAAAGAGAGAGGCATTACACTAACACCGGCTCCAAGATCACATAAAGCAGTTTTAACATAGTTTCTTTTAATAGAGCTGGGTACAGTAGGTACTCCTGGATCTCCAAGTTTCTTTGGTATTCCACCTTTAAAAGTATAACTAGCAAGCATGGTGGAAATTTCAGCTTCCAATATCTTTCTTTTATTAGTAACAATATGTTTCATATATTTAGCGTAAGGGTTCATTTTGAGCATATCAGTTAATCGCATACGTAGAAAGATAGGTCTAATCATTTCAGCAAAGCACTCAAAATCCTCATCATCCTTTTTCTTGGATGGTTTGGGAGGAAAAGGCATGGGTTTCTGAACCCATGGCTCTCTTTCTTTACCGTGTTTCCTAGCAACAAAGTCTCTTTTATCATAACGTCGATTCTTTGATTGTGGGTTATCAAGATCAACAACAGGTTCAATTTCTACATCATTATCATTACTGGGTTGGGCATCATCATGAACATCATCATTAAAATTTTCACTACGTTCATGTTCATTACCAGATTGTGTTTCAGCATCAGAAATAGGGATGTCATTTGGATTCTCAGGTGTTTAAGCAATAGGTTCACTAGGAGTATGCAAAGTCCTATCATTTTTCTTTTTCTTCTTTTTAGAAGGACTAGGTGCATCTATATTATTTGTTTGAGAATCTTGCTCAATTCTCTTAGGATAGCCTTTAGGATACAAAGGTTCCTGAGTCATTCTACCAGTTCTAGTAGCCACTCTAACAGCATACTCATTTTTATTACTATTCAATTCATTGAGCAAATCATTCTGAGCTTTAAGTACTTGTTCTACTTGAGGGTAACCATAGAAGCACGTTTACTAATGAGTTTAAGTTCACGTTTAACTCTAGACATATAATCACCCAAGTGTTCAAGCATATTTGAATTGTATTTCAATTGTCTACCGAAATAAGCATTAAAGTTTTCTTGTTTGACAATAAAATTATCAAACTCTTCTAAGCATTGTCTAGCAGACTTATAGTGAGGAATATCACCTTCATCAAATCTATAGAGAGAATTTACCTTTACTACCTGTGTCGGGTTATCAAGGCCATGAGTTTCTTCAATAGGTAATGGATTAAGATCATATGTTTCTTCAACAGGCGGTAAATTAAGACCATGTATTTCTTCAATCGGAGGTAAGTTCTTAACATCTTCAGCTTTAATACCCTTTTATTTCATAGATTTCTTTGCCTCTTGTATATCTTCAGGACTGAGAAATAGAACACCTCTTTTCTTCGGAGTTGGTTTAGGAATAGGCTCAGGAATTGGCTCAGGAGCTGGCTCAGGAAGTGTCCAATTATTTTCATTTGTCAACATATTATTCAATAGAATTTCAGCTTCATCCGGTGTTCTTTCCCTGAAAACAGAACCAACACAACTATCCAGGTAATCTCTAGAAGCATCGGTTAGTCCATTATAAAAGATATCAAGTATTTCATTTTTCTTAAGAGGATGATCAGACAAAACATTAAGTAACTTGAGAAGCCTCCCCCAAGCTTGTGGGAGACTCTCTTCTTCAATTTGCACAAAATTATATACCCTTAAAGCAGCTTGTTTCTTATGAGCAGGGAAATATTTAGCAGAGAAGTAATAAATCATATCCTGGGGACTACGCACACAACCAGGATCAAAAGAATTAAACCATATCTTAGCATCACCCTTTAATGAGAACAAAAATATTTTAAGGATATAAAGGTAGCGAGATTTCTCATCATTAGTGAATAGGGTGGCTATATCATTTAATTTAGTAAGATGTGCCACAACAGTTTCAGATTCATAGCCATAAAAAGGATCAGATTCAACCAAAGTAATTATATCAGGATCAACAGAGAATTAATAATCCTTATGAGTAACACAGATATGTGAAGTAGCAAAAGCAGGGTCAGGTTTCATTCTAGCATTAAGAGATTGCTGCTTCCATTTAGCTAATAACCTCTTGAGCTCGTATCTATCTTTGCAAGCTAAAATAGCTAGGGCAGCTTCTTTTTCCAAAACATAACCCTCAGGGATAGTAGGCGATTCATATTTATTAAGGGGAGAGTCTTCATCATCACTTTCTTCAATAGTATCAATAATTTCATTCTCTCTAGCCCTAGCAAGTTGTTCATCAAGAAATTCGCCAAGTGGCACAGTAGTATCAAGCATAGTAGTAGTTTCATCATAAGTATCATGCATAGCAGAAGTGGCATCATCAATAACATGTGACATATCGGAACGAATAGCAGAAGCAGGTTTAGGTGTCGCAAGCTTACTCAAAACAGAAGGTGAATCAAGTGGAGAGCTAGATGACAGTTCCTTACCTCCCCTCGTAGTTGAGGGATAAATTGTTGTGTTCGCGTCTTTCAAGTTCTTCATAGTGACCAGCAGATATAAATCCCAAGTGACTCAAAGAATAGAGCTATGCTCCCTGGCAACAGCGCCAAAAAATAGTCTTGATAACCCACAAGTATAGGGGATCGCAACAGTTTTCGAGGGTAGAGTATTCAACCCAAATTTATCGATTCAGCACAAGGGGAGCAAAAGAATATTCTCAAGTATTAGCAGCTGAGTTGTCAATTCAACCACACCTGGATAACTTAGTATCTGCAGCAAAGTATTTAGTAGCAAATAATATGGAAGTAATGGTAACGATAGCAAAAGTAATATTTTTGGGTTTTGTAGTGATTGTAACAGTAGCAACGGAAAAGTAAATAAGCGGAGAACAATATGTGAAAAGCTCGTAGGCATTGGATCGGTGATGGAGAATTATGCCGGATGCGGTTCATCATCTAACAATCATAACAGAGGGTGACACAGAACTAGCTCCAATTCATCAATATAATGTAGGCATGTATTCCGAATATAGTCATACGTGCTTATGGAAAAGAACTTGCATGCCATCTTTTGTCCTACCCTCCCGTGGCAATGGGGTACTAATGGAAACTAAGGGATATTAAGGCCTCCTTTTAATAGAGTACCAGACCAAAGCATTAACACATAGTGAATACATGAACTCCTAAAACTACGGTCATCACCGGGAGTGGTCCCGATTATTGTCACTTCGGGGTTGCCGGATCATAACACATAGTAGGTGACTATAGACTTGCAAGATAGGATCAAGAACTCACATATATTCATGAAAACATAATAGGTTCAGATCTGAAATCATGACACTCGGTCCCTAGTGACAAGCATTAAGCATAGCAAAGTCATAGCAAAATCAATCTCAGAACATAGTGGATACTAGGGATCAAACCCTAACAAAACTAACTCGATTACATGATAGATCTCATCCAACTCATCACCGTCCAACAAGCCTACGATGGAATTACTCACGCATGGCGGTGAGCATCATGAAATTGGTGATGGAGGATGGTTGATGATGACGATGGCGACGGATTCCCCTCTCCGGAGCCCCGAACGGACTCCAGATCAGCCTCCCGAGAGGTTTTAGGGCTTGGCGGCGGCTCCGTATCGTAAAACGCGATGAATCCTTCTCTCCAATTTTTCTCTCCCCGAAAGTGAATATATGGAGTTGGAGTTGAGGTCGGTGGAGCGTCAGGGCGCCCACGAGGTAGGGGGCACGCCCAGGGTGGCAGGCGCGCCCCCACCCTCGTGGACAGGGTGTGGGCCCCCTGACGTGGATTTTTCTTCCAGTATTTTTTATATTTTCCAAAAAGATGTTCCGTGGAGTTTCAGGTCATTCTGAGAACTTTTGTTTCTGCACATAAATAACACCATGGAAAGTTTGCTGAAAACAACGTCAGTCCGGGTTAGTTCCATTCAAATCATGCAAGTTAGAGTCCAAAACAAGGGCAAAAGTGTTTGGAAAAGTAGATACGACGGAGACGTATCAGTAACCCAACCTCAAGTCGAGTTTAGAGAATATCTATGAACCATCAAGTTGATCATACAAATCATTTATCCGAGGAAGGGGATATTTGTTCTGAATTGTAGCTTGGTTGATAGGACGGTAGTCTTGGACCGAACGGTTCGTTCCGTCCTTCTTCTTGACGAAGAGAGAAGGTGCTCCCCAAGCAGAGGAACTTGGACGAATGAAACCTTTGCGAAGAGATTTGTCGATTTCCTCCTTAAGTTCAAGGAGTTCATGAGGCGGCATCTTGTAGGGTCGTTTAGCAATAGGAACGGTGCCTAGTTTCAAGTCGATGACGAACTCAACAGCCCGGCAAGGGGTATCCCTGGAAGTTCTTTTGGAAAGACATCTAGGAACTCGCGAACAACTGGAATCTTTTCAATTCCCTCAAGAGGTGTTGCATTCAATGCATTCAGGAGATAGAGTCGGGCTTCATCATTTTGAACCAGACGACCATTGTAGCTTACTATCTCATTTGAAGGGTGTAGAAGGTGGATGGTTTTAGTGGCGCAAACGATAGAAGCCATATGTGCTTTCAACCAATCCATTCCTAGAATGAGGTCAATATTGGAAGACTTCAAAATAATGGGGGAGGCAAAAAATTCAACCCTTCGATTTCAACTGAAACGTTGTGGCTAACCATGGAGGTTTGGCATTGGCCCGCAGGGTTTTTTACCACTAGTGGAGTGTGCATCTCTTCGTATTTAATGCCATGCATGAATGCAAAATCTTCTGATATGAAAGAATGTGATGCTCCTGAATCGAATAAAACAGAAGTTGGTACTGAATTAACGAGAAGAGTACTCATCACAGTGGCAGGTTGGTCTTGAGCTTCATTCAGATCAACATGATTAGCCTTACCATGACCATAAGGCCTGGCATTGCCGTTGCGAGGCTGGTTGTTACAACCAGTTGAAGGCAGAGCTAGCTGGTTCTTTTTCTGATTTCACTCTTTGGCAAGGTGACCTGGATGGCCACATCTGAAGCACGAACCATCATTGGAGTTGGGAGCAGGAGCTTGAGGTGGTGCAGTCCGAAGAGGCTACCTCGTTGGCGAAGGAGGCAGCCACGGAGCAACATATGACTGTCTTGGAGCAGGTGCAGTTGGACGATACATGCTGTGGGGATCCATATCCGATGCTTCTGCGCTGATGGGCCCGAAGATGAGCCAGCGTCACGGTTGCGCCTGAGGGATCCCTGGTGTTCCTGCAGACCCGTTTTGACATGAATGGCCTTGTTCACCAAGGTGGCAAAATCAGCAAAGTCATGCACTAGGAGCGCTAGCTTGATATCAGGTTGAAGGCCATCACGAAACTTCTCTTGCTTACGAGCATCAGTAGCAATGTCTTCTTCAGCATAACGGGACAAGTCCAAGAATTCCCACTGATAAGCATCTACATACTTGTTGCCTTGGGTGAGGTTGCGGAAATCTCGCTTCTTCCTGTCCATGATTCCTTGAGGAATGAAGCAGGCACGAAAGGCAGCTTGGAACTCCGGCCAAGTGATGACCGTTCCAGCAGGTAGGGTACACCTGTGGCTGCCACCATTGAGCAGCGGGACCCTTCAGAAAGAAAGATGCAAAGGTGACATAGCTAGCAGGGGCCACACTAGCAGACTCCATTTCATACATGATGTCGCGGAGCCAGTCATCAGCATCAAGGGGTTGAGTTGAGCTGCGGTAGATAGTTGGGTTGAGGCGCATGAAGTCCTACAGAGTTACTGGGGTTGGCTGTTGATTCATGTTCAGACGAGGAAACTGAGCCATCATTCCTTCCATGAACTGGCGGTTCAGCTCAAATTGTTGCATCATTCTAGCAAAGAATTCGGGCGGTGGTGGATCGTTGGCAGCACGGCCACGACCAGTGGGTCTAACCATCCTGCTAACATGTAACAGGGGTAGTTCGGCATTGAGCATTTGCAAAGACAAGGAACATTCATGATGAAACATGCATAATGAAAGAGATACGATGGATACCACTTCGCAGTCAACACGACAGTGTGTGTACTATTCAGAATACTATTCTAAGAACTATGTCTTATCCAACTTTGGGGTGAATGTGGTCACGGGATCCTAATGTTAGAGTTAGTAAATTCGTTTAACCCGAATGGAAGAGAGATCAGAGTCCCAGAGTATAGACGAGGAGTAAAAGATCCTATTACCACCCAATGGCAACGTGGGCCCGTAAGACACACAACCATGTTAGTAAAAAGTTTTTCAGTGACTAGACTCAACTTCGGCCAAGGAGTTGGAAAGGGGGCTACCTACAGGCAGTCGGCTCTGATACCAGCTTGTGACGCCCTCTATTCAATCATACACTAATCATACACGCAAATGTGTACGCTCAAGATCAAGGACTCACGGGAAGATATCACAACACAACTCTAGACACAAATTAAAATAATACAAGCTTTATATTACAAGCGAGGGGCCTCGAGGGCTCGAATACATAAGCTCGAATAAAGAGTCAGCGCAAGCAACAATATTTGAGTACAAACATAAGTTAGACAAGTTTGCCTTAAGAAGGCTAGCACAAAGCAACACGATCGAAGAGGCAAGACCTCCTGCCTGGGAGCCTCCTAACTACTCCTGGTCGTCAGCGGTCTCCACGTAGTAGCAGGCATCCGCGATGGCATCTGGCCCCTGGGCTCCGACATCTGGTTGCATCAACCGGAAAGGAGAAGATAGGGGGAAAAGGGGGAGCAAAGCAACCATGAGTACTCATCCAAAGTACTCGCAAGCAAGGATCTACACTACATATGCATTGGTGTCAATGAAGGGTAGTATATGTGGACTGAACTGCAGAATGCCAGAAGAGAAGGGGAAAGCCTAGCCTATCAAAGACTAGCATCTTCTGGAAACCACCATCTTGCAGCAAAAGGAGGGAGTAGAGTAGCATAAAGTAAAGTAGTAGAAGTGTTATCAACCTCGGCCAGAGATCCTTTCTCGACTCCCTGCGAGAAAGCAATCCCAGAGCCATACTATCCAGTTCTCATCATAATCCAATTCTCATCACAAGTATCCAGCTCTAGTTGTATCGATCGGGATACAACTCCAAGTGTCCGTTACCGTAGGACAGGCTATCGATAGATGTTTTCTTTCCTACAGGGGTGCACAAACTCACCCACCACGCTCGACTAACTCCGGCCGGACACGCTTTCTTGGGTCATGCCCGGCCTCAGCCAAACAATACGTCGCAACCCAACCTAGGCTTAATAGAGAGGTCAGCACGCCGGACTAGACCTATGCCCCCAGGGGTCATGGGCCATCGCCCCGGGAACTCCTGCACGTTGCGAACGCGACCGGTGAGCAGACCTAGCTACCTTCTTTAAAAAGGCATGTGCTTACCAGTCCAACCCGGCGCGCGCCGCTCAGTCGCTGTCGGTGTCAAAACCGGCGGATCTCGGGTAGGGGGTCTCGAACTGTGCGTCAAGGTTGGATGGTAACAGGAGACGAGGGACACTTTATTTTACCCAGGTTCGGGCCCTCTCGGTGGAGGTAAAACCCTACTCCTGCTAGATTAATATTGATGATATGGGTAGTACAAGAGTGGATCTACCACGAGATCAAGGAGGCTAAACCCTAGAAGCTAGCCTATGGTATGATTGTGTATGATGATGGTTGTCCTACGGACTACAACCCTCCGGTTTATATAGACACCGGATAGGGTTAGGGTTACACAGAGTCGGTTACAATGGTAGGAGATCTCGAATATCCGCACGCCTAGCTTGCCTTCCACGCCAAGAAGAGATCCTTCCGGACACGGGACGAAGTCTTCAATCTCGTATCTTCATAGTCCTGGAGTCCGGCTGAAGGTATAGTCCGGCTATCCGAACACCCCCTAATCCAGGACTCCCTCAGTAGCCCCTGAACCAGGCTTCAATGACGACGAGTCCGGCGCGCAGATTGTCTTCGGCATTGCAAGGCGGGTTCCTCCTCCAAGTTCTTCAAGAAGATTATAAACACCAAAAAATAGTGTCCGGCTCTGCAAAATAAGTTTCCACATATTGCCATATAGAGAATAATATTAACACAAATCAAATCTGCTGACGTATCCCGCAGTGCGTCATAACACTGCGACCAAGCCTTCTATATAAATTGCTTTTCATTGTTCCACCTCATCTCGTTTAGCGAGGCGGTTTCCTTAACACGTCTTGTCAAAGCAGAGATCATGTGCCCCCTTTAACGGGATTCTCATTAATACGGACGTGGGTAACCCAACCACGCCATTTACCACGGCGTTTGGGAGGCAAGTGAGTTTTATTAGGTAGGTGGGGACGCCTAACCGTACCTGCTTATATAAAGGGATAAGGATTCACCTTTTTAACCTACGCCCTCTTCCTCCTTTGCCAATCCATCTCTTGCGAACTCAAGGTCCAGCGCCCAAGTCCGCTCTTCCTTCCTCAACCTTCTCCAACAATGTCCAGAGCGGGAGGCAAGTGGATGGTCTCCTCCGTTACGGAGGCTCAAGTAAAAAGGTTAAGGAAAGCCGGATACTTGTCCAAGGACATCCCGCATCGGCTTCCTGATAAGGGGCAGCTTCTTCCTACCCCAAGGCCCCATGAGAGGGTAGTTTTTCTTCCCCACTTCCTCCGCCGACTGGGCTTTCCACTTCACCCATTTGTCCGGGGGCTCATGTTCTACTACGGCCTGGATTTCCACGATCTGGCCCCGAACTTTGTTCTCAACATCTCGGCGTTTATCGTCGTGTGTGAGGCCTTTCTACGCGTCCACCCCCACTTCGGCCTCTGGCTCAAGACCTTCAACGTCAAGCCCAAGGTGGTGTCCGGCACCCAGGCGGAGTGCGGAGGCGCTATGGTTGGCAAGATAGCCAACGTCCTCTGGTTCGATGGCTCCTTCGTGGAGTCCCTAAAGGGGTGGCAGGCCGGGTGGTTTTACATCACCGAGCCCCGCGATCCGAAATGGGTCGCGGCCCCCGAGTTTAGATCCGGACCCCCACGCGGCTCATGTCCTGGAAAGAGACAGGCCTATCGTGGGGCAACGAGGAAGAAGTGACTGGGTTGCAAACGTGCATCCAGTCCCTGGTGAACAAGCCAATCCGGCTTGTCAATATAGTCCAGGTCATGCTCGTTCGCCTGATCCTCCCGTGCCAAGAACAGGATTTTACTTTGTGGGAATTCGACCCGGCGCAGCACCAAACCCTTAGTAGGCTCTTCGACACGATGTATGAAGACGTCTGGAAGGTGCTGACCAAAGGCGCCGAGTCCCCCACATCCGCCTCCGAGGATCGCGGATACAGCTCGTAGCGTAACGCTAGCGAGGTAAGCTATCTATACCTTTGACAGGTTCGTTAAGCTCTTCTTCATAGATTAACTCTATGCGGGATCTAAACTCCCTTTACCTTTAACAGGCTTGGCAGGAGATATCCGGACCAATTAACTGTCCGGCTCCTCTGCCCGAAGACCCGGCCCCAGCTCTCTTGGTGAAGCTGATGGCTCCGGCACCTTACGTGGTGCCGGAGAGGAAGGCCAAGAAGAAGAAAACCACCGGGACTCGAAAAAGTTCCCGCAACATGGTGGTGTCGGACTCGTCATCTGACGAGTCCGCAATGCCCTCCTCTCGTGAAAACGAGGAGGAGGAACAAGGAAGCTCTCCCCCCTAGTGAGGGGAGCAAAGAGGAAGAAGGCCGCCCCAACAGGGGAGGCCGAGGGGTCGAGGAAAAGGAAAACCCCTCCGCCGGACTACTCCCACGACGCCGAAGAGGGCGGAGAGGAGTAGCTGGACCGAACCAAGCGTCCGGTGACATCGTAAGTGTTTACATACCAGAGTGACTCATGATATTCTTTTAATGCGTGGCTTTCCCTAATAACGAACGTAATTTATGCAGCCCGCCCCGGGCCGGACTCGACGATTCGTCGAGTGGCTACCTGGATTCGTCAGACGTGAACTCTGTTCCGCCCGTGGTCTCCCCCCGCGGGGCGGACGACGCCGAAGTGGCGCCCCGCCAAGCTTCGGGGCAGGAGGAGATGGTCCTGGAGGAGCCACAAGGCAATCCTCCGGACCCCAGGAGTAAAGGGGATGAAACCCCCCAGGGCTCCAAGTCCGGCTTTGTGCCGGACAACGCGCCGGACTCGACAGTCCTGGTCCGCAGTGGGCGAACTCCTTCCAAGAGGAGTAAGCCGTCTGAGCCGGCGGCCTCCGTCCAACCGGAGGCGCCGGACAATCAGCTGGAGGTGCTTAAGGGCGCCGCCATCGATGAGGAGCACCGTACTGTTATGAGTACGGTGATCCAAAGGATTCAGTCCGCCAAGAGCGGACTGAATGAAGCTTGCGCTAGCCTTCTAACAGGCTTCGAGGTAAGTAAAAATATGTCAAATTATTTACCGCATAGACATTAGCCCCTGATGCTCTGTTCGGTGTTCGGAAAGAAAAGCCGGATAGAGGATCTAGTAATTTTCGCAGGAGTCTAACAAAAAAGGTCAAATATGCGTATGCAGGCTTCACCGTTGTCCACCGCCTCACTGACTGCGCAGGTGGATGTCCTTAAAAAGGACCTCGGGCAGACCGAGCAAGAGGTCGGCCTTGCCAAACGGCAGCTCGAGGAGAAGGAAGGTAAGAAATACCTAAAAAAGAAGAAAAAGAAAGAAAAAAGGTGCCTATAGAGAGGCTTGATTGCAGAAAGAAATAACAGGATTGTACTGCTTATTGTAGGGGCCGCGACCGAGGTGGCAACCCTGAAGCAGGCGCTGGCAGAGGCTGAAAAGAAAATGACCGAGGAGCGCGCCGAGCGAGAAAGGCTTGGGGTTCAGGTCGACGAGGTGCAGCAAGAGTTGCAAGCTCTCATGACAAAACATGAGGGTTTGGAGCTTGAGTCCAAAACGCAAGCATCCGAGCTCGCGTCGGCCGTCGAGACCGCCAAGAGTGCCAAGGCCGAAGCCCAAAAGGCACTCCAAGAGTTGGAGGAGGTGAAAAAGATAGCAACGGGTAAGGCATTCTCAATGCAAAGTAGGAATATAAAAGTAAACTACCTATTACTTACCCGAATCCGGAGTTCTCCAGGGGCGTTCGCCAATCTTCCCCGCAGCGTATCCGACGCCGCCGCGTTCTACCGAGCTGAAGAGGACAGCTCGACGGAGAGTGTGTTCTGGTCTCAGTATTCTGAGGCCGGACACCCTGTGCCCTTAAGCGATCAGCTGAAACAGCTGGTCGAGCTCCACAAGGCGGCCGAACAGGCCATGAAGGGCTTACTAGTTCGGCTGTGGCCTGGAGAGGCCCTGCCTGGGAGCTATTTCGGGCTGGTGCGGCGGCTGGTGGAGGCCTGTCCACGGCTTGAGGTCATCAAGCGCTCCGTCGGCATTGAAGGTGCCCGGAGGGCCCTTGCCCGTGTAAGGGTACACTGGGGTAAGCTGGACGGAGAGAAGCTGGTGAAGGACGGGCCGCCGCAGGGGAAGGAGCATCGCAAGCCCGAGAACTACTACAAGGAAGTTCTTGCCGGAGCCCGCCTTGTCGCGGATGAATGTACTAAAGATGTAATATTTGAGTGAACTCGCTCGTTTGTATCCTGTGCGCTGAAAACTTGTTCATATGCGCAAAGCAATGCTTATTTAATTTAAAATATTATTTTCTGTGCGGTCGTTTATCAAAAATTTGAGAGATGGCCAGTCGTCGGCTTCTGCCCCCATGCCACTAGTGCTGGGGTGTTCGGGATAAACCTGAGGGCTCTTATTCCCATAGTTGGGTCCTTCGAGGGAGGCGCTCAGCACAACGAACCAGGCAATCGGACTATAATGCTTGAACACTCTCACTTAGCCATAGAACGTTATAATTTTAAATTTCGGCGAAGCCCCTAGTTCGGAAGGCCGAATTCGGGGCGCTATCCACGCCTTTGGCCGGACATAGCCAGCTCCTCGCTCAAAGCGGCATAAGCCTTTAAGGACTCGAAAACCTCTCGAACAGCGACCGGTCTCACGCCTTATCATGACAGTCTGTTTTAGCTTTCTCCACTGAGGTGCTCAACCCACCTGGGGCACAATCGCAGTGGTTCTCCTAGTGCTACCTTAGCCGATAGAGCGGAACGTAAGGCACCAAAACATAGGAGCCGGGCAAACCCAACAAGTGACCAAAATCATGACTCGGAGCCGATGCATATAGTGCTATAAGTTCGGGGTGCCGCACTTGTGAAAGTGTACGGACTTCTCACACCAGATAAAAGGGTAATGAAGCCCCTGGCGTGGTTTGCCGTACCATGGTGTACGGGTGCTATCATGTTATGTAATAAATATATATATTCAAAAGAGGATAATGCAAAAAATAGACAAAAAGCTATGCATTGTTGTATAAAGAGGCTATCTATCAAAGCCGAACGATACAAGTATTGCGATGAGCAAAAAAGATATTAGACTATTTAACATGTCCTGACCAGGCGCAGGCCCGGAATTTAGAAACAGATATATCGCTTGAAATAGAGACCACCTGAGAGTTCTGGAATGCGGCGTAGCTTTGTCTGCTTTCCTGGATCTTGGATCGTCTGTGCGGCAACAATGCCGAACAGGTTATCCAGAGTATGGAGTCCTGAAAGTAAAAAAGTAAGAAAGAAAAATCCGACAGCCCCTAGTACGTTTGACGCCGTGTTGTAGGCATGCCGTTAATGTGCCCCTCCCCCTGTGCCCATGGAATTTTAAGGGCATAATTGTGTACTCGAGGTACTTGCTCCGCTATGTTGTGATGGCTGGGGTCGGGGCCGTATTGCTACGCTTGCTCTGATCGTGCCAGGTGGTCTTGTTGCAGGTTACTCCGGGCGCGCTTTGCATTGTCCGGTTTTTGAACGGCCGGACTGGAGAGTTGCCTTGAAAGGCTGCTTTGTACTTCCGCTGCGAGGGCCGCCATGTGCTCCTCCGTACGGATGGAGCGTTCTGTGTTTCCGCTGACCGTAATTACTCCTCGAGGGCCTGGCATCTTGAGCTTGAGATATGCGTAGTGTGGCACCGCATTGAATTTAGCGAATGCGGTTCGTCCGAGCAGGGCATGATAGCCACTGCGGAACGGCACTATGTCGAAGATTAACTCTTTGCTTCGGAAGTTATCCGGAGATCCGAAGACCACATCAAGTGTTATCGAGCCTGTGCAATTGGCCTCTACACCTGGTATGACGCCTTTAAAGGTCGTCCTTGTGGGCTTGATCCTTGATGGATCTATGCCCATTTTCCACACTGTATCCTGATAAAGCAGGTTCACGCTACTGCCGCCGTCCATGAGGACTCTTGTGAGATGAAATCCGCCCACGATTGGGTCGAGGACCAGTGCGGCAAAACCGCCGTGACGGATGCTAGTGGGGTGGTCCCTTCGATCGAAAGTGATCGGGCAGGAGGACGATGGGTTGAACTTTGGGGCGACTGGCTCCATCGCGTATACGTCCCGTAGCGCACGCTTCCTCTCTCGCTTGGGAATGTGGGTCGCGTATATCATGTTCACCGTCCGCACTTGTGGGGGAAACCCTTTCTGTCCATTGTTGTTCGTCGACCTGGGCTCCTCCTCGTCGTCGCTGTTCAGCCCCTTGTCCTTGTGTTCGGCTCTTAACTTGCCTGCCTGCTTGAACACCCAACAATCCCTGTTGGTGTGATTGGCTGGCCTTTTGGGGGTGCCATGAATCTGGCACGAGCGGTCGAGTATCCGGTCCAAACTGGACGGGCCCTGGGTATTCTTTTGAAATGGCCTTTTCCGCTGACCGGATTTATAGCCTCTGAATCCGGCATTAACTGCCGTATCCTCATTGCTGTCGCTGCTAACACGGCGCTTTTGATTATTTCGACGTGACCTGCCACTTTTGTCCTTGGTATCTGAATTACCGGGCTTCTTCGATAAGTTGTTGCTGCGAGCTAGAGAGCTATCTTCGCCCGCGCAAAAGCGGGTCATGAGTGTCGTGAGGGCTGCCATGGTTTTCGACTTTTCCTGTCCCAGGTGCCAGGCAAGCCACTCGTCACGGATGTTATGTTTGAAGGCTGCTAGGGCCTCTGCGTCCGGACAATCGACTATCTGATTTTTCTTTGTTAGGAACCGTGTCCAGAATTGCCTGGCCGATTCTTCTGGCTGCTGAATTATGTGGCTTAGGTCGTCGGCGTCCGGTGGCCGCACATAGGTCCCCTGGAAGTTGTCGAGGAATGCGGCTTCCAAGTCCTCCCAAGAACCGATTGAGTCCGTTGGTAGGCTGTTAAGCCAGTGCCGGGCTGGTCCTTTAAGCTTAAGGTGTAGGTATTTGATGGCGTGTAGATCATCGCCGCGTGCCATGTGGATGTGAAGGAGATAATCCTCAATCCATACTGCCGGATCTATCGTACCATCGTACGACTCGATATTGACGGGTTTAAAACCCTCTGGGATTTTATGATCCATTACTTCGTCTGTGAAGCATAGTGGGTGTGCGGCGCCCCTGTACTGGGCTATGTCATGACGCAGTTCGTAAGAGCTGTGCCTGCTGTGTTCGGCCCGGCCATATTTATTGTGTCCGGAGTGAAGATCATCACGTGTCGTCGGGCGTCCGCGCGATCCATAGATCGATCTTGTTTGCCTTGCTTTATCCTCCAGTACGTCTCGCAGGTCTGGCTCGTTTTCCCGTGCCTTATTTGAACGGCACCGGGGCATGGCTTGCTTAAGGGTTTGACAGGCCTCTCTGTCGCGGCCACGGGGTGGCCGGTCTGCCATGTCATATGCTTCCACCTCTGATTGGGGTAGCGGCCCGCGCTTAGGATAATTTTTGGAGGGGCGCCCGAGTTCATACTCTTCGGCCGCAAGGACTTCAGTCCATCTATCAGCTAGCAAATCTTGATCAGCTCTAAGTTGTTGCTGATTTTTCTTTAGGCTGTTGGCCGTGGCTAGAAGCCTGCGTTGAAAACGCTCTTGTTCGGCGGGGTCTGATGGTACGACGAAGTCGTCGTCGTCGAGGCTTGCCTCATCTTCGGAGGGAGGCATGTAGTTATCATCCTCAACCTCTTGCTCTGCCGCTTTCTCCTGAGGGCTGGCTTTTCAGTCTTCCTGCCCCGAATCTTGCTGGTGCTGGTGTTCTTCGGCACTGTCCGGGGTAGTATTATCTCCCGTGCCGGAATCACCGTTTCTGCTGTGGCGGGATTTAGAGCGGCGCCGTTGGCGCCGGCGTTTTGGAGGTTTTTTCGAGTTGTCGTCTTCCGCTGTTCCATCGCCATCCGCATCCTTTGGAGCATCCACCATATATATGTCATATGATGAGGTGGCGGTCCAGCGCCCTACAGGTGCTGGTTCTTGTTCGTCTCCTCCTTCGTCGTCCATACCGTCGAAGTCTTCGGAGCCGAAGTCAAGCATGTCGGTTAAATCGTTGACAGTGGCTATTAAGTGGGTGGTGGGTGGGCTTTGAATTTCTTCATTGTCCGAACCCCAACCTCGCAGACCATAGTCCGGCCTGGGCTCTCCTGATAAAGAGAGAGACTTGAGAGAATTCAGGATATCACCGAAAGGTGAGCACTGAAAGATGTCCGCGGCGGTGAACTCCATTACAGGCGCCCAATCAGATTCGATCGGCGGGGGCACGGAAGGCTCGGAGTTCGGAGAAGAGTCCGGCTCCTTGGAGTCCTGGGCCGTGCGGAGTACGGGGCTGGCGTTTGGCTCGATCGCCTTTGAGATCGCAGCCCCTGAGGTGATGTCCAACCGTTCATCCTCGGAGAACGCAGCGGGCCCCGAGTCAAGGATTGGGGCCGGAGCGTGTGCGGCCTCCAGGGTACTATTCGGAGGCAGAGCTATATCATGCCCCTCGAAATAGTGCGGCGCGCTTGGCTGTGGCTCGAACCCGTCGAAGATCAAGTCTCCGCGGATAACAGCCGTGTAGTTTAAGCTTCCAAACCTGACTTGATGGCCAGGGGCGTAGCTTTCCATCTGCTCCAGATGACCAAGCGAATTGGCCCGCAGAGCGAAGCCGCCGAAGACGAAGATTTGTCCGGGGAGGAAAGTCTCACCCTGGACCTCATCGTTGTTGATGATCAAAGGAGCCATCGGGCCTAGAAGCGACGGCACAGACCTGCGATGTCGGTGTCAAAACCGGCGGATCTCGGGTAGGGGGTCCCGAACTGTGCGTCAAGGTCGGATGGTAACAGGAGACGAGGGACACTTTATTTTACCCAGGTTCGGGCCCTCTCGTTGGAGGTAAAACCCTACTCCTGCTAGATTAATATTGATGATATGGGTAGTACAAGAGTGGATCTACCACGAGATCAAGGAGGCTAAACCCTAGAAGCTAGCCTATGGTATGATTGTGTATGATGATGGTTGTACTACGGACTACAACCCTCCGGTTTATATAGACACCGGATAGGGTTAGGGTTACACAGAGTCGGTTACAATGGTAGGAGATCTCGAATATCCGCACGCCTAGCTTGCCTTCCACGCCAAGAAGAGATCCTTCCGGACACGGGACGAAGTCTTCAATCTCGTATCTTCATAGTCCTGGAGTCCGGCTGAAGGTATAGTCCGGCTATCCGAACACCCCCTAATCCAGGACTCCCTCAGTCGCTGACGTCTATTAAGCTTCGGCTGATGCATACAACGCAGAATTCCCATATAATGCCCACGTGATGGTTAGTGCTATCAGGCCAGAGGCCCCTCGAATCAAATATCCAAATCGTAGTGGATTAGGAACGCGCGGTAACAAGCAGAGACTCACGAAATATGTGACCCTGTTGTTCTGTCTCGGGACCACGACCGAACAGCTACATTATAGGTTAACATCGGAAGTGCTGATGAGGTCTCACCCTCGGCACTCGATAGTTACCCAGTAGTGTCGAGCAACTAAGGGGAAAGTGATGTGCGGTGCCGGGGCCTGGTCTTCGATCCCGTTGATCGGGTCTTCGATGATGAAGCAGGGACAACAAGGACAAGGTGGGTGTCACTGGTGGATCACTAACCAACCTATACTAAGCAGTTTAGGATAAGCGGGTAGGTAACAATGAGCAGGTTAGAAAAGCAGGCTATGCATCAGAATAGGAGCAAACAATAACAGTAGCAAAATCTAATGCAAGCATGAGAGAATGGAATGGGCGATATCGGTATGATCAAAAGGGGGGCTTGCCTAGTTGCCCTAGCAAGGAGGGGTCATCGTCAACCTAGTCGATCACAGGGGTGGCATCGGTCTCGGGGTCTACCGAAGAGAAGAGGGGGAAGAAACAATAAATATAAAGCAAACATAGCATCACAAAGCATAACATGATGATAAGCAGAATTAGGGTCAACCTAACGTAGCACTACACGTTGCAGACGGAGGGGATAAACGTCCGAGGATGAATTCCCGACGTTAGGTGGATTCCAGACAAGGGAAAAGAGGGGGAAAGTTCCAAGTTCAGCTGGCTAGGGGCATGTGACAGATGAACGGACCATGTATTCAGATTCGTTGGATTTTTCTGAGCAACTTTCATGTATAAAGTTTTTCCATCCGAGCTACGGTTTATTCTTTAAGAATTTTATAAGATTAAACCATTTTATGGAATTAATTAAATTGACAGAAAAGATGTACTACGCAGCATGACATCATTGTGACGTCAGCAGTCAACAGGACGGCTAACCAGGTCAACCCGACCAGTGGGTCCACTTGTCATAGACAGAGGGGCAGACATAGGTTTATTTTAATTAAACTGACTTAATTAATAGCCGGGCCCCACATGTTAGTGGCCCATTAAACTAACTAATTAAGTTCATTTATAAAATCATTTAATTAGTTTAATTACGTGGTGGGGCCCGCATGTCAGTCCCACTTGGCTTCCCAGTCAGCAGTCAATTGGGGGCCGTGGGGCCCGCTGGCAGCGACCCTGGGGGTGGCCCCAGGTCGGCCAGGTCGGCACCGGCGCTAGAGTAGCGACGGCGAGGCCATTCGCGGGGGCCGAATGCCGGACACGGCCGGAATCGCGCTACGGAGCATCATTTGAGCCGTGGTCGGGCGCGTTCGAATGATGAGGCTGGGTCGCATCCATCCGTGGTGGTGGCGTAGGCCGTAACGGCCGGAATCTTCGCCGGCGGCGAGGTCAGCGGCGGAGTTCTACGAGGGTTGGCGAAAACGGCGATACCGTGCATTATGGTTTAAACCAAAAGGACAGGCGCGCTCTACGCGCGTGCGTGAGGTCGAAGGGTACGGTCCGGAAGCCGTTTGGTCGTCGAAATCACGGCGGCGACGGGCTCGGCCATGGCGGAACGGTGGCTATGGGAGTGCAAGAGGACATAGAAGTGAGGGGAGAAGATGAGGGGCTCACTGAGCGGCACACATGGTGGCCCGGGGGGGGGGGGTTAGTAGCTGCAGACTTGGGGCGGATAGAACGGCGGCGTAGCGGTGGCCGTAGTTGGGGAAGAAGACGCGAGTGACGATGGTGGCGCTCCTCGGGCTCGACCTGGTGACGAGGAGGAAGAAGAAGTCCACCGCGGACCTCCTAGACACCTCGGAGGGAGGAATGGGCGCCAGTGGCCGCGGTGGAGCGCGGTGCTTGGCGGCAACGAAGCTCGGTGGTGATGGATCTGAAGGGAGAGAGGAGAGGAGGAGCAGGCGGAGTGGGCGAGGGGAAGTGGGAGTGGTGGTAGGTGAGAGGGAGGACTCGAGGCGTCGAGGGGGCGCTCTTATCCCCTCCCTCATCGTCGACGGCAAGGCAGGCCGGGACGATCGCCCCCCTGTAGCGACGAGGTCGGTCAAATAGGAAGGTGACCCGGGGGGTAAGGTGGGTCGGTCAGCGCAATGGGCTAAGGCCCATGGAGGTAGGGGCTTCTCCTTCTTCCTTTTCTCCTTGCTTTTCCTTTTTCTTTTTTTAAAGCTTTTCTGTTTTAGCTATTTTAGGCCACTTAGACATTTTGCAAAAATGTTGGTTCACCACCAATATTACTAGAAGAATATGTTCCACATGATGAACATTTTAGTTTTCATGTCTGAGCATTTTTGAATTTCACACATAAGTTCAAATTGAATTCAACTGGAATTTGAAATGGAATATTGATCAAAGTGACCACTCACTGTTATAGCAAAATGATTAGCTTGATCTCAGGGATTACTATAGCATCATTACACCGGGGTGTTACAAGTTACCTCATGAATGACTCCATACACCTGCTCCAACCTCTTTTTAAAACTGCTCCCTGATGTTTTTAGCAGGATGGCTGACGATCCTCCACCTCCACCTTATATTGCTGCAATGATGCAGCAATTTGAGCTGAATCGTCAGTTTATGACTGGAGTAATGGCTCAATTTCCAAACCAGAATGCTCATCAATAGCCTGCCCCAATAACACTGCCAGAATTTGTGCGCCTCAACCCGTCCATTTTTCGCAACTCCGCCAATCCTATGGATGCTGATGATTAGCTTCGTGACATACTGTTTGAGATGGAGTCAGCTAATGTTGCCCCTGCCAGTTACGTCACCTTTGCGACATTTCACCTGAAGGGTCCAGCTGCTCAATGGTGGGAAAGCCACAAAGGTATGTTGGCTGCAGAGACTGTAACCACTTGGCAGGAATTTCAGTTAGCTTTCCGTGCACGACACATTCCTCAAGGTCTGATGGACCAAAAGAAGGAGTTACGCAAACTCTCACAGGACACAATGACTGTGGATGAATATCATAGGAAGTTCCTTGATTATCTCGCTATGCCGCGGATGACGTCTGCACTAATGCTCGCAGGCAGGAGAAATTCCGTGAAGGACTGTGTCCCGATATAAAGCTCGCACTTGTTGCTCATGATTGTGCAAACTTTGCGACGCTTGTCAGCCAAGCTTTCTGAACTGAAACTGGTCTGACTGAGAACCAGGAATTGCTCAAGCGCACTTGAGATGTTGGCTCATCCTCGAGTCAGCCTACTCAGAAATGTTGAGTCTGGATCCCACACAATGTTCATCACCGACCTGCTCCAACACCAAGGCCGTCTTATGTTGCACCTCGTCTGCCTCCGCCGCCGAGACAACTAAAGATTCAGGGTGGACAGTCCAGTGTTGTAGCTCCTCCTCATAATGATGGTTTATGCCGCAAGTGTGGACAGCCAAGGCATTGTGCTGCCAGCTTCCGCCGACACAGAATCAAAAGGCACGAGCTCGTCAACCCAGAAACCCAAATGCCAGGCTGCCTACACTCAGTCATGGTCATATTAATCATGTAAAGGTTGAAGAAGCTCGACAGGACCCCAAAATTGTAATGGGTACCCTTTTAGTGAATTCAGTCCCAATGTCTGTTCTTTTCGATTCGGGAGCGTTGCATTCTTTCATTTCTGATGCATTTGCACACAAGCAAGAATTATCATTCGAAAACATGTACCCTCCACTGGTGGTTAGCTCCCTGGGATCCAGGTGGGATACCTCGATGATAGCCCACAACAACCACATTGAAATTGAAGGGTTAGTATTCACTGCTTCACTTACGGCCCTCAAGGTTTCTACCATAGATGTCATTCTGGGCATGAATTGGATGGGTCCTCACCAAACCCTGATCGACTGTGCAACTAAGAAAGTCCAGCTCACTCACCCTTCTCGCTAGACTGTCCAATACTCAGCCCGAACAGCTCAGGATGCCGAGAACCAGATATATGTTCTGAATGCATTGAATGCTACACCTCTTGAGGGAATAGAGAACATTCCAGTCATTCGTGATTTTGAAGATGTCTTTCTAGAAGAACTTCCAGGAATACCCCCTGCTAGAGCTGTCGAATTTGTCATAGACTTGAAGCCGGGCACTACTCCTATTGCCAAGCGGCCATACAAGATGCCTCCGCATGAACTCCTTGAGATCAAGGAGGAAATCGACACTTCACTCCGTCAGGGTTTTATCTGTCCAAGTTCCTCTGCTTGGGGGGCACCTTCTCTCTTTGTCAAGAAGAAGAATGGAACTAACCGTTTGGTCCAAGATTACCGACCTATCAACCAGGCAACAATTCAGAACAAGTATCCGCTTCCCAGAATCAACGATTTGTATGATCAACTTGCTGGTTCCTCAGTATTCTCTAAGCTTTATTTGAGGTTGTGGTACCAACAGATACATGTTCGTGAAGAAGATATTCCCAAAACCGCCTTCGTAACTCGCTATGGTTCATATGAGTACACCGTCATGTCATTTGGCTTGACCAATGCTCCGGCGACATTCTCTTGTCTGATGAACTATATATTCATGGAATACCTCGACAAGTTCGTCGTGGTTTATCTAGATGATATCCTTCTATATTCAAAGATAAAGAAGAACATGATGAACACCTTCGACTTTTTCTAGAAAAGCTTCAAGAACATCAACTATATGCAGAGTATTCTAAATGTGAATTCTGGCTTCCCGAAGTGACCTACCTTGGGCATGTTATCTCCAAGGATGGTATTGCCGTCAACCCCAAACGAGTTCAGCCTATTCTCGACTGGACTCCTCTGAAGAATGTCAAACAAGTCAGAAGTTTTCTCAGACTCGCCAGCTATTGCCGTCGATTTGTCGAGAACTTCTCCAAGATCGCCAAGCCCTTGACTGGTCTGCTTCACAAAGGCGTCAAGTTTGATTGGACAGAAAAGTGTCAGTAAAGTTTCCAAGCACTCAAAGACAAGCTAAATTCTGCCCCAGTGCTTGATCCTCCATATACTAAGAAGGATTTCGTCATTTACTGCGACGCTTCACGTCAAGGATTAGGCTGTGTCCTAATGCAAGAGCGCAGAGTGATTGCTTATGCCTCACGTCAATTGTGCCCTCACGAAGAGAACTACCCAGTTCACAACCTCGAGCTTGCTGTTGTTATACGTGCACTGAAACAGTGGCGACATTACCTTCTCGGTAATCGTTGCGAGATCTTCACCGACCACCAAAGTCTGAAGTATCTGTTCACCCAGCCAGACCTGAACCTCCGTCGGCAGAGATGGATGGAGACGGTAGCAGATTTTGACTTGGGTATTTCCTATACACGAGGCAAGGCTAATGTAATGGCTAATGCCTTGAGCTGCAAGTCATATTGCAACCATCTTGAGGTTCGCAAAGTTCAGCCCTTGCTTGTTGAAGAATTCAAAAAGCTGAACCTCCATATTGTTCCACCTGGTGCAATCGCCCCCCTCCTCCAGAGTTCCACAAGATGAACCTCCTTGTTGTTCCTCAGGGTTCCCTCAATACCCTGGTTGTCGAACCAGATATCGTGGAGAGCATGAAGAGACTACAGAAGTATGACTCTCAAGTTGAGAAGATTAAGTGCTACCTCGCAGAAGGAAGGCCCTTGTTCTTCACTGTTGAAGATGATGGCACCTTGTTCTTTAAAGGTCGCCTAGTGGTTCCTTCAAAAGACAACCTGGATATGACTCGGGAAGTTATGAAAGAAGCTCATGACACTTCTTATCTATTCATCCCGGTAGCACCAAGATGTACCAAGACATTCGTCAACGATTCTGGTGGTCAAATATGAAGCAAGACATTGCTCGTTGTGTTGCTGAATGTGACATTTGCCGTCGTATCAAAGTAGAACATCAATGGCCTGCTGGAACTCTGCAACCTACCTCTATTCCTGTATGGAAATGGGACCATGTCGAAATGGACTGTGTCACCGGTTTTCCCAAATCGTTGAAAGGTAATGATGGCATTCTTGTCGTCATTGACCGGCTTTCTAAAGTTGCACACTTTCTGGCCACCAAAGAAACGATCACTGCTAGTCAGCTAGCAACTCTCTATATGTCCATGATTGTTTCCCTCCACGGTATTCCGCTGGTAATCAGCTCAGACTGTGGCAGCTTATTCACTTCAAGATTCTGGGCAAGTTTCCAAGAAGCTATGGGAACTCATCTGTCTTTCAGCACTGCTTTTCACCCTCAGTCGCAGGGTCAAGTTGAACGCGTCAATCAAGTTCTCAAAGACATGCTTCGAGCTTGTGTCATTTCCTTTGGCAAGAAATGGGAGGAATCTCTACCGTATGCTGAGTCCTCCTACAACAATAGCTATCAAGCTAGTCTGAAGATGGCTACCTTCAAAGTGTTAGCTGGACAAAAGTGCCGAACCCCTCTGAACTGGTCAGAAATTGGGGAACGTCCACTCTTCGGTCCGGATATTATCCAACACGCCGAAGAACAAGTCCACGTCATTCGCGAGAATCTCAAGACTGCTCAGTCATATCAGAAAAGTCAATATGACCATCATCACAAAGACATAGTCTATCAACCTAGCAAACAGGCTTATCTTCGAGTCACACCAATGAAGGGTGCTCACCATGTCGAGATCAAGGGCAAGCTAGCTCCTTGCTATATTGGTCCTTTCACTATTCTCGAAAAGGCGTGGAAAAGTGGCATATCAAATAGAGCTGTCGTCGAACCTTTCTTAGGTTCACGATGTGTTCCACGTGTCACAACTCCGCCGTTGCTTCAAGGACCCAATCCGAGCAGTGGATCATGAAGTGCTCGAGTTGCAACAGGGCCTGTCCTATAAAGAGCATCCCGTCCGCATTCTCGACCAAGCTGAACGCCGCACACGTCAGAAGGCGATCAAGTTCCTCAAGGTCCAGTGGTCGCATCACTCTGAAGACGAACCCACTTGGGAACGCGAGGATCGCGTGCGTGATGAATACCCCGAACTGTTTCCTTCTACCTCCTAAATCTCGGGACGAGATTTCTTGTAATGGAGGAGAATTGTAACGCTCGGATAATTATGCTACAGTAAGCCCCTATTAATGGTGCCATGTCATCATGTTACTGTTGCTAATCTTCGCTTGATCCAAATCGCAATTCAAATTCTAAACCGAGTTGAAGTCAAATTTCAAATTGTCAAACAGGAAAACTAAAATGTTCACAGTGTGGCAAGTAATCAGTGGATATTTTTCATGTTGAAACAACATTTTTATAATGTGTTTAGATGCTCTGAAATGAATAAAACATGGGCTAGCTGCTTAATTTATAAATCTAAAAAAAGAAGAGTAATAGAAAAGGAGAGAGAAGAAAACAACCCCACCCCCTGGACCCAGGCCCAACTGGGCCAAAGCCGAGCTGTTCGGCCCACTCCTCCTCCCCGGTCGCCCCCTTCCCCTGTTCAACCGACCCGCGCCCACGGTCGCCGTCAGACCCGCCCGCTCCCCCACACCTCCACGTCGCCGGCTAGGGATAAGGATCCCCTGTTCCCCCGACGCCTCGCCCCCGCTCACACTCACCCAACTTGCCCCCTCTCGCTCCATCCCCTCCCCCTTGCCAGATCCCTCCTCGCCGAGCACCGCCATGGGCTCGCTCCGGTGAAGCCCATGGACACTGTCATCCCCCTGCATCACTGACATGTCATAGGCGTCCGCCATCGTCCTCCACGTCGACCGGTGCCCGCCGTTGGAGCTGGGAGGCACACAACGCCGGATCCACCTCGTCCCCTTCCGCCTCGGCCGCCGGTGATTCCCGTCGACCGCGGCCTCCCTCTGCGCCCCCATTCACTCACGGGGCCTCCTTGCGCCCGCACGATGAGCACCACACGTCCTCCCCCTGCCCCCCTCGTTCTGCTGTGCATAACGTCGCCGCCATGGACGGCGAGCTCAGCTCCGTCGTGCCGCTCATCATTGTCGCTTCCATCGATGCCATGGTCGTCCGAGCACACCATCGTGCTCGAGGCAATCCAACAGTGTGGCCTAGCGCTTTAGATCGCTCATGCGTGCTCTAGTTCTTCGTTTTCGCCAAGCTACCGTAGACCACCACTGCCGGTGACCTTGCAGCTCCCTATTCCGGCCATCTCTGGTCGGTCCAGTGGCACCACTCGACACGCGGCAGCGGCAACGTTCGAACGCAGGTGAAAACGCGCAATTTAGCACTCTCTAGCAAAGATCCGAGCCTCTCCGGCGAACTCGCCGCCACGGAGAGCTCGCCGGCGCAACTCTGTTACCGGCCGCCGATGTGGCCGACCTGGGGCCACCCCCAGGGTCGCTGCCAGCGGACCCCACGAGCCCCAGTTGACTAGGTTGACCTAGTCAACTGCTGACTGGGCAGCCCAGTACCACTGACATGCAGGCCCCACCGCATACTTAAGCTAATTAAAATGTTTTTATAATTAAGAGTAATTAGTAATCTAATCTGCCACTGACATTTGGGGCCCAGCTGTTAATTAACTTCATTTTAGTTAGTTTAAACTTCTGTTAGTCCACTGTTTATGACAGGTGGGGCCCAGTGGTCAGGTTTGACCTGGGCAGCCACTCTGTTGGCTGCTGGCATCATCAACACGTCATGCTGACGTCATATTCCATTTCTGTTAATATAAATAATTTCAAAAAATGTTATAAACTTCAGAAATTCATAGAAATTAATCTATAACTCGGATGAAAAAGTTTTATACATGAAAGTTGCTCAGAACAACGAGACGATCCGGACTACGCTCTCCGTTCATCTGTCACATGCCCCTAGCATAGCGAACATCGAACCTTTCCCCTCCGGTTCTTTTGTCCGGAAATGCCTAACTTCGGGAAAACTTTCCCGGATGTTATCCCCCTTCGCCGGTATTGAGTAGCACTGTGATAGAACACCCCTAGCACTGCTTATTGCCTGTCATGCATCTGTTTGCTCTGTATTTACTGTTTCTTCCCCCTCTTCTCTCCGGTAGACCACGAGACCGCTGCCGATGCCGCGGTGATCGACTACGTCGACGATGACCCCTTCTTCCCTTTCAGCGGAGAGTCCAGGCAAGCCCCCCCTTTGATCATACCGATATCGCCCATTCCATTCTCTCATGCTTGCATTAGATTTTGCTAATGTAATTGTTTGCTCCTATTCTGATGTATAGCCTGCTTTTGTAACCTGCTCATTGTACCTTACCTGCTTATCCAAAACTGCTTAGTATAGGTTGGTTAGTGATCCATCAGTGACCCCCAGCTTGTCCTTGTTGCCCCTGCTTCATCATCGATGACTCGAGCAATGAGATCGACGACCAGAGCCCGACACCTCACATCACATCATGCCCCTTTTGTTGCTCGACTCTGCAGAGTTACCATCGAGTGCCGAGGGTGGCACCTCATACATCACTCCTGATGAGATCTCTATAGTGTAGCTATTCGGTCGTGGTCATCGAGGGTGAATCCTCCTTGACCACTCCCGATATGACTCTGTCGTGCAACCCCTCAAGTGTGAACTGATAACCCACAAGTATAGGGGATCGCAACAGTTTTCGAGGGTAGAGTATTCAACCCAAATTTATTGATTCGACACAAGGGGGGCCAAAGAATATTCTCAAGTATTAGTAGTTGAGTTGTCAATTCAACCACGTCTGGATAACTTAATATCTGCAGCAAAGTATTTAGTAGCAAAGTAATACTTCCTCCGTTTCTTGATATAGGGTGTATAGTTTTCTTGCACGAATATTAACACATGGGCTGGGATGGAAGATTTCGTTGGTTTTGGACGTAAAAGCCCCTGGTGCAAACATGTGAGACTAGAGAGAAAAATAGGGAAATCCTGATCCTCTCTATCCCGGGCAGTTTACTTCCTTATTTAGCCTAACAAATCCCACAATATCCTCTGTGACCATGTTTTCTCCATAAAACTAAAGCCCGGCGTGATATGCAGTAGTACATGTAATCTTGTCTTTCCAAACAAACCTACAGGGCATGCACAACATATACTACGAGATGGGGATTTGCCATCTTATTTTCTAGGAAGGTCATGCGCGGGATGTAGCTTTAGTAGGGGTAAAAGTGTCAACTAAATATATACACTTTATAATATGATCTTTTCCACAAAAAACTATACACCCTATATCAAGGAACGGAGGGAGTATGATAGTAGCGGTTACGGCGATAAAAGTAACAGTAGTAGCTTTGTAGTAATTGTAACAGTGGCAATAAAAAAGTAACTAAGCAAAGAGCAATATGTGAAAAGCTCGTAGGCATTGGATCAGTGATGGAGAATTATGTCGGATGCGATTACTCATGCAATAGTTATAACATAGGGTGACACAGAGCTAGCTCCAGTTCATCAATGTAAGGTAGGCATGTATTCCGAATATAGTCATACGTGCTTATGGAAAAGAACTTGCATGACATCTTTTGTCCTACCCTCCTGTGGCAGCGGGGTCCTATTGGAAACTAAGGGATATTAAGGCCTCCTTTTAATAGAGTACCGGACCAAAGCATTAACACTTAGTGAATACACGAACTCCTCAAACTACGGTCATCACCGGTAAGTATCTTGATTATTGTCACTTCGGGGTTAACGGATCATAACACATAATAGGTGACTATAGACTTGCAAGATAGGATCAAGAACTCACATATATTCATGAAAACATAATAGGTTCAGATCTGAAATCATGGCACTCGGGCCCTAGTGACAAGCATTAAGCATAGCAAAGTCATAGCAACATCATTCTTAGAACATAGTGGATACTAGGGATCAAACCCTAAAAAAACTAACTCGATTACATGGTAAATCTCATCCAACCCATCACCGTCTAGCAAGCCTACGATGGAATTACTCACGCACGGCGGTGAGCATCATGAAATTGGTGATGGAGGAAGGTTGATGATGACGACGGCAACAGATTCCCCTCTTCAGATCCCCGAACAGACTCCAGATCAGTCCTCCTGAGAGAGATTAGGGCTTGGCGGCGGCTCCGTATCGTAAAACGCGATGAATCCTTCTATCTGATTTTTTTCTCCCCGAACGTGAATATATAGTTGGAGTTGAGGTCGGTGGAGCACCAGGGGGCCCATGAGGCAGGGGGCGCGCCCAGGGGGTACGCGCCCCCACCCTCGTGGACAGGGTGTGGGCCCCCTGGCCTTGATTCTTTCGCCAGTATTTTTTATTAATTCCAAAAATATTGTCCGTGAAGTTTCAGGTCATTGCGAGAACTTTTATTTCTGCACAAAAATAACACCATGGCAATTCTGCTGAAAACAGCGTTAGTCCCGGTTAGTTCCATTCAAATCATGCAAGTTAGATTCCAAAACAAGGGCAAAAGTGTTTGGAAAAGTAGATACGATGGAGACGTATCAACTCCCCCAAGCTTAAACCTTTGCTTGTCCTCAAGCAATTCAGTTGATAAACTGAAAGTTATAAAGAAAAACTTTTACAAACTCTGTTTGCTCTTGTTGTAAATATGTAAAGCCAGCATTCAAGTTTTCAGCAAAGATTATGAACTAACCATATTCACAGTAACGTTTAGGTCTCATGTTTACTCATATCAATGGCATAATCAACTAGCGAGCAATAATAATAAATCTCGGATGACAACACTTCCTCAAAACAATCATAATATGATATAACAAGATGGTATCTTGCTAGCCCATTCTGAGACCGCAAAACACAAATGCAGAGCGCCTCTGAAGATCAAGGACTGACTAAACATTGTAATTCATGGTAAAAGAGATCCAGTCATAGTCATACTCAATATAAATTAATAGTAATAGATGTAGATGATAGCGGTGCTCTCCAGCTGGTGCTTTTTAATAAGAGGAGGATGACTCAACATAAAAGTAAATAGATAGGCCCTTCGCAGAGGGAAGCAGGGATTTGCAGAGGTGCTAGATCTCGATTTTGAAATAGAGATAAATAATATTTTGAGTGGCAGACTTTCATTGGCAACATAACAACCAAGAGATCTCGATATCTTCCATGCTACACACATTATAGGCGGTCCCCAAGCAGAATGGTAAAGTTTATACTCCCCCACCACCAACAAGCATCAATCCATGGCTTGCCCGAAACAACGGGTGCCTCCAACTAACAACAGTCCTGGGGGAGTTTTGTTTGCAATTATTTTGATTTGATTTGAGCATGGGACCGGGCATCCCGGTGACCAGCCATATTCTCGTGAGTGAGGAGTGGAGTCCACTCCTCTTGAGAATAACCCGCCTAGCATGGATGATACAGACATCCCTAGTTGATACATGAGCTATTCGAGCATACAAAACAGAATTTTATTTGAAGGTTTAGAGTTTGGCACATACAAATTTACTTGGAATGGTAGGTAGATTCCACATATAGGAAGGTATGGTGGACTCATATGGGATAGCTTTGGGGTTTATGGAAGTGGATGTACAAGCAGTATTCCCGCTTAGTACAAGTGAAGCCTAGAAAAAGACTGGGAAGCGACCAACTAGAGAGTGACAACAGTCATGAACATGCATTAAAATTAATAAACATTGAGTGCAAGCATGTGTAGGATATAATCCACCATGAACATAAATATCGTGGAGGCTATGTTGATTTTGTTTCAACTACATGCGTGAACATGTGCCAAGTCGAGCCACTTGAATCATTCAAAGGAGGATACCACCCTATCTATACCACATCACAACCATTTTAATAGCATGTTGGCACGCAAGGTAAACCATTATAAACTCCTAGCAAATTAAGCATGGCATAAGCAACTATAATCTCTAATTGTCATTGCAAACATGTTTCGTTCATAATAGGCTGAATCAGGAACGATGAACTAATCATATTTACAAAAAAAAGATAGGTCGAGTTTATACCAGCTTTTCTCATCTCAATCATTCCATCATATATCGTTATTATTGCCTTTCACTTGCACGACCGAACAGTGTGGATAATAATAATAGTGCACATGCGTTGGACTAAGCTGGAATCTGCGAGCATTTAATACAAGGGAGAAGACAAGGTAATATGGGCTCTTGGTTAAATCAACAATAATGCATATAAGAGACACTTCAACATTTTCATTATGGTCTTCTCCTCTTGACCCCCAAAGGAAAGAAAGGAAATAAAACTATTTACACGGGAAAACTCCCAACAAGTGAAAGAAGAACAAGAAATCTTTTTGGTTTTTCTTTTAGTTACTACTACTACAAGCATGGAAAGTAAACTAGCTAAAAGCTACAACTATTTTTTTTGGTTTCTTAAGGTTTTTCAAACACACAAGAAGAAGGCTTAAAACAGAAAATAAACTAGCGTGGAAAGTACAATGAAAAAGTATGAGCACCGACAACTGGCATGAGTGTGTGAACATGATTGTAATATCGGTGAGAAATACGTACTCCCCAAGCTTAGGCTTTTGGCCTAAGTTGGTCTATGCCCATGGATGGCCTGGCGGATATCCAAAGTTGTAACTGGGGTCGTACGGAGATGCATCAGCTACTGCCTCAAGAGCTGCAGCTTGGAGGCGAGATGCCTCCGTCCTCCTCTCTTACTCATTCGCCTCCTCCCTGGTTATAACATATCTGCTTATTGCCTGAAAGTCAAAGAAAGTAGGAGCAGGGAGAGTAATATGGACAGCGCGACGTCTGTCAAATATTAGTCAGTACTGGAGGAACTATTCATTCCTCTCAACAAACTGATGGCGAACCATAGCATTATAATCAAAATAAGCAGGAGGCAATTCCATATCATTATCACGTATGGGTATATCAAGATAATTAGCTACACGGGTTGCATAAATTCCACCAAACAATTCTCCACTTAAACTATTATTATGCAACCTACGTGCAATAATAACCCCCAAGTTGTATTGTTTATCTCCTAATATGGCACTCTTGAGAACACTAAGGTCGGGAACACACATGTGACATGCCTCGTCCTTGCCGTTAATGCATCTACCTATAAAGAGAAAAAAATAATGTATAGCAGGAAAATGAATGCTCCCTATGGTAGCTTGTGTTATCTCTCTAGATTCCCCCACAGTGATACTAGCAAGAAAATCTTTAAACTCAGATTTGCGAGGTTCACTAGCACTACCCCATTGCGACAGTTTACAAGCAGTATTGAAATCTTCTAAGTCCATGGTATAAGATTTATTATAGAGATCAAATAGGACAGTATGAGAATTGCGTGAAGATGTAAATTTGAACCTTCTCACAAAGGAATCAGTTAGGTGATAATATTGAGGGCACTTATCTAGCATGAAGCCCTCGAGTTCAGCATTACACACATATGCATCAAATTCCTCCTTAATTCCTGCTTGGACCATGAAATCTTCTGACGGCCATTCACAAGACCGCACTTGAGCTTCTCCTGGTAGTTCATGGTCTGGCTCTTGTATTGCGGGCCTGGGTCCTTGCTTCCTTGAAGAACCACCTTGGTATATTTTCCTAAACATATTTTTTCCTCTAAAATATTTAGTAACTCAAAATAAAAGTGAACCAAACTCAACAAAATTGATAGCAACTACGCCCACAAGTGCCTAGAGATTATATCATGCATTAGAACTACTTGGGACCTTATAAATTTGACATGCAAGATCAAGAATAGGGTCACCTAAGCAGTAACAATCTGCAATAAATAAAGCACTAGAACAAAAACTAATTGGACCATTGGAGGAGTGACATACCGAAGAACAATCCCCCAAAATATTTTTTTGAATGGAGCTTTGAGCAAGGAGATCGGAAATGGTAGCAAGATGCGCTAGAACTCGTGTTTGAGCTGGTTGGTGATTTTTGGGAGAAAGAAGGAGTGTGTGGGTGCTGGAATAAGTGGAGGGGGCCACCAGGGGCCCACAAGGCAGGGGGCGCGCCCTAGACCCTCGTGGCCAGCTGCTGGCTCCCCCTGATGTGTTCTCAGTGCCAGATATTCTTAAATATTCTAGAAAAAATCATATTTCATTTTCAGGGCATTTGGAGAACTTTTATTTTCGGTGTATTTTTTATTGCAAGGATAATTCAGAAAACAGACAGAAAATACTATTTTCACTTTATTTAATCTAAATAACAGAAGGTAAAAGGAGGTACAGAAGGTTGTGCTTTCTAACTTCATCCATCTCATGCTCATCGAAAGGAATCCACTAACAAGGTTGATCAAGTCTTGTTAACAAACTCTTTTCGAATAACATGGGACCGGAGCAATTTTGAATAACACTAGGTTATCTCAATGGGGATATGCACATCCCCAACAATAAGAATATCATATTTCTTCCTGACAGTAGGAAGAGGAAATTCAAAACCTCCAATAGTAATAGTTGAAAATTTTCCAATAGAACTGATACCGTGGACTTGAGATTGTTTCCTAGGAAAGTGTATCCTGTGCTCATTACCATTAACATGAAAAGTGACATTCCCTTTGTTGCAATCAATAACAGCCCATGCAGTATTCAAAAAGGGTCTACCAAGGATAATCGACATACTATCGTCCTCGGGAATATCAAGAATAACAAAGTCCGTTAAAATAGTAATGTTTGCAACCACAACAGGCACATCCTCGCAAATACCGACATGTATAGCGGTTGATTTACCGGCCATTTGCAAAGATATTTCAGTAGGTGTCAACTTATTCAAATCAAGTCTACGATATAAAGAGAGAGGCATAACACTAGCACCGGCTCCAAGATCACATAAAGCAGTTCTAACATAGTTTCTTTTAATGGAGCATGGTATAGTTGGTACTCCTGGATCTCCAAGTTTCTTTGGTATTCCACCCTTAAAAGTATAATTAGCAAGCATGGTAGAAATTTCAGCTTCCGCTATCTTTCTTTTATTTGTAACAATTTCTTTCATATACTTAGCATAAGGATTCATTTTAAGCATATCAGTCAAACGCATACGCAAAAAGATAGGTCTAATCATTTCAGCAAAGCGCTCAAAATCCTCATCATCCATTTTCTTGGATGGTTTAGGAGGATAAGGCATGGGTTTTTGAACCCATGGTTCTCTTTCTTTACCTTGCTTCCTAGCAATGAAGTCTCTCTTATCATAATGTTGATTCTTTGATTGTGGGTTATCAAGATCAATAGCACGTTCAATCTCTACATCATTACTATTGCTAGGTTGAGCATCAACATGAACATCATTATTAACATTATCACTATGTTCATGTTCATCACCTGATTGTGTTTCAGCATCAGAAATAGAAATATCATTGGAATTCTCAGGTGTGTCTACAATAGGTTCACTAGAAGCATGCAAAGTCCTATCATTTTTCTTTTTCTTCTTCTTAGAAAGGCTAGGTGCATCAACATTAATTCTTTGAGAATCTTGCTCAATTCTCTTGGGGTGGCCCTCAGGATACAAGGGTTCCTGAGTCATTTTACCCCCTCTAGTCACAACTCTAATAGCATTATCATTCTTCTTATTATTTAATTCATTGAGCAAATCATTTTGGGCTTTAAGAACTTGCTCTACTTGAGTGGTAATCATAGAAGCATGTTTACTAATGAGTTTAAGTTCACCTTTAACTCTAGACATATAATCACTCAAGTGTTCAATCATATAAGCATTTTGTTTCAATTGTCTACCAACATAAGCATTGAAGTTTTCTTGTTTAAAAATAAAATTATCAAACTCATCTAAGCAATGGCTAGCAGACTTATAACGACGAACATCACCTTCATCAAATCTACAGAGAGAATTTACCTTTACTACCTGTGTCGGGTTATCAAGACCATGTATTTCTTCAATAGGTGGTAAATTCTTAACATCTTCAGCTTTAATACCCTTTTCTTTCATAGATTTCTTTGCCTCTTGCATATCTTCAGGACTGAGAAATAGAATACCCCTTTTCTTCGGAGTTGGCTTAGGAGTTGGTTCAGGAAGTGTCCAATTATTTTCATTAGTCAACATATTATTCAATAACAATTCAGCTTGATCAATAGTTCTTTCCCTGAAAACACAACCAACACGATTATATAGGTGGTCTCTGGAAGCATCAGTTAGTCCATTATAAAAGATATCAAGTATTTCATTTTTCTTGAGAGGATGATCAGGAAAAGCATTAAGTAATTGGAGAAGCCTCCCCCAAGCTTGTGGGAGTCTCTCTTCTTCAATTTGCACAAAATTATATGTTTCCCTTAAAGCAACTTGTTTCTTATGAGCGGGGAAATATTTAGCAGAGAGGTAATTAATAAATCATATCCTGGGGACTACGCACACAACCACGTTCAAGAGAACTAAACCATGTTTTAGCATCACCCTTTAATGAGAACAGAAATAATTTAAGGATATAAAAGTAACGAGTTTTCTCATCATTAGTGAACAGGGTGGCTATATCATTCAATTTAGTAAGATGTGCCACAACAGTTTCAGATTCATAGCCATAAAAAGGATCAGATTCAACCAAAGTAATTATCTCAGGATCGAAGCAGGGGCATATTTCATTCTAGCATTCAAAGATTTTTCTTTCAGCTTAGCTAATAACTTCTTAAGATCATATCTATCATTGCAAGCAAGAAAGTCTCTAGCAGTTTCTTCATCCATAACATAACCCTCGGGCACAACAAGCAATTCATATCTAGGGGGAGAATCTTCATCATCACTTCCATCAATATTATCAGTTTCAATAATTTCATTCTCTCTAGCCCTAGCAAGTTGTTCATCAAGAAATTCACCTAATGGCACAGTAGTATCAAGCATAGAAGTAGTTTCATCATAAGTATGATGCATAGCAGAAGTGGCATCATCAATAACATGCGACATATCAGAATTAATAGCAGAAGCAGGTTTAGGTGTCACAAGTTTACTCAAAACAGAAGGAGAATAAAGTGCAGAGCTAGATGGCAGTTCCTTACCTCCCCTCGTAGTTGAGGGAAAAATATTAGTTCTTTCGTCTTTCAAGTTCCTCATAGTGATCAGCAGATATAAATCCCAAGTTACTCAAAGAATAGAGCTATGCTCCCCAGCAACGGCGCCAAAAAATAGTATTGATAACCCACAAGTATAGGGGATCGCAACAGTTTTCAAGGGTAGAGTATTCAACCCAAATTTATTGATTCACACAAGGGGAGCTAAAGAATATTCTCAAGTATAAGCAGTTTAGTTGTCAATTCAACCACACCTGGATATCTTAATATCTCCAGCAAAGTATTTAGTAGCAAAGTAATATGATAGTAGCGGTAACGGCGATAAAAGTAACAGTAGTAGTTTTGTAGTAATTGTAACAATGGCAACGGAAAAGTAACTAAGCAAAGAGCAATATGTGAAAAGCTCGTAGGCATTGGATCGGTGATGGAGAATTATGTCGGATGCGATTCCTCATGCAATAGTTATAACACAGGGTGACACAAAACTAGCTCCAGTTCATCAATGTAAGGTAGGCATGTATTCCGAATATAGTCATACGTGCTTATGGAAAAGAACTTGCATGACATCTCTTGTCCTACCCTCCCGTGGTAGCGGGGTCCTATCGGAAACTAAGGGATATTAAGGCCTCCTTTTAATAGAGTACCGGACCAAAGCATTAACACTTAGGGAATAGACGAACTCCTCAAACTATGGTCATCACCGGGAAGTATCCCGATTATTGTCACTTCGGGGTTAACGGATCATAACACATAATAGGTGACTATAGACTTGCAAGATAGGATCAAGAACTCACATATATTCATGAAACATAATAGGTTCAGATCTGAAATCATCTACGGTAGGGGTCTGTTGCCAGAACGCCCCTACAGGTTCACCGGAAGGACAACTTCCTTTGAGCCACAAGCCATCCAACTAGCAGCGCGAGAGGCTATAGTTCAACTCCGGCACTTGTCGCCCAGAGTTAACTGTCGCTCGTTCTACTACTACCCCAGACGTGAAGGGTATGGTAGACCACCCCAAGTTGCCAACGGAGATCACGAGACAGATCCTGCATTGCTGCACCTAGTGCGCTATGTAGGTGCACTAGAAGAACTGTTCGATCAAATCACCATTGATCTAATCGCAGCTCGTGGAGAGCTGGTTCATCGAGCCCCGGCGAGAGAAGAGAACGAGCCCAATGCCGACAACCCAGTCGTGCTGTTTGGACACCCGATTGAGTCCCTGAGGTCTGCCCCAGCCGTCGGCCAAGGTACTCTGATGACCCCAGAAGTGCTTCGTCGCCTTTTGGGAGCACACTCCAACGGGGTCGTGGCCAACAATCCCCGAGATGGTCATCATCGCTACCCCGAGCCTGCAGCCGCTCAACCCACTCCAGCTAATTCCGACAGTGAGACCCGTGGAGAAGCCTCGACATCCACAAGGCACGCCCGCTTAGATTTAAACGAGGTAGACTAAGTCACTCGAGTAGTGTCCAGTCTGAGTGTATTCCCCGCTTTGTAATCGTGTGACTTTGTAAATAAATGCCGCCTGTCGTTGTGCCTCGGTAGCCTTACATGGATATGCCAGCATGCAGTATAAATTTCTATCCCAGGCACATATACCCAAATCACCCCGTCAACCCCCACAGTGATACGTCACTTTTGTGAAATGTGTGTATTTGTGGCTTGACCCTGACCCTTGGAGCTGAGCTGGCAGATTCATTACCTTTCACCACGGTAAAACGACCCAGCTCCAGTGCTATAAAAAGGCCACTGCGTGACCTTGCTAAGCACCCCTCACCTTGTGCACCATCCTCACAACCATTTCTCGCCATGCCGAGCCCTAGTTTTTATCTGAGAACCCCAGATGCAACCCCGGGTAGTTTTGTCAAAATATTATGGGATTTTACCTGCAGTACCATGGGCGCTACCCAGCCACCCCAGTACAAGCTGTTCAAATCAAGAATCACCCAGTCCACCTCGAGATATTGGGCAGCAGTACACATCCCTCCCGTAAACTCAAACCAAGACCCAACGGAGGTCTCCTTCGTGGGGAAATCTATGCCAACCCCACATATGGCCATAGAAGCTGCTGCATACGAAGCGCTTGCTCGCCTTCGATTCGCGGTACCCTATGCCAGTGAACGAGGGTACTATTACTTTCCGAGCCGTGCAGCACCCGGAGGAGTAACATCTTTTCCCGGTGGACGAATTGAGAGAGACCCAGTCCTGGCCAACCTTGTCTAGTACGTCATCGCTCAAGAACGTTTAACCCAACGTGTGATGGGTTATCTCCAGAGCCTTGCGGATTTAAATCCTCAGATCGCCATCGGCAGATCACTAAGGCCCGACCAGGAGAGACACATTCATCGACTGGTCAATCCACTTTCCCCAATAGAAGAGGAGTGTGTCCCAGTACCAGAGACGTTTTCTCGGGACCCCGTCTAGTTACCGTTTCCATTTTAGACTTCGCTGATGTGTTCATTATTGCAACACTTATTATAGCTTATGCGTGGTACCCCGAGTCTGCGCGGCGAGTAAATCATTTAGTTTCTATTGATGTGAGTAGTTCTGTTGCGGTTTGACTCTAATGTATTACTGTTTTCTCTCGCGAAAAATCCTGGAGTGAGATTTCTTTTCCCTGAGTTGCTGCATCGTACACCTTCTCATGACGTGGATTATTTAATTTCACACAGCACCACGGCATCAGACTCACAACCGCTCGAACACACACCCTGCTTGCAAAAACACGTAACCGTGGAGTATTTGTTTTTTTCAAAACAACTCCTAACAAATCTCGAGGATGAGATTTTTCTTAAGGGGGGTAGTGTTGTGACACCCCAAATTTTTAACCTTGTTTTGTTAATTAAAATTTTTCCAGGAAATTAGAACTCTTATTTTCTGGGCTCCCTTTTGATTTTTGAACCATTTTCTCCCTTGTTATTATGAAGTTCTCCCCCAAAGTGAAAACCTTTCAAATATTTTGTTGGACTTGTTTAACCTCTCAAGAAAAACTCTTCTTCTATTAGTAGAACTAATTACATAATTAATTTGCTTAATCTTTATTTTCTTAAAAAAAATGGTTTTCCAAGGTTATATGGCCATATTTGAACTACAACCATTTGATAAATTCACTTAAAACTCCAACCAAAATTTGGAGATGTCATGTGATGTTTTTAAATCACTTTTATACAAAAATATCTTTTACTCATGAAATATTTTGAGCTCTACAACCAGTTTTCTTCTCTGGTCCAGTGGGCAATTTTGCACTACAACTCATTTAAATATTTCTTTCTAGCCTCCACCAAAATTATGGGATGTTGGTAGTAGCATATGATTCAAATTTATGCAGAACCCCAGTAATGTTATTTGAAAAATATGAGTGAATCAACCTCTTTTGCATACTGGTCCAACTTGATGGTTTGCACAGCAACCATATTTTTGCTTGCTCTATTGCCCTTGATCCTTTTTCCTACCCTTGGACCACCCTACAAAACCCCTGAGTCCAGGAGCATGCACCCATTTGAATATTTTTGATTCATGTAATAATGCCTTTTTACCTTCTGTCCAGAACTGGAGTTTTGCAAAACTTGCACTAGCAAGTTTGTGCTTTTCACAAACTAACCTCACCACTTTCTTATGCATCTAAAGAGACCCCACTCTGGAAGTTTTGGCCACTCCAAGAACTTCCTAAATGCCTCTGGCATTTTGTCAAACACCCTGTGTGCATAGACAGATTTGGCATGGTTGAAAGTTCTGTGTTGTGAACTTGCCCCTTGTCCAAACCAAGTTGTCTAGTAGCCTCCAATATGTCTCTAACCCAGGCCTGTGGATTTGCATTAGCTCTCTAGCAATTTTGGTCGCCCTGGCATTTCGTCAAACGAGTGCCGTGCACGCTCGGAGCGCGAGCAGAGCGCGCGTTTTGCACGTGCCGCTCCCGAGCCACTGCGTCGCGCCCCTGGGTTTTGCCCGCTCTGCAGAGCCGCGCCAGTCACTCGGCTACTCACCTGCAACGCGCCAAGAGCCCCTCGCCACGTCCCCAACAGGCCAGAAGCTAGCTGCCACGGTCGCCCGACAGCCCCTGCTCATGTCGGCGCCGCCCGAGCCTCTCCCACTCGCCACCTGCCCCCTGGAGCAGCGCGAGCTCATCCACAAGCATGTCCTCTAGCTCTCGTCGCCGCCACGACGCTCTGCCGCAACAGAGAGGCGGTTCGCCGGTGAACTTATCCCCGGCCACCGCGGAACCGCCTTGACTCGCCTATTTAAGGAGCCCCGAGCTCCTCCGAGCACTCGGGCAGCCTCACATCGTCCTCCTAGTGCCCCCGTTGCCGTCAATTGAAGAGGAAGGGGCCGTCTTCCCCAACTCCGGCCAGTTCGGCCACCGCCGCCTCCCGGCTCCGTTCGGCACAACCAGAGCCTCCCCGGCCCTCCTAGCACCACCAACAGACTCCACTCCATCTTGCGGAGCCGCCCAGACCCCCAGCTACGACGGAGAGCCACCGAAGCCACAAATCCACTTTGCCCCCGAAGCCACCGGCCGCCGCGAAGCTCGTCGACGGCGATTCCCTCCACCCCCGACGACCCTACAACCACCGAAAGGATTGCCCTAGATCCACGGATCCATCCCCGCCCTCAGCTCCCTGCAAGGACCCGCCGTTTGCCGGCGGCGATCGCCGGAGTTCCGCCCCCTCTCGGGCAGAGGAAGAGGAGGGAAGGTGGACTAGTCAAACCTGACCAGTGGGCCAGGCGGGCCCACTGTCAGTGACCCACGCATGGTCCACGCTGGATAAGTGGAGGCGCGCTTCCAGAATATGCCTTCGACGTGTACGTATATTTGAAACGTTTTTTTTCTCTTTTATTTTAAAAACATATTTTGACCAAAACTTTGACTGTCTATAACTTTTTAAATACAACTCCAAATGAGTTGATTCTTTTTCCTACATCTCTCAAATTCTGTCTAGTTTATTTTAAGATTTATTTGAAAAAAGATTAAACAACTTTTGTGCTGTTTTGAAAATGTGTGTTAATTCAAATTTATTTAAAATAGGATTTTGGAGAGAGGAAGAAAGCTTTCAAAAAGTTTTGGAGTGCACCCTGCCTTTCCGCACCTTGAAGGCAAGCATTCTGAACCCCGGTATAATATTTTTGGTGTGTTAGTTGACACGTTTATAACACCACCTTATTTCGGAAAAACTTGTTATTTCATGTGATATGATCATTTGCATGGATGCATATTAGTGATTTCCTTGCTGTTGGAAATGAATATATTTGTGATGGTAATCATCCTCATGTGCCTTGCATGCATGCCGGAAAGGAATCCAGGAAAAGCCTCTGCCATGGGTAGGCGTGAGCATGTCGCCGGTCTCCGTCGGGACGGTTATGTCCGGTATGGCATAGTAAGGTATAATGGGTGGTGATTTTGTTGGTTGAAATATATTTGTTATACATGTCATGCAGGGAATTTATAAACCTCCTGAGTCGGCCGTAGATCGAGTCTTGTTCCGGTAACCCCCATACTTGTTTCGTGCTGCCACTGGTCCCTATCGTAGGTGGGGTATGGTTCAGTAAGTCGTCAACCCCTTTCAAGCACACACCTTACAGAGAGGCCATGGTGGAAGATACCGCCTGCATCCAGTAGGCAGGCCACCTGGTCCGGGGGCATGGGTGTATCCGGTTGGGACCGAGAGGGGGGCACCCCTTAGAGCGCGCAATAGAAATTTGATCCCATGCTACGCGAGATTGTAGCCTCCCCACTTAGAGTTTTGCTTAACAGGTGTCATGGGTGATTCCAGACACGAGTAAAGTTAAGCTGGTGTGTGCAAGTCAGGCGTGTTTTCAACTAAAAGACCGTAGACGGAATTAGTTCCGATGAACTAAAGAAATCCGTTACTCGTGGGTAAAGAGTACACCCTCTGCAGAGGTATTAAACCTATTCGAATAGCCGTGTCCATGGTTAAGGATTACAGTCTGGGATGGGTCAAGGGTTGGTCTTAGTGTCGGTCTTCGGAGGAGAAATTGTTAAACCAGAACTTGGATTGTGACTTGTGACTTGTGAAGATTATGATTATTGTTATTATGGACTAACCCATTATATCACTGAGTATCCCTGGTACGGTTCTACCTCCTGGATATTCATTGTGATTATTTATTTTATAAGCCCTTTATGTGGTGTCGCTGAGATGCCCGACTGTGGCATTGCTCGTTATTTATTTACTTTATAAGCCCTTTATGTGGTGTCGCTGAGACGCCCGACTGTGGCATTGCTCGTTATTTATTTACTTTATAAGCCCTTTATGTGGTGTCGCTGAGACACCCGACTGTGGCATTGCTCGTTATTTATTTACTTTATAAGCCCTTTATGTGGTGTCGCTGAGACGCCCGACTGTGGCATTGCTCGTTATTTATTTACTTCATAAGCCCTTTATGTGGTGTCGCACAGACGCCCGACTATGGCATTTTATTTCCACTCCATTATTGCATATCATGTTGCACATAAATACTTGCTTGCATGCATAAAAGATTTTTATTTATGACTGACGATGTGATCATAGAATATTTCAGTGCATGATTATCAGTTATATTATCCCAGTGTTCATAATGTTTGCAAGTACATTCAAAGTACTCACTGGCTTGTCCCTGGCTATTGTCTTGTCCAGATTCCTTGCACGGAGAGGAGCGACGTGATGACAGCCCCGGAACCTAAGCAACGGTGATAGCAGCCTCGCGAAGATAGGAGTTAACCTGGTCAGCTGTTCCTGTGAGAAATGGAGTCCCACAGACACCGATGAGCCACAAACCGCTTCCGCCACCAACCACTAGAAACCATTTGTTGTACTCACAGGCCAGAATGGTCTTGTACCACATATTTTGTATTTTGCTTGAAATCTCTGTATCAAGTTGGTGCCTCATCAGCTAACAGTTATCCTGGGGCTGGTGAGCACAACGGCCATTTTCTGGAATTTAATACACGGAATACCGGTCGCGACAACGGACTCCAGATCGGCCCTCCCGAGAGAGATTAGGGCTTGCCGGCGGCTCCATATCGTAAAACATGATGAATCATTCTCTCTGATTTTTTTCTCCCTGAACGTGAATATATAGAGTTGGAGTTAAGGTCGCTGGAGCACTAGGGGGCCCACGAGGCAGGGGGCGCGCCCAGGGGGGTAGGCGGGCCCCCACCCTCGTGGACAGGGTGTGGGCCCCCTGGCCTTGATTCTTTCGCCAGTATTTTTATTAATTCCAAAAATATTCTCCGTGAAGTTTCAGGTCATTTCGATAACTTTTATTTCTGCACAAAAATAACACCATGGCACTTCTGCTGAAAACAGCGTCCGTCTGGGTTAGTTCCATTCAAATCATGCAAGTTAGAGTCCAAAACAAGGGCAAAAGTGTTTCGAAAATTAGATACGATGGAGAAGTATCATGAACCTCGAGGGTGGTTCCTCTTACGTTCACCTTGATGATTACATGGATTGGAATTCACCGAGGGTGATTCCTCGGGTTTTCCCCTTGATGTTTGGACACACGGTTACCGACTTTAATTGAGACCTTTGTGAAAGTCGGGCGGGCCCGGAGAGCACCCGCAAGAGGGTTACGAGGCACGGCCGGGCAGGCAGGCCGCCCCCGAGTGGGCTGGGCTAGCCCTTGCCATATTTCCTCGAGAAGGGGCGATGGGGTCACATTATCGTGAGTCTCTGCTCGCCTCCGCAAGCTAATAATACACTATGGTTTGGGTATTTGTTCTAAGTTGGCCTTTGGCCTTTACGCACTAACCACCACGCGAGAATAGTTATGGGCCTCGACGACGTAGTATCAGCCGAAGCTTTGTCAGACGTCTAGTTCAGCATTGTGGGCCTGTCGAGCCAGTGCCATCCAATATGAGGTGGTGCTCGTCCCGGCTCGTCACACAACGACCCGGAGTGCAACGGGCGATGGGCCCAGACCCCAGAGTGCTTAGGATGTAGACCAGCGGGGACCTCTCTGCTAAGCCTAGCTAGGGCTACGACGTGTTGATATTCTGAGGCCAGGCATTGACCCAAATAAGTGTGTCCGGCCAGAGTAATCAAGCATGTTGGAAAACGTGGTGTACCCCTGCAGGGAAGTTATCTATTCGAATAACGTGTCCACGGTAATGGATGTTCAGACTTATATCCTGATCTTTTACAACTAGAAATGGATACTTGAGATTTGTGGCTCCTGGATTGCTTTCTCGCAGGGAGTCGAGGAAGGATCTTTGGGAATTAATGCTACAACATGTTTTTAAATATAAATTGCTATTCTGTACTCTTCTACATGCTGCAAGATGCTTGGAGCTGCTTGAAGATGCTAGTCTTTGATAGGCTAGGCCTTTCCCCTCTATTATGGCATTCTGTAGTTCAGTCCACAGATACAACCCTTCCATCTGATACCAATGCATACTTAGTATAGATCTGATGCTTGCGAGTACTTTGGATGAGTACTCACGGTTGCTTTGCTGCCCCTTTTCCCCCTTCTTCCTTCTTTCCGGTTGTCGCAATCAGTTGGTGGGTCCCTGGAGCCAGATGCCACTGCCAACGGATACTACTACATGGAGACCGCCGACGACCGGGAGTAGTTCGGAGGTCCCAGGCAGGAGGCCTTGCCTCTTCGATCGTTGATGTTTGTGCTAGCCTTCTTAAGGCATACTTGTTTAACTTATGTCTGTACTCAGATATTGTTCCTTCCGCTGACGCTTGTGTATCGAGCTTGTATTCGAGCCCTCGAGGCCCCTGGCTTGTAATATGAAGCTTCTATTACTTTATTTTGTGTCTAGAGTTGTGTTGTGATATCTTCCCGTGAGTTCCTGATCTTGATCGTACACATTTGCATGTATGATTAGTGTATGGTCGGATCGGGGGCGTCACAAGTTGGTATTTTTTTCACACAAGACTTCAGCATGTCTAACAATCCCAATTGGTGATATGGTGTCTCTATTAGCAAGTTTAATAGTAACATCCATGTCTTCTATTTCTGCAGGTGCTATGTCTTTCATAATTTCTTGATAAAGGGTGTAAGGAATAGCACTCACACTAGCACCTATGTCACATAAACCATGATAACAGTGATCTCCTATTTTAACTGAGACAACTGGCATGCCAACAATAGGTCTATGTTTATCCTTTTTACTAGGTTTGGCAATTCTAGCAGCTTCTTCACAGAAGTAAATAACATGCCCATCTATATCTTCTTCTAGGAGATCTTTAACCATAGCAATACTAGGTCAAACTTTAATTTGTTCATCAGGTTTAGGTGTTCTAATATAGCGCTTGTTAACCACAGTTGAAACTTTAGCATGTTCCTTTATCCTAACAAGGAAAGGTGGTTTCTCAATATAAGAAGAAGGAACAACTGGATCAAATTATAAAGTATAGTTTCTTCTTTAACTGGTACCGGTTTTTTAGTTTCTTCTTTAATAGGTGGGTGATATTTAAATCACTTCTCTTTAGGGAGTTCAACATGAGTAGCTAATGATTCACAAAAGGAGGCTACTATCTTTGAGTCAAGTCCATATTTAGTGCTAAACTTTTGAAAAGCATCAGTATCCATAAAAGATTTTGCAGAATCATATTTAATTTTAATACCTGACTCTTTACCTTCATCGAGTTCCCAATCTTCAGAGTTGCATTTAATTCTTTCCAAAAGATCCCACCGGAATTCAATAGTCTTCTTCATAAAGGAACCATCACAAGATGTGTCAAGCATGGTTTGATTATTACGAGAAAGCCGAGCATAAAAATTCTAGATAATAATTTCTCTTGAGAGCTCATGATTGGGGCATGAATATAATATTGACTTAAGCCTCCCCCAAGCTAGAGCGATACTTTCTCCTTCACAAGGCCAAAAACTATATATATAATTCTGATCACAATGAACTAGATGCATAGGATAATTTTTTTGTGGAACTCCAATTTCAAACGATTCAATTCCATGATCCAATATCATCGCATAGCCTATACCATGCTAATGATTTTCCCTTCAAATATAAAGGGAATACCTTTTTCATAACTTGATCCATAGGTAGACCTGCAAGCTTAAACAATCCACAAATTTGTTCTACATATATCAAGTGCATATCAGGATGTTCAGTTCCATCTCCTGCATAAGGATTAGCTAGCAGTTGTTCTGTCATACCCGAAGGAATCTCATATTCAATATTTTTAGTAGGTGCAGTAGGTTGAGTGGTAACTAATTGTGGTTCCAGACGAGGTGAAGATACACCGAACAAACCCCTCAAAGGATTGTTTTCCATAGTAACAAGTGACAATAATTTTCAGCACAATATATAAATGTTTCCTTACCAAAGGCGCTTCACTCCCCGGCAACGGCGCTAGAAAATAGCCTTGATGACCCACAAGTATAGGGGATCAATTGTAGCTCTTTCTGATAAGTAATAGTGTTGAACCCAACGAGGAGCAGAAGGAAATGACAAGTAGTTTTCAGTAAGGTAATATCTGCAAGTGCTAAAATTGTAAGTAGCGGAGTAGTTTGATAGCAAGATAATTTGTAACGAGCAAGTAACAATAGTAGTTAAAAAAGTGCAGCAAGGTAGCCTGAGGGAGTCCTGGATTAGGGGGTGTTCGGATAGCCGAATTGTACCTTCAGCCGGACTCCTGGACTATGAAGATACAAGACTGAAGACTTCGTCCCGTGTCCGGATGGGACTTTCCTTGGCGTGGAAGGCAAGCTAGGCGATGCGGATATTCAGATCTCCTACCATTGTAACCGACTTTGTGTAACCCTAACCCTCTCTGGTGTCTATATAAACCGGAGGGTTTTAGTCCGTAGGACAACAACTCCAACATACAACAATCATACCATAGGCTAGCTTCTAGGGTTTAGCCTCCTTGATCTCGTGGTAGATCTACTCTTGTACTACCCATATCATCAATATTAATCAAGCAGGACGTAGGGTTTTACCTCCATCAAGAGGGCCCGAACCTGGGTAAAACATTGTGTCCCTTGTCTCCTGTTACCATCCGCCTAGATGCACAGTTCGGGACCCCCTACCCGAGATCCGCCGGTTTTGACACCGACATTGGTGCTTTCATTGAGAGTTCCTCTATGTCGTCACCTTTAGGCCCGATGGCTCCTTTGATCATTAACAACGATGCGGTCCAGGGTGAGACTTTTCTCCCCGGACAGATCTTCGTCTTCGGAGGCTTCGCACTGCGGGCCAATTCGGTTGGCTGCCTGGAGCAGATCGAAAGCTACGCCCCTGGCCATCAGGTTAGGTTTGGAAGTTTGAACTACACGGATGACATCCTCGGGGACTTGATCTTCGACGGATTCGAGCCACAGCCAAGTGCGCTGCACTATCTCGATGGGCATGATCTAGCTCTGCCGCCGAACAATGTCCTGGAGGCCGCACGCGCATTGGTTCCGACCCTTAATTCGGAGCCTGTTGGGCCGATCGAGGATGAGCGGTTGGACGCCACCTCAGGGGCTGCAATCTCAAAGGCGATCGAGCCGAACACCAGCCCCGCATTTTGCATGACCCGTGACTCCGAGGATCCGGATTCCTCTCCGGACTCCGAACCCCCCGCGCCCTTGCCGATCGAATCCGATTGGGCGCCGATCATGGAGTTCACCGCCGCGGACATCTTTCAGCACTCGCCCTTCGGCGACATCCTGAACTCACTAAAGTCTCTCTCTCTTTATCAGGAGAGCCCTGGCCGGACTATGGTCAGCAAGGATGGGATGCGGACGATGAAGAAATTCAAAGCCCACCCACCACCCACTTTGTAGCCACTGTCGACGATTTAACCGACATGCTCGACTTCGACTCCGAAGACATCGACGGCATGGAAGACGATGCAGGAGACGAACAGGAACCAGCACCTGTAGGGCGCTGGAAGGCCACCTCGTCATATGACATATACATGGTGGACACTCCAAAAGATGGAGATGGCGATGGAAAAGCGGGGGATGACACCTCTAAGAAACATCCCAAGCGCCGGCGTCAGCGGCGCCGTTCTAAATCCCGCCAAAGCAAAAACGGTGATTCCGGGACTGGAGATAATACTACTCCGGATAGCGTTGAAGAACACCCCCTCCAGCAAGATTCGACACAGGAAGATGGAGAAGCCAGCCCTCATGAGAGAGCGGCAGACTGAGAGGTTGAGGATGATAACTATATGCCTCCCTCCAAAGACGAGGCAAGCCTCGACGACGACGAATTCGTCGTACCATCAGACCCCGCCGAACAAGAGCGTTTCAAACGCAGGCTTTTAGCCAGGGCAAGCAGCCGCAAGAAAAAGCAGCAACAGCTTAGAGGTGATCAAGATTTGCTAGCTGACAGATGGACTGAAGTCCTTGCGGCCGAAGAGTATGAACTCGAACACCCCTCCAAGCGTTACTCAAAGCGCAGGCTGCTACCCCGATTAGAGGAGGAAGCACCTACATCACCAGCGCATGACATGGCCGACCGGCCACCTCGTGGCCGCGACAGAGAGGCCTCTAGGCCCTCCACTCAAGCCATGCCCCGGCGCCGCCCAAAACATGCTAAGGCATGGGAAAACGCGCCAGACCTGCAAGATATACTGGAGGGCAAGGCAAGGCAAACAAGATCGATCTACGGATCACGCGGGCGCCCCACGGCACGTGACAGTGATCGTCACTCCGGATACAATAAATCCGGCCGGGCCGAACACAATAGACAAAGCTCCTGTGAGCTGCGTCGTGATATAGCCCAGTACAAAGGCGTCGCACACCCACTATGCTTCACAGATGAAGTAATGGATCATAAAATCCCTGAGGGCTTCAAACCCGTAAACATCGAATCATACGATGGCACAACAGATCCTGCGGTATGGATCGAGGATTATCTCCTTCATATCCACATGGCCCGCGGTGATGATCTACACACCATCAAATACCTCCCACTCAAACTTAAGGGACCGGCCCGGCATTGGCTTAACAGCTTGCCAGCAGACTCAACCGGTTCTTGGGAGGACCTGGAAGCCGCATTCCTTGACAACTTCCAGGGCACTTATGTGCGACCACCGGACGCCCATGACCTAAGCCACATAATCCAGCAGCCAGAGGAATCGGCCAGGCAATTCTGGACACGGTTCCTAACAAAGAAAAATCAAATAGTCGACTGTTCGGACGCCGAGGCCCTAGCTGCCTTCAAGCATAATATCCGTGACGAGTGGCTCACCCGGCACCTGGGACAGGAAAAGCCAAAATCTATTGCAGCCCTAACGACACTCATGACCCGCTTTTGCGCGGGAGAAGACAGCTGGCTAGCTCGCAGCAACAACTTAACCAAGAACCTTGGTAATTCGGATACCAAGGACAAAAGCGGCAGGTCGTGCCGGAACAAGCAGAAACGTCGTGTTAACAGCGACAGCAATGAGGATACGGCAGTCAATGCCGGATTCCGAGGCTACAAATCCGGTCAGCGGAAAAATCCATTCAAAAGAAACACTGAGGGCCCGTCCAGTTTGGACCGAATACTCGACCGCTTGTGCCAGATACACAGCACCCTCGAAAGACCAGCCAATCACACCAACAGGGATTGTTGGGTGTTCAAGCAGGCAGGCAAGTTAAATGCCGAAAATAGAAACAAGGGGCTGCATAGCGACGATGAGGAAGAGCCCAGGCCACTGAACAACAATGGACAGAAGGGTTTTCCCCCACAAGTGCGGACGGTGAACATGATATATGCAACCCACATCCCCAAGAGGGAGCGGAAGCGTGCACTACGGGACGTATATGCGCTGGAGCCAGTCGCCCCAAAGTTCAACCCATGGTCCTCCTGCCCGATCAATTTTGATCGAAGAGACCACCTCACTAGCATCCGTCATGGCGGATTCGCCGCATTGGTTCTAGACCCAATTATCGATGGATTTCATCTCACAAGAGTCCTTATGGACGGCGGCAGCAGCCTGAACCTGCTTTACCAGGATACAGTGCGGAAAATGGGCATAGATCCCTCAAGGATCAAGCCCACCAAAACGACCTTTAAAGGCGTCATACCAGGTGTAGAGGCCAACTGTACAGGCTCAGTCACACTTGAAGTGGTCTTCAGATCTCCGGATAACTTCCGAAGCGAGGAGTTAATCTTCGACATAGTACCGTTCCGCAGTGGCTATCACGCACTGCTCGGACAAACCGCGTTCGCAAAGTTCAATGCGGTACCGCACTATGCATACCTCAAGCTCAAGATGCCAGGCCCTCGAGGAGTAATCACGGTCAACGGAAACACCGAACGCTCCCTCCAAACGGAGGAGCATACGGCGGCGCTCGCAGCAGAAGTACAAAGCAGCCTCTCTAGGAAGTTCTCCAGTCCGGCCTTCAAAAAGCCGGACACTGTCAAGCGCGCCCGGAGTAACCTACAACAAGACCATCTGGCACGTTCCGAGCTAGCGTAGCAGTGCGGCCCCAACCCTAGCCCTCGCAATATAGCGAAACCAGTGCTTCGCGTACATAACTACGCTCTCAAAGTACCATGGGCACGGGGGAAGGGGCATCACCACGGCACACCCAAAGCACGGCTTAAACCGTACTAGGGGCTGCCGGATTCTTTCTTTACTGTCTCTTACTTTCAGGACTCCATACTTTGGACGACCTATTCGGCAATTCAACTGCCGCACAAACGATGCAAGATCCAGGAAAGCAGACAAGCCATGCCGCATTATGGAACTCCCAGGTGGTCTCTATTACGAGCAGTATACCTATTTTAAATACAATTCTGCGGCTCGCCCCTGGACAGGACATGTTAAATAGTCCAATTTCTTTTGCTTATCGCACTATTTGTATCGTCCTGCTTAGATAGCAGCCTTCTTATAAATAATGCATAGCTTTTTGTCTATTTTTGCATTACTCTATTTTTATATATGTTCATTAATGACATGTGGCACCCGTACACTGTGGTACGACAAATACGCCAGGGGCTTCAGTACCCCTTAATATGGTGTAAGAAGTCCGAACACTTCATAAGTGCGGCAACCCGAACTTATAGCACTATATGCATCGGCTCCGAATCATGATTTGGGTCAATAGTTGGGTTTGCCCGGCTCCTATGTTTTGGTGCCTTACGTTCCGCTATATCGGCTAAGGTAGCACTAGGAGAACTACTGCGATTGTGCCCCAGTTGAGCAGGGCAGAGCACCTCAGTAGAGAAAGCTAAAACTGACTGTCATGATAAGGCGAGAGACCGGTCGCTGTTCGAGAGGTTTTTCGGGTCCTTAAAGACCTATGCCGCTTAGAGCGAGGAACCGGATTTTGTCTGGCCAAGGCGTGGATAGCGCCCCGAACTCGATCTTCCGAATACTAGGGGCTTCACCGAAATTTAAAATTATAAAGTTCTATGGCTAAGTGAGAGTGTTCAAGCATTATAGTCCGATTGCCTTGTTCGTTGTGCTAAGCGCCTCCCTCAAAGGACCCAAACATGGGAAAAAGAGCGCTCAGGTTTATCCCGAACACCCCAGCACTAGTGGCATGGGGGCGGAAGCCGACGACTGGCCATCTCTCAATTTTTTGATAAACGGCCGCATAGAAAATAATATTTTAAATTCAACAAGCATTGCTTAGCGCAAATGAACAAGTTTTCAGCGCACAGGACAACACGAGCGAGTTCATTCAAAAATTACATCTTTTGTACATTCATCCGCCACAAGGCGGGTGTAGGATCGGAAGTATGTCTAGAGGGGGGCGATTAGACTACTTGACCAAATAAAAACTACGCCTTTTCCAAATTTTAGTTCTTGGCAGATTTTAGCAACTTTTAGGAAAAATCAAGCAATCATCACACAATTCAAGTAAGCATGCAAAGAGTATATAGGCAGCGGAAAGTAAAGCATGCAACTTGCAAGAATGTAAAGAGAAGGGTTTGGAGAATTCAAACGCTATTGGAGACACGGATGTTTTTCCCGTGGTTCGGATAGGTGGTGCTATCCTACATCCACGTTAGTGGAGACTTCAACCCACGAAGGGTAACGGTTGCGCGAGTCCACGGAGGGATCCACCCACGAAGGGTCCACAAAGTAGCAACCTTGTCTATCCCACCATGGCCATCGCCCACGAAGGACTTGCCTCACTAGCGGTAGATCTTCACGAAGTAGGCGATCTCCTTGCCCTTACAAACTCCTTGGTTCAACTCCACAATCTTGTCGGAGGATCCCAAGTAACACCTAGCCAATCTAGGAGACACCACTCTCCAAGAAGTAACAAATGGTGTGTTGATGATGAACTCCTTGCTCTTGTGCTTCAAATGATAGTCTCCCCAACACTCAACTCTCTCTCACAGGATTTGGATTTGGTGGAAAGAAGATTTGAGTGGAAAGCAACTTGGGGAAGGCTAGAGATCAAGATTCATATGGTAGGAATGGAATATCTTGGTCTCAACACAAGGGTAGGTGGTTCTCTCTCAGAACATATGAGTTGGAAGTGTAGATGTGTTCTGATGGCTCTCTCCACGAATGAAGAGGAGGTGGAGGGGTATATATAGCATCCACTTAAAATCCAACCGTTACACACAATTTACCAATCTCGGTGGGATCGAATCAACAAACTCGGTCGGACCGAAAAGGTAAACCTAGTGACCGTTAGAGATTTTCGGTGGGACTGACATGCATCTCGGTAGGACCGATATGGTTAGGGTTTGGGCATAACGTAATCTCGGTGAGACCGATTACACAAACTCGGTGAGACCGATTTGGTAATTAGCTAACCAGAGAGTTGGTCAGGCAAACTCGGTGGGACCGATTTGCTCTTTCGGTGAGACCGAAAAGTTACAAAAAGGAAACAGAGAGTTTGCATTGCAATCTCGATGCGACCGATCCGCTCTTTCGGTGAGACCGAAAAGTTACGAAAAGGAAACAGAGAGATTGCAATCCCATCTCGGTGAGACCGAGATCCCTATCGGTGAAACCGATTTGCTAGGGTTTTGGCAGTGGCTTATGACATATGAAGACTCGGTGGCGCCGGATAGAAAGAATCGGTATGACCGAGTTTGGCTTACGGTTTAGGTCATATGTGGGTATGGGAAAGTAGTTGAGGATTTTGGAGCATATCATTAAGCACATAAGGCAAAGAGCTCATTAAGCAACACCTCATCCCTCCTTGATAGTATTGGCTTTTCCTATGGACTCAATGTGATCTTGGATCACTAAAATGTAAAATGAAGAGTCTTGAGCTTTTGAGCTTGAGCCAATCCTTTGTCCTTAGTATTTTGAGGGTTCCACTTTCACCATCCATGCCATGCCAATCATTGAGCTTTCCTGAAATAATTGTCTTGGAATAGCATTAGCTCAATGAGCTATATGTTGTTCTGAATTACCAAAACCACCTAGGGATAGTTGCACTTTCAATCTCCCCCTTTTTGGTAATTGATGACAACATATAGATCAAAGCTTCGACAGATGATAATAAGAATGAATTACATCGTCGCTTTGAGAAGTATGTGATAAGTAAGAGCTCCCCCTAAATTTGTGCATATTTAAAATTTGCTTTGGACTGCAAATGCACAAAGAGTTAGAATTACGGGTTACTCTTCCATGTCACATACATCTTGGTGGAGCGCTCAAAATGATTAATAATGAAATACATGCACTCATCACCAAGGAAAAGTGAATGACCACATAAGATAGATAAGATATATCAAGCATGCATAAGTGTAGCTTATGATCAAACACATGATCATCAATGTCTCACAAGCATATCAAAGTATCTCGACCAAAAGCAAACAATGTTTGAAAAACCACCAAATAAAGCAAGAGAGAATAAAGGCAACACTCTCTCTCTCGAAGCCTATGATCTATACATTTTTCTCCCCCTTTGGCAACAAGTTACCAAAAAGTTCCTAGAAAATGCATAGTGCTAGATCGACACTCAGGCTTGATCTTCAGGTGGTGGTGGAGTCTGGATCACTCCAAGGACGAAGGCTTCCGTAGATGCTGTTGGAGTTGGAGCTGAAGTGGATGCTGGAGCAAGTTGGGTTGGTGCTGCGGCTGGTGCTGAGGCGGTTGCTCTTGTGTCAGGAACTGGCACTGCAGACGACCTTGGACCTCGTGGCACTCTGGCAAATGCATCTGTGGTTGTCTTCCCTCTCCTCTCCTGCATGTCATCTTGGAGTTGCTCCACTGCAGTCTGAATCTCTGTCACCTTGATATCCAAGTCATAGAACTTATGTTCTATGATTCTCTCTAAGCTTGCCTGGTTCTGAGTTAGGTTGGCCAAACCTTTCTCAATCCGCAGGGTGGATGCAATCAGGTAACTAAGCTGCTCTTGCTTGGTTTTCAAGAAGTATTCAGATGCCTCCTCTTGAGTTGGCATCTTTGCAGCTTTCTCCTTCCTTGCCTTCTCCTTCTTGGCTTGTGCCTGGACTGATGATGGTTCCTTTTCATGCATCACAACTTGGTTGTCCTCGAAATCTGGATGGATAGGCAAATGTTCCTTATCCAAAAGATATATGCCAGTGCCCATCTTGGAGTTGATCAGTTCCCGGATCTGAGGGGCATAGCCACAGCTCCTCTTCTAGTCTGCTACAGTCCTCTTGATTGTTTCTATCATAAGGCTCATGACTTTGAACTTCTGAGGCACATCAAAGATATGAAGCAAATTTATTGCATGGCCTCTGATCATCTTGTGATCTCCAGACTTGGGCAACAAGGTGTGCCTTAAGATCCAATTTATGGTTGGCAATCCTGACAGAAGATAGTGTACAAATCCATACTTGAAAGTTTCAAGTGCCTTGTCAGGGATCTCTTTGTACATGTTGATCATGGAGTTGTGGTCCATCTTCTTCTTGGAATAGACATCCAAGTCATCATCATTTTCCTCTGGGGCATTGATCAGTTGTGCCCACTCAGCAACTGTTGATTGGTACCTCGTACCTTCAGACATCCAGACAATCCTCCCATCTGGGTAAAAATATGTTGTGGAGTAGAACTGCATGATAAGTTCCTCAATCCACTTTGTGAGCTTTTTCCCAACAAAGTCTGCTACTCCACAAGCTTTGAAGCTGTACTGCACTCCAGGGTAGTGCTCTTCGTTATCCTCGATATACTCCCAGTCGACCCATCTCATATCACATACTATTGGCTTCTTGTCCAATAAGACTGTCTCATAGAAGTCCTGCTGTTCCTTAGTGTGGAACCTGTAGTCTATAGCAGTCCTTCTCCTGGTAGCATAGGGATCCTCTGCTCTCCATTTTCTCAATCCAGAGTCTCTCCTGATATTCATATCCTCAGCCACAGGATGAGCATCATTGTGGTCTGGGATCTTGGGCTTCAATTTGCTCAATACTTGGCCTTCCTCTTCTTCAACAACAGCTTCAGGCACTGGGGCCTTGTTCTTCTCAGCAACTGGGATGCTCCTAGTATTCCTCTTTGGTTTTGGCTTTGGAGCTGGCTTGGCCTTGGAAGCAGACTTGGGGGCTTCCTTTGGCTTAGATGCAGCTGCTCCTGATCTAATGGCATCACCCATCAGCTTGGGTGCCTTAGGTGCTGGTGCAGCACCTTCCTCTTCCTCTTCTTCTTCTTCATCAGAAGAATGTTGTTCAAATTCAGCCATAGGATCTACTTTCTTGCACCACCTGCCTCTTTTCCTTTCTTTCTTTGTTTTAGCTGCAACTGGCTCTTTGGGTGTGGACTTCTCAGGAATCTTGGTTGAGGCTCTGGCCTTAGGCATGGGCTGCCTGCCTGCTGGCCTTTTGACCTTTAAGCCTGGCTTGTTGGCTGCAGCTGAGCCATATTCTTTCTTCAGCACAACTCTCTTGGAAGTTGCCTCTTCCTCTGCCACATAATCTTCATCCTCTGAGTCTGAAGTTCTCTTCTTTCTCTGTCTTGTGGCAGCTTTTGGCAGATTGCTAGGGGTGCTCCTGCTGCCATCATCTGAAGAACTGGAGGGACTAGTGCCCTCACTCATGTGCACAGGCTGCTCTGACTGATTCTGACTATCACTTTGATCTGACATGATGAACAAGCTGACTGCTGACTGCTGAACCCTGTGAATAGTTTATAGATGAGGTAGAGTGGATGAGCATCACAAAATGCAAAGATTTTTGCAAAAAGAATGATTCAAAAACTTAGTTTTAGTTTCCCACAGAAAGCATCTCGGATCTACCGATTTCTAAACTCGGTGATACCGAAGCAGCATTTGGAACCTAAACTAGTGATCTCGGTCAGACCGAGTCACAGTTCGGTGGCACCGAGACTGCTAGGGTTTCACAAAGTTCAAAAATCGGTCACACCGATTAGTTACACTCGGTCAGACCGAGTTTCACTTGTGCAATGGCATAGGCCAAATCGGTGGGACCGAGTTTTTCAACTCAGTGGGTCCGAGATGGTTTCGGCAGAAACCTAACCCTAAAATTTTCGAATCAAAGCTAATCTACAAGTTCTTTGACTGGATAGAAGTTTATCAATCGTGGGAAGAATCATTATGATCACAATGTGCTAGGAATCGGATTGGGGAATAGCACAAAGATCGAGTATGTACCCTAGTTCGGCGGAGACTCGCTACGGCGGCAACGGCGGGGTTGATTCCTGTTGACGGCGACGGAGACCAGCGACTGGAGGCTGCTGGCGGCGAGGAGACGATCCGGAGACCACGTAGGCAGAGCGAGCTATGGCGCGGGCGAAGAGGTTCGGAGAAATTTCCAAAATTTTGCCCGTGTCTATATATAGCACGACCCTGTCGGTGTGACCGAGTGGAACAACTCGGTGGCACCGAGATGCAAAACTGTGTACAGTTATTGCAACTCGGTGTGACCGAATAGTTCAAATCGGTTGCACCGAGATTAAAAACTTAGATCAACTTGATGATCTCGGTAAGACCGAAAGTGGGGTATCGGTCAGACCGAGAATCACAAAGAGGTTTTGGAAGTTTAAGTCTATGACGAATCGGGGACTCCGAGTGCTCCTCACACAGAGTGGTTCGAATCTGACTTGATCAATTTTGTGATGTAGCATGAATAGAGTTTGAGACGAGAAAAGCATAGATAGCTAGAGGGGGTTCTTAGGCATTCTTGTCCATCCACTTGGAAAAAGAACAATAAAACCAAACAATCAAAACAACAAGTGGATGTCCTCGAATGAGTAAAATATGCAACCAACATGCTCACACAATAAAATGGTAATTGAAATATGTGACAAAACATGCACAACCAATTCTAGCATCTATCAAGCAATTGGCGATGACTAGGTCATCTATATATGAGTATATTGACTTAGGAGTCAAATGAGAACATTTGATCATAGGTCATACTCATCGTTTAAGCTCAAGTGGGGTTACCACTTTTACATAAAGCATTGTTGTGTTCACATCATTAGAGTCGCTTTAGCTCAAGTCTTAGAGTAAAGCTCCCGCTAGATGTGATATCCCCCCGAAGAGGGATGAACTAACCTTGGGTTTTGTCGATGATGACTTCATGTAGATGTTGAAGATGTGGATGCTCAATGTAGATGTAGATCACTTGGAGCTATCCTTTTGAGTGAATTGCACTTTCAATACCTACATGGGTTAGTCCCACAAGGAACAAGCAAGTATATCCATAGACATAGAGTGACGCACATACAGGATGATGTCTATGAAAGCTTTTAGGTTACCTTGTCCCTTGACTTACCAAAAAGAGGGTTTGTGACTCCTTGAACTAGTGCAAGATGTGGAATTTGATTGCACTTGTTCTTGCCAAAATGATAAGAGTGAAGTATGTTGGCGGAGTCACCCTCAAGAACTCTCTAGTTCTTCTTCTTTTGGATCCACACCATCTTGATGGGAATCCTTGGAGTTGTAGTCATACTTGATGAAGTGGAACTTGAAGTAGTCTTGGGAATCCACTTGACTAAGGTCTTAGGATCTTCTTCAAATGCATCTATTTCCTCTTGAAGCTTGTCCTTGCCTTTTTGCTTGTAGTCTTGTGGTGGAAGATCATCTTGAGTTCGTGTCCCCTTAAAAGAAGTTGGGTCATACTTCTCTTGTTGAGGAACAAACTTTGTCTTGGGGTATTGATCTTCTTCCCACTCAACTCCATTGGCATTGAACTTTCATTCAAAACCAACACCTTGATTCTTCCGGTGCCTTCCTTGCTTGCGTACAATCTCCTCGAATTGCTTACTTCTAGCAAGGCTTTTGTACACTCCTTTCTCTATGATTTCCTTCAATATGCTATTTTCTTGCTCAAGTGTAACTTGGCTAAGAGAATCATTAGTGGAATCAAGAGAACTACTAGAAGCAACAATATTGGATTTAACATGATCATTGTTACTACTAGAAGAAGAATCTTTCTTGTTCTTGATACTAGACTTGACTTGAGGCATGTAAGTGGATAAGAGTAAACGTTTGGCAATGTAAGAAGAACTTTTCTTGCGGAGATCATCATTGATTGCCTTTAAAAACTCATGCTCTTGCTCAAGATTGAGCTTTTCAAAGCATAACTTCTCATGAGCCCTTAAAAGTTCTCGATGATCTTCGAAGATAGTTTCATGAGCTAACTTAAGAGTGTTTAGTTCTTTAGTTAGAGCCTCAATTTTCTCCTTATCATTGTCATTTGTTTTAGCATCATTAATTGACATTTCAAAATAGGATTCATCACTAGAGTTGTCAACAAGTAAATCATCATCGCCTAACAAGTCATCTTCATCACTATTAAAATCTACATACTCAGGGTGAGTTACCTTAGGACCTTTGGCCATGAAGCATCTTCCAATTCCTTCATTTGGTGAGTCAAATATGTCGTAGGAGTTGGTTGACACAAATGCTAGACCGGCAACACCTTCATCTTGAGTATATTCGGAGTCGGAGTGATAACTTCTCTCGGAGTGGTTGTCGGAGTCGAAACCGGATACCCATTCACCAACATGAGCTTGATGTCTTCATTTTGTGTAGCTCCTTGATGATTTTTCCTTCCTTTCCGAATCCTTGCTTCTCTGTGAGTATCTTCGTTCATAACAATCATCTCTACTCCTTCTCTCTCGTGATGGTGATTCCTCTCTTTTGCTTCTTCTTTTTGGAGAATCTTCTCTTCTTTTGTAGGGAGCCGTACACTCATTGGAATAGTGTCCGGGTCTTCCACAATTGTAGCAATTTCGCTCTCGACTAGAAGATCTTTTGTCATTGTAGGACCTTGACTTGGAGCTTCTATCTTTGCTTCTACTCTTGTAGAACTTGCTGAAGTTCTTCACCATTAAGCTCAGTTCTTCTTTGAAGTTTTGTTTCTCACTTGATGATGTGGGGGCTTCACATGAGGCTTTGTAAGCACCACTTGATTTGTTGTGAAGTTCCTCTTTATCCTTGAGTGACATGTCATGAGCAACAATTCTTCCAATGACTTCCGTTGGCTTGAGATCTTTGTAATTTGGCATCATTTGGATCAATGTGCACACGGTATCGTATTTTCCATCCAACGCTCTTAGGATCTTCTTGATGATGAATCTGTCGGTCATCTCTTCACTCCCTAGGCCGGCAATCTCATTTGTGATGAGAGCAAGCCTAGAGTACATTTCAGCGACACCTTCACCATCCTTCATTTTGAACTTGTCAAGTTGACTTTGAAGCACATCCAATTTGGATTCCTTGACGGAGCCGGTACCCTCGTGCATATCAATCAAAGTATCCCAAATTTCCTTTGCATTCTCAAGACGGCTGATTTTGTTGAATTCTTCGGGGCACAATCCGTTGAAGAGAATATCACAAGCTTGAGCGTTGTATTGTAGCATCTTCAACTCATCCGCGGTAGCTTCACGGTTTGGTTCCTTCCCGTCAAAGAAGTCATCTTGCAAACCAACACACACAATAGCCCAAACGGCGGAGTTATGTCCAAGAATATGCATTTTCATTTTATGCTTCCAACTAGCAAAATTAGTACCATCAAAGTAAGGACCTCTACGGTGATAATTTCCCTCACTAGATGCCATACTCTCCTAGGTTGTGAAACCAAGGCTATGACCACCAAAAGCTATGGAAATCAAAGCAAATGGAGACCAAAGCTCTGATACCACTTGTAGGATCGGAAGTATGTCTAGAGGGGGGGTGATTAGACTACTTGACCAAATAAAAACTACGCCTTTTCCCAATTTTAGTTCTTGGCAGATTTTAGCAATTTTTAGGACAAGTCAAGCAATCATCACACAATTCAAGCCAGCATGCAAAGAGTATATAGGCAGCGGAAAGTAAAGCATGCAACTTGCAAGAATGTAAAGAGAAGGGTTTGGAGAATTCAAACGCTATTGGAGACACGGATGTTTTTCCCGTGGTTCGGATAGGTGGTGCTATCCTACATCCACGTTAGTGGAGACTTCAACCCACGAAGGGTAACGGTTGCGCGAGTCCACGGAGGGCTCCACCCACGAAGGGTCCACGAAGTAGCAACCTTGTCTATCCCACCATGACCATCGCCCACGAAGGACTTGCCTCACTAGCGGTAGATCTTCACGAAGTAGGCGATCTCCTTGCCCTTACAAACTCCTTGGTTCAACTCCACAATCTTGTCGGAGGCTCCCAAGTAACACCTAGCCAATCTAGGAGACACCACTCTCCAAGAAGTAACAAATGGTGTGTTGATGATGAACTCCTTGCTCTTGTGCTTCAAATGATAGTCTCCCCAACACTCAACTCTCTCTCACGGGATTTGGATTTGGTGGAAAGAAGATTTGAGTGGAAAGCAACTTGGGGAAGGCTAGAGATCAAGATTCATATGGTAGGAATGGAATATCTTGGTCTCAACACAAGGGTAGGTGGTTCTCTCTCAGAACATATGAGTTGGAAGTGTAGATGTGTTCTGATGGCTCTCTCCACGAATGAAGAGGAGGTGGAGGGGTATATATAGCCTCCACTTAAAATCCAACCGTTACACACAATTTACCAATCTCGGTGGGACTGAATCAACAAACTCGGTCGGACCGAAAAGGTAAACCTAGTGACCGTTAGAGATTATCGGTGGGACTGACATGCATCTCGGTAGGACCGATATGGTTAGAGTTTGGGCATAACGTAATCTCGGTGAGACCGATTACACAAACTCGGTGAGACCGATTTGGTAATTAGCTAACCAGAGAGTTGGTCAGGCAAACTCGGTGGGACCGATTTGCTCTTTCGGTGAGACCAAAAAGTTACAAAAAGGAAACAGAGAGTTTGCATTGCAATCTCGGTGGGACCGATCCGCTCTTTCGGTGAGACCGAAAAGTTACGAAAAGGAAACAGAGAGATTGCAATCCCATCTCGGTGAGACCGAGATCCCTATCGGTGAAACCGATTTGCTAGGGTTTTGGCAGTGGCTTATGACGTATGAAGACTCGGTGGCGCCGGATAGAAAGAATCGGTATGACCGAGTTTGGCTTAGGGTTTAGGTCATATGTGGATATGGGAAAGTAGTTGAGGATTTTGGAGCATATCATTAAGCACATAAGGCAAAGAGCTCATTAAGCAACACCTCATCCCTCCTTGATAGTATTGGCTTTTCCTATGGACTCAATGTGATCTTGGATCACTAAAATGTAAAATGAAGAGTCTTGAGCTTTTGAGCTTGAGCCAATCCTTCGTCCTTAGTATTTTGAGGGTTCCACTTTCACCATCCATGCCATGCCAATCATTGAGCTTTCCTGAAATAATTGTCTTGGAATAGCATTAGCTCAATGAGCTATATTTTGTTATGAATTACCAAAACCACCTAGGGATAGTTGCAGTTTCAGTGGGCACCCTTCAGAACATCCTTGTAATAGTTCTCGGGCTTGCGATGCTCCTTCCCCGGCGGCGGCCCGTCCCTCACAAGCTTCTCACCGTCCAGCTTACCCCAGTGCACCTTTGCACGGGCAAGGGCCCTACGGGCACCTTCGATGCAGACGGAGCGCTTGATGACCTCGAGCCGCGGACAGGCCTCCACCAGCCGCCGCACCAGTACAAAGTAGCTCCCAGGCAGGGCCTCTCCAGGCCACAGCCGAACTATGAAGCCCTTCATGGCCTGTTCGGCCGCCTTGTGGAGCTCGACCAGCTGCTTCAGCTGGTCGCTCAAGGGCACAGGGTGTCCGACCTCAACGTACTGAGACCAGAACACCTTCTCCGTCGAGCTGCCCTCTTCAGCTCGGTAGAATGTGGCGGCATCAGATACGCTGCGGGGAAGATCTGCGAATGCCCCTGGAGAGCTCCGGATTCGGGTAAGTAACAAGTAGTTTACTTTTATATGTCTGCTTTGCATAAAAAATTCCTTACCCGCCGCTATCTTTTTCACCGCATCCAATTCATCGAGGGCCTTCTGGGCTTCGGCCTTGGCAAACTTGACGGTCTTGACGGCCGCGGCGAGCTTGGACGCTCGTGTTTTAGAGTCAAGCTCCAAACTCTCATGTTTTTTCATGAGAGCCTGAAGCTCTTGCTGCGCCTCGCCGACCTGCGCCTCAAATTTCTCCCGCTCATTGCGCTCCGAGGCTGCTCTCTTCTCGGCCTCGGGCAGCGCCTGCTTGAGGGCTGCCACCTCAGTCGTGGCCCCTGCAACAAGTAGCATAATCCTGTAAATTTTTTGCAATTGCATCTGTTTATATATATTTTTCTATAAGGTATCTCTTACCTTCTTTCTCCTTGAGCTGCCGCTTGGCAAGGCCGAGCTCTTGCTCGGTCCGCTCGAGACCCTGCTTCAGGGTACCTACCTCCGGAGTCAGTGCGGCGGTAGCAAGCAGCGAAGCCTGCATACGCATATTGACTCATTTTTTGTTAGACTCCTGCGAAATTATTTGATCCTCTATTCGGCTTTTCTTTCCGAACACCAAACAGAGCATCAGGGGCTACTGTCTATGCGGTAATATTTTTACATATTTTTACTTACCTCGAAGCCTGTTAAAAGGCTAGCACAAGCTTCAGTCAGCCTGCTCTTAGCGGACTGAACCTTCTGGATCACCGTACTCATAATAGTACAGTGCTCCTCGTCGATGGAGGCGCCGTTAAGCACCTCCAGCAGATTGTCCGGCACCTCCGGTTGGACGAAGGCCGCCGGCTCAGAAAACTTGCCCCTCTTAGAAGGAGTTCGCCTACCGCAGTCCGGAATCGCTGAAGATTCCGGCACGGTGTCCGGCTCAAAGCCGGACTTGGAGCCCTGGGGGGTCTTGTCCCCTCCACTCCTGGAGTCCGGGAGGTCGCCTCGCGACGCCTCCGGGACCACCTCCTCCTGGCTTGGAACCTGTTGGGACAGCACTTCGGCGTCGTCCGCAGGGCGGGGGGAGGTAGCCGTCGGAAGTGAATTCACGTCCGACGAGTCCAGGGAGCCGCTCGACGACTCGCCGAGCCCGGCCTTGGGCGGACTGCATAATTATGTTCGACATAAGGAAAAGTTGTGCAACAAAGGAAAGCTATGAGTCACTCTAGTATCCGTATACTTACGATCCCGCCGGGCGCCTGGCCCTTTGTGTCCACTCCTCTTCGCCCTCGTCGGCATCAGGGGAGTAGTCCGGCGGAAGGGTTTTCCCCTTCTTGGACCCATCGGCCTCCCCAGTTGGGGCGGCCTTCCTCTTCTTTCCTCCCCCCGTTCGAGGGGGAGAGGTTTCTTCTTCCTCCTCGTCGTCTTCACGGGAGGAGTGCATCTCGGATTCGTCAGACGACAAGTCCGACACCACCATATTACAGGAGCTCTTTCGAGTCCCTGTGGCCTTCTTCTTCTTGGCCTTCTTCTCCGGCACCACATAAGGTGCCGGAGCCAGCAGCTTCGATAAACGAGCATCTGTTGGGTCTTCGGGCAAAGGGGCCGGACAGTTGACCTGTCCGGACTTCTCCTGCCACGCCTGTCAAAGGTAGGGGAGTTTAGATCCCGCATAAAGTCAATCTATGAGAAACAAATTTCCTGTAAAAGGTAAGGATAACTCACCACGCTAGCTGGATGCTGCGTGCTGAATCCGCGGTCCTCGGACGCGGACACGGGAGCTTCGGCGCCCTTGAACAGCACCTTCCAGGCATCTTCGTACGTCGTGTCGAAGAGCCTACTCAAGGTTTGGTGCTGCGCCGGATCGAACTCCTATAGTGTGAAAGCCCGTTGTTGACACGGGAGGATCCGGCGGACGAGCATGACCTGGACTATATTGACAAGCTTGAGTCGCTTGTTCACCAGGGATTGGATGCATGTTTGCAGTCCGGTCACCTCTTCCTCGTTGCCCCACGACAGGCCCGTCTCTTTCCAGGACGTGAGCCGCGTGGGGGGTCCGGTTCGGAACTCAGGGGCTGCGACCCATTCAGGGTCGCGCGGCTCAGTGATGTAAAACCACCCTGATTGCCACCCCTTCAGGGTCTCCACAAAGGAGCCCTCGAGCCATAGGATGTTGGCTATCTTGCCCGCCATGGCGCCTCCGCACTCCGCCTAGCTGCCGCGCACCACCTTCGGCTTAACGTTGAAAGTCTTGAGCCAAAGACCGAAATGGGGGCGGATGCGGAGGAAAGCCTCACACACGACGATAAACGCCGAGATGTTGAGGACAAAGTTCGGGGCCAGATCATGGAAATCCAGGCCGTAGTAGAACATGAGTCCCCGGACAAATGGGTGGAGTGGAAAACCCAGTTCACGGAGGAAGTGGGGAAGGAATACAACCCTCTCATGGGGCCTAGGGGTGGGGAGAAGCTGCCCCTCTTCAGGAAGCCGGTGCGCAATGTTATCGGACAAGTATCCGGCCTTCCTTAGTTTTTTATATGGCCCTCCATAACGGAGGAGACCATCCACTTGCCTCCCACTCCGGACATTGTTGGAGAAGGTTGAGGTGGGAAGTGCGGGCTTGGGCGCTGGAGCTCGGGTGCGCAGAAGATGGATAGGCAAAGGAGGAAGAAGGCGTAGGTAAAAAGGTGGATCCTTATCCCCTTATATGGGCCGATGCGACTATGCGTCCCCACCGGCCTAGTAAAACTCGCTTGCCTCCCAAGCGCCGTGATAAATGGCGCGGTTGGGTTACCCACGTCCGTATTGATGAGAATCCCGTAAATGGGGGACACAATCTCTGCTTTGACAAGACGTGCCAAGGAAACCGCCTCGCAAAACGCGCTAAGGTGGAGAAGTGAAAACAATTCGAATAAAGGCTTGGCCGTAGTGTGATGTCGCGCTATAGAATACGTCAGCGGATTAGATTTGTGTTAATATTATTCTCTCTATGGCAATATGTGGAAACTTATTTGGCAGAGCCGGACACTACTCTTGGTGTTTACAAATCTTTTATGAAGAACTTGGAGGAGGAACCCGCCTTGCAATGCCGAAGACAATCTGCGCGCCGGACTCGTCGTCATTGAAGCCTGGTTCAGGGGCTACTAAGGGAGTCCTGGATTAGGGGGTGTTCGGATAGCCGAACTATACCTTCAGTCGGACTCCTGGACCATGAAGATACAAGATTGAAGACTTCGTCCCGTGTCCGGATGGTACTTTCCTTGGCGTGGAAGGCAAGCTAGGCGATGCGGATATTCAGATCTCCTACCATTGTAACCGACTTTGTGTAACCCTAACCCTCTCCGGTGTCTATATAAACCGGAGGGTTTTAGTCCATAGGACAACAACTCCAACATACAACAATCATAACATAGGCTAGCTTCTAGGGTTTAGCCTCCTTGATCTCGTGGTAGATCTACTCTTGTACTACCCATACCATCAATATTAATCAAGCAGGATGTAGGGTTTTACCTACATCAAGAGGGCCCAAACCTGGGTAAAACATTGTGTCCCTTGTCTCCTGTTACCATCCGCCTAGACGCACAGTTCGGGACCCCCTACCCGAGATCCGCCGGTTTTGACACCAACATAGCCCAATCCTTTTGAGGCAAAGGACAGGCCAAAATGGTCTCTTATGATAAGCAAAGCGTTCTTGAGGGTACATGGGAATTTCATCTAGTCACTTTCATCATGTTGGTTCGATTTGTGTTCGCTACTTTGATAATTTGATATGTGGGTGGACCGGTGCTTAGGTGTTGTTCTTACTTGTAAAAACCTCCTACTTATGATTAACCCTCCCGCAAGCATCTGCAACTATGAGAAAAGTATTAAGAATAAATTCTAACCATAGCATTAAACTTTTGGATCCAATCGGTCCCTTACGGAGTAGCGCATAAACTGGGGTTTAAGTTTCTATCACTCTCGCAACCCACCATCTAATTACTACTCCACAATGCATTCCCTTAGGCCCAAATATGGTGAAGTGTCATGTAGTCTATGTTCAAATGACACCACTAAGGGAATCACAACATACATACTATCAAAATATCGAACACATATCAAGTTCACATGATTACTTGCAACATGATTTCTCCCGTGACCCAAAAGTAACTACTCAGAAATGATAAACATGCTCATGATCAGAGGAGTATTAAATAGCATATTGGATCTTAACATATAATCTTCCACCAAATAAACCATATAGTAATCAACTACAAGATGTAATCAACACTAGCTACTAGTCACCCACACGCACCAATCTATAGTTCCGGTAACAAGATTGAACACAAGAGATGAACTAGGGTTTGAGATGAGATGGTGTTGTTGAAGATGTTGATGGAGATTTCCCTCCCCAAGATGGGAGAGTTGTTGGTGATGATGAGGACAATGATTTCCCCCTCTCGGAGGGAAGTTCCCCCGACGGAATTGCTCCGCTGGAGGGCAAAAGTGCTCCTGCCTAAGTTCCGCCTCGAGGCGGCGGCGCTTCGTCCCGAAAGTCTTCTCCTGATTTTTTTTCTAGGTCAAAATGACCTATATACCAGAAGATGGGCACCGGAGGTGGGCCGAGGAGGGCACAGCCCACCAGGGCGCGCCTAGGGGCCCTGGCATGCCCAGGTGGGTTGTGCCCACCTGGTGGGCCCCCTCTGGTAGTTATTTGCTCCAATAATTCTTATATATTCCATAAAAAATCCCCGTGAAGATTCAACTCATTTAGAGTTGTGCGGAATAGGTAGTCTGACGTAGCTTTTTTAGGCTCAGATTTCCAGCTGCCGGAATTCTCCCTCTTGGTGTGTACCTTGTAAATTATGAGAGAAAAGGCATTATATTTACTCCAAAAAGCATTATTATGGATAAAAACATTATAAATAACAGTAAGAAAACATGATGCAAAATGGACGTATCACCCGATGGCGTGGTTACGTCCCTGGAGGTGGGGTTGGTGACTACATATGGCTGTGATGAGGACGAGGTGGAGGGCATGACTACCCAGGAGGCGGATGCTTATGCCAAACTGAAGGACTTCTGCTCAAATATCATCAAGAAGCTTGCGCCCCCACTTCTCAAAGAGGTGGAAGCCTCCAAGTTAAGGCCAGATGCCACGCCTTTCATGCCAAAGCGCACCACTAGGGCCGCAAAGAAGAGCTTTGCCTCCAGCCGTACTAAGGAGAATCATGAGGAGAATGTGTTGTTGCATGAACTAGGACTGGTCCCGGACGACCTAGCTCTGGATGATGGGGTGGTACAAGAGCTCAAGGCGCTATTTGATTCACCGCTAAAAGAACAACACGTCCGGATTATCGCTGGCCTTTTTGGCAAGACCATTCCAGTGGTCGAGGCATTGCAGGCGAGCAATGCGGTGGTGATCTGCACCAACTAGGTGCTTACCCCTGGTGTTGGTGTGCTCTATCCTCCATGGATATGCACCCATAATTTATCTGCTGGAATATTAGGGGCCTTAACAATCTAGCTAAGCGTAAGGCCGTTCAGGATTTTGTTAGCACGGTGAAGGTGAACTTGGCGTGTCTGCAGGAGACGAAACATGATGTAACTCATCACTTTGTTGTAATGCAATGTTTGGGGCCATCTTTTGATGGCTATGCTTATGTGCCGGCGATTGACATGCAGGGTGGGATTCTGCTGGTATGGGACAACACGGTTCTCACGTTGGCTAATGTATAGCTCAACAGTAACTTCCTCATAGGGATGGTGCACACAAAAGTTGGGCAACCCTGGTGGATCATGGTGGTATATGGGCCATTAAGGGATGAGTTTAAAACCCAGTTTTTGGAGGATCTCAAGAACCAGAGAGTAGGGTAACTCAGGCCGTGGATGGTATTGGGTGACTTTAATATGATCTTTAGAGCGACAGATAAAAATAACGCTAACATCAATAGGAGGAGGATGGGAAAGTTTTGAGATTTTGTGGATGATCATGAGCTCAAGGAGATGTACATGCATGGCCGGAGGTATATGTGATCTAATGAGAGGGATGCACCGACCTTGACGAAAATAGACAGTGTGATGCCCCCGATTCAATCGTACATTAATCATACACGCAAACGTGTACGATCAAGATCAGGGACTCACGGGAAGATATCACAACACAACTCTACAAATAAAATAAGTCATACAAGCATCATAATACAAGCCAGGAGCCTCGAGGGCTCGAATACAAGTGCTCAATCATAGACGAGTCATCGAAAGCAACAATATCTGAGTACAGACATAAGTTAAACAAGTTGCCATAAGATGGCTAGCACAAACTGGGATACAGATTGAATGAGGCGCAGGCCTCCTGCCTGGGATCCTCCTAACTACTCCTCGTCGTCGTCAGCGGGCTGCACGTAGTAGTAGGCACCTCCAGTGTAGTAGGAGTCATTGTCAACGGTGGCGTCTGGATCCTGGGCTCCATCGTCTGGTCGCAGCAATCGGGTAGAGAAATGGGATAAAAGGGGGAACAAGGCAACCGTGAGTACTCATCCAAAGTACTCGCAAGCAAGGACCTACACTACATATGCATGGATATATGTGTAAAGGGCCATATCAGTGGACTGAACTACAGAATGCCAGAATAAGAGGGGGATAGCTAATCCTGTCGAAGACTATGCTTCTCGCAGCCTCCGTCTTGCAGCACATAGAAGAGGGTAGACTGAAGTCCTCCAAGTAGCATCGCATAGCATAATCCTACCCGGCGATCCCCTCCTCGTCGCCCTGTTAGAGAGCGACCACCGGGTTGTATCTGGCACTTGGAAGGGTGTGTTTTATTAAGTATCCGGTTCTAGTTGTCATAAGGTCAAGGTACAACTCCAAGTCGTCCTGTTACCGAAGATCACGGCTATTCGAATAGATTAACTTCCCTGCAGGGGTGCACCACATAACCCAACACGCTTGATCCTATTTGGCTGGACACACTTTCCTGGGTCATGCCCGGCCTCGAAAGATCAACACGTCGCAGCCCTACCTAGGCACAACAGAGAGGTCAGCACGCCGGTCTAAACCTAAGTGCACAGGGGTTTGGGCCCATCGCCCTTAGCACACCTGCACGTTGCGAACGCGGCCGGAAGCAGACCTAGCCTAGCAGGCGTTCCAGTCCAATCCGGCGCGCGCCACTCAGTTGCTGACGTCACGAAGGCTTCGGCTGATACCACGACGCCGAGTGCCCATATCTCTCCCGCATAGTTGGTTAGTGCATATAGGCCAGTAGCCAGACTCAGATCAAATATCAAGATCTCGTTAAGCGTGATAAGTATCCGCGAACACCGAACAGGGCCAGGCCCACCTCTCTCCTAGGTGGTCTCAACCTGCCCTGTCGCTCCGCCACAAAGAACCACTCGCGGGTACTCCTACGAGCCGACCCGTCTTTAGTCACCACATGTATTATGTATAAAGTATATAGTATATACCCGTGATCACCTCCCAAGTGATCACGGCCCGATAGTATAGCAAGGCATACGGACAAGAATGTAGGGCCACAGATGGAATACTAGCATCCTATACTAAGCATGTAGGATTGCAGGTAAAGGTAACATCAGTAGTAGCAATGACAGGTTATGCAGCAGAGTAGGAATATCGGAAAGCAGTAACATGTTACACTACTCTAATGCAAGCAGTAGAGAGTAGAGTAGGCGATATCTGGTGATCAATGGGGGGCTTGCCTGGTTGCTTTGGCAAGAGAGAGGGGTCGTCAACTCCGTAGTCGTACTGGGTAGCAGCGGCGTCGGTCTCGGTGTCTAGCGAGAGAAGAGGGGGAAGAAACTATAAATATTTAAGCAAACAGATGCATAGCGATGCATGACATGACAAGTATCGGTGCTAGGGGTGCCCTAACGCGGTATAAGGTGATACCGGTGAAGGGAGGAAAACATGCGGGAAAGTATCCCCGGTGTTTCACGTTTTCAAGCAAAGGAGCCGAAGTGGGAAAGTTGTGAGTTTGATATGTTAGGGGTGTGTGGTGGATGAACGGGCTGCGTATCTGGATTCGTCTCTTCGTTCTGACCAACTTTCATGTTAAAAATAATTTAATCCGAGTTACGGATTAAAAGATATGACTTTCTAAAGATTTTATTAATTTCTGGAATTTAATTAATTATTTAATTTAATTCAAAAATGGATTTATGACATCAGCATGATGTCATGCTGACATCAGCAGTCAACAAGGTTGACTGGTCAACCTGACCAGTGGGTCCCACTGGTCAGTGACACATTTTTAATTAAACATTTTAATTAACCTAATTTGTACTAATTAGGGGGGTGGGCCCCACTGTCATACTAATTAATTAGCTAATTAACTAACTAGGTTACTTAGATAACTAATGTCTAATTAGTTTAATTATTTGATTAGTTTAATTAATCAAAATTAATTAAGTTAATTAATTCTTTAATTAATTAATTATTTTTATTATTACATTTTTTAATTCTTTTTTTATATAAAAACGTTCCAAGGGGGCGTGGGCCCTGGCTGTCATAGGGCCAAGGGCCAAACGGGCATGCTGGCGCATGGGTGTGGTGCCTGAGCGGAGGCCGAGCTTGGTCGGCAACGGGCACGGCAGCCCGGGGCGGGGCCGGCGGCGAACAGCGGCGCAGGTGGGGTGCGCAGGCCGGCGGCTTCGCGCGGCGCGGCGGGACTACAGGGTAGGGCGGCGCGGCGCTTGGAGGAGGAGGCGGATGTAGGGGCAGCCCGAGCGGCAGAGCTCCGGTGGGCACGGGGTCGTGGGGCAGAGGCGGGGCGCGCGTGAGAGGGAGGCTGCGGGCGCGTGCGGTGGCGCGGAGCAGGGGTGCCGAGGGGAGGCGCGGGCGCACGCGCGGTCGAGCAGGCGAGGCCGTGGCCGTGGTGGCCGTGAGCGGAAGCTCGGGCGGCGGTGGCTGGCGGCACCGAGCGATGCAACGGTGCGGGCTCGCGCGCCAGGGCGCGGCCCCGAGCGGCGTGCAGGGAAGGGTGCGGGGCGAGACCGATGTGGTTGGCCCAGGTGCGGGTCGAGCATGGCAGCGCCGCAATTGTTAGCAGCGGCGCGTACGCGAGCGACGACGGTCGGAGGCGGAGGCCGCGGCGTGCGTTGCGGGGGGCGCGGGTGCGCGTCTGGGCGCAAGGCGACGAGCAGGAGGCCTCGGGGGCGAGCGGGTGAAGGCAGCAGCGGGCGGCGTGTGCGGCGATGCAGGAACAAGGGTGGGGCGCAGCTATGGCGGCACGGGAGACGGTGCAGGGCAGAGAGGGGAAGAGGTGCAGCTCACGGGGGTTAGTAGGGATCGGGGCAACGGGGGCGAGGAGGAGGATGGAGACGGCCATCGCAGGGGAGGAAGACCGGTGAGGGAGCGCTCCGGCGAGGCGGTGACGGCGACGGCAGTGGTGCGGCATCGGGCGGCGGGGTCGGGGCGTCGCGCCCCGATCCAGATCCAGCGGGGGGGAAGTGGGCGCGAGGAGTGGGAAGTGGGGGAAGTGTCGGTTAGGGTTTTCCCTGGTGGGGATAAGGAGTGGGGGTGGGTTGGCCAGCTGGGCTAGGTGGGCCGGCCTGGCCTGTGAGCTGGGTCGTCTGGCCCAGTTGGCCAGGGGGGCTTTTTTCTTGTTTTTGTTTTGTTTCTGTTTTTGTAGTTTCTTTTCTTTTTATTTATTTTCTTTTATTTTTTTAAATCATTTTAAATTATTTAGACATTTTATAAAAATGTGTTTGCTTTATTATAATTACCCTTGTAATATTCGGCACCCACCGAACATTTTTGTTTCAACTTTTGAAAACTTTTATTGTTGACATTAATTTAAATTTGAATTTGATGCGGTTTGAACTAACGGAAGTTTAGCAACAGTAATCGAGGTGGCGTGGCATGATTAACGTGGAATTACTGTAGCAAGATTATCCGGGCATTACAAATCTCCTCCACAACAAGAAATCTCGTCCCGAGATTTAGGAGGTAGAAGAAAACAGTGCGGGGTATTCATCACGAAGACGATCCTCGCGTTCCCAGGTAGCTTCGTCTTTAGAGTGATTCGACCACTGGACCTTGAGGAACTTGATCGCCTTCTGACATGTGCGGCGTTCAGCTTGGTCGAGAATGCGGACTGGATGCTCTTTATAGGAGAGGTCCTGTTGCAATTCGAGCACTTCATGATCCACTGCTCGGGTTGGGTCCTTGAAGCAACGTCGGAGTTGTGACACGTGGAACACATCGTGAACCTGAGAAAGGTTTGACGGAAGCTCCAGTTGATATGCCACTTTTCCATGCCTCTCAAGAATAGTGAAAGGACCAATATAGCGGGGAGCTAGCTTTCCCTTGATCCCGAAGCGGTGTGCACCCTTCATTGGTGTAACTTGAATATAGGCCTTTTCGCCAGGTTGATAGACCATGTCTTTATGATGACGGTCATAATTACTCTTTTGGCGTGACTGAGCAGTCTTGAGATTCTCGCGAATAATGCGGACTTGTTCTTTGGCATGTTGGATAATATCCGGACAAAAGAGTGGACGTTCCCTAGTTTCTGACCAATTCAAAGGGGTTCGGCACTTTCGTCCATATAACACTTCGAAGGGGGCCATCTTCAGACTAGCTTGATAGCTATTGTTATAAGAGAACTCAGCATACGGGAGAGATTCCTCACATTTCTTGCCGAAGGAAATAACACAAGCTCGAAGCATGTCTTCGAGAACTTGATTGACACATTCAACTTGCCCTTGTGCCTGCGGATGAAACGCAGTACTGAAAGATAAGTGAGTCCCCATAGCTTCTTGGAAACTTGCCCAGAATCTTGAAGTGAATAAGCTGCCACAGTCCAAACTGATAACCAGTGGAATACCATGAAGTGAAACAATTCTGGACATGTAGAGAGTTGCAAGCTGACTAGCAGTGATCATTTCTTTGACCGCCAGAAAATGTGCAACTTTAGAAAGCCGGTCAATGACGACAGGAATAGCATCATTACCTTTCTGCGATTTGGGAAATCCAGTGACGAATTCCATTTCAACATGGTCCCATTTCCATTCAGGAATAGAGATAGGTTGCAGAGTTCCAGCAGGCCTTTGATGTTTTGCTTTGATACGACAGCAAACGGCACACTCAGCAACATAGCGAGCAATGTCTTGCTTCATGTTTGACCACCAGAATCTCTGACGGATGTCCTGGTACATCTTTGTACTACCAGGATGGATACATAGAGGCGTATCATGAGCTTCTTTCATAACTTTCTGAGTCATATCCAGGTTTTTCTCCTTACTCGGAACCACTAGGCGACCTTTGAAGAACAAGGTGCTAGCGTCATCAACAGTGAAGAATGAGGGCTTTCCTTCTGCGAGATAACATTTAATCCTCTCCACTTCATCGTCACATTTCTGTATCCATTTGATGGTGTCCACAAGATCTGGTTAAGCAACCAGCGTATTGAGAGAACCTTTGGGAACAACATGGAGGTTCATCTTGCGAAACTCCTTAGGAGGGGGAGTGAGTGCACCCGGAGGAACAATATGGAGGTTCAGCTTTCTGAATTCTTCAACAAGCGAGGGCTGAACTTTATGAACCTGGAGGTGGTTGCAGTAAGACTTGCGGCTCAAGGCATCTGCCATTACATTAGCCTTGCCTGGTGTATAGGAAATACCCAAGTCAAAGTCTGCTACAGTCTCCATCCATCTCTGCTGATGGAGGTTCAGGTCTGGCTGAGTAAACAGATACTTCAGACTTTGGTGGTTGGTGAAGATCTCGCAACGATTACCGAGAAGGTAATGTCGCCACTGCTTCAGTGCATGGATGACAGCAGCAAGCTCGAGGTCATGAACTGGGTAGTTCTCTTCGTGAGGGTGCAATTGACGAGAGGCATAGGCAATCACTTTGCGCTCTTGCATTAGGACACAGCCTAATCCTTGACGGGAAGCGTCGCAGTAAATGATGAAGTCCTTCTTAGTATCAGGTGGATCTAGCACTAGGGCAGAAGTCAACTTGTCTTTGAGTACCTGGAAGCTTTCCTGACATTTGTCTGTCCATTGGAACTTGACACCTTTATGCAACAGGTTAGTCAGAGGCCTGGCAATCTTGGAGAAGTTCTCGACGAATCGACGACAATACCTGGCGAGACCGAGAAAACTTCTGACTTGCTTGACATTCTTCGGAGGAGTCCAATCGAGAATAGCTTGAACTCGTTCAGGGTTAACGGCAATACCACCCTTAGAGATGACATGTCCAAGATAGGTTACTTCGGGAAGCCAGAATTCACATTTGGAGAACTTGGCGTATAGCTGATGCTCTCGTAGCTTTTCCAGCACAAGACGAAGATGTTCAACATGTTCTTCTTCGTTCTTGGAAAATACCAGGATATCATCCAGATAAACCACGACGAACTTGTCGGGGTAATCCATGAATATATAGTTCATCAGGCGAGAGAAGGTGGCTGGAGCATTGGTTAAGCCAAATGACATGACAGTGTACTCGTATGAACCATATCGAGTCACAAAGGCGGTTTTTGGGATATCCTCTTCACGAACACGGATCTGGTGGTAACCCAACCTCAAGTCAAGTTTAGAGAACACTGATGAACCAGCCAGTTGATCATACAGATCATTGATCCGAGGAAGAGGATACTTATTCTGTATGCTAGCTTGGTTAATAGGACGGTAATCTTGGACCAATCGGTTTGTCCCATCCTTCTTCTTGACAAAGAGAGAAGGTGCTCCCCAAGGAGAGAAACTTGGGCGAGTGAAACCACTTTGAAGAGATTCGTCGATTTCCTCCTTAAGCTCGAGGAGTTCATGCGGCGGCATCTTGTAGGGTCGCTTGGCTATAGGAGTGGTGCCTGGTTTCAAGTTGATGATGAATTCGATAGCTCTAGCAGGGGGAATCCCTGAAAGTTCTTCAGGAAAGACGTCGAGGAAGTCACGCACGACGGGAATGTTTTCAATGCCCTCGAGTGGTGCAGCGTTCAATGCATTCAATGCATAGAGCCTTGCCTCGACATTCTGAACCAGACGAGCATTGTAGCTTATTATTTCATCGGAAGGGTGTAGCAGATGTACGGTGAGGGAGTCCTGGATTAGGGGGTGTCCGGATAGCCCGACTATACCTTTAGCCGGACTCCTGGACTATGAAGATACAAGATTGAAGACTTCGTCCCGTGTCCGGAAGGGACTTTCCTTGGCGTGGAAGGCAAGCTTGGCGATACGGATATGTAGATCTCCTACCATTGTAACCGACTCTGTGTAACCCTAACCCTCTCCGGTGTCTATATAAACCGGAGGGTTTTAGGCCGTAGTACAACATATAACAATCATACCATAGGCTAGCTTCTAGGGTTTAGCCTCCTTGATCTCGTGATAGATCTATTCTTGTACTACCCATATCATCAATATTAATCAAGCAGGACGTAGGGTTTTACCTCCATCGAGAGGGCCCGAACCTGGGGAAAACTTCGTGTCCCTTGTCTCCTGTTACCATCCGCCTAGACGCACAGTTCGGGACCCCCTACCCGAGATCCGCCAGTTTTGACACCGACATTGGTGCTTTCATTGAGAGTTCCTCTGTGTCGTCGCTTTTAGGCCCGATGGCTCCTCCGATCATCAATGGCGATGTAGTCCAGGGTGAGACTTTTCCCCCCGGACAGATCTTCGTCTTCGGCGGCTTCGCACTGCGGGCCAATTCGCTTGGCCATCTAGAGCAGATCGAAAGCTACGCCCCTGGCCATCAGGTCAGATTTGGAAGTTTTAACTACACGGCTGACGTCTGCGGGGACTTGATCTTTGACGGATTCGAGCCACAGCCGAGCGCGCCGCACTGTCACGATGGGCATGACCTAGCTCTGCCACCGAACAGTGCCCTGGAGGCCGCGCACGCATCAGTTCCAACCCTTGATTCGGAACCAACTATGCCGATCGAGGATGAGTGTTTGGACGCCGCCTCGGGGGCTGCGATCCAAATGGCGATCGAGCCAAACACCAGCCCCGCACTCCGCAAGGCCCGTGACTCCGAGGGACCGGACTCCACTCCGGACTCCGAGCCCTCCGCGCCCCTGCCGATTGAATCCGACTGGGCGCCGATCATGGAGTTCACCGCAGCGGACATCTTTCAGTACTCGCCCTTTGGCGATATCCTGAAGTCACTAAAGTCTCTCTCTTTATCAGGACAGCCCTGGCCGGATTATGGTCAGCAAGGTTGGGATATGGACAATGAAGAAATTCAAAGCCCACCCACCACCCATTTGGTAGCCACTGTCGATAATTTAAACGACGTGCTCAATTTCGACTCTGAAGACATCGACGGTATGGACGAGGATGTAGGAGACGCACATGAACCAACGTCTATAGGGCATTGGACATCCACCTCATCTCATGATGTGTACATGGTGGATACACCTAAAGGAAGCAACAACGAGGAACACAGGGATGCAATGAGGGATCGTTCTCTCGAAAATCAATCATAGCGGCGACGTAAACGCTGCTCCAAGCCCCGCCTCGATAAAGACAGCAGCCATATAGACCCAGCCATAAGGCAGGATGAGCCAGCGGACGACGAGCATGCCTTAGAGCAACCGTCCGAACAGGGCAACTCGGGCAAACAAACCGAACAACCCGTCCCCGGCGTAAACGGCATTCCGGACGACCTTACACCGGATAAGCTCATGGAGCAGAAGAACCTCCACAAAAGTCTCGTTGCTAATGCACGTAGCCTGAAAAAGCAGAAGTGGAAGCTCAAAACTGCGGAAGACACACTCAGAATCAGATGGAGCAAAGTACTCAACACCCCAGATAAATACGGCGGCAGTCGCCGCACCAAAAGCTATCCAAAGCGAAAGCTACTGCCTGAATTCGACGAGGAGGCCTTAGAGCCCCCGTAGTCAAAAAATAAGAAAGCCACCCGATCGGATAGACGACCCCATGGCCAGCACGAAGCGACAAGCGGCGCCGCACACAAGCTGGCACGCGATCCACTCAAGGATTCGCATCAAAAAGATGGCCCAGCCAGATCTATTTATGGGCCAAGAAAGCAAGCTCTCGTAAGCAATGCAACAAAACCAGTATCCGAACATCACGGCACACCCAAATACAGGGGTGCCGCACACCCCCTATGTTTCACCAATGAGGTCCTGGATTATGAATTTCCAGCGGGATTCAAGCCCGTAAACATAGAGGCGTACGATGGAACAGCAGACCCTGGAGTCTGGATCGAGGACTATATCCTCCACATACATATGGCCAGAGGGGATGACCTCCACGCCATAAAATACTTACCCCTCAAGCTTAAAGGGCCAGCCCGACATTCGCTCAAAAGCCTTCCCGAAAACACAATTGGAAGTTGGGAAGAGCTCGAGGATGCTTTCCGAGCAAATTTTCAAGGGACTTATGTCCGCCCTTCGGATGCAGACGATCTTAGTCACATAACTCAATAGCCCGGAGAGTCAGCTCGGCAATTCTGGAATAGATTTCTTACTAAAAGAATCAGATAGTCGACTGTCCGGACGCCGAAGCCTTAGCAGCTTTTAAGCATAGCATCCGAGACGAATGGCTCGCCAGACACCTCGGCCAAGAAAAGCCAAGAACAATGGCCGCATTAACAAGCCTCATGACCCGCTTTTGCGCAGGAGAGGACAGATGGTTGGCAAGATGTAGCACCAGTGACCCAAGTACATCCGAAACTAGGGATGGAAACAGAAAATCGTGACGCAACAAGGACCGGCGCCGGACTAAGGAAAACAGTTCGAAGAGCACGGCAGTCAATGCCGGATTCAAAAGCTCGCGGCAGAATCAGAAAAAGCCGCCCCTCAAAGATAATAGGGACGAGCTATCCAACTTAAACAAAATCTTGGATAAGATATGTCAGATACACAGTACTCCCGGGAAGCCTGCAAACCATACCCACATAGATTGTTGGGTTTTTAAGCAATCCGGCAGACTCAACGCCGAACACAAGGGGCTCGACACACCAAGCGAAGACGATGACGAACCCTAAAAGCAGAGCACCAGGAAACAAAAGAATTTTCCACAAGAAGTAAAAACAGTAAACTTACTTCACATAACAAAACAAGCGGCGCCCATAGAGGTACGCGCCATACGGCCTATTCCAAAGGAGTCTCGCCACTGGTTGTCAAAGACAATCACCTTCGATCATCGAGATTACTCTAGAAGTATCAGGAACGCAGGCTGGACTGCTTTGGTACTCGATCCAATAATCGGCGGACTCCAGTTTACAAATGTCCTGATGGACGGCGGCAGCGGTCTAAACCTGATATATCAAGACACAATCCGCCACATGGGGATAGACCCAACAAAAATTCGCCACAGCGAAACCTCCTTTCAAGGGGTAACGCCAAGTCCGGATACCCATTGCATGGGTTTTATCTGGCTTGAAGTTATGTTCGGATCCCCCGATAACTTCCGTCGCGAAAAGCTAACTTTTCACATCGTCCCATTCTCAAGTAGCTATCAAGCACTGCTGGGACACGAAGCTTTTGCCCGCTTTAACTCAATACAACATTATGCATCTCTTACGCTTAAGATGCCCGGTCCACGAGGCATCATCTCACTAAAGGGAAACATGGAACGCACCCCACATGGAAGATTGTGCGGCTGCCTTAACAGCCCCACAATAAAACGGCTTCACCAGCCAAAACATCCAAACAGGTCGTTAAGACCATGGACACGGCTAGACGAGTCCGGCTTAAACATATAATTAATAAAGGCTTAATAGCGGTATACCCCCGCGCTAGGGGCTCCGCGCATATAAAATACGAGACAATCAAGCTCAATTTTTACCTATTACAATTTATACTTTGTTTATTTAGTATAACTCCTGTTTGGCACGACCTTTTTTCAACTAAGTTCCTCTCTTTTACAGATGAACACCGTGATGCGCCCGTCTAGGATACGGCACAACGGAGACACAGGCGCAGACGTGCAGCAGGGACCCGTTCCAAGGATTCTTTTCAGATTAAGACCATGCGTAAACCTTTTTTAGTGTCTCTTGTTGATACACGCCCTCCGGTTTTTCGGTATAATCAAGGAGGAGGCTGGCGTCTTGGCATGTGGCCATGTCAGAATTTTGCGCGTACTTGGACACTAGGGGCTTATAACTAAGGGCGTTGTCCCGCCCGCACTCATAAAGAGCGAATACCTTAGGGAGTGTTCGGCGTCGCGAGTTTGGCCTTATATGCATCAGCTCTGAATCATGTCTTTGGTCAAATGTTGGGTTGCCCGGCTCCTGTGTTTTGCTGCCTTACGTTCCGCTCTATCGGCTAAGGCGGCACCAGGAGAACTACTGCTATTGTGCCCCGGTTCGGCCAGGCAAGCACCTCAGTAGAGAAAGCCGAAAACTGACTGTCATGATGTAGCGTGAGACTAGTCAACCACTCGATGACTCACCGGAATCTATAGGATTCCTCCGCATTAACTAAGGGTCGTTTCCCGCCAGGCACATATGCGCCCTGAATTCGGGCGAGCACAGGCGCCACCAGGGGCTATATAAGTAGCCTCACTATCAATCTCCTATGGCTAAGTGAAAGTGATAAAGAATTATAGTCCGATTGCCTAGCTCGCTGTGCTATCACCTCCTTTGTAGGACCAAGACGTTGGATCAAGTGTGAAAATGTGCCTTCTGCGAGCACCCCCGCATTATTTGCGTGGGGGCTAAAGCCGACGACTGCCATCTTTCAGGTTATATATATATATATATATATATATATATATATATATATATATATATATATATATATATATATATATATATATATATCTTAAAACGGCCGCACAGGAGGTGTTACAAATACTTGAAGGCACAAGTATAAAAGGCTTCTACAATCTATCAAAATATTGTTTTACAATAAGATATGCTATTCGAACATAGCATCCTTCGAGCACTGCGTCTCTATTACACAAGCGCCTTGAAGGACTTCCGGAAAATAGTGCTCGGCAGGTACTCGGCTTTTGTCCGAATCTCGTGATGCAACAATGGTGGTCTCCATCTCCGCCCAGTATGTCTTGACACGGGCAAGAGCCATCCGCGCACCCTCTATGCATGCTGACCTCTTCATTGCATTAATACGCGGCACCGCACCAAGGAACTGCTGCACCAAGCTAAAATAACTCTTCGGCTCCGATCTCCCGGGCCACAGATGACTCATGACGCACTTCATGGCGAGTCCGGACAACCTATTCAGCTCGGCCCATTCGGCCAGACGATCGTTCACTGACAGTGGACGCTCTGGATTGTGGAACTGCGACCAGAAGAGTCTCTCCACCTCACGATCTTTTTGATCTCGAAAGTGTTCGGTCGCATCAGCAGCACTTGCCGCCAAATCCAAATAGGTGTCCTCCGTACTCCACAACCGGTCCAACGGAGCATGCTTAGGATCACCAAACTTCCTCCACAGCATAAAGGGCTTTCCAACCGCGATCTCTCCAGCCTGACGCAGCTCCTCCTTCGCAGCTCTCATTGCAGAGCGAGCGTCCTTGGCATCGGCAACGGCCTTCTCCAGGTCCGTCTGTTCCTCCCGGTCTTCTTTTTCTAGAAGCCTGCAACGGTCAGCAGCGCTCTTCAGCTTCACGGCCATGTCGGCCATCTCTTTATTGCTTCGGCAGTGAGCAGCCTGTTCGGCTCTCAGCTCTTCAAGGGCCTTCTCGGCAGCCGCGTCACTTTTTTTGGCTTGCTCCTTGGCTCGGGCAAGTTCCGCCCGAAGACTCTCCATGGCAGCCGCAGCATCTGCATCAAGCACACACATAGTAAGATACTGGCATAAGTTCCTCTTACCAGGTGCCATCGGAGGTGTTACATACCTTGCGCCTCGTCAAGCCTCTTGTTAACAAGCACGGTGTCGGCCTCTGCCACGTCAAGTTGCCGCTTTAGCTCGGCACATCCATCAGTCCGGCTGGACGTCGGACAATTCGTCACCTACATACGAAGACATCATTTTAGACCTGGGGTTATGACCCTCTGCGCGCCGTCAACTTTGACAACGCACATAGTCTCAGGGGCTACTATGTGCACAGGGCGCATCTTGTTTATGCACCATTGTTAAAAAATGGTGCGTTATTCCGCGTACCTCAAAACCCGTCAGTAAACCTCTGACGGCCTCGTGCAATCCGCTTTCCGCGGACGAAACCCTTTCAATCACCGTGCCCATCAATGCATGATGCTCCTCTGAGATAGATGCTCGCCCTAGCAGATCCTTCAGCTCCTCCGACCGTGCACCGGACAGTGTCGGACTCGTCCTATGGCCTCTTTCGAAGGACGGACGCGGAGAGCCTTGGGGGGCCATATGGCTGCCTTCCGGCCTTGCCGGATTTGGAGAAACCCTTCGCGACGATACCTCAGGGTCGCCCGCCTCTCTAGGCGGTTCGGCAGGGGGAGGCGTTCTGCTCTCCATCATCTCCGGAAGAAGATCCCCCGAAGACGAGCTCTGCTGAGAAGGGCTGAGGTCCGAACTACAAGGTAAATTTTCAGTTACTCTTCTCAGATATAAAATAAGGATTCTTCTCAAAGAAAAACCTCTCTCTACTTACGGCTCGGTGGAGGGCTGGCCCCCTAGTGGGCATAGTTCGGCCGAGGTATCCCCCGGCGCAGGACCCTCTGACGAAGATCTCTTCCCCCGTTTTGAGGCCACGGCCTCCGGGTCTTCAGAGGCGGTCCTCTTCTTTCCTAGAGGAGAGGAACGTTCGATTCCTTCCCTCCGAACAGCCTCCTTCGAGGAGGCCGTAGTTTCCTTGTCCCCTCCCTTGCTTTCCTTCAAAGGCACAATCTCCAATGTCCTGACCAGCACGGGATCCGGCGTGGTCTCGGGGAGGGGAGTCGGACACCTGATAAGCTTTGCTTTCGCTATCCACTCCTGTTTAAAGAATAGTTCTTTAGAAGCAAGTTTTATGACAAATATACGGATAGTGAGTCCGGGCGCGAGGCTACTTACTTTGGTATCCGGGCGATTGCAGCTCAGGTCTGCGTCCTTGGTCAAGTCCGAACACGTCGCTTGTGATCCGAAGAACAAATTATACATCTCCGCGGGCGTTGCGCCCATGAAATGCTGGAGAGCTCGCGGTCCCTCCGGATTAAACTCCCATAGGCGAAGGGAGCGATGTTTGCCGGGTAGGGTTCGGCGGATCACCATGACCCGCGTCACTTTGACCAGGCTGAGGTCTCTTTCTAAGAGATCCCTGATGCGGCCCTGCAACAAGGGCACGTCCTTGGATGACCCCCAGTCAAGTCCTTTATTGACCCATGATGCTAGCTGGGGTGGGGGACCCGAGCGAAAGGCAGGTGGCGCCACCCATTTGGTGCCCCTGGGAGCGGTGATATAGAACCACTCTCGTTGCCATAAGCTGAACTCCTCTTGAAAAGAGCCCTCGAGCCATGGAGCATCAGCATTCTTTCTTATAACAGCGCCTCTGCACTCAGCGTGTCGCCCCTCGATCATCTTCGGCACTACCTTAAAGGTCTTGAGCCATAGTCCGAAGTGAGGATTAACACGGAGGAAGGCTTCACACACGACGATGAAAGAAGAAATGTGGAGGATGGACTCCGGAGCTAAGTCGTGAAATTCCAACCCATAATAAAACATGAGCCCCCTCACGAAGGGATCCGTTGGGAAGCCTAGCCCCCGAAGGAAATGAGACATGAACACCACGCTCTCACCAGGCCTGGGAGTGGGAATGACCTGCCCTTGAGCAGGCAACCTATGCGAGATTTCGCCGGTCAAGAACCTGGCCTCTCTCAGCTTTAGCACGTCCTCCTCTGTAACGGAAGAGGGCGCCCATCGGCCTCGAAGGTCGGAACCGGACATTGTCGAAGATCCGAGGCGCCTGAAATTTGGAACCTTGGGTGTTGGAACTCGAGGCGAAGGGCGAAATCGTTTGAGATTGAAAGAAAGGAGTAAGGCCTTGCTCTCTTTATAAGAGGTTGAATACCAAGGGCCCTCCCTGTAACCGTTTGGGACTCGCCTTTAATCGAGAAGACATGCCAACGGGCACGATTGGGTTACCCACGTCCGCATTGATGAGAATCCCGTAAATAAAGGGGACACGATCTCTGCTTTAACAAAGATGTGCCAAGGAAACCGCCTCGCAAAATGCGCTGAGGTAGGGGAGTAAAAAACTATTCGAATAAAGACTTGGCCATGGTGTGGTGTCACGCTACGGAATACGTCAGCAGATTAGATTTGTGTAAGTATTATTCTCTCTATGGCAATATGTGGAAACTTATTTTGCGGAGCCGGACAATATCCTTAGTGTTTAAAATCTTCTATGAAGTATTTGGAGGAGGAACCCGCCTTGCAATGTCGAAGACAATCTGTGCGTTGGACTCGTCGTCATTGAAGCCTAGTTCAGGGGCTACTGAGGGAGTCCTGGATTAGGGGGTGTCCGGATAGCCGGACTATACCTTCAGCCGGACTCCTGGACTATGAAGATACAAGATTGAAGACTTCGTCCCGTGTCCGGAAGGGACTTTCCTTGGCGTGGAAGGCAAGCTTGGCGATAAGGATATGTAGATCTCCTACCATTGTAACCGACTCTGTGTAACCCTAACCCTCTCCGGTGTCTATATAAACCGGAGGGTTTTAGTCCGTAGGACAACATATAACAATCATACCATAGGCTAGCTTCTAGGGTTTAGCCTCCTTGATCTCGTGGTAGATCTACTCTTGTACTACCCATATCATCAATATTAATCAAGCAGGACGTAGGGTTTTACCTCCATCGAGAGGGCCCGAACCTGGGTAAAACTTTGTGTCCCTTGTCTCCTGTTACCATCCGCCTAGACGCATAGTTCGGGACCCCCTACCCGAGATCCGCCGGTTTTGACACCGATAGACGGTCTTGGTAGCGCAAACGATAGAAGTAGTATGCGCTTTTAACCAATTCATTCCTAGAATGAGATCAATGCTACAGGACTTCAGCACGATGGGAGAGACAAGGAATTCCAATCCTTCAATTTCAACAGGAGCGTCGTGACTAACCATAGAGGTTTGACATTGGCCCGCAGGGGTGTGTACCACTAGCGGAGTGTTCATCTCTTCGTATTTAATGCCATGCATGAATGCAAATTCTGCTGATATGAATGAATGTGATGCTCCTGTATCAAATAAAACGGATGCCGGTATTGAATTTATGAGGAGTGTACCCATCATAGTAGCAGGCTGGTCTTGAGCTTCGTTCAGATCAACGTGGTTGGCATGAACACGACCATAGGACTTGGCATTGTTGTTGCGGGCCTAGTTGTTTCCACGACCAGTTTCTGGAAGGGCCAGTTGATTCTTGTTCTGGTTGCATTCCCTAGCACGGTGCCCTGGTTGTCCACACCTGAAGCACAAGCCATTATTGGGAGTGGGAACAGGAGCTTGGGGTGGCGGTGCCGGAAGCCTTGGCTGCCTAGTTGGAGCAGTAGGCAGACGAGGTGCAGCATAGGACTGCCTTGGGGCAGGTGCATTCGGCTGGTACATGCTGTTGGGAATCCATATCTTGCGCTTCTGCGAGGACGGGCCCAAAGATGAGCCCATGTCACGGTTGCGCCTGTGAGAGATCTAGTATTCCTGCAGACCAGTTTCGACATTGATGGCCTTGTTCACGAAGGTGACGATATCAGCAAAGTCGTGCACTAGAAGTGCGAGCTTGATGTCAGCTTGAAGGCCGTCACGGAACTTCTCCTGTCTGCGTGCATCAGTTGCAATGTCCTCTTCAGCATAGCGAGACAAGTCCAGAAACTCCCGCTGATAAGCTTCAACAGTTTTGTTGCCTTGGCTGAGGTTGCGGAACTCACGCTTTTTCTGGTCCATGACTCCCTGAGGAATGAAGCGGGCACGGAAAGCAGCTTGGAAGCCTGGCCAGGTGATGATTGTTCCAACTGGCAGAGTACGCCTGTGGCTGTCCCACCATTGAGCTGCGGGTCCCTTCAGGAAGAATGAGGCAAAGGTGACATAGCTGGCAGGGGCTACATCAGCAGACTCCATCTCATAGGTGATGTCACGGAGCCAGTCATCGGCATCCAGAGGCTGAGTTGAGTTGCGGTACACAGTTGGGTTCAGGCGCATGAAATCCTGCAGAGTTACTGGGGCTGGCTGCTGGTTCATATTGGGGCGAGGAAACTGAGCCATCATGTTCTCCATGAACTGGCGATTCATCTCAAGCTGTTGGATCATGCCAGCCATGTACTCAGGCGGTGGTGGGAAGTTGCCACCACAACCACGACCTCCTGGTCTAACCATCCTGCTAATATATAACAGAGGTAGTTCTGCATTTGAGAAATTTGCAAAGACAAGAATCATTCATGAGGAAACATGCATAATGAAAGGAGCACAATAGATACTACTTAGTAGTCGGCATATCTTACAAAAGAGATCATGCATAGAGTTCGGTACATAGAGTTCAGTACATAGACTAAGACATCATAGGCGGCACGCAGGCTCGCGGCGAATGCATCTAACACTAACAAGCAAGTCTACATCAGTCCCACGCGGTACTGCAGAGGTAGCTGTAGCCTGAAAGTTGGTAGTGTGGCATCGGGAACTCCACGTCGGCAACCTGGGGTCCGCGGGTACTCTGGTGCAGAACCCGACGCTCAAGTGGCAGAAGAGGACCAAGTGCGGGGGAGTAGCCTCCCACCTCTGGCCAACCGACACCCTGGGGCATCACAGTCCTGGCTGGGTAAATCGCAGAACGCGGTAGCCCCCTAGATCTGACGAAGGGGTGCAACATCGTCAGAGCACAGTAAAGGTGCTGACGAGTGGTGTACAACTCGTGGCGAAGAGCTCGGTTAGCTCGATCCAGCCCATCAGCATGCAAAACCAGGTTCTGATGGTAGAAGGGCTCTCGGGTGATAGTGGAGTAGGCAGCAGTGTAGTAGCCCTCCGCACCAACATCGGATGCGATAGCAATGTGCCTGAAGGGGGAGGTGTCCAACTCCTGATACTCTCTACGAAGGCGTGTCAGAGCAGCATAAGCAGCATCGTGAACTGCCATATCGATGGTCACTCCAACACCATGAGCGGTGTGCAGCACAGTAGTGGAGTCATACTCCCGAGAGTAGAGGTGGACGATGGCACGGTACTGCTCCTGGTTAAAGTCCTGGTACTCCTCGAAGACGGTGTACTCGGGGTGCCAGCGATAACCCAGATAGGTCATCATCTCAGCTAGCACGGCAGGTGATCCCGAGGCACCAATGGCCGTCGTGTGGTGCACGACCTGCCTCGTGGGTTCCATCTGAAAATAAAGATGTTTCAAAGGAGTCAAATGACAGTGTGGAAATTGTTCAAAATACTATACTAAGGAATAACTATGGCTTTTATCCAACTTTGGGGTGAATGTTGTCACGGGACCCTAGTGTTAGAGTTAGTAAATTCATTTAACCCGAGTAGAAGAGAGTTCAGAGTCCCAGAGTAAAGGTCGAGGAGTAAAAGATCCTAGTATCACCCAATGGTGACGTGGGCCCGTAAGGCACACAACCATGTTAGTAGAAGTTTTTGCAATGTCTAGACTCGACGTCGGCCAAGGAGTGTGGAAGGGGGATTCCTACAGGCAGTCGGCTCTGATACCAACTTGTGACGCCCCCGATTCAATCGTACACTAATCATACACGCAAACGTGTACGATCAAGATCAGGGACTCACGGGAAGATATCACAACACAACTCTACAAATAAAATAAGTCATACAGGCATCATAATACAAGCCAGGGGCCTCAAGGGCTCGAGTACAGACATAAGTTAAACAAGTTGCCATAAGATGGCTAGCACAAACTGGGATACAGATCAAACGAGGCGCATGCCTCCTGCCTGGGATACTCCTAACTACTCCTGGTCGTCGTCAGCGGGCTGCACGTAGTAGTAGGCACCTCTAGTGTAGTAGGAGTCGTCGTCGACGGTGGCGTCTGGATCCTGGGCTCCATCGTCTGGTCGCAGCAATGGGGTAGAGAAATGGGATAAAAGGGGGAACAAGGCAACCGTGAGTACTCATTCAAAGTACTCACAAGCAAGGAGCTACACTACATATGCATGGATATATGTGTAAAGGGCCATATCAGTGGACTGAACTACAGAATGCCAGAATAAGAGGGGGATAGCTAATCCTGTCGAAGACTACGCTTTTGGCAGCCTCCATCTTGCATCATATAGAAGAGGGTAGACTGAAGTCCTCCAAGTAGCATTGCATAGCATAATCCTACCCGGCGATCTCCTCCTCGTCGCCATGTTAGAGAGCAACCACCGGGTTGTATCTGGCACTTGGAAGGGTGTGTTTTATTAAGTATCTGGTTCTAGTTGTCATAAGGTCAAGGTACAACTCCAAGTCGTCCTGTTACCGAAGATCACGGCTATTCGAATAGATTAACTTCCCTGCAGGGGTGCACCACATAACCCAACACGCTTGATCCCATTTGGCCCGACACACTTTCCTGGGTCATGCCCGGCCTCGGAAGATCAACACGTCGCAGCCCTACCTAGGCACAACAGAGAGGTCAGCACGTCGGTCTAAACCTAAGCGCAAAGGGGTCTGGGCCCATCGCCCTTAGCACACCTGCACGTTGCGAACGCGGCCGAAAGCAGACCTAGCCTAGCAGACGTTCCAGTCCAATCCGGCGCGCGCCACTCAGGCGCTGACGTCACGAAGGCTTTGGCTGATACCACGACGCCGAGTGCCCATATCTTTCCCGCGTAGTTTGTTAGTGCGTATAGGCCAGTAGCCAGACTCAGATCAAATACCAAGATCTCGTTAAGCGTGTTAAGTATACACGAACGCCGAGCAGGGCCAGGTCCACCTCTCTCCTCGGTGGTCTCAACCTACCCTGTCGCTCCGCCACAAAGATCCACTCGTGGGTACTCCTACGAGCTGACCCGTCTTTAGTCACCACATGTATTATGTATAAAGTATATAGTATATACCCGTGATCACCTCCCCAGTGATCACGGCCCGATAGTATAGCAAGGCAGACAGACAAGAATGTAGGGCCACAGATGGAATACTAGCATCATATACTAAGCATGTAGGATTGCAGGTAAAGGTAACATCATTAGTAGCAATGACAGGCTATGCAGCAGAGTAGGATTATTGGAAAGCAGTAACATGTTACACTACTCTAATGCAAGCAGTAGAGAGTAGAGTAGGCGATATTTTGTGATCAAGGGGGGGGGCTTGCCTGGTTGCTCTGGCAAGAGAGAGGGGTCGTCAACTCCGTAGTCGTACTGGGTAGCAGCGGCGTCGGTCTCGGTGTCTAGCGAGAGAAGAGGAGGAAGAAAAAATAAATATTTAAGCAAACAGATGCATAGAGATGCATGACATGACAAGTATCGGTGCTAGGGGTGCCCTAATGCGGTATGAGGTGATACCGGTGAAGGGGGGAAACATCCGGGAAAGTATCCCCGGTGTTTCGCGTTTTCGTGCAGAGGAGCCGGAGGGGGAAATTTTCGAGTTTGATATGTTACGGGTGTGCGGTGGACGAACGGGCTGCGTATCCGGATTCGTCTCGTCGTTCTGAGCAACTTTCATGTTGAAAATAATTTAATCCGAGTTACGGATTAAAAGATATGATTTTTTTAAAGATTTTATTAATTTCTAAAACTTAATTAATTATTTCATTTAATTCGAAAATGGATTTATGACATCAGCATGATGTCATGCTGACGTCAGTAGTCAACAGGGTTGACTGGTCAACCTGACCAGTGGGTCCCACTGGTCAGTGACACACTTTTAATTAAACATTTTAATTAACCTAATTTGTACTAATTAGGGGGGTGGGCCCCACTGTCATACTAATTAATTAGCTAACTAACTAACCAGGTTAATTAGATAACTAATGTTTAATTAGTTTAATTATTTGATTAGTTTAATTAATCAAAATTAACTAAGTTAATTAATTCTTTAATTAATTAATTAATTAATTAATTTTATTATTATATTTTTTAATTCTTTATAAATATATACATAAACGTTCTAAGGGGGCGTGGGCCCTGGCTGTCATAGGGCCAGGGGCCAAACAGGCATGCGGGCGCATGGGTGTGGTGCCCGAGCGGAGGCCGAGCCTGGTCGACAACGGGCACGGCATCCCGGGGCGGGACGGCGGCGAACAGCGGCACAGGTGGGGTGCGCAGGCCGGCGGCTTCGCGCGGCGCGACGGGAATGCAGGGCAGGGCGACGCAGCGCTTGGAGGAGGAGGCAGATGCAAGGGCAGCCCGAGCGGCAGAGCTTCGATGGGCGCGGGGTCGTGGGGCAGAGGCGGGGCGCGCGCGAGAGGGAGGCTGCGGGCGCGTGCGGTGGCGCGGAGCAGGGATGGCGAGGGGAGGCGCGGGCGCACGCGCGGTCGAGCAGGCGAGGCCGTGGCCGTGGTGGCCGTGAGCTGAAGCTCGGGTGGCGGTGGCTGGCGGCACCGAGCGATGCAGCGGTGCGGGCTCGCACGCCAGGGCGTGGCCCCGAGCAGCGTGCAGGGAAGGGTGCGGGGCGAGACCGATGTGGCTGGCCCAGGTGCGGGTCGAGCATGGCGGCGCCGTAATTGTTAGCAGCGGCGCGTACGCGAGCGACGGCGGTCGGAGGCGGAGGCCGCGGCATGCGTTGCGGGGGGCGCGGGTGCGCGTCTGGGCGCAAGGCGACGAGCAGGAGGCCTCGGGGGCGAGCGCGTGAAGGTAGTAGCGGGCGGCGTGTGCGGCGATGCAGGAACAGGGGCGGGGGCGCAGCTATGGCGGCGCGAGAGACGGTGCAGGGCAGAGAGGGGAAGAGGGGCAGCTCACGGGGGTTAGTAGGGATCGGGGCAACGGGGGGCGAGGAGCAGGACGGAGACGGCCAGCGCAGGGGAGGAAGACCGGTGAGGGAGCGCTCCGGCGAGGCGGTGACGGCGACGGCAGTGATGCGGCGGCAGGCGGCGAGGTCGGGGCGTCGCGCCCCGATCCAGATCCAACAGGGGGAAGTGGGTGCGAGGAGTGGGAAGTGTGGGGGTGTCGGTTAGGGCTTTCCCTGGTGGGGATAAGGAGTGGGGGTGGGTGGGCCGGCCTGGCCTGTGAGTTGGGTCGTCTGGCCCAGTTGGCCAGGGGGCCTTTTTTCTTCTTCTTTTTTGTTTTGTTTCTGTTTTTGTAGTTTCTTTTCTTTTTATTTATTTTCTTTTCTGTTTTAAATCATTTTAAATTATTTAGACATTTTATAAAAATGTGTTTGCTTTATTATAATTACCCTTGTAATATTCGGCACCCACCGAACATTTTTGTTTCAACTTTCGAAAACTTTTATTGTTGACATTAATTTAAATTTGAATTTGACGCGGTTTGAACTAACGGAAGTTTAGCAACAGTAATCGAGGTGACGTGGCATGATTAGCGTGGAATTACTGTAGAAAGATTATCCGGGCGTTACAGACAGGGTGCTCACCACGGTAGATTGGGAGCTCGACAATGCAGAATACCTGCTTTAGGCACTATCCACAGGTGTTTCGGATCATGCGCCTCTTCTGCGGACTACGAGTGTTGGGTTCAGCCCTAAGCGCAGATTCAGGTTCAACATGTTCTGGACTAAGTTGGATGGCTTCAAGGAGGCAATTACTCAAACATGGTTATGCGATCCGGACAATGTGGATCCATATGAGGCTGGACACATTACTGCGCAATACCGCACGTCACTTGCAGGCACGGGTCAGCCAAAAACGGACAATGTTAAGCTGCTGATGCGTGTGGCGCGATGGGTGATACATAGACTTGACTGTGCATAGGAGAGTAGAACACTAGAGCATCATGAGATATGACTTCTGCAGACTTTGAAGCACGCGCTGCTGGGATTGGCGGCTTTAGAGCGCACCATCGATCGGCAAAGATCTCAGATGAAATGGCTAAAGGAGGGGGATTGATACGTCCATTTTGCATCATGCTTTTATATCGATATTTTTTGCATTATGCGCTGTTATTACACATTATGTCACAATACTTATGCCTGTTCTTTCTTATTTTACAAGGTTTATATAAGGAGGAAGAATGCCGGCAGCTGGAATTCTGGGCTGGAAAAGGAGCAAATATTAGAAACCTATTCTGCACAACTCCAAAAGTCCTGAAACTCCACGAAAGTTATTTTTTGAAATAATAAAAAATATTGAGTGGAAGAAATACCAGAGGGGGCCCACACCCTGGCCACGAGGGTGGGGGCGCGCCCTACCACCTTGGGCGTGCCCCCCTGCCTCGTGGGCCACCTAGTGGCCCTCCCATGTCCATCTTTTGCTATATGAAGTCTTTCGTCCGAAGAAAAATCAGAAGCAGGCTTTCGGGACGAGACTCCGCCGCCACGAGGCGGAACCTTGGCGGAACCAATCTAGGGCTCTGGCGGAGCTGTTCTGCCGGAGACACTTCCCTCCGAGAGGGAGAAATCATCGCCATCGTCATCACCAACGCTCCTCTCATCGGGAGGGGGCCAATCTCCATCAACATCTTCACCAGCACCATCTCCTCTCAAACCCTAGTTCATCTCTTGTATCCAATTCTTGTCTCTAAGTCTGAGATTGGTACCTGTAGGTTGCTAGTAGTGTTGATTACTCCTTGTAGTTGATGCTAGTTGGTTTATTTGGTGGAAGATCATATGTTCAGATCCTATATGCATATTAATACTCCTCTGATTATGAACATGAATATGCTTTGTGAGTAGTTACGTTTGTTCCTGAGGACATGAGAGAAGTCTTGCTATTAGTAGTCATGTGAATTTGGTATTCGTTCGATATTTTGATGAGATGTATGTTGTCTCTCCTCTAGTGGTGTTATGTGAACGTCGACTACATGACACTTCCCCATTATTTGGGCCTATAGGAAGGCATTGGGAAGTAGTAAGTAGATGATGGGTTGCTAGAGTGACAGAAGCTTAAACCCTAGTTTATGTGTTGCTTTGTAAGGGGCTGATTTGGATCCATATGTTTCATGCTATCGTTAGGTTTACCTTAATACTTCTTTTGTAGTTGCGGATGCTTGCAATAGGGGTTAATCATCAGTGGGATGCTTGTCCAAGTAAGGACAGCACCCAAGCACCGGTCCACCCACATATCAAATTATCAAAGTACCGAACGCGAATCATATGAACATGATGAAAACTAGCTTGACAATAATTCACATGTGTCCTCGGGGGCGCTTTTCTCTATATAAGAGTTTGTCCAGGCTTGTCCTTTGCTACAAAAAGGATTGGGCCACCTTGCTGCACTTTATTTACTTTTGTTACTTGTTGCTCGTTACAAATTATCTTATCACAAAACTATTTGTTACCTATAATTTCAGTGCTTGCAGAGAATACCTTGCTGAAACTGCTTATCATTTCCTTCTGCTCCTCGTTGGGTTCGATGCTCTTACTTATCGAAAGGACTACGATAGATCCCCTATACTTGTGGGTCATCCAGACTCTTTTCTGGCGCCGTTGCCGGGGAGTGAAGCGACTTTGGTAGGTGAAATATGGTAAGAAAAAATTTATATAGTGTCCTGAAATTTACTGTCACTTGTTACTATGGAAAGTAATCCTCTGAGGGGCTTGTTCGGGGTTTCTTCACCCCGACCAGTAGAGCAAATAGTTGCTCCTCAACCTACTGAACCTACTGAAAATGAAAATGTCTACTTTGAAATTCCTTCGGGTATGGTAGAAAAACTGCTAGCTAATCCTTTTGCAGGAGATGGAACATTACATCCTGATGAGCACCTAATCTATGTGGATGAGGTTTGTGGATTATTTAAGCTTGCAGGTATGCCCGATGATGTTATTAATAAGAAGGTCTTCCCTTTATCTTTGAAGGGAGATGCATTGACATGGTACAGGCTATGTGATGATATGGGATCATGGAACTACAAACGACTGAAATTGGAATTTCATCAGAAGTTTTATCCTATGCATCTTATTCATCGTGATCGTAATTATATATATAACTTTTGGCCTCGCGAAGGAGAAAGCATCGCTCAAGCTTGGGGGAGGCTTAAGTCAATGTTATATTCATTCCCCGATCATGAGCTCTCAAAAGAAATGATTATTCAAAAAATGTATGCTCGGCTTTCTGATAACAATCGCACCATGCTCGATACTTCTTGTGCTGGCTCTTTTATGATGAAGACTATTGAATTCAAATGGGATTTATTGGAAAGAATTAAATGCAACTCTGAATATTGGGATCTCGACGAAGGTAAGGAGTCAGGTATGACACCTAAGTTTTATTGTGTTAAATCTTTTATGGATACCGATGTTTTCCGTAAATTTAGTACTAAATATGGACTTGACTCTGAGATAGTAGCTTCTTTCTGTGAATCTTTTGCTACTCATGTCGATCTTCCTAAGGAGAAGTGGTTTAAATATCATCCTCCCATCGAAGTAAAAGTAGCTGCACCTATTAAAGTTGAAGAAAAGACTATCATTTATAATGATCCTATTGTTCCTACCGCTGTTAGAATTAAGGATCATGCTAAAGCTTCAACTGTGGTTCATAAAAGTAATATTAGAACTCATACACCTATTGCAAGTTAAAGTTGAACATAATATTGCTATTGTTAAATATCTCTTGGCTGATAATATTGATGGGCATGTTATTTGTTTCTGTGATGAAACTGCTAGAATTGCTAAACCTTGTGCTAAAGATAAACATAGACCTGTGGTAGGCATGCATGTTATTTTTATTAAAATAGGAGATCATTGTTATCATGGCTTGTGTGATATGGGTGCTAGTGCTAGTGCAATACCTATTGACTTATACAAAGAAATTATGCATGATATTGCACCTGCTGAATTAGAAGATATTGATGTCACTATTAAGCTTGCCAATAGAGATACTATATCACCAATTGGAACTGTAATAGATGTTGAAGCCTTATGTGGGAGAACTAAATATCCTGCTGATTTTCTCGTTCTCGGTTCCCCACAAGATAGCTTTTATCCCATCATATTTGGTAGACCCTTCTTGAACACCGTTAATGCTAAGATAGACTGCGAAAAGGATGTTGTTACTATTGGTCTAGGTGATATGTCTCATGAGTTTAATCTATTATATACTTAAAACAGAAGTAAAACAAGTCATCACACTAATCCATACAGATTAAATTATCACGGTCGTTACTTTTAGATATTGACGGCTGAGATTTAAAGATGTAGCGCACGTACAACCATTATCACGAGACAAAAGACACAAATCCTCACGTGCACCTACTTCCAAATCGGGCACATGCATGCCCAAACCACTACAAGCCAGAGACGGACTCAATCAATAGAACTCTACATGGAGTCTTGATCAAAAGGGGGAAAAACTCCACATGGAGTCCCCTCAGGAAACAAAATAGAACAACACCAAGCCAGACACATCAAGCACACGCCCACGAGGTTAAAAAAAGCACACGGCCAAGAAAGTCTTAAGTCAACGAATTCTGGACAAACCGGCAAATCCCCTATCCGACCAGAGCACCATCAGCAAAATCCAAGACTTCCGATTCACGAAGTCTACGAAATCTGCTACCCGACCAGAGCACCACCCACAAAATTGAAGACTGCAGGTTCTCTGTGATGCCGGCCAAACATCTGAAACCGCCAAAACTGTGATGTGACTTCAACTCGACGCCCAATGATGTCATGATAGACCTTCTGGGCTGCCTCTCACCTGAATCATCAAGGTTCATACATATTATTACTTGGTTCACTTATCAGGATAAAAACTGCATAGGTAGCTGATTAACAATTTTCAAATCCTTTTGCAGCCAACAAACTATGGTGTGCAAGAAGCTTAGTGCTTACCAACAACAGGACAAACTAGAACATTCAAGTGAAAGTACTGATATATGCAGTTCGCTCAATCATACAACCGATCAGTTCATGAGCCTCGATATGATTTTGATGGACAAAAATGATTACTCATTAAATATTCAATTACAGATTGCTCCACTGCTTTGAACAAACAATTGCTAATTATATTTTATGGTTTGACACGGCCAAACAAATCATGTTATTATCAGAAAAACATCATGCTACTATCCAAAGTATACAATTATACACTATTAGCTTCTAAGGTTGTGGAATCCAGAAAGTATCACCCATTGAGAAATAATTTTTTTGCGTACAATACAAAGGTAAAGGGGTGAAACGGCCATCAGAATGTTTTCCAGATTACCACTCCGATTTTTCCACCAAGGACACAAACAAAACCAGGAAATAAAGTTAAATAATGCCCAGGTATGTCTATACTCTATAGTTTTAAATAATCTAATAAATTTTTCTAACCATGAAGAAATGACTGATTCTAATAACAGCGCAAATGCATAATGTGTACTCATTATTGAAACTTTAATTGGACTTCCACCACTGTGGCTAAGATTTACTTTTTTCAGCTTAACCTCTTTAGGGGTGATAACACCAGAGCTAGATAATGGTTGCAAAGAAATCTAAAAGATTTGTCATTTATTTAATAGGGTTGTACGCCGCAAGAATATATACAGATCTAGGCATGGATGAAACTCGAGAACTTCCTTACAAGTATGGAACACTATCTTTAATTATTTATCAACAAATGAATCGTGACTCACATGTTTACTCATCATTGTAACATAATAATTTTATTTGACTAACTCCACAAATGCAGGCACTCGGCAGAAGTTTGCCAAAAATGATGGAGATAGATAGCAACACACAAGGAGCGCGAGAAATATTTTACATAGGAGAACATTACAAGAACTTAGTGCTATCAGGCACGAAAACTACAAGTCAGGTAATGATTCAGACTTCTTCTATGATATGATATCACCACTTTTCAAGGAAAATGAGGCTGACATGTACTGATAATTGAGTCATATCAGTTAAAATGGGACCATATCAGAATTATTTATGTCTCTCAACTTCTTTGGGTTGCTAACTTCAAAGTTTCTGGGTGATTTTTTTGGGGATTTTGTTTTTCACGACTAGCTATACTATAATAGATTTGCTACAAGAAAAATATGTAAACGAACATGTTGTGATTGTCACAAACTAACTACAAAGGAATTGACAAGTATTACTGTGACAATTGTGGTATATATCTAGAAATTATAACACCTGGAAAGCATATTCTACTAATTTCAACAAGAACTTTCATATTATATTTACTCTGCAGTAATAACAGTGGTAACAAAATTGCTGAACTCATTGGACGAAAAATATGAGAAGCATCAAATATTGTACAATAATTGTGTTGAAAGTAAGGCAACTAATTTATGTTTACTGGGATAGAGAAAGAATACATCACATGATCAAATAGGGAGGACACTTAGTATATAAGGTTGAAATACATTCAGACATGCACTTTTATGAGTTGTATGTTCTTGGTAACATCCCTTCCATCCTACAGCCTTTTCAGCTGAAGAGAACAATGAGAAAAGCTCCAGTATTATAGGCATCGCCTACAACACATGCGAAAAATCTATTGCATATCAATTAACACATATGAACCAATTCAGTTAATACATGTGAACCATCTTCCTTTGTCTTAACTACACATATCATTGATATAACTTGCTATTATATGGTAACAAAAAATAGAAAGAATATACCTTTTATCCAACTAGAGGGGGGAAGCATACCTGTGAAGAGTCAGCCGGTGTGGAGGAAGTAGGAATGATGCAAAGTTGTGGCACATTACATAGGTGGAAGCTGACAACATTAGCAACTAGGGAGCCCACAACTCACCTCCACGCGTGGACTTTCTACAAATGTAAAGAGACCAATCACATGCTAATGCCGATTATTATTTCAATCACACTGCTTTCATGTATATACATGTTAACAAGTGCAGACAAGACAATGAAATATATAAAAAATAAGAGTTATATGTAGTAGATGGATATAACTTTTGCTAAACGAAACTTCATATAATTGATACGTATGTGTTGAAGAGACAATAATCAAAATTGGCAGAATGTCAACAGAAAAAAAATAAGTTCAATTCATTCAAATAACGCAAGGCACATCAATGAAAAGTTAAATAACTCTACAATTCATATCCTGTAAATGATCCTTACATTAACAACAACAGAATGTATGAGTTTATCGTCTGTATTATAATTTACCAGAACAACTAGGTAAGCAACCTTACTCTAAATAAATTTAACAGAACAACAAAGTAAATGAACTTTTGAAGTACGTGTATACTGTGCCCAACAAAATAATGATGCGGAGGATGGGAGAGTAGTAAGACAGTCATACCCAGCACTACTCTGCCACATAAGATGAGGAACACTATGAAGAACATGGCCGTCGAACCCGACAGCACAGCCCTCGGCCCAGTGCCACGAACAGGATAGCAGCGCCATTAGGGAAGCTACCAACTACGGATCTCTCACATTCTCCAGTGGCCTCCCCGGTAACCGCCTTGACTCGCTGCTAAGGAGCGCAAAATCCGCGGCTGGAACGCTTCCCCCGGCCTCGCTCAGATCTGGCCTGAGAATCTCCTTCCCAGCTTTGCTGATGTATGGGCAGGCCAGTCGATTTGGGGCAGCCATTCCCCTTCACATGGACCAGGAGGCCAATCGCTTTGGTACACCCTCTCCATCTGTTCTCCCTTCTCAAAGACGGTGGAGCAGAGGAATGAGGACAGATGTGCTTTCTACACATGCTGGTTGGGAGTGACCTGAGCGAATATAAGAATTTTCTACTGTATTTCATTTTTTTTACTCTACAGTAGATTTTCCTACTTCCTTTCTTACATAATGGATCTTTTAGCTACAGAATATATTTCTGCGAGAAATTAGCTACAGAATTTTCTCAAAAAAGGTACAAAATTATATTTCCTAATGGATTATGAACATGAAAACATGCAAAAAAAGGAAATGTTGTGCATTAAAAAAATCTTACCAAACTAAAATAATATATAGAGATAATTCAAACAAAAAGAGTCTTTTGAACACAGGACAGACGCAAAACGCTTATACATACGCAAAAACACTCATCCCTATGAACGCACGCACGCACACCCTAACCCCGTGAGCACCTTTGAGAGATTGAGCTGGCACATCATCTTGAGATTGACGAAGTCACCACAGACACCTTCGTAGTCGACGGGAACGTCTTCTCCCACTGAACGCACATCGCCGAAAGATCTGTGATAAATTCAGAAAAATACGAGCACCAACGTCAAGTCCGAGACTTGAACTCTATGGACAAGGGGTACCACTGTCCTCCTAACCATCCAATCAAAGATTTGCAAAACAAAAATAATCATATGAAGCGGAAAAGGTGCATATGGAGGTGTTCAACTGACAATAACTATAAAGTTCCATACAATATTGAAGAACAAAAAATGCAACTCCATATGAATAAGCAAACTAGCAAAAAGGTATTATTTACAAAAAAAATATAATATATCAATTCTAGCCGCGCAATTGCGTGGGTGGACCCACTAGTTTCTCTAAATTTCGTAGACAACACCGTGAAGAGGAATTGCCTAGTAAAGATGAAATTATTGGTCTTGCTTCTATTGCCGTACCTCCTAGTGATCCTTTAGAACAATATTTGCTAGACCATGAAAATTATATGTTTATGAATGAAAGAAGGGAAATAGATGAAGTGTTCTTTAAACAAGGACCTATTCTGAAAAACAATTTGCCTGTTGAAATCTTAGAGGATCCTCCTCCACCCAAGGGTGATCCCATGTTTGAGCTTAAATCATTGCCTGATACTTTTAAATATGCTTATCTTGATGACAAGAAAATATATCCTGTTATTATTAGTGCTAACCTTTCAGAGAAGGAGGAAGAAAAATTATTGAAAACTCTGAAGAAGCACCGTGCTGCTATTGGATATAATCTTGATGATCTTAAGGGCATTAGTCCCACTCTATGTCAACATAAAATAAATTTGGAGAAAGATGCCAAACCAGTTATTGATCATTAATGACGGATGAATCCTAAGATGAAAGAAGTGGTAAGAAAAGAAATACTAAAGCTCCTTGAGGCAGGTATAATTTATCCCGTTGCTGATAGTGAGTGGGTAAGTCATGTCCATTGTGTTCCTAAGAAAGGAGGTATTACTGTCGTTCCTAATGATAAAGATGAATTGATTCCGCAAAGAATTATTACAGGTTATAGGATGGTAATTGATTTCCACCAATTAAATAAGGCTATTAAAAAATATCATTGCCCCTTACCTTTTATTGATCAAATGCTAGAAAGATTATCCAAACATACACATTTTTGCTTTCTATATGGTTATTCTGGTTTCTCTCAAATACCTGTGTTAGCTGATGATCAAGCTAAGACCACTTTTACTTGCCCTTTCAGTACTTTTTCTTATAGACGTATGCATTTCGGTTTATGTAATGCACCTGCTACCTTTTCAAAGATGCATGATGGCTATATTCTCTGACTTTTGTGAAAAGATTTGTGAGTTTTTCATGGACGATTTCTCCGTTTGTAGATCCTCTTTTGATGATTGCTTGAGCAACCTTGATCGAGTTTTGCAGAGATGTGAAGAAACTAATCTTGTCTTGAATTGGGAAAAGTGCCACTTTATGGTTAATGAAGGTATTGTCTTGGGGCATAAAATTTCTGAAAGAGGTATTGAAGTTGATAAAGCTAAAGTTGATGCTATTGAAAAGATGCCCTGTCCCAAGGACATCAAAGGTATAAGAAGTTTTCTTGGTCATGCCGGCTTTTATAGGAGGTTCATTAAGGACTTCTCAAAAATTTCTCGGCCTCTGAATAATTTATTACAAAAAGATATACCATTTGTCTTTGATGATGATTTTGTAGAAGCATTTGAAATACTTAAGAAAGCATTAATCTCTGCACCTATTGTTCAGCCACCTGATTGGAATTTACCTTTTGAAATTATGTGTGATGCTAGTGATTATGCTATAGGTGCTGTTCTAGGGCAAAGAGTTGATAAGAAATTAAATGATATTCAATATGCTAGTAAAACTCTAGACAATGCCCAGAGAAATTATGCTACTACTGAAAAAGAATTCTTAGCAGTTGTATTTGCTTGTGATAAGTTCAGACCCTATATTGTTGATTCTAAAGTAACTATTCACACGTATCATGCTGCTATTAAATACCTTATGGAAAAGAAAGATGCTAAACCTAGACTTATTAGGTGGGTTCTCTTGCTACAAGAATTTGATTTGCATATTATTGATAGAAAGGGAGCTGAGAACCCCGGTGCAGACAACGTTTCTAGGTTAGAAAATGTTCTTGATGACCCACTACCTATTGATGATAGCTTTCCTGATGAGCAATTAGATGTCATAAATGCTTCTCATACTGCTCCATGGTATGCTGATTATGCTAATTACATTGTTGCTAAATTATACCACCTAGTTTCACATACCAGCAAAAGGAAAAGTTTTTCTATGACTTGAGACATTACTTCTGGGATGACCCACATCTTTATAAAGAAGGAGTAGATGGTGTTATTAGACGTTGTGCACCTGAGCATGAACAGGAACAGATCCTACGCAAGTGTCACTCCGAAGCTTATGGAGGACACCACGCTAGAGATAGAACTGCACATAAGGTATTGCAATTCGGTTTTTATTGGCCTACTCTCTTCAAGGATGCTCGTAAGTTTGTCTTATCTTGTGATGAATGTCAGAGAATTGGTAATATTAGTAGACGTCAAGAAATGCCTATGAATTATTCACTTGTTATTGAACCATTTGATGTTTGGGGCTTTGATTATATGGGACCGTTTCCTGCCTCTAATGGATATACACACATTTTAGTTGTTCTTGATCATGTTACTAAGTGGGTAGAAGCTATTCCAACTAGTAGTGCTGATCATAACACCTCTATCAAAATGCTTAAAGAAGTTATTTTTCTGAGGTTTGGAGTCCCTAGATACTTAATGACTGACGGTGGTTCACATTTTATTCATGGTGCTTTCTGTAAAATGCTTGCTAAATATGATGTTAATCATAGAATTGCATCTCCTTATCGCCCTCAGTCTAGTGGTCAAGTAGAATTGAGTAACAGAGAACTCAAATTAATTTTGCAAAAGACTGTTAATAGATCTAGAAAGAATTGGTCCAAGAAACTTGATGATGCATTATGGGCCTATAGAACTGCATATAAAAATCCTATGGGTATGTCTCCGTATAAAATGGTTTATGGAAAAGCATGTCACTTACCTCTTGAATTAGAACATAAGGCTTATTGGGCTATTAAAGAGCTCAATTATGGTTTCAAACTTGCCGGTGAGAAGAGGTTGTTTGACATTAGCTCACTTGATGAATGGAGAACCCAAGCCTATGAAAATGCCAAGCTGTTTAAAGAAAAATTTAAAAGATGGCATGACAAAAGAATACAAAAGCATGAGTTTAATGTGGGTGATTATGTATTGCTATACAACTCTCGTTTAAGATTTTTTGCAGGAAAACTTCTCTCTAAATGGGAAGGTCCTTACGTTATCGAGGAGGTCTATCATTCCGGTGCCATAAAAATTAACAACTTCAAAGGCACAAATCCGAAGGTGGTGAACGGTCAAAGAATCAAACATTATATCTCAGGTAGTCCTATAAATGTTGAAACTAATGTTACTGAAACCATGACCCTGGAGGAGTACATAAGAGACACTTTCGAGAATGTTTCAGACTCCGAAAAGGAATAGGTATGTGGTACGGTAAGTAAACCGACTCCAAAACAGTTCTAATGGAAATTTTTCTCCGTTTTGGAATATTTAGAAAAATAGAAAAATAAGAAGCAGTCCGGGAAGGACACGAGGGCTCCACGAGGGTGGAGGGCGCACCCTACCCCCTGGGCGCGCCCCCCTGCCTCGTGGGCACCTCGTGCGCTCTCCGGACTCCGTTTTCTTGCAGGATATGTATTTTGGTCGGTAAAAATTCATTATATAATCTCCCGAAGGTTTTGACTCCTTTATCACGCAAATATCGTTTGTTCTTGTTTCGAGCTGTTTTTCTGACAGATCTAGATCATCATGACGTCTCCAAGTGCCCCCAAGGACAAGTTCTTCGAGAAGGTCATCAACCCCTACCTCACGGAGGTGCTGCAACACCCTCAAACCATTGAGCTGCATGAGGGGGTGCTGCACATCCACGATGTTGAGGGACCGAGGAGGACCGGAAGCATGGAGACAAGGCTCGAGGCAATGGAGCAACAAGTTTTCAAGCGCTAGGAGATGGTGGAGCATGGACTTGATTCCAATCACATGATGATCGCGGAGTTCACCAACAGCCACAAGCTGGATGCCAAGGACATTGGGGAGGTCATCTTCAAGCTCCACGAGAAAATCGAGCACCTCCAAGCCCAAATCTATGACCTGCAAAACCAAAACTATGAGTATGAATATAGATTCAAGAGGATGAGTTTAGCTGCAGATTTAAGGATCCCGGAGACTCGATCATCCTTGTATGATGGTGAGCCTATGCCTTGGAAGATGGACGACAAGCCTGCATCATCAACAACCCCTTCACCAGCAAAGGAGACATAATCACTTGGGTATGGGCACTCCCCTTGGAAACTGCCAAGCGTGGGGGAGGTGCCCCGGTATCGTATCACCATCACACTCCTATCTCTACCGTTTTTCTTAGTTCGATCCTTTTAGCAATATCTTGATCTAGTAGAATAAAGTTTATGGTATGATTTAGTTTTGAGTTTTGCTTTATGATCCCTTTATGTAATTGATTCCGTGAGCTATGTAATAAAGGTTAGTGTTGAGTCAAGGGCTTGATTATTTTGCCATGATCTTGAGTGAATAAAAGAAAAGAAAAGAATAAAAAGAAACAAAGAGATCATATTGACCTTATGGAGAGTAATGACTTCACATAGAAAGAGTATGATGATTAAAAGTTGTTGAGAGTTGACAAACATAGCTTTGGTCATCGTTGCAATTAATAGGAAGTAATATAAGAAAGAGATGTTTCACATATAAATATACTATCTTGGACATCTTTTATGACTGGGAGCACTCATTAAAATATGACATGCTAAAGATTTGATGTTGGACAAGGAAGACGACGTAATGGGTTATGTTTTCTTATATCTGAGATAAAGTATATTGTCATGGATCATCCAACATGTTGAGCTTGTCTTTCCCCCTCATGCTAGCCAAATTCTTTGCACCAAGTAGAGATACTACTTGTGCTTCCAAATTCCCTTAAACCCAGTTTTGCCATGAGAGTCCACCATATCTACCTATGGATTGAGTAAGATCCTTCAAGTAAGTTGTCATCGGTGCAATCAATAAAAATTGCTATCTAAATATGTATGATTGATTAATGTGGAGGAAATAAGCTTTATACGATCTTGTGATGTGGAAGAAATAAAAGCGACAGACTACATAATAAAGGTTCATATCACAAGTGGCAATATAAAGTGACATTCTTTCGCATTAAGATTTTGTGCATCCAACCATAAAAGCGCATGGCAACCTCTGCTTCCCTTAGCGAAGGGCCTATCTTTTATTATTATCTTCTACCTTATGCAAGAGTCATGGTGATCTTCACCTTTCCTTTTTACATTTTATCCTTTGGCAAGCACAGTGTGTTGGAAAGATACTGATAGATATATCTAATTGGATATAAGTTAGCATGAGCTATTATTGTTGACATTACCCTTGAGGTAAAATGTTGGGAGGCGAAACTATAAGCCCCTATCTTTCTCTGTGTCCAATTAAAACTCCGTAACCACAAGTATTGCGTGAGTGTTAGCAATTGTGAAAGACTAAATGATAGTTGAGTATGTGGACTTGCTGAAAAGCTCTGACATAGACTCTTTCTGATGTTATGATAAATTGCAATTGCTTCAATGACTGAGATTATAGTTTGTTAGTTCGCAATAAAGTTTCTGATTCATACTTTGCATTGTGAATAGATTATTACTTGAGCATAAGAAATCATATGACATTATCCATATATGTTGCTGTTATAAGAATAATCATGATGCCCTCATGTCCGTATTTTATTTTATCGACACCTCTACCTCTAAATATGTGGACATATTTATCGTTATCGACTTCCGCTTGAGGACAAGCGAGGTCTAAGCTTGGGGGAGTTGATACGTCCATTTTGCATCATGCTTTTATATTGATATTTATTGCATTATGGGCTGTTATTACACATTATGTCACAATACTTATGCCTATTCTCTCTTATTTTACAAGGTTTACATAAGGAGGGAGAATGCCGACAACTGGAATTCTGGGCTAGAAAAGGAGCAAATATTAGAGACCTATTCTGCACAGCTCCAAAAGTCCTGAAACTCCACGAAAGTTATTTTTGGAAATAATAAAAAATATTGAGCGGAAGAAATACCAGAGGGGGCCCACACCTAGGCCACGAGGGTGGGGGCGCGCCCCTTGCCTCGTGGGCCCCCTGGTGGCCCTCCGGTGTCCATCTTCTACTATATGAAGTCTTTCGTCCGAAGAAAAATCAGAAGCAAGCTATCGGGACGAGACTCCGCCGCCACGAGGCGGAACCTTGGCGGAACCAATCTAGGGCTCTGGCGGAGCTATTCTGCCGGGGACACTTCCCTCCGGGAGGGGGAAATCATCGCCATCATCATCACCAACGCTCCTCTCATTGGGAGGGGGGCAATCTCCATCAACATCTTCACCAGCACCATCTCCTCTCAAACCCTAGTTCATCTCTTGCATCCAATTCTTGTCTCTAAGTCTGAGATTTGTACCTGTAGGTTGCTAGTAGTGTTGATTACTCCTTGTAGTTGATGCTAGTTGGTTTATTTGGTGGAAGATCATATGTTCAGATCCTATATGCATATTAATACTCCTCTGATTATGAACATGAATATGCTTTGTGAGTAGTTACGTTTGTTCCTGAGGACATGGGAGAAGTCTTGCTATTAGTAGTCATGTGAATTTGGTATTCGTTCGATATTTTGATGAGATGTATGTTGTCTCTCCTCTAGTGGTGTTATGTGAACATCGACTACATGACACTTCCCCATTATTTGGGCCTAGAGGAAGGCATTGGGAAGTAATAAGTAGATGATGGGTTGCTAGAGTGACAGAAGCTTAAACCCTAGTTTATGCGTTGCTTCTTAAGGGGCTGATTTGGATCCATATGTTTCATGCTATGGTTAGGTTTACCTTAATACTTCTTTGTAGTTGCGGGTGCTTGCAATAGGGGTTAATCATAAGTGGGATGCTTGTCCAAGTAAGGACAGCACCCAAGCACTAGTCCACCCACATATCAAATTATCAAAGTACCGAACGCGAATCATATGAACGTGATGAAAACTAGCTTGACGATAGTTCCCATGTGTCCTCGGGAGCGCTTTTCTCTATATAAAAGTTTGTCCAGGCTTGTCCTTTGATACAAAAAGGATTGGGCCACCTTGCTGCACTTTATTTACTTTTGTTACTTGTTGCTTGTTACAAATTATCTTATCACAAAACTATCTGTTACCTATAATTTCAGTGCTTGCAGAGAATACCTTGTTGAAAACCGCTTATCATTTCCTTCTGCTCCTCATTGGGTTCGACACTCTTACTTATCGAAAGGACTACGATAGATCCCCTATACTTGTGGGTCATCAGGGATGCCAACACCAAACTGTTTCAAGAGGTGTCGAATGGACGTTGATCTTTATCACCCACGTCAAGATGGATGGGGTGCTGATCACGGATCAAGAGCTCAAGGAGAAGACTTTTTTGACGCATATGAGAGATTGATTGGAGCCAACCAAACTAGAGAGTACTCGCTGGATTTGCAATATTTAGGCATACAACCACGGGACCTTAGTGAACTGGAGATCATGATTATGGAAGAGGAGGTTTGTAGTTTTATTAAGGAGTTGCCTCCCGATCGAGCGCCAGGCCGGATGGGTACATTGCCGCTTTCTACCAAAAAGCATGGCCCATAATAAAGAACGATGTCACGAGCGTTATGACCAAGCTCTACGTGGGTGATGGAAGAGGCTTTGCGAAGCTCAACAAGGCGCACATTGTGCTTATACCTAAGAAACCGGACGTTGAGGAAATAGGAGACTATTGGCCTATTAGTCTTACTCATAGCATACCAAAGTTGTTTGCTAAGGCCCTTGCGAATAGATTGAGGAAGCAGATGCATGAAATTGTTGATACAAACCAATCTGCATTTATGAAAGGGAGACACTTACACGAAAATTTCCTCCTTGTCTTGACACTTCCTATTTGAGGTCATGGAGGCTAAAGGGTTCGGACCTCGATGGATGCGGTGGGTGACATTGCTACTCCAAATGGCCAACACAAAGATCATTGTTAATGGAGTTCCTGGAAAGAGTTTTGGACATGCTTGTGGGCTTCAGCAAGGGTACCCAATCCCTCGCCGCTATTCGTCATAGCCATGGATGTCTTGACAGCCATTGTCAAAAAAACTATTGAAGTGGGAGTTCTTAGTTCGACACCGGGCATTTAGCCTATGCAAAGGTTTGTTTGGAAATATTGCATGGAAAACAAAAAAATTCTACCCACACGCAATGATCTATCCCTGGAGATGCATAGCAACGAGGGGGGAGTATGTCTACATACCCTCGTAGACCGTAAGCGGAAGCGTTTAACAACGCGGTTGATGTAGTCGAACTTCTTCACGCTCCAACCGATCAAGTACTGAACGTACGACACCTCCGTGCTCTGCACACGTTCAGCTCGGTGACGTCCTCCGCCTTCTTGATCCAGCAAGACGGCGAGGTAGTAGATTAGTTCTGGCAGCACAACGACGTGGTGACGGTGATGGTGAAGTGATCTCCGCAGGTTCGCCTAAGCTCTACAAAAATATGACCGGGGTGTAAACGGTGCGGGGGGCGCCGCACACGGCTAGGAAATTGTCTGTTGTGTGCTAGGCGCCCCCCTTCCACATATATATAGGTGGGAGGGAGGGAGGAGCAGCCAAAGGAGGTGCCCAAGTAGGATGAATCCTACTTGGGGTCCCTCCCAAGCCGCGCCCCCGCTTTCCTTATTTGGAGTGAGGGAAAAGCCAGGGGAGGGTGGCGCCCCCGCTTTTCCTTTCTCCCATGAGAGGGAAAGGCAGGAGGGGCTAGCCCTCCCCCTTTTCCTTCCCTAGGGCTGGCCAAACAAGGGAGGGGGCGCACCAGCCCCATTGTGGGCTGGTCTGTCCCCTCCTTTGGCCCATAAGGCCCATAACTTGCCAGGGGGTGCCCGGAACCCCTTCCGGTGACCCGATTCCTTCCCGACAGTCCCGAAACACTTCAGGTGTCCAAATACCATTGTCCTATATATAAATATTTACCTCTCGACCATTTCGAGACTCCTCGTCATGTCTGTGCTCTCATCCGGGACTCCGAACAAACATTCCATCACCAAAACATATAACTCATATAACACTATATCGTCAACGAACGTTAAGCGTGCAGACCCTACGGGTTCAAGAACTATGTAGACATGACCGAGACACCTCTCCGGTCAATAACCAATAGTGGAACCTGGATGCCCGTATTGGCTCCTACATGTTCTACAAAGATCTTTATCGGTCGAACCGTTATGACAACATACGTAATTCCCTTTGTCCATCGGTATGTTACTTGCCCGAGATTCGATCGTCGGTATCTTCACACCTAGTTCAATCTCGTTACCGGCAAGTCTCTTTACTCGTTTCATAATACATCACCTCGTGACTAACTCCTTAGTCATTTGCTTGAAAGCTTATGATGTGTATTACCGAGGGGACCCAAAGATACCTCTCCAATACTTGGAGTGACAAATCCTAATCTTGATCTATGCCAACTCAACAAACATCTTCGAAGACACCTGTAGAGCATCTTTATGATCACCCAGTTACGTTGTGACGTTTGATAGCGCACAAGGTATTCCTCCGGTATCTGGGAGTTGCATAATCTCATAGTCGAAGAAATATGTATTTGACATGAATAAAGCAATAGCAATAAACTGAACGGTCATTAAGCTAAGCTAACAGATGGGTCTTGTCCATCACATCATTCTTCTAATGATGTGATCATGTTATCAAATTACAACACATGTCTATGGTTAGGTGATACGTCTCCAACGTATCTACTTTTCCTAATGCTTTTCCTCTTGTATTGGACTCTAATTTGCATGATTTGAATGAAACTAAGCCTGGGCTGACGCTGTTTTCAGTAGAACTACCATGGTGTTGTTTTTGTGCAGAAATAAAAGTTCTCGGAATGGAACGAAACTTTGCGAGGATTTTTTTATTCAATAAATAAGAATTTCTGGAGCCAAGACCCACCGGAGGGGGCACCTAGGTGGGCACAACCCACCAGGGCGCGCCCCCCTCCTTGCGCACCTAGGTGGGTTGTCCCCACCTGGTGGCCCCGCAGACCATAAAACCGATGCTATAAAATCCTATTTTCCGAAGAAAAATCACGAAGAAATAATTATTGCAATCCACGAGATGGAGCCGCCGTCACCTCCTGTCACTGGGAAAGGACACCGCAAGATTGAACCCAAAGCTAAGCACTTCTCCCATTACAAGAAAGATCAACCTAGTAGGCCAAACCAAACTCATAATTCAAAGAGACTTGCAAATATAACAAATCATACATAAAAGAATACAGAGGAGATTAAAATATTGTTCATAGATAATCTTGATCGTAAACCCACAATTCATTGGATCTCGACAAACACACCGCAAAAAGAATTACATCGAATAGATCTCCAAGAAGATCGAGGAGAACTTTGTATTGAGATCCAAAGAGAGAGAAGAAGCCATCTAGCTAATAACTATGGACCCGAAGGTCTATGGTAAACCACTCACACATCATCGGAGAGGCTATGGTGTTGATGTAGAAGCCTTCCATGATCGATTCCCCCCTCCGGCGGAGCGCCGGAAAAGGCCCCAAGATGGGATCTCACGGGTACAGAAGGTTGCGGCGGTGGAAATAGGGTTTCGTGGTGCTCTCAGATGTTTTCAGGGTATATGAGTATATATAGGCTAAAGAAATCGGTCAGGGGAGCCACGAGGGGCCCATGAGGGTGGGGGGCACGCCCTCCTACCTCGTGGCCTCCTCGTTTCTTTCTTGATGTCCACTCCAAGTCTCCTAGATTGCGTTTTTTCCAAAAATCACTCTCCTGAAGGTTTCATTCCGTTTGGATTCCGTTTGATATTCCTTTTCTGCGAAACACTGAAATAGACAAAAAACAGCAATTTGCACTGGGCCTTTGGTTAGTAGGTTAGTCCCAAAAATAATATAAAAGTGTATAATAAAGCCCATTAAACATCCAAAACAGAATATATAATAGCATGGAACAATAAAAAATTATAAATACGTTGGAGACGTATCAAGCATCCCCAAGCTTAATTCCTGCTCGTCCTCGAATAGGTAAATGATAAAAACAGAATTTTTGATGTGGAATGCTATATTTTTCAATGTAATTTTCTTTATTGTGGCATGAATGTTTAGATCCGAAAGATTCAAGATAAAAGTTTAATGTTGCCATAAAATAATAATACTTCAAGCATACTAACTAAGCAATTATGTCTTCTCAAAATAACATGGCCAAAGGAAGTTCATCTCTGCAAAATCATATAGTTTGGCCATGCTCCATTTTCGTCACACAAGAATGCTCTCATCATGCACAACCCCGATGACAAGCCAAGCAATTGTTTCATACTTTAGTAATCTCAAACTTTTTTCAACTTTCACGCAATACATGAGCGTGAGCCATGGACATAGCACTATGGGTGGAATAGAGTATAATAATGGGGGTTATGTGGAGAAGACAAAAAAGGAGAAAGTCTCACATTGACGCGGCTAATCAACGGGCTAGGGAGATGCCCATCAATTGATGTCAATGCAAGGAGTGGGGATTGCCATGCAATGGATGCACTAGAGCTATAAATGTATGAAATCTTAACAAAAGAAACTAAGTGGGTGTGCATCCAACTTGCTTGCTCACGAAGACCTAGGGCATTTGAGGAAGCCCATTGTTTGAATATAGAAGCCAAGTTCTATAATGAAAAATTCCCACCAATATATGAAAGTGACAAAACAAGAGACTCTCTATCATAAAGATCATGGTGCTACTTTGAAGCACAAGTGTGGAAAAAAGGATAGTAGCATTGTCCCTTTTTATTTCTTTTTTTGGGCCTTCTTTTTATTTGGCCTTTATTCTTCTCCTTTTTTCCTTTTTTTATTTGGGACAATGCTCTATTAATGATGATCATCACACTTCTATTTATTTACAACTCAATGATTACAACTCGATACTAGAACAAAATATGACTCCATATGAATGCCTCCGGCGGTGTACCGGGATGGGCAATGAATTAAGAGTGACATGTATGATAAATTATGCATGGTGGCTTTGCCACAAATACGATGTCGACTACATGATCATGCAAGGCAATATGACAACGATGAAGCGTGTCAATAAATGAAACGGTGGAAAGTTGCATGGCAATATATCTCGGAATGGCTATGGAAATGCCATAATAGGTAGGTATGGTGGGTGTTTTGAGGAAGATATAAGGAGGTTTATGTGTGATAGAACCGTATCATATCACGGGGTTTGGATGCACCGGCGAAGTTTGCACCAACTCTCAAGGTGAGAAAGGGCAATGCACGGTATCAAAGAGGCTAGCAATGATGGAAAAGTGAGAATGCGTATAATCCATGGACTCAACATTAGTCATAAAGAACTCACATACTTATTGCAAAAATCTACAAGTCATCAAAAACCAAGCATTACGCGCATGCTCCTAGGGGGATAGATTGGTAGGAAAAGACCATCGCTCGTCCCCGACCACCACTTATAAGGATGACAATCAAAGAACACCTCATGTTTCAAATTTGTTACACAACGGTTACCATATGTGCATGCTACGGGACTTGCAAACTTCAACACAAGCATTTCTCAAATTCATAACTACTCAACTAGCACGACTCTAATATTACCATCTTCATATCTCAAAACAATCATCAAGTATCAAACTTCTCATAGTATTCAATGCACCTTTTATGGAAGTTTTTATTATACCAATCTTGGATGCCTATCATATTAGGACTAATTTTATAGCCAAAGCAAATTACCATGCTGTTCTAAAGGACTCTCAAAATAATATAAGTGAAGCATGAGAGATCAATAATTTCTATAAAATAAAACCACCACTGCGCTCTAAAAGATATAAGTGAAGCACTAGAGCAAAATTATCTAGCTCAAAAGATATAAGTGAAGCACATAGAGTATTCTAATAAATTCCGATTAATGTGTGTCTCTCCCAAAAGGTGTGTACAGCAAGGATGATTGTGGTAAACTAAAAATCAAAGACTCAAATCATACAAGACGCTCCAAGCAAAACACATATCATGTGGTGAATAAAAATATAGCATCAAGTAAAGTTACCGATGGACGAAGACGAAAGAGGGGATGCCTTCCAGGGCATCCCCAAGCTTAGGCTTTTGGTTGTACTTGAATTTTACCTTGGGGTGCCTTGGGAATCCCCAAGCTTAGGCTCTTGCAACTCCTTGTTCCATAATCCATCAAATCTTTACCCAAAACATGAAAACTTCACAATACAAAACTCAACAGAAAATCTCATGAGCTTCGTTAGCGAAAGAAAACAAACCACCACTTCAAGGTAATGTAGTAAACTAATTCTTTATTTATATTGGTGTTAAACCTACTGTATTCCAACTTCTCTATGGTTCATACCCCCCGATACTAGCCATAGATTCATCAAAATAAGCAAACAACACACGAAAAACAGAATCTGTCAAAAATAGAACAGTCTGTAGTAATCTGTATCAAACGTATACTTCTGAACTCCAAAAATTCTGAAATAAATTGGTGGACGTAAGGAATTTATCTATTAATCATCTAAAAAAATAATCAACCTAAAAGCACTCTCCAGTAAAAAATGCAGCTAATCTCGTGAGCGCTAAAGTTTCTGTTTTTTACAGCAAGATCATAAAGACTTCACCCAAGTCTTCCCAAAGGTTCTACTTGGCACAAACACTAATTAAAACATAAAACCACATATAAACAGAGGCTAGATGAATTATTCATTACTAAACATAACTAAAAATAAAGAAACAAAAATAAAATTGGGTTGCCTCCCAACAAGCGCTATCGTTTAACGCCCCCAGCTAGGCATAAAGGCAAGAATATATCTAGGTATTATCATCTTTGGTATGCAATCCGTAAGTGGCTCTCATAATAGATTCATAAGGTAATTTAATTTTCTTTCTAGGAAAGTGTTCCATGCCTTTCCTTAACGGAAATTGGAATCTAATATTTCCTTCTTTCATATCAATAATTGCACCAATCATTCTAAGGAAAGGTCTACCAAGAATAATAGGACATGTAGGATTGCAATCTATATCAAGAACAATGAAATCTACGGGCACATAATTCCTATTTGCAACAATAAGAACATCATTAATCCTTCTCATAGGTTTCTTAATGGTGGAATCCGCAAGATGCAAGTTTAAGGAACAATCATCAAATTCACGGAAACCTAACACATCACACAAAGTTTTTGGAATCGTGGAAACACTAGCGCCCAAATCACATAAAGGATAGCATTCATGATCTTTAACCTTAATTTTAATAGTAGGTCCCCACTCATCATAAAGTTTCTAGGGATGGAAACTTCTAATTCAAGCTTTTCTTCGTAAGATTGCATTAAAGCATCAACGATATGTTTGGTAAAAGCTTTATTTTGACTATAAGCATGAGGAGAATTTAACACAGATTGTAACAAGGAAATACGATCTATTAAAGAACAATTGTCATAATTAAATTCCTTGAAATCCAAAATAGTGGGTTCATTGCTATGTAAAGTTTTGACCTCTTCAATCCCACTTTTACCCATTTTTGCATCAAGATCTAAAAATTCCGAATCATTGGGACGCCTTTTAACTAAAGTTGACTCATCTCCAGTCCCATCATTATCATGATTCATATTGCAAAACAAAGATTTAATAGGAAAAACATCAATCACTTTTAGATCTTCATCCTTATTATCATGAAAACTAGAAGAACACGCTTTTACAAAGCAATCTTTCTTAGCACGCATCTTAGCGGTTCTTTCCTTGCACTCATCAATAGAAATTCTCATAGATTCGAGAGACTCATTGTTATCATGCTTAGGTGAAATAGATCTAATTTCAAAGAATCAACATCAAGAGAAATTCTATCCACGTTCCTAGCCAACTGTAACGCCCCGGGTTCGATGCGCCAGGTGTCCGCCAGTTATTCGCCATCGTTGCCATGTCATGTGCTTGCGTGCTGCACTTTGCCATGTCATCATCTGCATTTCATATCATGTCATCATGTGCATCGCATTCGCATACGTGTTCGTTTCTTGCATCCGAGCATTTTCCCCGTTGTCCCTTTTGCAATCCGGCGCTCCTATGTTCCCCGGCGTCCCCTTTTACCTTTTTCCGTGAGCGGGTATTAAACTTTCTCGGAATGGACCGAGGTTTGCCAAGCGGCCTTGGTATAGCACCGGTAGACCGTCTGTCAAGTTTCGGGTCATTCGGAGGTCGTTTGGTACTCCAATGGTTAACCGGGTAACCGATTAAGCCCCTCTCTCTTTGTAGCCCAACCGTTAACATATAGCGGCATTGTAGCCGGTCTCTCGTCGGATGTTTTCGGTCTCCGGAAATAGCCATCGGGCTGCTTCCCTCCTCTTTCCTCACAGACCACCTCCTCTCTACCATCCCACTATCCCCCACCGGCAGCCCACCTTCCCCTTCTCACGCCCGAAGCCGTCCGATGGCGATCACACGGTCCGAAAACCCATCCTAACCCCCCAAACCCTAACCCTGCCTATAAAAGGAAGCCCCCTTCCATTTTTGGCAGCAGACAACTCCCTCCTCAAAATCAGCGCGCCTCCAGCCTCCTCCCACCTCCACCTCGCATTCCGCGCCGGCCTAACCCGCCGCCGCCACTTGGCGCTGCCCGAGCGGGCGAGCCGCCACCTGAGCCGCCGGCCGCAGCCAACCGGGGGCTGCCACATCGCCCGTGCCCCCTGGCCACCTCCCCGCAGCCGCTGGCCCGCCCAGGCCCGCGGGAGGCCCGCCCCGGGCCGGATCTGGGCCGAGGCGCCTGCTCCGCGCTGCCGCTCGCCCGAAACCTCCCCGCGCCCGACCGCTCGCCTGCTCCGCCCCGTCCACGCGCCGCCCTCCCGCGCCTGCTCCGCCGCCGCACGCCGGAGCCGCCCCGCTCCTCCCCGCCGGCGCCTGCCTCTACCTCGCCGCCGTGCTGCCATGTGCCGCCGCCCTGCGCTGCCGCGCGCCAGCCGACCGCGCCGCCCCGCGCGCCCGTCGTCGCCCCGTCGCCTACCCGCCGGGATCCGGCGAGATCCGGCCCGGATCCGTCGATCCCCGCCATCTCCCTCGTCCCCGGCGACGCCCCGGCCATCCTCGAAGTCCGTGCAACGAGGTTGACTTCCCCCTCGTTTTTCTCTAAGTCCCGGAATTCTATCATTATCATGCCATGTTCATCGCATCATAACTTGCTGCATGCTGCTCCGTTTCGTACGTGTAATATATCAAATTGTTCGCCACGATGAGTACATCATTTAGTCTCATTGCATAATTTTCATTTGAGCTCATCTTGATGCCCGAAATGCTGTTAGAAGAGGGCTATGTGACGTTAGTTTCAGATCTCTTTCAGTAGATGCACTTTTGTCATTTTTGCCATGATTGATGTGTGCATCCTATGGAGTTGAGTCCTACATGTGTTTTGAAATATGCCATGCTATCTTTCCAGGGGTGTATGCCATGTATTTTTGTGATCCATGTGGTGACTAGCACAAGCATGCAAACTAGGATACTTATTGTTGCTGATTTCAGAGACAGTAATTTCACTAAGTTATTTCCTGTTGTTATTTTTATGCCATGTGTTCATGTTGTTTCAGAGAGATCTATGCCTCTTTTGAGCATGATCAGTAAGGGTGTTTTGAGCATATGTATTTGCTCTATCCATCCATGCTTTTTTTGTATTTATGGAGTGCCATAGCTTGAGTCAATCGAGCTCTACTTTTGCTATAAAATGTTACTGGCAGATTGTTTACATGTAATTCGATTTTGCCAAGCTTGTTGTAGTTGTTCCTTGCATGCTATGATGTTGTTCTTACCATGTATAGCTTCTATGCCATGCCTTCTTGATGGATGTATGCTTAGTTTAGCATGTCATGCTCTGTAGTGAGTGCATCGAGCTCGTAAACATGCCTACTTGTTATCTGTTTTGACATGTCCAGCTTTCTGCCAAGTCTGAAATCTGTAACGAAACTTGCTTAATTGACATGGGTGTTATTATATTTTCTGGTCCTTTTTGGCTCATGGTCAGTAAGGGACTTTTGTTCTATGCTTTGAGTAGGTTCATGCCATGCCTTATTTTGCTATATTGTGTTCCTGTAGCATGTTGTTTCCTTGCTCTAAACATGCCATCCTGATGTTAATTTCTAGCATGTTATTTTCACTAGTCTGTGAACCTGTTATCTTTTGCTCTTTTGCCATGCTTGTTTGAACCTGTTATGTTGTGATTTAGCCGTAGCTCAGTGTTCATCTTTAGTCAAGCATCTTGAGTAGATCACTGTCATATGCTTTGTTGATATGTTTGGGTGCAGTAGCTTAGTTTCTTGTTGCATGTTAAGTAGCATCATGCTGTTAATGGCAGAATCTTGTCATTCTTGTTTTGCTTGTCATTTGCAAACCGTGCATCCGATTCCGGTGATCCTTATATCGATTTCAACCGAAATCATCTCATCTTTCCAGTGGAATACTTGGTTTGCCAATATTATGCCTGGTTCATCTTTTTCCTTCCGAAGCATGCATATGCATTGCATACAACATCTCGCATATCATGCCATGTTTATGTGGTGGTTGTTTACTTTGTTGTTTGCTTCTTTCTGGTGTTGCTTCTTCGGGTTAGTTCCGATAACGTTGCGATTGTGAGGATCCGTTCGTCTACGTCCGTTTGTCTTCTTCATGGGCTCGTTCTTCTTCCTTGCGGGATTTCAGGCAAGATGACCATACCCTCGAAATCACTTCTATCTTTGCTTGCTAGTTGCTCGCTCTTTTGCTATGCCTATGCTGCGATGCCTACCACTTGCTATATCATGCCTCCCATATTGTTAAACCAAGCCTCTAACCCACCTTGTCCTAGCAAACCGTTGTTTGGCTATGTTACCGCTTTGCTCAGCCCCTCTTATAGCGTTGTTAGTTGCAGGTGAAGATGAAGTTTGTTCCTTGTTGGAACATGGAGATGTTGTTCCTTGTTGGAACATGTTTACTTGTTGGGATATCACAATATATCTTATTTAATTAATGCATCTATATACTTGGTAAGGGTGGAAGGCTCGGCTTTATGCCTGGTGTTTTGTTCCACTCTTGCCGCCCTAGTTTCTGTCATATCGGTGTTATGTTCCCGGATTTTTGCGTCCCTAACGCGGTCGGGTGATTTATGGGACCCCCTTGACAGTTCGCATTGAATAAGACTTTTCCAGCAAGGCCCAACTTTGATTTTACCATTTGCCTACCACCTATACCTTTCCCTTGGGAGTAGCTAACCCGAGGGTCATCTTTATTTAGCCCCCCCCCCCCGGGCCCATGCTTGTCTAAGTGTTGGTCCGAACCGAGCCTCCTGCGGGGCCCCCTCGGGGAAACTCGAGGCCTGGTTTTACTCGTAGCCTGTCTCATCTGGTGTTGCCCTGAGAACGAGATATGTGCATCTCCTATCAGGATGTCGGCGCATCGGGCGGCTTTGCTGGACTTGTTTTATTACTATCGAAATGTCTTGTAGCCGGGATTCCGAGGCTGATCGGGTCTTCCCGGGGAGAAGGAATATCCTTCGTTGATCGCGAGAGCTTATCATGGGCTAAGTTGGAACACCCCTGCAGGGTTTGAACTTTCGAAAGTCGTGCCCGCGGTTATGTGGCAGATGAGAATTTGTTAATGTCCGGTTGTAGAAAACCCGAAGTTGATCTTAATTAAAATACACCAACCGCGGGTGTAACCGTGATGGTCTCTTCTCGGCGGGGTCCGGGAAGTGAACACGGTGTTGGAGTTATGTTTGACGTAAGTAGTTTAGGATCACTTATTGATCATAGTTGTTCGACCGTGCTTTTGCCTTCTCTTCTTGCTCTCATTTGCGTATGTTAGACACCATATATGCTAGTCGCTTGCTGCCGCTCCACCTCACTACCCTGTCCTACCTTTAAGCTTAAATAGTCTTGATCTCGCGGGTGTGAGATTGCTGAGTCCCCGTGACTCACAGATACTTCCAAAACCAGTTTGCAGGTGCCGATGAATCCGTGTAGGTGACGCAACCCGAGCTCAAGGAGGAGCTCGATGAAGATCTTATCCTTTATGTTGTTTCGTTCTAGTTGATCAGCAGTGGAGCCCAGTTGGGGTCGATCGGGGACCTTTGTCGCTTTTGGGGTTTTTCTTTTATCTTGGCTCCGTAGTCGGGCCCTGATTGTACTTGATTGATGTAATGTTTTACTCTTGTAATTGTGTGAAGTGGCGATTGTAAGCCAACTATGTATCTCTTTCCCTTATGTATTACATGGGTTGTGTGAAGATTACCTCACTTGCGACATTGCTTTCAATGCGGTTATGCCTCTAAGTCGTGCTTCGACACGTGGGAGATATAGCCGCATCGAGGGCGTTATACCAACTCATTAATCTTAGGCAATTTTTCTTCAAGCAAAGCATTGAAATTCTTTTAAGAAATCATAAATTATTTAACACAAGTCTCAAAATCAGAGGGCATCTTATTAAAATTTCCATAAGAGTTGTTGTAGGAATTACCATAATTATTAGAGGAATTACTAGGAAAGGGCCTAGGATTAAAGTTTCCTCTCTAAGCGTTGTTACCAAAATTGTTCCTACCAACAAAATTCACATCCATAGATTCATTATTATTATCAATCAAAGCCGACAAAGGCACATCATTAGGATCAGAAGAAGCACTCTTATTAGCAAACAATTTCATAAGTTCATCCACTGTCGGAGTAAATGACCACGGGTAGCCCAGCCGGCTCCCCCGACACTTCAGAAAAATTACAAGACATTCTAGCCTTCAAAGACCCAAGGCGTGGGGCCGCCTACCTCCAGCCGGCTACCCCTCAGGCCGGCTTGACGAAGGTGGCCCGGCCCCAAAACCACTCAAAGGAAACCACGAGAGGGCCAGCTCCAAGAAGCCGGACACAAGAGGGCCGGCTCCAAGAAGCCGGACACAAGAGGGCCGACTCTCAAGAAGCCGGCCCCCCAATAGACGACCAAGATCGTGCCCTCCAAATATGCACCCACATAACGGCAACAAGACGGGGCGTGGCTACAGTGAAGCCTGCCACCCCCGAATCCCGGGACGCGCATGGCCACAGTGCACCGTACGGGGCGCCATCACCCGCCCGGCGCGGCACTGTTGCCATGTTGACCGTGATGTCACCCACGGCGAGTTGTCAGAACGACCCAAGGGCGGCGGGCCCCAACAGACGAGAGGACACCCGAAGACGGCCAGGCCTCCCACAGCCGGCCTAGGGGAATCCGACTCCCAGAGGCCGGCTGGCCCCTTCCCTCGAGGCAGGCGCCTCATTAAGAAGACAAGACGGGGTAAGGCTACAGTGATATGCCGCCCAGCGGCGGCACCGTAGCCATGCTTACCACGACGGAGCCCACGTCACCAGAGGTGGGGCAATAGTAACCAGCCCCCGACAAGACCCCCAAGCGGTGGGGCCGGCCTGTCGACCAGAGGGCCGGCAGTCGGTAGGCCCACCTATCGGCGGGCCCCAACAGCCGGCGGATAAGCCGGCAAGCATAGACACAGACAGCTAGGGCCCATGCCCAACTGAGTTACCATTGCACCCCTGGGGGGTAGGCCTATATACCCCCCAGGGCACCCATGCAAGGGGGATCTTTCCTTTAGGAGTTTTAGACAATGCAGCGAGGGAGGAAGAAACCTAGCCTTGCCCTTCTTCTTCCTCCCCCCGAACAGCTCAAGGAGCCTCTTGTAGCTACTTGTTGACCTAGTAACCATGCGGAGACCCCGCAGAGCAGCAGTAGGGGTGTTATCTCCATGGAGAGCCCCGAAGCTGGGTAAGATCTGCCGGCGTGCATGTCTTCGCCTTATCCCGTTTCCAGGCACCGGCGACGTTTTATTGGCTCCCACAATGATAAGCCACCCGTTGGCATATGTCGCACCAACCACCCGGCATTTGGCACCCACCATGGGGCCAGGTGCACCGTCGTCCGGAGACCTGCTCTGGACGGGAACCCTCTTCCTTCCCATCGAGCGTAGCCAGCCCGGCTCGCCCGATGGCGCTTGCCCCGACGCGCTGCAAGGCGTCGCAGACGCCTGCGCGGCAAGCTGCCTCGCCGATCTTCTCGGCGAGGCTCGCATCTCCGATGAGCCCGCATCCGACGCGGGCACAGGCTGCCCCGAGAGCCACCTCGTCAGCCTCCTCGACCAACTCCATGTCTCCAGCGAGCTTGCTGCGGACTTGGAGTCGGTTGGCTCCACCAACCCGATGCTTGTCGACTCTAACATAGCATCACTGGACGCTTTCGCCACCAACGTAGTCATCATCGACGACCCTCTTCCTCGAGCTGACAGCTGCGTCAGCGCCATCACCGAGGTACTGGTCATTAGCCACGGCGCCGCCTCTGGCGAAAACGCCCACGACGCCCTGCAGGCGGCACTGCGCGACTTGTCCGCTCCCATCCCGGCCGACGCCGACGCCGAAACCCTGGAGGCACGCCGCCTCGCGCTCGTTGCGGAGGGCCACAAGCTGGCTTCAATGAGACGCCTCACCGAGGCTCACCAGCGCAAAGTTGATCGCGCCGCCTTCGGCATGCCACCCCCCGACGGGCCTAGCCACGTCGGCGTCATCAAGAAACGCGGCGCGGCTATCGTCGACATGCTGGGAGCAGACCGCCCGGTCTATGCCACGCCCCTCGAGAACCTACGCGCCACCCAGGCGGCTGTAGACGAGCTGGATAGACTGGGGCCTGACAAGCTCCCCTACATGACCAGACGCATTCATAAGCTTATCGACGCGACCGCAGAGCGGCATGAAGACGGCGTCCGTGCTGAAAGTCCTCCCCCGCGCCGAGAGCACGGCGCGACGTCTCGGACGCCGACTGCAGGCAACACCCATGCAAGAAAAGCGAAGGAGCCGGCTGCCAATCGCAGCCGGACTCGAATCTCCATCGAGCGTGACGCAGAAGGCCGTCCTCGGGCCGTGGAACGGTGAGGCGACCCGCCCCCTCCTCCGCCTCGTGGGGAGAGATATCCCACCCCACCGCCTGTCACGCATCCGTCACCGGATCGACTGCCTAGCGCAATCCCTGGCCCTGGAGGAAGAAGATGATGTCGGCCCGCCTTGCTTCGGCCCCCGCATCCGCGACGAGCCCTTCCCCGAAGGGTTCTCGCTCCCAAGAGACACGCCCAAGTATAACGGCTCCGTGAAGCCGGAAGATTGGTTGATAGACTACTCCACTGCGGTTCGCATAGCAAACGGCAACAGGCGTGTTGCCGTAAAGTATGTCCCCCTCATGCTCCAAGGCACGGCGCGCACCTGGCTTAACAGCCTCAAGCCTTACAGCGTCAACAGCTGGTTAGACTTCACCGAAGCCTTCGTCCGCAACTTCACCAGCACCTACAAGCAGGCTCCCAAGCCCCGACAGCTCTCCTTATGTGTCCAAGGGCCCAATGAGTCGACTCGCGATTACCTCACGCGTTGGCTGAGCTCCGCAATTCCTCCGAGGGGGTGCATGAGGTTCAAGCTATAGAGTACTTCACCGCCGGGTGCCGAGAAGGCACCCTCCTAAAGCACCGACTCCTCTGCGATGAGCCGACTACCCTCGACGAGCTGCTGGTCATAGCGGATAAATACGCCACGGACGATTCCTCGATGAAGACCGAACTCCGGGTAGACGCCTCCGAGAAGGTGCTCGCCCCGGGTCCAAAGTGTTGGGGAACGTAGTAATTTCAAAAAAATTCCTACGCACACGCAAGATCATGGTGATGCATAGCAACAAGAGGGGAGAGTGTTGTCCACGTACCCTCGTAGACCGAAAGCGGAAGCGTTATGACAACGCGGTTGATGTAGTCGTACGTCTCCGCGACCCGACCGATCAAGCACCGAAACTACGGCACCTCCGAGTTCTAGCACACGTTCAGCTCGATGACGATCCCCGGACTCCGATCCAGCAAAGTGTCGGGGAAGAGTTCCGTCAGCACGACGGCGTGGTGATGATCTTGATGTTCTACTATCGCAGGGCTTCGCCTAAGCACCGCTACAATATTATCGAGGATTATGGTGGAGGGGGGCACCGCACACGGCTAAGAGAATGATCACAAAGATCAACTTGTGTGTCTAGAGGTGCCCCCCTGCCCCCGTATATAAAGGAGCAAGGGGGTGTGGCCGGCCCTAGGAGGAGGCGCGCCGGAGGAGTCCTACTCCTACCGGGAGTAGGACTCCCCCCTTTCCCTAGTTGGATTAGGACTTGGGGGGAAGGAAGAGAGGGGGAAAAGGAAAGGGGGGGCGCCGCCCCCCCTCCTTGTCCAATTCAGACTTGGGGGGGAGGGGCGCGCGGCAGCCCCTAGGCCTCCTCTCTTCTTCCTCCACTAGGCCCATTAAGGCTCATTAGGTTACCGGGGGGTTCCGATAACCCCTCGGTACTCCGGTAAAATGCCGATTTCACCCGGAACACTTCCGATGTCCAAACATAGGCTTCCAATACATCAATCTTCATGTCTCGATCATTTCGAGACTCCTCGTCATGTCTGTGATCACATCCGGGACTCCGAACAACCTTCGGTACATCAAAATATATAAACTCATAATGAAACTGTCATCGTAACGTTAAGCGTGCGGACCCTACGTGTTCGAGAACAATGTAGACATGACCGAGACACGTCTCCGGTCAATAACCAATAGCGGAACCTGGATGCTCATATTGGCTCCTACATATTCTACTAAGATCTTGATCGGCCAGACCGCATAACAACATACGTTGTTCCCTTTGTCATCGGTATGTTACTTGCCTGAGATTCGATCGTCAGTATCTTAATACCTAGTTCAATCTCGTTACCGGCAAGTCTCTTTACTCGTTTCGTAATACATCATCTCATAACTAACTCATTAGTTACAATGCTTGCAAGGCTTATATGATGTGCATTACCGAGAGGGCCCAGAGATACCTCTCCGACAATCGGAGTGACAAATCCTAATCTCGAAATACGCCAACCCAGCATGTACTTTTGGAGACACTTGTAGAGCTCCTTTATAATCACCCAGTTACGTTGTGACGTTTGGTAGCACACAAAGTGTTCCTCCGGTAAACGGGAGTTGCATAATCTCATAGTCATAGGAACATGTATAAGTCATGAAGAAAGTAATAGCAACATACTAAACGATCGGGTGCTAAGCTAATGGAATGGGTCATGTCAATCACATCATTCTCCTAATGATGTGATCCCGTTAATCAAATGACAACACATGTCTATGGTTAGGAAACATAACCATCTTCGATTAATGAGCTAGTCAAGTAGAGACATACTAGTGACGTTTAGTTTGTCTATGTATTCACACAAGTATTATGTTTCCGGTTAATACAATTCTATCATGAGTAATAAACATTTATCATGATATAAGGAAATAAATAATAACTTTATTATTGCCTCTAGGGCATATTTCCTTCAGTCTCCCACTTGCACTAGAGTCAATAATCTAGATTACACAGTAATGATTCTAACACCCATGGAGCTTTGGTGTTGATCATGTTTTGCTCGTGGAAGAGGCTTAGTTAACAGGTCTGCTACATTCAGATCCGTATGTATCTTGCAAATCTCTATGTCTCCCACCTGGACTAGATCCCGGATGGAATTGAAGCGTCTCTTGATGTGCTTGGTTCTCTTGTGAAAACTGGATTCCTTTGCCAAGGCAATTGCACCAGTATTGTCACAAAAGATTTTCATTGGACCCGATGCACTAGGTATGACACCTAGATCGGATATGAACTCCTTCATCCAGACTCCTTCATTTGCTGCTTCTGAAGCAGCTATGTACTCCGCTTCACATGTAGATCCCGCCACAACGCTTTGTTTAGAACTGCACCAACTGACAGCTCCAGCGTTTAATGTAAAAATGTATCCGGTTTGCGATTCAGAATCGTCTGGATCAGTGTTAAAGCTTGCATCAACGTAACCATTTACGATGAGCTCTTCCATATACGAGAAACATATCCTTAGTCCTTTTTAGGTATTTCAGGATGTTCTTCACCGCTGTCCAGTGATCCACTCCTGGATTGGTAGTACCACCCTCTGCGGGGCTATTTAGGGGGGTAACAGTTGGATTGTTCCCCCCTCTATAAAAGGGGGTCTTCTTCTCCAAAGTTGACTTACCTCTTCCCCCAAAAGCTCCATTATTGCTCCAAGCTCCATTTTCGCCCGATCTCTCTCCCTAGCCAATCAATCTTGTTGATTTGCTCGGGATTGGTTGAGAAGGCCCCGATCTACACTTCCACCAAGAGAAATTTGATCCCCCCACTAATCCCTAGCGGATCTTGTTACTCTTGGGTGTTTCAGCACCCTAGACGGTTGAGGTCACGCGGAGCCATAGTCCATTGTGGTGAAGCTTCGTGGTGTTGTTGGGAGCCTCCAATTAAGTTGTGGAGATTGCCCCAACCTTGTTTGTAAAGGTCCGGTCGCCGCCTTCAAGGGCACCAATAGTGGAATCACGGCATCTCGCATTGTGTGAGGGCGTGAGGAGAATACGGTGGCCCTAGTGGCTTCTTGGGGAGCATTGTGCCTCCACACGACTCCAACGGAGACGTACTTCCCTTCAAAAGGAAGGAACTTTGGTAACACATCATCGTCTTCACCGGCTCCACTCTTGGTTATCTCGTCCCTTTACTTGTGCAAGCTTACTTGTGTTTTATCCCTTGCTTGCTTGTGTGCTTGTTGTTGTTGCATCATATAGGTTGCTCACCTAGTTGCATATCTAGACAACCTACTTTGATGCAAAGTTTAAATTGATAAAGAAAAGGCTAAAAAATTGTTAGTTGCCTATTCACCCCCCCCCCTCTAGTCAACTATATCGATCCTTTCAGCGTCCCATCTTAATACCTTCGTGGAATTATGCGATATGCAAAAGAAAAAAGATGTGGACAATGATGTGGTGAAGATGAAATTATTTCCATTTTCTTTGCGTGATTCTGCAAAAAATTGGTTTTCTTCTTTGCCTGCAATAGTATCGATTCTTGGAATAAGTGCAAAGATGCTTTTATCACTAAGTATTTTCCGCCCGCAAAAATTATTTCCCTTAGAATCCAGATCATGAATTTCAAGCAACTTGAACATGAGCATGTTGCACAATCTTGGGAAAGGATGAAAATGATGCTAAGGGATTGCCCAACTCATGGGTTAAATCCTTGGATGATTATACAAAATTTATATGCGGGATTGAATTTCGTTTCTCGTAATCTTTTAGATTCCGCCGCGGGTGGGACTTTTATGGAAATTACTTTGGGTGAAGCCACCAAATTGCTTGATAATAGCATGGCAAATTATTCACAATGGCATACCAAAAGAGCTCCTACTAGTAAGAAAATTAATTCGGTTGAAGAAATTTCTTCTTTGAGTGAAAAAGTTGATGCTCCTATGAAATTGGTTGCTAGTAAAAGTGCTCCTTTTGATTTTAATGATATGCCTTTGTCTACTTTGATTGAGCAAAATAGTGATGCCATAGATGTGAATTTTATCTCTCGAAATAATTTCAACAACAATGCTTACAGAGGTAACTTTAATGATATGGCTTTGTCTACTTTGATTGAGCAAAATAGTAATTCATCTAATAATTATGGTAATTCCTATGGAAATCAATCTTATAATAATAATAGGAACACCTATGATCTTGAGAACAATATTAAAGAATTTATCAACACGTAAAAAGTTTTCAACACTTCCATAGAAGAAAAGTTGAATAAGATTGATGATCTGTCTAGAAGTGTTGATAGAATTGCTCATGATGTGGAAAATCTCAAGATGAAAATTTTGTGCCTAAAGTAGACGAATCAATTAAAGCTCTTTATGTTTCTATGGATGAAAGTAAGAAAAGAACCGCTATGCTTAGAGCTAAAAGAGAATTTTTAGAAAAAGAATTTTCTAGTGATTTCTTTCGCAAAAGTGATGAAGATCTTAAAATGATTGGTGTTTCTTCTATTGATTCCTTGTTTAGTAAAGTTAAGATTGATGAAAAAGGGACTGGAGAAGAGTCAACTTTAGGTAGAAGGCGTCCCAATATTTCGGAGGGTGAAAATCTTGTTGAGAAAATTGATGAAAGTGGGTTTGAAGAGGTCAAAACTTTAACTAGTGATGTGCCCACTCTTTTGGATTACAAAGACTTTAATTATGATATTTTCTCTTTGATTGATTGTATTTCTTTGTTGCAATCCATGATAAACTCACCCCATGCTTATGAACAAAATAAAGCTTTTACTAAACATATTGTTGATGCTATGATGAAAGCTTTTCAAGAAAAATTGGAATTAGAAGTATCAATTCCTAGAAAATTGCATGATGAGTGGGAACCTACTATCAAAGTCAAGATTAAAAATTATGAATGTTTTGCTTTGTGTGATTTGGGTGCTAGTGTTTCTACAATTTCGAAATCTTTATGTGATGTGCTTGGTTTTACCGATCTTGAAGATTGTTCTTTAAATTTGCACTTGGCGGATTCTACTATTAAAAATCCTATGGGAAGAATTAATGATGTTATTATTCTTGCAAATAGGAATTATGTGCCCATAGATTTTATTGTTCTTGATATTGATTGCAATCCGTCTTGTACAATTATTCTTGGTAGACCGTTTTTACGCACTATCGGTGTCGTGATTGATAAGAAAGAAGGCAATAGTAAGTTCCAATTTCCTTTGAGGAAGGGTATGGAACACTTTCCTAGAACAAGAATTAGGCCACCATATGAATCAATCATGAGGGCATCTTATGGATCTCAAAACAAAGATGACAAAACTTAGATCCTTGCTTTATGCCTAGCTAAGGGCGTAAAACTATAGCGCTTGTTGGGAGGCAACCCAATGAATAAATTTATGTTTGCTTTTAGCTTTCTGTTCTTGAGTGTTTGCACAATTATGATACTGTTATTATTGTGTTTTTTGTGTTTTAATTAGTGTTTGTGCCAAGTAAAGCCTTTAGGATCTTCTTGGGTGATGTTTGTTTGATCATGCTGAAAAACAAAAACTTTTGCGCTCACGGAAACAATTCTCATTTTTTACGAGAGCGTGATAAAATACCAATTCTTTTGCAGAAGATTAATATACTAATTTCTTAGATCGTCCTAATTTTTCAGAATTTTTGGAGTTCCAGAAGTTTCCGGAATAGTCAGATTGCTACAGACTGTTCTGTTTTGACAGATTCTGTTTTCTTTGCGTTGTGTGCTTATTTTGATGGCTCTATGGTTTTCTTTGATGAGTTTTTGCCATGGAAGTTGTAATAAAGTAGATATAATGCAAAAATAAAATATGAATTGGTTTGGCACAATACTTATAGTAGTGATTTGCTTTCTTACACTAACAGATCTCACGAAGGTTTTGTTGAGTTTTGTGTGATTGAAGTTTTCAAGTTTTTGGTTATCTTACGACAGATGAAGGAATAAGGAGTAGAAGAGCCTAAGCTTGGGGATGCCCCGGAATCCCAAGCTATTATCCAAAAATGATCAACCAACTAAGCTTGGGGATGCCCCCGAGTGGCACCCCCTCTTTCTTCTAACGACCATCGGTATTTTACTCGAAGCTATATTTTTATTCGTCACATACTATGTGTTTTGCTTGGAGCGTCTTGTATGATATGAGTCTTTGTTTATTTTATTTTGTGTTCTAAGTCTTGATCCTTTGTTGGACACACCTATTTGTGAGAGCTAAAATTATGTCATGGCTTGTTAGAATTGCTCTCTATGCTTCACTTAAATTTTTATGAGCTATGGACTTGCTCTAGTGCTTCACTTATATCTTTTTGAGCATGATGTGCTTTAGTATTTTTGTAGAGATTCTCTCTTGTTTCACTTAGATTTATTTGAGAGTTAGTAAAATTTTCAATAAATTCTCTCTTGCTTCACTTAAATTAATTTGAGAGAAAGAAAAATTTAGGCTCATGATCTTCACTTATATTTGTTTGAGCTTATGAAAAGCAACACATTAAAATTAGTCCCAAAGTGATAGATATCCAAGAAGGATATAATATAAACTTTCATGAAGATCATTGGACAAAATAAACTTGATTCTTAGTAATAGTTTTGAGATATGATGATGTGATATGTGAGTTATGTTGATGAGTAATTATGCTTTAGTAAGAATATTGGTGTTAAGGTTTGTGATTCCCTATGCAAGTACGAAAGTCAATAGTCATGCAATGAAATTATATCCTACTTGTGGTGCATTATTCGGTGTTATTTATGCTTAATGCTCGCTTATGAGATTATCCGTTTCTTGGTTGGTCGCTTCTCAATCTTTTACTAGCCTTCATTTTGCACTAAGTACGATCTCTACTTGTGCATCGAAAATCCTTTAAACCAGTTTTGCCATATGAGTCTACTATATCTACCTATATGCGGTATTCTTTTGTCGTTCTAAGCAAATTTGTATGTGCCATCTCTAATTTTCAAACTCTTTTGTGTGTTCGTTTCGCTCGCGAAGCGGTGAGGGGTGGCTAATATTTTCCATGCTACATGTGTTATTCTCACGATGAGTGTTTATTCACTTGTCATTGCACGAGAGTAAGGCAAAGGTATTAGGGATGCCCAGTCCCGAAATGAAAAAAATGAATTTACTTTATGTTGTCAAATAATAAATTCCTTTGGAAGTGTTGGTATGGAGGTCAACCGTGGATACCGCTAGCCATGGAAAGTGGAAGTGTGGTTGAAAAAGGAATAAACTTTATTTCTGTTTGGAAACCGCCTATGCTATATCCAGCATGGGAAGAGTTGGGAACTCTAAGTCATTTTCGTTGGCGGAATGGATTCACCTCCCAAAATGTTTTTATCTCTAAGTTTTTCGCTTTGAGCTCTGGCACCTCTACAAATCCCTACTTCCCTCTGCGAAGTTCCTTTCTTTTACTTTATGCAATTTTTACTGTTGAGTCTCCATCTTCTCTTATAAAAGCACCAACTAGGAGGCAATATGATCGTACTTGAGTATTGGGTGTAGCTAATATGCGAGTGTGTTTCATGAATGGATCAATGGTTGAGCATGATGGGCTAGGGATAGCTTATTTTAGCGTTGATATTTTGAAAGACATGGTTGCTTGTTGATATGCTTGAGTATTTAAATTATCATGTAAAAACTAGACTATTGCTTTGAACAATATAAAAGTCCAAATGTCCATGCTACAAAGAAAGAAATATGATATGACATGATAGGCAGCATTCTACATCAAAAATCCTGTTTTTATCACTTCCCTACTCAAGGACGAGTAGGAGTTAAGCTTGGGGATGCTGATACGTCTCCAACGTATCTATAATTTTTGATAGTTCCATGCTGTTATATTATCAATCTTGGATGTTTTATAATCATTTTATAGTCATTTTTTGGTACTAACCTATTGACATAGTGCCAAGTGCCAATTGCTATTTTCTGCATGTTTTTTACATCATAGGAAATCAATATCAAACGGAGTCCAAACGCAACGAAACTTTACAGAGATTTTTTTGGACCAGAAGGAACATGATGGGCCCTGGCTGCGCTTGGGGGTGCTCCGAGGAGAGCACAACCCACCAGGGCGCGCCAGGAGGCCCACGTCCTGGTCAGTTGTGCCCACCTCGGGTGCCCTCTGGACCACCTCTTTGCTCTATAAATACCCCAATATTCCAGAAACCCTAAAGGCATCGACGAAATATTAATCCAGCCGCCACAGAGTCCAGAACCACTAGATCCAATATAGACACCATCTCGGATGGGGTTCACCACCTCCAATGGCGCCTCTCCGTTGATGCGTGAGTAGTTCTTTGTAGACCTTCAGGTCCGTAGTTAGTATCTAGATGGCTTTCTCTCTCTCACTAAATTCTCAATACAATGGTCTCTTGGAGATCCATATGATGTAATTCTTTTTGCAGAGTGTTTGTTGGGATCGATGAACTTTGAGTTTATGATTAGATTTATCTTTTTATATCCATGAAAGTATTTGAGTTTCTTTGATCTCTATTATGCATGATTGCTTATAGCCTCGTATTTCTTCTCCGATATTTGGGTTTTGTTTGTCCAACTTGATCTATTTATCTTGCAATGGGAAGAGGTGCTTTGTAGTGGGTTCGATCTTACGGTGCTTGATCCCAATGACAGAAGGGGAACCGACACGTATGTATCGTTGCTACTAAGGATAAAACGATGGGGACTATCTCTACATTATAGATCTTGTCTACATCATGTCATCGTTCTTATTGCATTACTCCGTTTTTCCTTGAACTTAATACACTAGATGCATGCTGGATAGCGGTCGATGTGTGGAGTAATAGTAGTAGATGCATGCAGGAGTCAGTCTACTAATCTTGGACGTGATGCCTATATAATGATCATTGCCTGGATATCGTCATGAGTATTTGAAGTTCTATCAATTGTCCAACAGTAATTTGTTCACCCACCGTTTGCTATTTTTCTAGAGAGAAGCCACTAGTGAAATCTACGCCCCCCGGATCTCTTTCTCATATATTTGCCTTTGCGATCTATCTTTTCCTTGCATTTATTTTCAGATGTATTAAACTAAAAATACAAAAATACCTTGCTGCAATTTTGTCTTATTTATTTTATTTGGCATTCGATGTATCAATCTACTACAATTTATCTCACGCATGTTTGCCTATCTTGAGGCGACGTACCCAGAAGGGATTGACAACCCCTTTAACACATCGGGTTGCGAGGATTTGTTATCTGTGTGTAGGGGTTGTTTACATTGTGTTGCTTGGTTCTCCTACTAGTTCGATAACCTTGGTTTCGTATTTGTGGGAAATACCTACTGCCGCTGTGATGCATCATCCCTTCCTCTTTGTGTAAATACCGACGTAGCTTCAAGCGACATCATTAGTCTTGTAGATTCTGTACAAATTTTTAACTCAATGCATTTTTCTTTTTGAGCTAAGCATGTTCTGCCTATTTGCACATGAAAGATTTTTGACTTGGAGCTAGAACGCAGTGTTAAACTCTACTATGTACAGTACAATATTTCAGTCTGCACCCTTGATTTGGTCCTTCAATTTTTATGTTCTGTTGTGTAATTGGTCCTCCTCTCTTTCTCACAACATGCCTCCTATTAATCCTCTACACTAGGCAGCGTTGTGTCGACTACGTCTGGATAGCACCTCATCTCCATCCTCGCCCCCAAGCAGTGTCGTCTTACCTCTACTTCCTCGCCTGGGTAGTGTTGCCTAAGGTCTCCGCTTCATCGCCTGAGCAGCACCGCTTCCTGTAATTCTCAACCAACAATGAGATTTCTTCGTTATTTTTGTCATTCAGCCATTAGTAATCTTGAAATGGGCATTGATATAGTGTGGAAATTTTCTTGTTACTCAGCTATTTCAGATGTGGAAATGATGTTATATAGTGTTGAAATTGTGCGATTATTCTCAAGTGTTTGTTTTTGTTTCTTGAAGTCTGATTTACTCAGCAAGGAAGGGATGTGATACTGTATAATGTTTATCAGGAGCATGGTAGCCCAGTGGCAAAAGCTTCTGTGTATGAAGTTGGAAGTGGATAAGTGTCAGGCTCTTCCTATAGGATGTCTACAGGTTCAGTTCTAGTCATAAACAGAGGTGATAGTTGCTTGTACTTTGCTCAGTTACTTTGATGTCAACATTTGAGTACTAATAGATATGTTTCTTTCCATAACCATATTATGTAGAATGATATATTTCCTTCCATATCATGTATAATTGATCCATTTCTTTCCATAACTATATCATGTATAATGATTGATTTCTGTTTGTAGCAATGTGACCACAAGCAAGCTTATAAGATGCATTTATTTCTGTTCTTTGTAGCCACCAGCTAGCTATGACCAAAGGCCACATATTCTGCTTTAAATTGTTTATCAAGTTTTGAGTTGCTAACCACATATGCCACGTGGTTACATGCTCTGTCTTTAGGTACCACTCCCTCTGTTTATGTAGTTATGCTTTATCTGATTAGTTCAAAATAATTTGTATTAGCAATAACTTTCTGCTTTTTAATATAGTATTTTTCTGTTAGTTTTCCATATCTCAAAAATAGGGCAACATGATTTGTTATTATGTGCCGCTCTTAAGAATTTGTGGGAGATTCTTTTTTGATAATTTAAGGAAATCTCAAAGGATACACTAGCTATCGTCTACTAGTACTAGATATGACATTTGGCCTGCTTTCCTGAATTAGTTGAGATATGGTCATATTTATCTGCTTTAGTTCAGATAAATATGTGTTTCATGGGTTCTCTCACCTACTCATATCCAGGTTCCAGGTCCAATTTCATTATCTTAGAGTACAACTTGGCCAGCTTATGGATATCCTAGCCTCTAATATGTAAACAATACTTGAGCTAATTGAAGAAGGCCTCTAGAGTGATATGGTTGATCTAATTATGTAATAATGATTGGTTGCCATGATGAAGTGTTACACATTTAGAAGACTTTTATTTATGCCGATGAGTTAAACTGCAGCACATCAAAATCTTCACTGTGTTAATTTAAAATCAAACGAGAGCTCCATTTGAGTTTCCGATCTGTTGCAGGTTTCCCACGGGTACATAAGTTGATGGAGTTGTGGAAGATCTGCAAGTTGCTCGAGGTTTGGTCAAGTGATATATGCCTTGTTTGTTGAACCCAGAGACATTGGCAAGTTTTACTATGCTTATTTGGTGGTTGTTTTGGTACACAAGCCATTGTATGCTCATTTTGGTCGTGTGACGCATATAAAAACATATGTACTGAACCTTTTGTGGCACGAGCTCCTTGTATATGGTCATTTCATACATGTATCTAGAAACATGTGTATTTGGTCTGGCATGTGTAACTGAATGAAGTTTAAGGTTGATTGAAGTGTATGTATGTGCAAGTTGTGTGATCTTTCCTGATTGCCCGACAATGAATGGATATTAAATCAGGTATAAGTTGCCCGGAATGGATAATAAATTAGGTATATATTGCCTAGAACGGTTTGCTAGTGAAACACGATGTGAGGCATATTAACTGTCGGGTGAACATGTTTTTGTTGGCAGTTTCACTGCCGGTAAGTGTTTGTTCTGATGCGATGGCCAATCTGCCGGGAGAAAATGAACTACTGGCTTATTCATGGGTGGGGCAGACAAACTGCCAGGAATAGTTTATCTGCCGGGAGAACTAATCCCCGGCAGCCATTCTTGTGGCAGTTCTATCTGCCAGGAGAAACACCATCCCGACAGTTTATCTGCCCTCTTTCTCCCGGCAGATTGTATGCCATTACATCCGTATTGTGGTGTAGTGTATGTCTTATCATGTCAAGCTGCTCCCTAGGCTATAAATAGCCGTCCCCTGCAACCACTAGCTGGTTGGCTGCTCGGAGAGAAACAAACACTTGTCATTGAGAGCATCCCATCCTCTGAGGACTTTGAGCGAAAATCATCAAGTGAGGAAAACCCAAACCCAAAAACCTAGAAATCCAAAGTGATCGAGCATCACTGAAGAGATTGTTCCTGTGTGGAACCGACGCTTGTTACCTTTGAGGACTGTGCATCCTCGAGACGGTTAGGCGTCATGGTCTAGAGCATCCAAGAGGAAATTGTGGATCACCGAGTGACCAAGTCTGTGAAGGTTTGGAAGTCACCTGAAGACTTACCACAAGTGATTGGGCAAGGTCTGTGTGACCTTAGCTCAAGGAGAATACGGTGAGGACTGTGTGTCCGTAACTATGTGTCCTCAGGTTTAAATACCTAGCCACTCCAACCAGATGTACGACTATCACAACAGTTGGAACTAGTCTACCAAATCATTGTCTTCACCAAGCTACTAGTTCTATTTCATCAACCCTTTCATTTCCTCATTCATATACTATTGTACTTGATCGTTACTGTTTGAAGACTTTGACTGAAGACTTTCTCAATTTCCTCAGTTCTAATTCTTCAGTCAGTTTGTCTTCAGCCTGCTTATCATGTGTTTACGCTACTTGTACTCTGTGCTTGTTTTCATTTCATCACAATGACTGTGCTACTGCTCTGTTATGCTTGCATCTGAGTACTTATTCCGCTGTTAGTTGTTCGTGACTTAGGAATTTCCTCACCTTGAAATTCCTCAGTGACGAATTTGTAAAAATCGCCTATTCACCCCCCTCTAGTCGATATAACGCACTTTCAAAGGCGACGATCAAACCTTTACAAACAAGGTCGGGGCTCTCTCCACAACTTAATTGGAGGCTCCCAACACCACCACGAAGCATCACCACAATGGAATTGGGCTCTGATGTGAGCTCTTCCGTCTAGGATGTCCAAACACGCAAGAGTAACAAGATCCACAAGGGGTTGTGAGGGAATCAAATTTCTCTTGGTGGAAGTGTAGATTGAGGCCTTCTCCTCCAAACCTTAGAGTATCAACAAGTTTTGATGGGTAGGGAGGGAGAACAGGCGTCTTTGAGCTACAGGGCAACAATGGAGCAGTGCGGAAAGAGGTGGCTCTTCTTGGGGAATAAGACTCTCTTTTATAGTGTGTGTGGGGGGGGGGTTGAAATCCAACCCTTATGTGCACTGATCGTGCTCAAGCGGTACTACCACTCGGGGGAGCAGTACTTCCGCTTAGCACAGTAGTTTCTCTGTGGCCCAGCAAGTACTGAACCAATACTAGAACGGTAGTTCCGCCGGAGCGGTACTACCATCGAGCAGCGGTACTACCACTAATTGCCGCAGGGTAACAGAGGAACCAACGGTAGCCAGCACCGCACCAGAGCGGAAGTACCACACGAAGCGGTACTATCGTTAGTGCGAGGGGTACTATCACGAATTGTCAGAGGGCATAAAGAAGACTCAACACCAAGCGAAAGTAGCCGCAATACTATCTAGCGGCAGTACTGCCTAAGCGGTACTACCGTGGGTAATAAGCGGTATTAACGCGAAATGCTGATGGAGAAACAGAAGGCTAAACCCCAAGTGGAAGTAGCCACTGTACTGACCAGCGGAAGTACCGCCTAAGCGTTACTACTATGGATATCAACGATACTACCGCTTGGCCTCTACCAAACTGCCAATGCAACAATGGAAGGATGCTCCAAAGTTGTGGGAAGGATATGTGGGTGGATATGGTTTGTGTACGTGTTGATTTCACCCATACCTTCCAATGCGGACCCCCCTCTTTTTTTTTGAAATAGAGAGTTGTATTAATTAAAAGAAGAAACATTGTTCTTACAATCTTGCAAGGCCACGCTCAACATGCAGGTTGGTACTGTCCCTTGCATAACACCACCACGCAACTCTCTACGCCCAAACTCGGCAAGACTATGGGCTAAACTATTGACCTTTCTATCTACTTTACAAACTTTAACTTCTCTGTTTCCATGCTTGAGGGCATGAAATTCCTTCGCAATCACTCCAATTTCCGGTCTATCTACACATGCGGGGTCGAGCGCCTTTGCCACTGAGATGTTGTCTGTCTTGACAACTAAATGGAGGTTAGTACATGACATCGCGTTTCGTAGTCCTTCAAGGCAAGTACTAGCTTCCGCGAAATTTGCTCCTTTGCATCGTGGGATATCGTCCCACGCGGACAAAAAATTTCTTCTGTGATGGTCTCAGACCACAGCTCCCCACGCACCACTGCCACTCTCCTCCAAGAAACTTCCATCAACATTGACCTTGGCCCACCCTAGGTCCAGCTTTTGCCAACCCTTTTTGTTATCATGTTGTTCCAATCTAGGCATTTAAATCATAGGGATTTTCCCTTTACGATAGATCTCTGAATTTCCGCTCTCAATCATGCGTAGGTTTACAAGGTAGTTTTGCAAAAAAACTTGCAGAATGAGAAAATTTTCCTTTACCTTTTGTGAAGATTGCGTCATTTCTATGGTGCCAAACATGCCACCAAAAAAGCATAAATTTTTGCCTTAAGTCTTCACTCACCTTATCTAGCAAGACAAGAACCCAACAAGCGCTTTTCTTTAATGCCATGGTGGAACTAACCCGGACTGGCACTATTTTCAGTAGAATTGCCATGGTGTTATTTTCGTGCAGAAATAAAAGTTCTCGGATTGACCTGAAAATTTACGGAGAATATTTTTGGAAGATATAAAAAATATTGGCGAAAGAATCAACCAGAGGGGACCCACGAGGAGACCACGAGGGTGGGGGCGCGCCCTACCCCCTGGGCATGCCCCCTGGCTTGTGGGTCCCCTAGACCTCCTCCAACCCTAACTCCAACTCTATATGTTCACATCCAGAGAGAAAAAAATCAGAGAGAAGGATTCATCGCGTTTTACGATACGGAGCCGCTGCCACCTCTTGTTCTTCATCGGGAGGGCTGATCTGGAGTCCGTTCGGGGCTCCGGAGAGGGGGATTCATCGCCATCATCATCACCAACCTTCCTCCATCACCAATTTCATGATGCTCGCCGCCATGCGTGAGTAATTTCATCGTAGGCTTGCTGGACGGTGATAGGTTGGATGAGATTTATCATGTAATCGAGTTAGTTTTGTTAGGGTTTGATCCCTAGTATCCACTATGTTCTGAGATTGATGTTGTTATGACTTTTCTATGCTTAATGCTTGTCACTAGGGCCCGAGTGCCATGATTTCAAATCTGAACCTATTATGTTTTCATGAATATATTTGTGTTCTTGATCCGATCTTGCAAGTTGTCGACACGTATTACGAGTTATGATCCGCACACCCCAAGGTGACTATAATTGGGATTTTCTGGTGATTACCATAGTTTGAGGAGTTCATGTATTCACTAAGTGCTAATGCTTTGTTCCGGTTGTCTATTAAAAGGAGGCCTTAATATCCCTTAGTTTCCATTAGGACCCCGCTGCCACGGGAGGGTAGGACAAAAGATGTCATGCAGGTTCTTTTCCTTAAGCATGTATGACTATATACGGAATACATGCCTACATTATATTGATGAATTGGAGCTAGCTAGTTATGTGTCACCCTAGGTTATAACTGTTGCATGATGAATGCCATCCAACATAATTATCCATCATTGATCCATTGCCCACGAGCTTTTCACATATTAATCTTTGCTATGCTACTTTGTCATTGCCACTGTTACAATTGCTATAAAACTACTACTATTACTTTTGCCACCTTTACCATTACTTTCATACTACTTTGCTACTAAAAACTTTGCTGCAAATATTAAGTCTTTCAGGTGTGGTTGAATTGACAACTCATCTGCTAATACTTGGGAATATTCTTTGGCTCCCCTGTGTTGAATCAGTAAATTTGGGTTGAATACTCTACCCTCGAAAACTGTTGTGATCCCCTATACTTGTGGGTTATCACGCGACATTGCTACACCACTCAAAAAATCTCTGACCGCCCCACACACATCATCCCCCACCAGTGACTAGTGTCGCTGATAGAATAATGTTGGCAATCCATCTGGACCGGGAGCATTCGTTGGCCCCATCTGGAACAGCACTGCCTCAATCTCACCATCTGTGATCGGAGCAGTTAATCTTGCATTCATCTCGACAGTGATTACCTCGTCTATATTTTCAAGAAAAGCATTAGCACCCGTGGAGCCGTCTGACGTAAATAATCGCTCATAGGACAATGTTACCATGTCTCGTGTTTCCTCATCCACCATGCATCTGGTTCCATCATCCCGACGCAAAGCCTTCACTGATTTTTTTCTTTTCCGATGAGAAGCTTTGTTCTGAAAGTATTTTGTGTTCATGTCTCCAGCTTGTAACCAGTCCACTCTTGATCTATGGCGATACATGATCTCTTCCTGTTCGTACACCTTCCTAAGCTGATCTTCAATATCCCAGACCTCTAGTGAATGTCTGGCCATCCTAGCTCTTCCCTTGGCCTCAACTAGTTGCTGCTTCAGTTTGATAATTTTCCTCCTTATGGAACTGAACACCTCACGTGCCCAACGTTGCATCCTTCCCGCCATCGTACCGAACTTCTGCCACACAACATGCAGTGAGTGGTCATCCGACCTAGCAGCTTCCCACGCTTTGACTGCCATGCTGTCATATTGCCCATGTTTAGTCCATGCCTCCTCAAGCCGAAACGATTTCTCTTCACTCCTGTTCACACGAGGAGATGTCCCCAATGCATGAACTAGGATGGCCTCATGATCTGACTCCTCCGTCATTACATGCTCGACTGAGGTTTCCGGGAAAAGCTCCAAGAACTTATTATTACATGTAGCCCCGTCGAAACACACTTGAATGTTGTCCCCATCTCTCTTGTTATCCCATGTGAAGGGATATCTAGAGAAACCCAAATATGCAAGTCCACACTCGGCTAGACTAATATGGAAGTCTTCCATTTGGGTGAAGCTCCTTGGGTTCCCACCCTTCTGGTTCGTATGGAACAATGTTTCATTGTAGTCTCCCTCACATAAGCAAGGGAGATCGTCTTGTGACCTAAGGTATCTGATTACGTCCCAAGATTTCTTTCGTAGTTCTGTCTTGGGTTGCCCGTAGAATCTGGTGAATCTACAGGTTTTCCATTCCCAGACCAGCTCTGCATCAATGAAATATTGGCACCACGACCTCACCATTAACTGAGCATTATCCCTCCAGCACAAAGCTAGTCCCCCACTTCTTCCCACATAATCAACAACAACTCCATTTTTGAACCCTAAACTCTGTTGGGGAACGTAGTAATTTCAAAAAAAAAATTCCTACGCACACGCAAGATCATGGTGATGCATAGCAACGAGAGGGGAGAGTGTTGTCTACGTACCCTCGTAGACCGAAGCGGAAGCGTTGACACAACATAGAGGAAGTAGTCGTACGTTCTCCTCGCGATCCAACCGATCACAGCATCGTTACTCCGGCACCTCCGAGTTCTTGGCACACGTTCAGCTCGATGACGATCCCCGGGCTCCGATCCAGCAAAGCGTCGAGGAAGAGTTCCGTCAGCACGACGGCGTGGTGACGATCTTGATGTGTTACCGGCGCAGGGCTTCGCCTAAGCACTGCAACGATATGATCGAGGTGGAATTTGGTGGAAGGGGGCACCGCACACGGCTAAGGAACGATCCGTAGATCAACTTGTGTGTCTCTGGGGTGCCCCCTGCCCCCGTATATAAAGGAGCCAAGGGGGAGGGGCTGGCCGGCCAACTCTGGTGCGCCAGGAGAGTCCTACTCCCTCTGGGAGTAGGATTCCCCCCCCCCAATCCTAGTTGGACTAGGAATCTCCAATGGGGAGAGAGAGAGAGAGGGGGGGCGCCCACCTCTCCTAGTCCTAATAGGACTAGGGAAAGGGGGGGAGGCGCACAGCCCATGAGGGCAGCCCTCTCACCTCTCCTCCAAGGCCCATGTTGGCCCATTATGCCCCCGGGGGGTTCCGGTAACCCTCCCGGTATTCCGGTAAAATCCTGATTTCACCTGGAATGCATCCGATGTCCAAACATAGGCTTCCAATATATCATTCTTTACGTCTCGACCATTTCGAGACTCCTCATCATGTCCGTGATCACATCCGGGACTCCGAACTCCTTCGGTACATCAAAATGCATAAACTTATAATAACTGTCATCGTAACGTTAAGCGTGCGGACCCTACGGTTCGAGAACAATGTAGACATGACCGAGACACGTCTCCGGTCAATAACCAATAGCGGGACCTGGATGCCCATATTGGCTCCTACATATTCTACGAAGATCTTTATCGGTCAGACCGCATAACAACATACGTTGTTCCCTTTGTCATCGGTATGTTACTTGCCCGAGATTCGATCGTCGGTATCCAATACCTAGTTCAATCTCGTTACCGGCAAGTCTCTTTACTCGTTCTGTAATACATCATCTCGCAACTAACTCATTGGTTGCAATGCTTGCAAGGCTTTATGTGATGTGCATTACCGAGAAGGCCCTGAGATACCTCTCCGACAATCGGAGTGACAAATCCTAATCTCGAAATACGCCAACCCAATATGTACCTTCGGAGACACCTGTAGAGCACCTTTATAATCACCCAGTTACGTTGTGACGTTTGGTAGCACACAAAGTGTTCCTACGGTAAATGGGAGTTGCATAATCTCATAGTTAAAGGAACATGTATAAGTCATGGATAAAAGCAATAGCAACATACTAAACGATCGGGTGCTAAGCTAATGGAATGGGTCATGTCAATCAGATCATTCAACATTTGATGTGACCTCATTAATCAAATAACAACTCCTTGTTCATGGTTAGGAAACATAACCATCTTTGATTAATGAGCTAGTCAAGTAGAGGCATACTAGTGACACTCTGTTTGTCTATGTATTCACACATGTATTATGTTTCCAGTTAATACAATTCTAGCATGAATAATAAACATTTATCATGATATAAGGAAATAAATAATAACTTTATTATTGCCTCTAGGGCATATTTCCTTCAGTCTCCCACTTGCACTAGAGTCAATAATCTAGATCACATCACCTATGTGATTAACATCAATAGTTCACATCATCATGTGATTAACACCCATAGTTCACATCGATATGTGACCAACACCCAAAGGGTACTACGGTGTGATCATGTTTTGCTTGTGAGAGAAATTTAGTCAACGGGTCTGCCACATTCAGATCCGTTATGTATTTTGCAATTTTCTATGTCTACAATGCTCTGCACGGAGCTACTTTAGCTAATTGCTCCCACTTTCAATATGTATCTAGATTGAGACTTAGAGTCATCTAGATTAGTGTCAAAACTTGCATCGACGTAACCTTTTACGACGAACCTTTTTGTCACATCCATAATCGAGAAACATATCCTTATTCTACTAAGGATAATTTTGACCGCTTGTCCAGTGATCTACTCCTAGATCACTATTGTACTCCCTTGCTAAACTCAGTGGTAGGGTATGCAATAGATCTGGTACACAGCATGGCATATTTTATAGAATCTATGGCTGAGGCATAGGAAATGACTTTCATTCTCTTTCTATCATCTGCCGTGGTCGGGCTTTGAGTCTTACTCAAGTTCACACCTTGTAATACAGGCAAGAACTCTTTCTTTGACTGTTCCATTTTGAACTACTTCAATTTTTTTTTCAAGGTATGTACTTATTGAAAAACTTATCAAGCGTCTTGATCTATCTCTATAGATCTTGATGCTCAATATGTAAGCAGCTTCACCGAGGTCCTTCTTCGAAAAACTCCTTTCAAATACTCCTTTATGCTTTACAGAATAATTCTACATTATTTTCGATCAATAATATGTCATTTACATATACTTATCAGAAATGCTGTAGTGCTCCCACTCACTTTCTTGTAAATACAGGCTTCACCGCAAGTCTGTATAAAACTATATGCTTTGATCAACTTATCAAAGCGTATATTCCAACTCCGAGATGCTTGCACCAGTTCATAGATGGATCGCTGGAGCTTGCATATTTTGTTAACACCTTCAGGATCGACAAAACCTTCTAGTTTCATCGTATACAACTCTTCTTTAATAAATCCATTAAGGAATGTAGTTTTGTTTATCCATTTGCCGGATTTCATAAAATGCGGCAATTGCTAACATGATTCGGACAGACTTAAGCATAGATACGAGTGAGAAACTCTCATCGTAGTCAACACCTTGAACTTGTCGAAAACCTTTTGCGACAATTCTAGCTTTGTAGATAGTAACACTACTATCAGTGTCCGTCTTCCTCTTCAAGATCCATTTATTTTCTGTGGCTTGCCGATCATCGGGCAAATCCATCAAAGTCCATACTTTGTTCTCATACATGGATCATATCTCAGATTTCATGGCCTCTAACCATTTCGCGGAATCTGGGCTCACCATCGCTTCCTCATAGTTCGCAAGTTCATCATGGTCTAGTAACATGACTTCCAGAATAGGATTACCGTACCACTCTGGTGCGGATCTCACTCTGGTTTACTTACGAGATTCGGTAGTAACTTGATCTGAAGTTACATGATCATCATCATTAGCTTCCTCACTAATTGGTGTAGTAGTCACAGGAACAGTTTTCTGTGATGAACTACTTTCCAATAAGGGAGAAGGTACAATTACCTTATCAAGTTCTACTTTCCTCCCACTCACTTCTTTCGAAAGAAACTCTTTCTCTAGAAAGTTTCCGAACTTAGCAACAAAAGTCTTGCCTTCGGAACTGTGATATAAGGTGTATCCAACAGTTTCCTTTGGATATCCTATGAAGACACATTTCTCCGATTTGGGTTCGAGCTTATCAGGTTGAAGCTTTTTCACATAAGCATCGCAGCCCCAAACTTTAAGAAACGACAGCTTAGGTTTATTGCTAAACCATAGTTCATACGGTGTCGTCTCAACGGATTTAGATGGTGCCCCATTTAATGTGAATGCAGCTTTCTCTAATGCATAATCCCAAAAACGATAGTGGTAGATCGGTAAGATACATCATAGATTGTACTATATCTAATAAAGTACGGTTATGACGTTCGGACGCACCATTATGCTGCGGTGTTCCAGGTGGCATGAGTTTGTGAAACTATTCCACATTGTTTTAATTGAAGACCAAACTCGTAACTCAAATATTTGTCTCCGCGATCAGATCGTAGAAACCTTATTTTCTTGTCACGATGATTTTCACTTCACTCTAAAATTCTTTGAACTTTTCAAACGTTTCAGACTTATGTTTCATCAAGTAGATATACCCATATCTGCTCAAATCATCTGTGAAGGTCAGAAAATAATGATACTTGTCGCGAGCCTTAATATTCATCGGACCATATACATCAGTATGTATGATTTCCAACAAATCTGTTGCTTGCTCCATTGTTCCGGAGAACGGCGTTTTTAGTCATCTTGCCCAAGAGGCATGGTTCGCAAGCATCAAGTGATTCATAATCAAGTGATTCCAAAAATCCATCAGTATGGAGTTTCTTCATGCGCTTTACACCAATATGACCTAAACGGCAGTGCCACAAATAAGTTGCACTATCATTATTAACTTTGCATCTTTTGGCTTCAATATTATGAATATGTGTATCACTGCGATCGAGATCCAATGAACTATTTTCATTGGTGTGTATGACCATAGAAGGTTTTATTCATGTAAACAGAACAACAATTTATTCTCTTACTTAAATGAATAACCGTATTGCAATTAACATGATCAAATCATATTCATGCTCAACGCAAACACCAAATAACACTTATTTAGTTTCAACACTAATCCCGAAAGTATAGGGAGTGTGTGATGATGATCATATCAATCTTGGAACCACTTCCAACACACATCGTCACCTTGCCCTTTAACTAGTCTTTGTTCATTCTGCAACTCCCGTTTCGAGTTACTAATCTTAGCAACTTGAACTAGTACCAAATACTGAGGGGTTGCTATGAACACTAGTAAAGTACACATCAATAACATGTATATCAAATATACTTATGTTCACTTTGCCATCCTTCTTATCCACCAATCACTTGGGGTAGTTCCGCTTCTAGTGACCAGTCCCTTTGCAGTAGAAGCACTTAGTCTCAGGCTTAGGACCAGACTTGGGCTTTTTCACTTGAGCAGCAACTTGCTTGCCTTTCTTCTTGAAGTTCCCCTTCTTTCCTTTTGCCCTTTTGAAACTAGTGATCTTTGTCAACCATCAACACTTGATGTTTTTCTTTGATTTCTACCTTCACCGATTTTAGCATCGCGAAGAGCTTGGGAATATTTTCCGTTATCCCTTGCATATTATAGTTCATCACGAAGTTCTACTAACTTGGTGATGGTGACTAGAGAATTCTCTCAATCACTATCTTATCTGGAAGATTAACTCCCACTTGATTCAAGCGATTGTAGTACCCAGACAATCTGAGCACATGCTCACTAGTTGAGCGATTCTCCTCCATCTTTTAGCTATAGAACTTGTTGGAGACTTCATATCTCTCAACTCGGGTATTTGCTTGAAATATTAACTTCAACTCCTAGAACATCTCATATGCTCCATGACGTTCAAAACGTCTTTGAAGTCCCGATTCTAAGCAGTTAAGCATGGTGCACTAAACTATTAAGTAGTCATCATATTGAGCTAGCAAAACGTTCATAATGTCTGCATCTGCTCCTGCAATAGGTCCGTCACCTAGCGGTGCATCAAGGACATAATTCTTCTGTGCAGCAATGAGGATAAACCTCAGATCACGGATCCAATCCGCATCATTGCTACTAACATTTTTCAACACAATTTTCTCTAGGAACATATCAAAATAAACATAGGGAAGTAACAACGCGAGCTATTGATCTACAACATAGATATGCTAATACTACCAGGACTAAGTTCATGATAAATTAAAGTTCAATTAATCATATTACTTAAGAACTCCCACTTAGATAGACATCCCTCTAATCCTCTAAGTGATCACGTGATCCAAATCAACTAAACCATGTCCGATCATCACGTGAGATGGAGTAGTTTCAATGGTGAACATCACTATGTTGATCATATCTACTATATGATTCACGCTCGACCTTTCGGTCTCCGTGTTCCGAGGCCATATCTGTTATATGCTAGGCTCGTCAAGTATAACCTGAGTATTCCGCGTGTGCAACTGTTTTGCACCCGTTGTATTTGAACGTAGAGCCTATCACACCCGATCATCACGTGGTGTCTTAGCACGAAGAACTTTCGCAACGGTGCATACTCAGGGAGAACACTTCTTGATAATTAGTGAGAGATCATCTTATAATGCTACCGTCAATCAAAGCAAGATAAGATGCATAAAAGATAAACATCACATGCAATCAATATAAGTGATATGATATGGCCATCATCATCTCGTGCTTGTGATCTCCATCTTCGAAGCACCGTCATGATCACCATCGTCACCGGCGCGACACCTTGATCTTCATCGCAGCATCTTTGTCGTCTCGCCAATCTTATGCTTCCACGACTATCACTACCGCTTAGTAATAAAGTAAAGCATTACATCGCGATTGCATTGCATACAATAAAGCGACAACCATATGGCTCCTGCCAGTTGCCGATAACTCGGTTACAAAACATGATCATCTCATACAATAAAATTTAGCATCATGTCTTGACCATATCACATCACAACATGCCCTGCAAAAACAAGTTAGACGTCCTCTACTTTGTTGTTGCAAGTTTTACGTGGCTGCTACGGGCTTTAAGCAAGAACTCATCTTACCTACGCATCAAAACCACAACGATAGTTTGTCAAATAGACTCCGTTTTAACCTTCTCAAGGACCGGGCGTAGCCACACTCGGTTCAACTAAAGTTGGAGAGACAGTCTTCCGCAAGCCATCTATGTGCAAAGCACGTCGAGGGAACCGGTCTCGCGTAAGCGTACGCGTAAGGTTGGTCCGGATCGTCTCGTCCAACAATACCGCTGAACCAAAGTATGACATGCTGGTAGACAGTATGACTTGTATCGTCCACAACTCACTTGTGTTCTACTCGTGCAAATAACATCAAACCATAAAACCTGGCTCAGATGCCACTGTTGGGGAACGTAGTAATTTCAAAAAAAAAAATTCCTACGCACACGCAAGATCATGGTGATGCATAGCAACGAGAGGGGAGAGTGTTGTCTACGTACCCTCGTAGGCCGAAGCGGAAGCGTTGACACAACGTAGAGGAAGTAGTCGTACGTTCTCCTCGCGATCCAACCGATCACAGCACCGTTACTCCGGCACCTCCGAGTTCTTGGCACACGTTCAGCTCGATGACGATCCCCGGGCTCCGATCCAGCAAAGCGTCGAGGAAGAGTTTCGTCAGCACGACGGCGTGGTGACGATCTTGATGTGTTACCGGCGCAGGGCTTCGCCTAAGCACTGCAACGATATGATCGAGGTGGAATTTGGTGGAAGGGGGCACCGCACACGGCTAAGGAACGATCCGTAGATCAACTTGTGTGTCTCTGGGGTGCCCCCTGCCCCCGTATATAAAGGAGCCAAGGGGGAGGGGCTGGCCGGCCAACTCTGGTGCGCCAGGAGAGTCCTACTCCCTCTGGGAGTAGGATTCCCCCCCCCCAATCCTAGTTGGACTAGGAATCTCCAATGGGGAGAGAGAGAGAGGGGGGGCGCCCACCTCTCCTAGTCCTAATAGGACTAGGGAAAGGGGGGGAGGCGCGCAGCCCATGAGGGCAGCCCTCTCACCTCTCCTCCAAGGCCCATGTTGGCCCATTATGCCCCCGGGGGGTTCCGGTAACCCTCCCGGTATTCCGGTAAAATCCTGATTTCACCTGGAATGCATCCGATGTCCAAACATAGGCTTCCAATATATCATTCTTTACGTCTCGACCATTTCGAGACTCCTCGTCATGTCCGTGATCACATCCGGGACTCCGAACTCCTTCGGTACATCAAAATGCATAAACTTATAATAACTGTCATCGTAAGGTTAAGCGTGCGGACCCTACGGTTCGAGAACAATGTAGACATGACCGAGACACGTCTCCGGTCAATAACCAATAGCGGGACCTGGATGCCCATATTGGCTCCTACATATTCTACGAAGATCTTTATCGGTCAGACCGCATAACAACATACGTTGTTCCCTTTGTCATCGGTATGTTACTTGCCCGAGATTCGATCATCGGTATCCAATACCTAGTTCAATCTCGTTACCGGCAAGTCTCTTTACTCGTTCTGTAATACATCATCTCGCAACTAACTCATTGGTTGCAATGCTTGCAAGGCTTTATGTGATGTGCATTACCGAGAAGGCCCTGAGATACCTCTCCGACAATCGGAGTGACAAATCCTAATCTCGAAATACGCCAACCCAATATGTACCTTCGGAGACACCTGTAGAGCACCTTTATAATCACCCAGTTACGTTGTGACGTTTGGTAGCACACAAAGTGTTCCTACGGTAAATGGGAATTGCATAATCTCATAGTTAAAGGAACATGTATAAGTCATGGATAAAAGCAATAGCAACATACTAAACGATCGGGTGCTAAGCTAATGGAATGGGTCATGTCAATCAGATCATTCAACTAATGATGTGACCTCATTAATCAAATAACAACTCCTTGTTCATGGTTAGGAAACATAACCATCTTTGATTAATGAGCTAGTCAAGTAGAGGCATACTAGTGACACTCTGTTTGTCTATGTATTCACACATGTATTATGTTTCCAGTTAATACAATTCTAGCATGAATAATAAACATTTATCATGATATAAGGAAATAAATAATAACTTTATTATTGCCTCTAGGGCATATTTCCTTCAAACTCCACATAAGTCTCTCCATCGCCTTCCCCTTATTTAGAGTCTCACATAAAAATACCACAGCTAGGTTGTAAGACCTAATCAGGTCTCTCAACTCGCCTGCTGTCAAGGTTAACTCCAACCCCTGACATTTCTAGATCAACATATTCATGGCAACCGGTAGCCCCGCCTTGTAGGGTCCGCCGATGTCTCAGTATGCTCAGAGATGCGGCCAAACACAAATGACATCTTGCGCCTTGTATCGCGAATAATCACATCATTTGGGATCTGCGTGTATGGGTCATCCTTTGCAATCCACACTTGCTTCAGCCTCCTCTTCCTACTGTCGTTGCCGCCACTTGTGTGTGCCCTTCCTTGAGAAGAAGAAAATGGTCCGGTCGGAGTTTCTTGACATAGGTGCCTTGCTTTTTTGCCTAGATCCACATGTACCAACTGCACTTTCTTGTTCACCACTACTCCTGCATGGGCCATGCACCTCCTCCTTCCCCTTTCTCTCCCTGTCCCGATCACATGAGCTCTCAGAATACTGCCGCTGCTCAAATAGTTTGTTTCGCAGATCAAGTTCACGACGTTGTTCCAGATTTGTCCTCAGGTCGTTTCCGTTCGGCATCTCCTGACGAGATTTCTAATTTATTGGGCTATTAACCTCCCTTCCGCCCGTCCGTGAACCCAAGCCAATGCGCGAGTCTGCTGACCCGGAAATTCATATTCAGGTTCCTCTTGGTCGGGGTTTTTGCATTAGGTCCAGCTGTATATCCATCGCTGTCCCCTGTGCATGCGCTTCCCATACTGTTTCTGCTGCTTTCTGAAGCACCCACTGATCCTTCCTTTCGTATGTTACTCCTTCCCGGGGAAGCTCTTGATCATCCTCCCAATTGCGAATCAGCCACAACTAGGGGCACACATATACCATCTAGGTGTACTAGCCTACCACATTCAAAGCAAAAATGGGGCACCTTCTCATAGGAGAAATCACACCAAGTTATATCCGTGTCCTCCAGTGTGGTTTTGAGATAGAATCCACGCACTAGCAGATCAAACACATAAACTTTGGCCCGAACTCTGAGGTGTTGTCCTTTGGTTAGCCCCTCCTTGTCCACATCTACATTCACAATCTCCCCAAGCTAGTTCCCAAGCGCAAAGCCAAAGTAATTTGTTCGCCTATTGGGAGGGAGATCCTTTACCCTCACCCAAATATCCACTATATCAAATATCATCTCTGACGGACTAGTATCCCCTTCATACTCCTTCAGAATCAGAACACTGAAATCGTATTGCCATGGGCCATAGTTCATCACGTGTTTCTAGTCACCCTCACTTCCGATGTGGACAAAGATATTTCCACCGTAATCCCTGAACCTCGCAACCTTGTGACCCCAGGATCTTTGCATCATACATTCTAGCCCAGTCATATTCATTGGCCGAGGCGAGCAAACTTTGCCTACGGCTGACCACTTTGGTTGGATATGAGCTTTCTCCCCAGGATCTTCATAGATGAGTCCCTCAGCTTCCTTGTCCATCAACACCATACCTCCCCGCCTAGCAGAAAGGCTCGAAGTAGGGTCCGGAGTCTTGTTCTTCGCGGGAGATTCAGCCGATCTACCACTAGCTTTCGCATCTGAACGTCGCGCCATTGGTGTGGCCGTCGCCCCCCTCCCTCCCAGTGGTTGAGGTCGACGCCTTCTTTTGGTTGTTCGTCCCCATCGCCTCCGCAACCGAGGAGAGCCGTCTTCGTCACTGAGGCCACCGCCACCCTGTTAGATGCCATCTTCTCCGGGGTTACTTGTCACCTTTCCGATTGTCCTCTCCGTCATTAGCACCGTCCCGTGGCGAAGGAAAGAACGTTGTCGATCTGTGTCGAGGGCTGCGCAGTCGCCTCCCTAGACACAACCGAAGTCTCACCACCCCCGTCAGCTGAAACCCTAACCCTAGCACAAGGCTGCAGTCGCCATGCGATCGCCTCCCAGTCGCCTTAGCGTTTCGCTTCATGGTGAACCCCACTGTTTATTCCGCTGGTCTGGGACTGAGATGTGCATTTTTCTTTTATAAAATCGGGACTCATTTGGCATTTCGGTGAAAGAACCCTGTATATCTTTACCTAATAATAAAGCATGGACCGCTTCTTACCACCGTAATTTGGTCCGCTGGTTCGTAATTTTCGTTTGTCCGTCTGTCTGTCTTTCTTCGTACGTCAGCTTTCCCTGGTTCGTGCGTCTCAGGTAGCTTCCGCGTGCTGATGGCCAAAGAGCCCAAATAAGCACCCTCCATGTGCTGGTGGCCCAAAAGCCCAGATAATTAGGCCGGAGCGCAAAAAAGAAGCTCGCTGGTGTGGAGTATCAAACTCACAAACTCCTGTTTTACATTGGATACCATACCAACGAGCTAGAACATGCTTGTGTGCTGAAGTGTAGGTCAATAAGCCTATTAAATAGTCCCACATCGACTCTTTACATCTAACCCATCCAATTTATATACTACTTCTTTGACTTTTCCAGATTGTCAAAAAGATGTCTCGAAAAAAAGGAAATAGAGGGTAATTAAAATAAAAAGGCAAAGAGTGTATTAAACAGAGATATATGGCCATCCATACAGATGAAGCGGATAAGGGCCAATATGAGTCTGAGGCGTCGTCCAACACGGCGGAACTCGCCGTCCCGAGCTGCCCGGCGGTGAGGCAAGGCAGATGTACGCGATGCTCACACTCCACGTAAAGCACATTCAGAAATCATGGTCATAGACTCAAATCTAATCTCAGTAAAGTTTGTGAACAAGGAAGATGACATCCTAGCATCACTGAAGGTGTATGGAGGAACAATTGTGTCCGGGGTAAAATTACTTCAATAAAAATATTCTCACACTCCACGTAAAACACATTCAGAAATCATGGCCATAGACTCTAATCTAATCTGAGTAAAGTTTGTGAACATAGGCTGAATTCACAATTCTCCTTCATGTTAGTCCACAACACATTTTTTCATCGCTGTGCATATTGGGTGTAGGGGCGTGTGATTATTTTTCTTCTGTTGCCAACTCATGGGCATTTTTGCTAGTTTAACTCATGTCAATTAACCAGATAAAGTACCGGACAACAGGACGGGACGGCCAAACCACAGAAGATGCTGCCGCCGTCTTGTCGCCTGCTCCCTCTCATCTCGTCGCCGCCTCCTCCGCACTCCCTGCACGTCGCCAAAACTCTCATACCCAGGCAGACCCATGCCTGGGCCCGGGTCCGACCCGTTGCCTCCACCATGTCCGCTCAGCTAGATGCCGCCCTCTCCGCCGGCTTCGTCCGCCTCCTCAACGCCGGCCAGGAGGACGCGGACTGCGGCGGCGTGCACTACGATCCGAAGTCGGGGGACTACGCCGTCGGGATAGTTGTCTCCGGCACCGAGGCTCGCCTCGACGTTGCCGTTGGCGCCGACCGCCTCGCTACGCTCCTCACCAAGGAGCTCCTCCCGCTTTGCCGTGCGGAGCTCCCCACTGGAGGTGCTAAACCGGCTCCGCCTCTGCCAGGGAGCGTGGGCGTCTTGGAGGCCTCCCCCGTGGATGAAGAGACCCAAAATCAGAAGCGCGGGGCCAGGACGCTGGTGCCGCCCGGCACGGTGGTCTTCGCGGAGGTGCTCGGGCGCACACTGAGCGGGCGGCCGCTCCTGTCGGCGAGGCGGCTCTTCCGACGCCTCTCGTGGCACCGGGCAAGTCAGGTTTTGTCCTCTTCACAGTGTCCATTTCCACCTGAAATTCTGATGCTGATGAGTTCGAGTCCACGCCCCCCCTTTTGCTCTTGCGGGGATATGACAGACATGCGACACTAATATAATATAATCCATATATCTTGGTTAGGCAGATTATGCAACTTGACGAGCCAATTGAGGTTAAAATTTACGAATGGAATACTGGGGGACTGCTCACAAGAATTGAGGCAATAAAGAACTTACTTTCTTTCATCAGTGGGTATAGAGTTGTAATGGTTCAGTTCAGCTGTAAGATTTGCTTACTTCATTACAGGGTCTGAGAGCATTCCTTCCCAAATTTGAGCTCATGGACAGGATAAGTACGTTTACAGACTTGAAAAACAACGTGAGCAATAATCGAATTTGTGCCCAGTTCCATTGTTATTATCTAGACCGCTTGAAAGTTTGTTTACTTATTCTTCATTGAAGTAATTGATTGCTTGTGCACACAGGTTAGTCGCAGCATACGTGTGTGCATTATAAGGCTAGACGAAGAAACTAATGACCTCATAGTTAGCGAGAAGAAAGCATGGGTTTGTACACTGACTTATCTTCGCAAGCTAGAATTTTTTTCGCTATTATTGTGGAAGTGCGGATTTCAAACTCTGTTTTGTTTATAACTATGCAAAGTTTCTTATAGATCTGTAAGTTTTACTCCCTCCTTCATAATATAAGATGTTATTACAACCAATATATAAGTACATTGGTTATAATAACATGTTATATTATACTCCCTCCGTCCCAAAATAAGTGTCGTTGATATAGAACAACTTTGTACTAAAACAGCGACACTTATTTTGGGATGGAGGGAATACAAATTTCACCCAACCAAAATTTGGTGGCATCTACGTATTGCATTGCTCTTGCGCGTTGAGACTTTGTAGCAGCAGTACTTATGAACACTTTGAAGGTAGCTATACCTTTTTTTAAGACAAGGTAGCTATACTGTTCCTTCTTACGTTGGGACAGGAGAAAAACTTCACCTTGTGGCTAAGAGCGCTAAGAGCATCTCCTATAGATGATGTAAAATATATCACTAAAAAGTGGTTGGAGTAGAATATACATCATCAAAAAGTGTTTTTTACATCATCAAAAAACACCCAACTCCAACAGATAATGTAAAATACAGCAGCCACGTGGTGCCGCTCTAACAGGTGATGTAAAAATGGCCAACGGCCGCGCGGCAGCAGCACTGTAGCCGCACATATTCGAATCAAAATCATCCCATGGACATATAAAATCAACAGTATTCCAAATTCAACATGAACTCAACTTCTATAGCAAACATAGTTCATAATCCAACAAACAAAATTGCATCATGTCAAACAAAGCTCATGATCCAACAAATAAAAGCGCACATGAACATAAGATAAAACATAGCATCCATCCTCTCTGTTGTCACTTGGCACATTATGGACATTGGCGTCATCATCATCAATTGCTTCTTTCCACCGAAGCCACCTCCCGTGTCACTCATGTTTCCACTGAAGCCACCTCCCGTGCCACTCATGTTTTCCACGAAGCCACCTCCCGTGCTACTCATATTGCCACCATAGCCACCATCCATGTTGCCACCAAAGGCACCACCCATGCTGCCACCGAAGACACCATCCATGTTGCCACCAAAGGCACCACCCATGCCACCTCCCATCATGTTCATGTAGCTACCCATTCCACCTCCCATTGCACCCATTCCTCCTCCCGTTCCACCCATGGCACCTCCTATTCCACCCATTCCTCCTCCAATTCCACCCATTCCTCCTCCGGTTCCACCCATGGCACCTCCCATTCCACCCATTCCTCCTCCCATCATGTTTCTCATGAGCATGGTCTTCATGATCATTTCGTCGTGACAAAGCTCGACAAACGCTTTTTGCTTAAACTTTAGCGCCTTCTCGTCTACCGTCTTAAGCTCATCGGTCACCACCTTCCTCTCCTCTGGTTCCACCCTCTCTCCTCGGCCGTCGCCCTCCGCCGCTCGGCTTCCCTCCTCTCCTCCATCTATCAATTTCAACCTTCTTTTTTCTTGGCATACTCTTTCCTCGCAATGACAATGGCGTCAAATCCTTCTTTAAGATCATTGTCTCCGGCCTTTGAGCCCTTTGCTTTTTTATTTCCATCCGGCCTATATGATTTGGTCGCCGAGTGAGGAGTGGGGCTCCTTTCCTCCTCACCACTGTCATCACCATCATCATCATGATCGACAACCAAGCTCTTCTTCCTCGGAGCTTCAAAAGCTTACCGATTCTTCCACCTCTCCTCATCCTTGAGCTCTTTGTAGCAATGATGGAAAATGAACGGTTTCCTTTCTTCTTGGAACAAACCTTGAGCAATCATTTTCTACAAAGTAACAACAAAAGTAGCATCATCAATTTATAGGAACATATGCCACCACGAGATTTGGCCGCGGGCACCTTCTTCGTCGGCAGCGCACCCACTCTGGCGCCGGCCCCGGTTTGGTGAGATGGGAGCGGCGGGAAAGGTAGGAGCCATGGCGGCGGCCATGGCGAGGTGCGTCAGACCGGCCGCGGGGTCGGGGGAATCGGCCATGGGGTCCGGCGGTGGCCGGCAGGCAGCGAGAAGTTTCCCTTTGGCAGTTGGCATTCGCACGGCTGCTGGCTGTTTTACTCGGCCGCGCGGCTGGTGATGTATATTTGCATCACTTCGTGATGCATTTTACATCTGAGTAAAATCTGAGTTTTTTTTTGCATCTACATCATCTATTGGAGGGACGTTTTTGGGCCTCAGTGATGTATATTTTGGTTATTTATACATCTACATCATCTATCGGAGATGTTCTAAATGGGGATGAAGATGGAAAACTATCCCAATTGGGGAATAGCCCTGCTGTTATGTAAATCAGTGGGAATAGCCCTGCTGTTATGTAAATCAGTGGGAATAGCCCTGTTGTGAATGTAAAATGAGTTCCATTTACATATTCTATAATATAATTATCCTGTTATTGGTCTTGCCTTTGATGCACAAGTAAACATAGCAAGTTCGTTTTGATTTCACTGCGAGCTCTACTAAATCTAAGATTGTTGGACATATACAAACAATGAGAGTATTGATATACTGAGAACACATTCTTCAGGAAATGACATATCTTAAAGAAGGAGCTCTTCTAAAAGGGAATGTACACAAGATTTTTCCATATGGTGCGCAAGTTAGGATAACTGGGACCAACAGAAGGTACAATCTGAATGGTTGCAAAGCAGATTCCTGGTTTGCTACATGTACAATTACATATGAAAATCTAAGCATGAATTGCCTTTTTTTATATTGTTGCTCCTCATTTTGTTACACTTAAATTTAACTAATTTAGTATTTATGCAAAGAAATATTAATGAAACTCAAGTGGTCTAAATTTATAGCGATTAAGCGTTGTGATCAGTTGATTACAACAGGCACATTGAATTTTATCGCATATTGGTTACATATACCTCATATTTAATCATTAAGAAGATACATGCTACTCGCTCCGTCCGGAAATACTTGTCATCAAAATGAACAAAAGGGGATGTATCTAGACGTATTTTAGTTCTAGATACATCCCTTTTTATCCATTTTTATGACAAGTATTTTCGGACGGAGGGAGTATATATTAAACCTTGACGTGTGTTGTAGCTTTTCTGAGAGACAGCTGTAGTTGCAGAAGCTTTTTCCTGCATTTGATTGCAACAGGACCTGGAACAATGGCTGAAAACTAAGTACTCCCTCTGTCCCAAAATATAAGAACGTTTTTGTTAAAAACGTTTTTATATTATGGGACGGAGGGAGTAGATGATAAAAGATGATGTTGTGTAGCCAATTATAAGCTGACAAGATGATGCCTTGTTTTCTTTTTCTAAGAAGGAAATAAATAATAGTGTATTGAATTACTCTTATGCAGTGGATTACTGCACATCTCCAACATTAGTCAAGGTCGTGTCTTGTCAGTAAGTGACATCCTAAAAGTAGATGATGAGCTGAAAGTTCTGGTGATCAAGTCAAATGTTTCTGACAAAATTGCACTCAGGTAATACCGTCACAACACGACGCACTGGATTTATTCAGCTGACAGCTAACAGTTTTAAAACAATGTAGTGGAATCAGCTTTCAAAATTCTTTGTTCGTAGCTTTTAGCAAGATTTTGTCATTAGATATGATAAACACTGAAATTTATTTTGCTACCTAATTAACAGCATAGCTGACCTGGAGAGTGCTCCTGGTTTATTTCTGTCAGATACAGCGGTGAGACTGAATTACCTTTTATGTTTCTTTGACAATTCTCTCATCTGTATCTTTTCTTAGTAACATTTGTCTTGTGCTAATGCAGAAGGTGTTTTCAGAAGCTGAGGAAATGGCAAAGAGGTACCGGGAGCAGCTTCCAGTTGTCTCTCGGAACACTAAATTAGATTATGACCTTCCAGGGGGAACTATTCCGTTTGATAACGAAGCGACACTGTATGCAAACTGGGAATGGTTCAAATTTCTGAGGCATGCCAAATCTGGTGACGGAAATGATAGAACATAATTGCAGCTGATGTTTATTTCATGCGCTGTACTATATTGTAAGGAGAATTTGGCCCCCCTCGAAGAAGAGAATGTATGTGACGACCTGAATTGAAACAGTATTAACGGTTCTTACTGAGTGCACCGCGTGCTGTACAGTACTACCTTCCATAACCAAGCAAGAACAAGTTTTCCGGGCAGGAACAGGCGGCTTCAACCGATGAAGATCACAAAAAGGCATTTGTTTGCTGACAACAAAAGAGACTTTCTGGTCCGTTAAATTTCATGCTAAAATTCTGATGTACTACCGTAGATCATACTGTTGTGGATGCAGATCCTCGTAGCTTTCGTACGTCCTTGTCAAGGTCTATCGCTTCCTTGACCCTAGCCGGCTAGGACAAACTCTAGTCTCCAGACCAGCGAGGCTGTGGATTTGCCTTCCCTCTGGCAGTCGGCGGCCTGGAGGGACATCCCAGTTTCTTTGCTCTGGTTAGTAGTTCTTGTAGGTACGGCGTTCAGGCGAATGGCGACGCTTTTTCTTCGAGTTTGTCTTTCCAATTTCAATCCTCCTTGAGTCCATCCGTCTGGACATAGTCGACGAAACTCCAACGTAGATTCTTGCCGTCTTCGTGGTGCGGCGAGGTTAGGTTTTATTGTCATGCGGTGAGATTTGGTGTCAGGCGCTTTAGATGTATGCAAGTGTTTAACGGCGATGATCGCGACTCGAAGGCCCTGGTCCTAAGGGGCACGTGCATGAAAGACTACCTGGCTGTCATCGACAAGATCTAAGCCGACTCTGGTATAAGGGTGACGACAAAAGACGTGTTATCGGCTCGTCCTGGCGTCAAACCTGGTCATTCGATGGTTTCATAATTTTGATGTAATTTTATTGTGTTTGAGAAGCTTTGTAAAACTTTTATAATAGATCTGATATAGAAAAGAATCATAGCATTGTTTATAGTTCCTTGATTTAATATTTTGTTTGGGGAGACAAAACCAACCTGGAGGGATGATTTTTTTAGGGTATTCTTCTCCCACTAATCGGTCCCACATACATACACAGATCAGCCGCTCCGACCAACAGCAACGAGCTCTAGTACTCGACACCAATTAATCCCATTCCCTATTATATTCTCAAAAGAAAAACCCCATTTCCTAAAAGAAAGGGAGAAAAAGGACGACACAGCAATTAATCCCCTTCCGTTTATAACCTCCAGCTCCAAAGCCTTGACGATGGCTGCCTCCCACCCCTCTTCCTCCTCCTCATCTCATGCCACCCTCGCCTAGAACCCCTCCGCCTCCCGATCTCCGGTGCAATCTTACGCCTACTCCCCGCGCCCCGATCGCCTCCTGACCCTCGTCCCATCGGATCCTCCGCCGAATTGCCGGACGAATCCATCGAATTGCCCCCATCAATAACGCCGTTGCCCTAGAGGAGGCAGGACGAGACGAGACCCTTGGGGGTTGGTTGTTGCGGGGGCGCGGTTTCTGGCCGCGCCGCGGTGCTCTAAGTGCGTGGGATGGGTGCGCCGAAGCAGAGGTGGACGTCGGAGGAGGAAGCCGCGCTCAAGGCCGGCGTGGCCAAGCACGGGCCGGGAAAGTGGCGGACCATCCTCCGCGACACGGACTTCAGCGCTGTCCTGCGCCTCCGATCCAATGTTGACCTCAAGGTGGGTTGCGGAGATTATTGCTCCCTTTCCGATCGGATCGGCGCTGGGATGGTTGCTCTTTTGCGCCTGAAAATTGTGGCGACGCGTGTTGGCGATCGGTTGCGAAGAGCAGGAAATCTCGCGTCTATTTGGGTTTGACGATTGCGGCTTTTGTACCAGATCGCGAGATTTAGGGGGTTCATGTTCATATTGGCTAATCAATTGGAAATGTTTCTCTGTGGGATAATTTTCACGATATTGGACAGATCAGCAGGGAAATCTCTCCCTTGCTCAACTGGTGCTGTGGTGAACTGAAATGTATCTCAAGATACCATCCGTGCTATGACTGAGTTGCCCCATTAATTCTCGATAGACACATTGTTCACCTTGGTGTCAGGATCCGACATTACTATGGAAGTTTCTTCCATTAGAACTTTTTTCATACATTTTTTTCTAAGGAAAGTCAAGGATAGTTAGCATGATGAAACGAGTTGGCTTTAAGTTGTCTGACGTTTGTTTCCTCTTATGGTGTTGCTGATTTTGCTATATTGTTTGATTAAGTTTGTTTAAGATGAAAAATAATACGAGTAGTTCTTTGATATGCAAATGATGATTGAAATGGGTCAAATTTTATTGTTCTTATTAACTTTTGACTAAGACACTAAGTTGCGTAGCAGTTATAGTAAACAGTTGCAATGTTCAACCAGCTGTCTGTTGCCATAGTCTTGGTTTCCAGGAATAAGTATGTGTCTGCATATCATTGAGTGTGAATGAATCTTATTGATTGATCTGGTCCGATTGTGCAGGACAAGTGGCGCAACTTGAGTGTTACTGCTGGAGGATATGGCTCAAGAGAAAAGGCAAGAATGGCGTTGAAGCAAGGCAAGCGTGTTCCCAAGGTTAACACTGAACCAATGGACGTTGATGCAGATAATCTGGACAATGTTCATGATACAGTCATTGATGCAAAACCATTGGCAGTGGTTATTGAGCCCAGCCAGCGTGAATGCAGTTCAGAGAAGTCAGTTGCTAGGTTAGTGTATAAATAAACTTGTTCCATATTAAATTTATTATTATTAATTGCGTATTTCTTTTCAAAATTGTTCCATCAATGTAAATTGATATGTGTTGACCCGTAGCCATTTAGGTTCATAAGTTGATTGGAATGGAAATTCTATGCATACCATCTTCGAGTTGCTGACCTGTCACCTATCTTTGAGACAGCTAGTCTAGGGCTTCACATATGAACACACTTAGAAAATTGAGATATATATTTAAATCACATGATTTTCCTGTGACAACTTGATTTAATGATATGATATTTTCTCTTGACTTGGTTAATTATGAAAAAGTCATAGTGTCCTATCATTACCAAATTTTGTACAAGCGTCAAAAGGCCTTACTCTATTAAATAAGCAGAAGAGAGTTGCCCGGTTAATTAAAGTAAAATCAGGTGAAAACCTGCGTAACACACATAGCCATCGACAGCAGGGCACTCTGGCCGGCCTTGTCACCAATGAAGATTTGACACACATTGTTGCGGAAACATCATCGAGGCAATCCAGGAAACATCATCCACATCACCCATCACTCCTTGATCTAGCGATTTAAACTTCACTGCAAAAATGAAAAACACCCCCCCCCCCCTCCCCGCCCCCCGGTCAAACGATCGGTTCAACGCGTCTAGGATGAGGCAGCTTTGACTTCAGTAACGAGCTTCGTAGAAGAAAGTTGCAAACTGGGATGAAAGCCCACTATGGCTACTAGAGATCATTCTGAGCCAAATCCACCTTCCGTAGTTTTTTGTGGCAGGGAATTAGTGCACGCGGGCTGGGCTACTAGGTCTGGCCAAAAGCAAGAGGGTTTTCACATGCCACTACCTCGATGTCCACTATCCCATACCAACACACCTGCAACCCTACCTTCTGCCGTTCGGAGAAGCCAATATTAGGCGCTGAAGCGAACCCACAACGCCATCCACGGACCGAAGCCACGTGCCCTTGCAATGCGATGCTAACAGTGCTAGTTGAGCAAGCGCAAGAAGCGTCGATCATCGCTCACAGCTGTGCCAAACTTTGTATAACTAACCATGCCAAACTTTGGCCTTAGGACATGTTGAAGCATAGATGAGGCACCACCGCCCTTACTATGCCAATGCCGCTACCATGCCAATGCCGCTACCATGCCACCACACTGGCTTCCACGGGATCCCACAAGCTTTGGAAGTGGGCACTGCCATCGCCAAGACTGTCAACCTGATGCACCAATTTTAGCTCCTGACATGCAGGCAAGGAGGGATGCAGCTAACACCCCAAGCCGCCATCTCTCGCTTAAAACTGTTGTCAGCCCTCTGCCTTGCTAGATGAGGCCGCTGCGCTCTCGGTACCAAGATTGGGGCTGAGGAGGTGAGGGAGCAGCTACCTGGAATTGGAGGAAGCGAGATCCTGCAGGCACTTGTGGCCGGTGGGCGGCTTCCACCAGCGGTGGCAGGGGAAGAAGGCGATCCCCTAGTGCTGGCTAGGGTTCGCCCCCCTGAGTTGGCCCACTTGAGGGTTTAGGCGACAGGCGCGTGGGAGTTTCTGTTATTACCAGATTAATGACAACACTATTATAATGACCTTCCATAAGAGAATCTAAATTGATGGCATGATTACAACCAGAGACCATGCAGATATGGAACCCATCTACATGGCCATGTTTATTGCCTCTCAGTGCACCAGTTGGGCAGTGGGTTTTGTAAGTCCAGACATAAATTAATAAATTTTAACGCTGGTTAAATAAGTACTTCCTCTGGACTACATACAGAATGAAATGAGTGAACAAACACACTAAAACGTGTCTATATACATCCGATTCACAAAAAAGTTGACATCTTTTATTTGTGAACGGAGGGAGTAATATATACTTTTGGTAGCATAGCTACATATAACATGCCGTGCATGTAGTTCAATATATTTAGAAAAGCCATTTTTAGGGCATTGCTTGATGTATTATTATGTGGTGGATGCATATTCTGTGCTATAGGGCATTCAAAATATATTTTTCCTCTCTATGCTATAGTTGAAGTTTTAGTCAGGTGTATGGTAACTGTTCATTTGCTGGAAGTCTTATGCGTGAAACTCGCTTCACCATTTCCTGAAATAAATCTAGTTGGAAATTTCGAATGATGAATGGTTGACATGACCACGCGCCGGATCTAATGCGCAGAAAGACCCCCCCCCCCTCCCCTCATTAAGAAACTCAGGCAGTATCGTAATCGTATATTCAACCACATGTCGACAGTACTGTGTACATTGTGCAATTCATTGCTATGTTTAAGTTGACTTGCTATGAAGAGTCAATATCTTTGCGCAGTTAAGTTCTTTGCATATTATTATGCCACTGCAATTTTCACGTATTGGAAAAATGCCATCAGCACTTTCAATGCATCTACATATGTCATTAAAGCCACTTAAGCACATATACGGTCAAATACCGTACCCCTATTTTGTTTTGTCTGTTCCAAGGACACAAAAGTCATTGCCCCATCAGCCCGACACGAATCGATGTGCTGCCTGCTTCTCTTCTCCCGCAGCTTCCCGCATTCGCACCCAGCAGCATGACCTGTTCCGCTGTCGTCCACGATGACAACGTCGCCCATGTCATCACAGGATGCCTCGGCATCGTGGGCTCAAAGCCTCAAACGCTGGCCACAACCCCCACTATGGCTGGCTTTACGACACCTTCCAGTCTAGCCTCCTGACGCTCCGGCTCGCGGCAGTGGCGGAGCTAGCATTTGAGAACAGGGTGGTCCGCCCCCCCAAAAAAATTTATAAGCAATATGACATGTGATCGTTCTAACTAATTACCAATATCACATAGAAATATATCAATATGGTCTTACAAACACACTAAAATTCTCAATTAAATCTCTATTTTGGACAAAGAAGTCTACATAGTACATACTACATTGATCATGGTACATGCCTTGAGAAGTTCTTCGGCCACATTTGGCGGATTCTTCTTCCCTATCTTCAAAGCATGTTTACCAAAAAGAGAAGCAATGTCCCATGTCCTCTTCACTCTTAAATATTATGAAATAATAATTTATTTTCTACCTATCACAATGACACAATTTAACACAAAATGATGTGCAACGTTAATCAGTTCATGTACCGGTAGAAACCCTAAATTCAAGAAGAAACACTAAATTAAAATTGGGGAATGAGGGAAGTGGACGAGCTCTGAGCTGGATACGTCAAATCGGGCGACCACCAACTGTGCTGGAAAGGCTAGAATGCCGACTGGGTGGTGCCATGGCAGCCGTTCACTGCAGCGGCCGGGGGCAGAGCCGCAACCCGCAAGGGCGCAGGGCAGCAGCCGGCAGGGGACGGGACGCTATGGGCGCGACTGGATCTGAAGGCTGGGACCGCCAGAGGGTGAGGCAGGACCACTGGAGGGAGTAGCGACGAACGGAGGCGGCGACCAGCGATGGCGATGCAGGGGGAAGGACGACAGGGCATGGCTGTGCGAGGGCATCGGGACGGTGCGGCCTGGTTGCGTTCGTCCGTGGTCAACAGATAAGCGTTATTGGGCCATTTTTCTTTCTCTGGCCCAGTTAGGGATCCATAGGTATATAGACTGATCTGAAATCCCAGGGTGGGCCGCGGCCCACCCTGGCCACCCTGTAGCTCCGCCCCTGGCTCGCGGTGGTACGCTTCGTCCCGGTCCCCACGGGCTTGTACATGTCCCACGCCGTCTCCTGGAAGCCGCTTATCGAGTTCGAGCGTTCGAGGTTGTTATCCTCACCCCTACACGCATGCCGTGGTGTAGCAGGGCCTGGGGAGCCCAAGACCATGACGCTACCCAACCTGGCTAACCCCAGTGTGTACCACGACGTTCTCAAGGCGGTGGAGGTGGCGCCTGCAGCCAAGCCGACCAAGGCCGCTGCCGATGCTGAGCTTGACGTTGCTAAGCTTTCCCCCACGCCGGAGCCGCACGGCGCCATGCACGCCATGCGTCGCGCCAACATCATCGGCTCATTGATGGAGCTGTACCATGGCAAGCTCGCACTCATGCGCTCTCTACAAGATGGACTTCAGCGAGTTATGCAACGCGTGGTCGGCGGAGCATGCAGCGACACGCACCGCCTGCACCTGAGGCGGCAAGGAGAATTGGCGGTAGATGCCGCTGCCGTGGGAGCTATTCCAGCCGGCGTTGGGGTTGTCGGGCATTGCCTACTGGACCCTACCAACTCTGACGAGGTGAGGATGCAGGCTGCCTCGGCAGCACAATGCCTCTACCTTAGGGACATGGAGACCATGGAAATGCATGCGGTGCTGCCTGTAGGAACCTCATCGTGCTGTCCTAGATGGTCGAGGAGCCCAACCCGAAGTCATCGTTCTCCGGTACTGTCGAGATGAACATGGCAAACCCGAAGTCCATGAGGGCTAACATCCTCTGGGCGAAGAACTAAACGATCATCACATCACGAGATTGGCAGAAGTACAAGAAAGGAGGTCGGGAGGGCGGCGGCACCCGAAGAGACGCAGTGGGGTGCCTGCGGCAGAAGAACGGAGAGAGTGTGGAGTTATTTAGGCATTTTTTTAGCTGATGGGGTGTGGGCATTTGTGTCCATGAGAAAATATGGAACAAATACAGCCTCTATTATTTGATAAAACTTGGCCTTAAGTGCCTATAGTAGCATCTATAGATGTATTTGGAAGGGTCCGGTGGCATTTTCCAAAAGATGGGAATTTTAGTGACATTTTCCGAATACGTGAAAATTGCAGTGGCATCTATCCAGTTAACCTTTTTTTTATTGATACTGAACTGATGTAATGCTTCAAGTTGAGGAAACCATCCAGATATTGCTTATTAGCCATTTTTCACTTTATGTGAGTACCGCCTCTGAGCATTCTTAACATTATTCCAAAATGTTTGGTCGTAGGCTTGATGATCTCATATTGGAAGCTATAAAGAAGCTTAAGGAGTCTTCCGGATCAAATAAAACGGCCATCGCTTCATACATTGAGGTAATTGTAATGATCGCCACTCCCTAATATCTTCTTTCATTTCCTTGATCGATACTATTTGCTTGAGTTTTGAGGTACATCAAATTTGTCCTGACAGTCAATATTTAGTGATTTTGCAGATGACTCTAATATGACTTGTCTCTATATGTAGGAGCAATACTGGCCACCTACTGATTTTCAACGCTTGCTATCAACAAAATTGAAGGCACTGGTTGCTACTGGAAAATTGACAAAGGTACTTTGTGTGTGCATGCATTCGTGCGGGAATATGTGGTCTATCATGTATCGAACTATGATAGAAATGCGCATTTTAGTTGCTTCTATTTTAATCATGGTTTTATTCAATTGGTTTTATTACAGTCCAACCAAAAATACAAAATTGCACCGAGTTCAGTCTCGTTAGGTGGAAGGAGCACCAAGGTGCACTCAACCGAAGACGACAAACAAAACATTTGTATTAGACAACTAACTAAGCCTCAAGTGGATGCTGAACTGGATATGATGACACGCATGAATAAGGAAGAGGCAGCAGCATTTGCTGCCAAGGCAGTTGCTGAGGCAGAAGTTGCCAATGCGGAGGCTGAAGAAGCAGCAAGGGCTGCAGAAGCTGCAGAGGCTGAGGCTGAAGCTGCAAAGGCTTTTCTTGATGCTGTCATGTTGACTGTGCAAAACAAAAATGCTGCCTCTGCGGTAAATTGAGCATATTTTTTGTTTTCAGAATATTCCCTACTAAATGCACATTCCATAACTTACTAAACTCATTAAATGCAGATTCTTCGAGCTTGCTGATCTTCTCTACTAGCCGTGCCGTGCATTTGGCTTCAGTCAGCAGAAGTTTGTATGAGACAATGCTTGTGTTGTGCCGCAAAGCTTTTGTCGATACATGAGTTTCTTGTATAGCCTTATAGATCAAAATGTTTCAATGAAGTGCAGGGGTTTTCAACATCTTGCTGCTGGTCCTAAACCCTGGCTCACCCTTCAGATGATGTTATCTAGTAGCATCCTCTTAGATAAATATATCATGTAATTGGCGCTGTGTTGTGTTAGCCAGTCAATGACGCAATAACAGGAGCGAACAGGAAAGTAGTATTCAATTTTCATCCTTTTTTCTTCTGAACATGCGTTTATTTGTAATTAAACTCTAGTCCATTCTCCTTAGTTCAAGTGATGTCATGAAATAGAATTATAGCGAAAGAACGGTCTATCAAAATTGCTGTGGCAAGATATTTCTCAGATATGTTGAGTTGATTACAGTGGTTTAGCACGATGATAATATATATGCAGTGGATTTGTGTCCTCTGCATCGATTTTGAAGAACATTCTTTTTAGTAAGAGCACATCCCGTTTTACTCACCGTATGTAACTTGCATTTTCTTCAGGATTTATTCTGCGCTCTTCATATATGTTCCTCTGCAGCTCCTTTGCATGTACGAATCAACCTGTCCAATGATGCCGTTACAAAGTGCAGTGATTTAAGCAGTTAACACGACCTAGCAGTGATATTTTAGAGCTCGTTAAAAAAGGATATGGCATCTAACTACCTATTTTAGGGAGTTGTCAAAGTCTTTCAACTGCTCGTTTCTTATTCTAAAGAGCCGTTGATCGGTCATCCTATGGCTCTCCTTTCAAGGGTTCGCCAACTTGATTTCCTCTTGTCCATCAATCCTTTTTTTAACAAAGAAGAGGCGCTCAAGGCGCCAAGTTCATTTCTAATCAAGCTCAAGTACATCATACAACAAAGATTACAACTCCTCGGCAATTAAGCAATAACAGATGTTGCAAGAAAGACAACTAAATGGCCTATGAGCTTGACCGAAACATCTAAAGACAAGTTCCACATTGGAAGTAAGGACCTGATGAGCACCATAGCAGGCTAGACCTAAAATAACCGAAGAAATCTGCACTGTGTAGCTGAAGAAATGAGCAAGATGCTGCCTGATGAGCCATCTAGATCAGAAGCCGTGATGCTGTGTCAAATTGTCCATGTAAAACAAGACTTTCTACAAATTAAAACTTCCTGTAAATTAAGCTGATTCACATCAGCCACAACAAGCTGGAGAGCTCCAGTTTCATTGAGAATAGGGGAAGGGTCTTGCTGTATGTAGACTTATATCATGAAGCGGCTTGTCGATGCGTTGTTCACCAAAAGATCAAAAGCTTCCAGTCCTGTATGATGCAAGTGTGATCTTCCTATGGTCTTATAGGCGTGAGATTAAATCCAAGGACATGCAATTTGAGCTCAATAGCATCTTGCAACATGAAGAACAAAACCCTGAAAATTAAAATCAGAGAGAAAAAAAATATAGGGCAGGACAAATTCCTACGAGATGGAGCAAAGCAACAAATGTCAGGCTCTGTAGACCGTCGATCCTTCATCGGATGGCCTGGAGAAGCTCCCGCGTCGTTGTTTACTATCCGACACTTTCATTCTTTCAATTTGCTTTTCACCTGCTCGACTGTAATGGCTATTGAAAGTGCAACTAATCGCCGGGTGGTCTTGCTGATTCATAACAACATATACATCATTGAACTAATGTCTACTCAAAGAATATTTCAGGAAAGTTCAATTAGGTATGGCAATGGGATGTGAATGTGAACTCCTCAAAATAAAAAGGACAAACATTGGCAAAGCATCAAGACTCTACATTTTCGGTTAAATGACCGAGGTTTTGATCATGGACTAACTGCTCAAGTGCTTAGAGATATTGCTCCAAAATCCTCAGCCACACTATCACATTCAACCATGTCCTAAACCCTAAAGTCAAACTCAGTCCCACCAAAACACACCTACCTGGATCCACCGAGTTACACTTGACATAGTCACTGCCTAAACCCTAGCAACTCAGTCTCACTGAGATGACCATTCAGCCTCACCGAAGAGCACTTGCCAACCTTCTGTCGCCTACTTCTATTCGTGAGCTGCGTTGGGATTTTCCCCGAAGAGGAAGGGTGAAGCAATATAGTAGCTGATAAGTATTTCCCTCAGTGAAAACCAAGGTTATCGAACCAATAGGAGAATCACACAAGTCCTAGTGAACAACGCCTGCACACACAAAAGCAAATACTTGCACCCGATGCGGGCAAGAGGGTTGTCAATCCCGTTGAACTCGTTACTTGCAAGGATTAATTCTGATAGTGATCGATAGATAAAAATAAAAGTAAATAAATTACAACAATGTATTTTTGGTTTTAGCCATATGATTAAAGTAGACCCGGGGCCATAGTTTTCACTAGAGCCTTCTGTCTCAAAACAATAGCATACCGTGGGTAGACAAATTATTGTTGGGAAATTGATAGAAAACACATAGTTATGACGTTATCATGGCAATGATCATATATGTAGGCATCACGTCCATGACAAGTAGACTGAAATGACTCTGCATCTACTACTATATTACTCCACGTCGAGAGCGCTTCTACGGCCTCCCTACGTGTTAAGTTCATAACAAACAGAGTAATGCATGAAGTATGATGACATGATGTAGACAAAGTAAACTCAAGCAATATGAATAAACCCCATTGTTTTTCCCTTAATGGAAACAATACAAATACGTGCCTCGTTACCCTTTTCGCCACTGGTTGAGGACACCGCAAGATTGAACCAATCACAAAGCACCTCTCCTACTGAAGATAAATCAATCTAGTTGGCCAAACCAAACAGATAGATCAGGGAGAAATACAAAGCTATAATAATCATGCATAATACAGTTCAGAAAAGAGTCAACTACTTTCAATAAATAATCTGATCATAAACCCACAATTCATCAGATCCCAACGCAAAAGAAGATTATATCGAATAGAACTCCAAGAAGATCGACGAGAACATGGTATTGAAGATCAAATAGAGAGAAGAAGTCATCTAGCTACTAGCTATGGACCCATAGGTCTGTGGTGAACTACTCACGCATCATCGGAAGGCAGCAAGGATGATGTAGAAGCCCTCTGTGATCGATTCCCCCTCCGGTAGAGTAGCGGAAAAGGCCTCTTGATGGGATCACAGAAGAATAGAAGGTTGCAGCGGCGGAAAAAGTGTTTCGGGTGGCTTTGTGTTGGTTTGGGAGTATTTGGGAATTTATAGAGGTGGAATTAGGTCAAATGGAGTTGTGTGGGACCCACGGGCTTAGGAGGGCGTGCCGGGTGAGCTCGTCACTCTCCCATACATCTTCTGGCCTCCTCCTAAACATTCTAGTGTCCCTTCTGGTCCAGAAAAAATCACCGTAAAGTTTCATCGTGTTTGGTCTTCATTTGGTATTGATTTTCTGAAAAGCTAAAAACAAGTAAAAAAATAACTGACACTGAGTACTAAGTTAATAGGTTAGTCCCAAAAAATGATAAAAAATAACATAATAAAGCATATAAAGCATCCAAGATTGATGATATAATAGCATGAAACAATAAAACATTATAGATACGTTGGAGACGTATCACCTATCGATTTCATCTCAGAATTTTTGAGTAGTTTCAATCGGTCTCACTGAAGTGTGGAAAGTGATTAGGTCATCACTCATCAGTCTCACCGAGCTGTTCCATCCGGTCTCATCGAAAAGCCTAAAGTTCAAACCTTTTGTACTAATTGGTCTCACCGAGTGTTTACATCAGGTCCCACCAAGTAGTGCATAAAGGTTTGTAACGGTTAGATTTCTTGTGCTGCCTATATATGCCCCCACCCATTACACCAACTGAGGTGTCGTGGACTAAGGGGTGCTAACCTGTACAACCAGTCATCTATGGGCCAACCTAATGGCCCACTGATCACTTGAGAAGGGATTACCGAAGCCGTGTCGCTTGGCATGAGCAAGATGGAAACTTCCAAAGACTAGGCGTGCACTTCAAGAAGAGTTCTAGTAGCCAGCATGTTTATTCCGACTTGCAACCGATCATATCTGTAACCTAACTAGGTACTCCCGGTGCCTATATAAGCCGAGGGGTTAGTCTTTGGAGGCACGAACATAAGCCTTAGGGTTTAGAACACAATCATCCCATCTCGAGGTAGATCATCCTATATTCTGTGCACCATCAGATCAATACAATCCAAGCGGGACGTAGGGTTTTACCTCTTTGAGAGGGTCCGAACCTGGGTAAAACATTGTCTCCCTCGTCTACTTTTACCATTGCTCCTAGACTCATAGCTCGGGAACCCCTACCCGAGATCCACCAATTTTTGCACCAGCATTTGTAGCCCATACAGGTCCAGCTGTTTGGTCGCAAAGAACCAATGGCTCATCTTCAGGTCAATGATAACATCGGCTGCGGGGACCTGGCCAGTTTTTCATGTTCGGCAACATCGTCATGCACACTAATTCGACCGGTCTGCTCAGCCGAGTCAAAAGTTTCGCCCAGGTCAAACAATTAGATTTGGGAGCTTGGAATACGCTGCCGATTCCAGCGATGATCTTGCTTTTTCAAGTTGGGTGTCAAATCAGCTTGGGTCCTCCACGGACACCGTGGTCTTAACCTCGGATCCAACCATGGACCCAGACCTCGGATCAGGTCTCACAACCGAATCAACTCCGAGTCCAGTCCGGTCACCCAGTTGCTGGCCCAGGAGTCAACCCTGGCCGACCCGCGCTCCGAGGATGAGTCATAGGGCCCGTCGAGCATACTACGGGTTAGCCTCGCCTATTGCTAGGAGATCGGCCTGGCAGACCTCTCGCTGTTGAACGAGATGCTATATCAATCCAGAACCTTGGGATTTTGGACGGGCAATCCTCGGTCCATGATCAAATCGGATGTAAAGCCTATGATAGGGAAACTTACATCCCACCCATCACCCACCTAGTCTCTACGGTCGAAGATTTAACTGACGTATTGGACTACGCCTCTGAAGAGGCAACTCACATGGATGAAGATGTCGAGGGTACACATGGTGTTGCGTCACCCATTGCTACCTACACATTGGCCGCTAGGCGGTAACCTCCACCTATGATGTCTACATGGTTGATACCCCCAAGGATGACGAGGAGGAGGAAGACAAAGATCCCCCCAAGCGCCAACGGAGGCGGAAGCGTCTAAAGGCCATGGTAAGGAAAAGCCAAGCAACAACAACAATGACGCCATTGATAACAATGCCACTCCGGACGGCACCGAGGATTAGGACAATGGCGATGGTGTCACATCCGGTCCGATCGACATCGCCAAAGGGATGGCCGAAAACAATGATCCTGAGGATAGCAGTTGCATGCCTGAATCCGAGGAGGACATCAGTCTCGAACCCGATGAATTCACGTCCCCGAAGAACCCCTCGACTTGGAAAATTTTCGCCGGCGGCTAATTACCACAGCCCGGAGTATAAAAAAGCAATGGCAGTAGCTTCAAGATGATCAAGACGTGCTAAATGATAAGTGGGTTGAAGTACTCGAATCCAAGCAAGACCTCGAGCAGAGACTCGCCCACCAAGCTAGATCCTACCCACGACGGCGTCTGGTTCCCGCTTTGATGACGAAGTGGATGACATTCTGCTCTAGAAGCACAATCAAGCTAATCAGCGCGACCGCCCTCTTGGGGACGGGACATGCCAAAGGGAGGACTTTGAGATCCTCCTACCATCCCACCTGCCAGGCCATATGATTTGCGGAAAAAATTGACCGCAAAGCCTGCCCCATCACGATCCATCTATAGTTCTAGAGAGCATGCGCCTGCTGGATAGGTAGGATACCAGGCATGGCTCGATAAACATCGCAGGGCTCGGGATAATATGGATACTCGGACAACAACAGATGTCCGACAAGCCGCACCTCGTATCAGAGGAGCTGCTCACCCCATGTGTTTCATGGGCGGTGTCATGCAACATCAGTTCTCGGAAGGGTTTAAACCCATTAATATTGAACAATATGATGGAACGACCGACCCGGCCGTGTGGTTTGAAGATTTCCTACTACACATTCATATGGCCCGAGGAGACGATCTCCACACCATCAAATATCTGTCGTTAAAACTTAAAGGACCGACGAGGTATTGGCTAAATAGCTTGCCTGAAAACTCTATCGGAAGCTAGGAAGACCTCGAAGATGCCTTCCGAGCTAACTTTTAGGGCACCTACATCCGGCCTCTGGACTCCGACGACCTCAACCATGTCATCTAGTAGCCCGACAAGTCTGCTAGTTAATTTTGGAACTGGTTCTGGACTAATGTCAGGACCCCGATCCTAAGTCACACTGATCTAGCATGTAACACATCATATCACTTTGCGGCCTCATGCACGGTATCCCCACGACTGCAGCCTTACCTAGGACGTGACTGTTTGCACCTTTTGTCTCACTTATATGATAGCGTCGCTAGCATCCATATGACATAAAACCCGGGTCGACATGACTAGTCGTAAACCCAAGGTGGCACAAACTTATAGGGACAGACATACATGACCCATCAGTGCACGTGTCGGTCAGCAGCGAGTGTAACCGGGTTGTAGCAAACTATCAGGACTCTGGTAAACACCACGTGACATTTCCCCGAAGGAACAGACACAGGAGCAAAGAAGGACACATGCCGGTCAACCCATGTGTTCCGGAGCAGTAGCAAGCTACCATGGCTCAGTGGAAGCACTAGGAGGCATTTGCCCATAAAGAAGGCTACCAAGAATAAACAACTAGGTGTCGGATCCCACACATACCAAGCATTTCAATAACATACACACAATATGCTCGATATGTGTAAATACAACATGGCATCACAACAAAACTCTATGACTCAAGTATTTATTTGTAAGGCTCCAGAGAGCCATACATAGTGTGCTATTACAAACATGGGTCTCATGACCCAACATACAAAGTCATACAAGCAACAAGCGGAAGCATAAACCTGTCTGAGTATAGACAGCTGAAAAGAAAGAAGGCTAGGAAGCCTATCTATCTACAAGACCCTCCATAGGAGCTAGATCTCTTTCTGAGATTCCCAAGTTAACCATCGAAGCCCACGTAGAACTACTAGTGAGACTGAAGTCTCCTTCGCAAAACATAAGTTAAGCAAACGTGAGTACAAATGTACTCATCAATACTTGCATCAAAACTAACTACATATGCATCAATATCAACAAGAGGGGGTGGTGGGGTTTAACTGCAGCAAGCCAACTTTGACTCAGTGGCTATCATGTACTACGACTATCAGTATCTTCTTTGAGGTGAAAGATTGCACACGAATCCACATATTCACCATATCAATACACCACTATGGATCCGCTCCCGTCTCCCTACGAGAAGTCCATCCATAGTACTCACACTTATCTTGCGCATTTTAGAGTATCCATTTCACTTGTCTATGAACAATGTAAGTTTTCCAAGTAGTCCATATCCACGGACGCGGCTATTCGAATAGATCATTAACCCTGCAGGGGTGTACTTCTTCACACGCGTTCTCACCACTTATCGCCATTTACACGACATGTACTCGGCAACCTTCAAGCGGAAGCCCAGCAAGGGTGTCGGCCACGACCTGACTAACCACACAAGTCTCTAGTCCAGGTTTATCGCCTATTTGAGTTGCACCCGCAAGGAAGTCCGACCGAGGTTTCCACTACGGCCCCAAATGGTGTGTGCAGGGTTCCCGAGCCCACCAAATTGGTGCCTCGATACATAGTGCCATGGTGTATATACCGCATCATAGCCCACCCCTAGGGTCAGCGCTACGCACGGCCTCGAACACATATCCTACAAACACCAGAGACTAGTTGTAACTCCTGGACAGAGATCAAGGCGATTAATAAGTCAAGAGGGGCACTTAAGCATTCCAATGTGTGGTAATAACTGTCTTGGATCACAAACACATAACTCAGTTCCTGAGGACGGTTTCAATGAGACAACCCACCATGTACTCCTACATGGCCTCTCATCGCTACCTTTACCAAATCGTGTTCACACACTTAGCTCTTAACAGTAGGACATGTTCACCACCATCCCAATCCATCCCAGATGAAACAGACCTAACACAACTCTAAGCATAGCAGGCATAACAAGCAAGCATGAATTAGTAGGCACATCATGGCTCAAACAACTCTACTCATGCTAGTGGGTTTCAACTATTTACTATGGCAAAGACAGGTCATGCAGAGGAAACGGTTCAACTACCGCAACATGTAACAATTGAATTGTTGTTGTCCTAATGCAGTAAAAGAAAGCAGGTATAAGAGTGATCAAGGGGGGGGGGTTGCCTGCCTGGCACTTCTGAAGATAGTATAGCTCTTCATCGGTGTCATCGATCTCAATGTCGGAACGACGTCTACTGAGAGGGAACAACACCAACAAACAAGAGGGAACACAAGCCATTGAATGCAACAATACGATGCATGATCATGACATGGACATATGCTGTGATTTGAGCTAATGCAACTAATAGCAAGATTGAATGAAGCTCACTTGAACCAAAGGTTCAAATGCAAGGTTCATATAAAGCATTTAAAATGCCATTTATTGAGTTGTACAATTCAGTGCGTATAAGTTGTTCAAACATGCATGGAAATTCCATAAACAAATTCTTCATATTTTCCTTCTCATTTTTCATATATAAATAATTTTCGTCTGAGCTACAGTTGAATTTCTATGAATTTTTGAAGTATATATTATTTTCTGAAATTTCCTGGATTATTTTTAATCCAGAAAATTGTTAACTACGTCGGCATTGTTTTTTCTAGAGTATGCCAATGGCGTACTGTCGGTGTCAAAACCGGCGGATCTCGGGTAGGGGGTCCCGAACTGTGCGTCTAGGCGGATGGTAATAGGAGACAAGGGACACGATGTTTTTACCCAGGTTCGGGCCCTCTCGATGGAGGTAAAACCCTACTCCTGCTTGATTAATATTGATGATATGGGTAGTACAAGAGTAGATCTACCACGAGATCAGAGAGGCTAAACCCTAGAAGCTAGCCTATGGTATGATTGTTGTTGTGTCCTACGGACTAAACCCTCCGGTTTATATAGACACCGGAGGGAGCTAGGTGTAACTCCCTCGATGCGGCTATATCTCCCACGTGTCGAAGCATGACTTAGAGGCATAACCGCATTGAAAGCAATGTCGCAAGTGAGGTAATCTTCACACAACCCATGTAATACATAAGGGAAAGAGATACATAGTTGGCTTACAATCGCCACTTCACGCAATACATGAGTAGAGCATTACATCATACAGATACAATCAAGGTTCGACTACGGAACCAAAATAAAAGAAGACTACCCCAAAAGCTACACAGACCCCCGATTGTCCCGACTGGGCTCCACTACTAATCAACTGAAATGAAACAACACAATGAACAAGATCTTCATCGAGCTCCTCCTTGAGCTCGGGTGCGTCACCTGCACGGTTTCATCGGCACCTGCAAACTGGTTTTGGAAGTAATCTGTGTGTCACAGGAACTCAGCAATCTCACACCCGCGAGATCAAGACTATTTAAGCTTAAAGGTAGGACAGGGTAGTGAGGTGGAGCTGCAGCAAGCGACTAGCATATCTGGTGTCTAACATACGCAAATGAGAGCAAGAAGAGAAGGCAAAAGCACGGTCGAACAACTAAGATCAAGAAGTGATCCTGAAACTACTTACGTCAAGCATAACTCCAACACCGTGTTCACTTCCCGGACTCCGCCGAGAAGAGACCATCACGGTTACACACGCGGTTGATGTGTTTTAATTAAGGTCAACTTCGGGTTTTCTACAACCGGACATTAACAAATTTCCGTCTGCCACATAACCGCGGGCACGGCTTTCGAAAGTTCAAACCCTGCAGGGGTGTCCCAACTTAGCCCATGATAAGCTCTCGCGATCAACGAAGGATATTCCTTCTCCCCGGGAAGACCCGATCAGTCTCGGAATCCAGGCTACAAGACATTTCGACAGTAATAAAATAAGACCAGCAAAGCCGCCCGGATGTGCCGACAAATCCTGATAGGAGCTGCACATATCTCGGTCTCAGGGCACACCGGATTGTCCAAACTTCCGGTAGGCGAACCCAGAGTTGCCCCTGGTGGCCACCGGCGGTTTACGGTTTGGACCAGCACTCACGACGAGCACTGGCCCGGGGGGTAAAAATAAAGAAGACCCTTGAGAGCGCGACTCCCAAGGGAAAAAGGGCTAGGTGAGGCAAATGGTAAAACCAAGGTTGGGCCTTGCTGGAAAAGCTTTATTCAAAGCGAACTGTCAAGGGGGTCCCATAAATCACCCAACCGCGTTAGGGACGCAAAATCCGGGAACATAACACCGGTATGACGGAAACTAGGGCGGCAAGAGTGGAACAAAACACCAGGCATAAGGCCGAGCCTTCCACCCTTTACCAAGTATATAGATGCATTAATTAAATAAGATATATTGTGATATCCCAACAAGTAAACATGTTCCAATCAAGGAACAACATCTCCATGTTCCAACAAGGAACAAACTTCATCTTCACCTGCAACTAACAACGCTACAAGAGGGGCTGAGCAAAGCGGTAACATAGCCAAACAACGGTTTGCTAGGACAAGGTGGGTTAGAGGATTGGTTTAACAATATGGGAGGCATGATAAGCAAGTGGTAGGTATCGCAGCATAGGCATAGCAAAAGAGCGAGCAACTAGCGAGCAAAGATAGAAGTGATTTCGAGGGTATGGTCATCTTGCCTGCAAAGTTCTCAGGGTTGTCGAAAACTTGATCCTCGTAAGTGTTCTCAACAGGTTCCTCGTTCACGTACTCGTCTCCCGGCTCTACCCAAGGCAAGCACACAAGCAAAGGGGACAAACATCAATCACGATGCAATGCGCAAGCAACATGATGCAAAACATGGCATGATATGCGAGATGTGGTATGCAATGCATATGCGTGCTCCGGGAGGAAAAATATGAACAAGGCATAATCTTGGCAAACCAAGTATGCCACTGGAAAGGTGAGGTGATTTCGGTTGAAATCGATATAAAGATCACCGGAATCGGATGCACGGTTTGCAAATGACAAGCAAAACAAGAATGACAAGATTCTGCCATTAACAGCATGATGCTACTTAGCAAGCAATAAGAAATTAAGCTACTGCACCCAAACGTACCAACAAAGCATATGACAGTGAACTACTCAAGATGCTTGACAAAAGATGAACACTGAGCTACGGCTAAATCACACCACAATAGGTTCAAACAAGCATGGCAAAAGTGCAAAAGATAACAGGTTCACAGACTTTGTGAAAATACATCATGCCAGAAATTAACATCAGGAAAACATGTTAAGAGCAAGGAAACAACCTGCTACAGGAACATGACATAGAAAAAGATGGCATGGCATGGCCCTACTCAAACCATTGAACAAAAATCTCTTACTGACCATGAGCCCAAAAGGACCAGAAAATATAATAGCACCCATGTCAATTAAACAAGTTTCGTTACAGTTTTCAGACTTAGCAGAAAACTAGACATGTCAAAAACAGATAACAAGTAGGCATGTTTACGAGCTCTATGCACTCACTACAGAGCATTTCATGATAAACTAAGCATGCACCCACCAAGAAGACATGACATAGAAGCTAGACATGGCAAGAATAACATGATAGCATGCAAGGATAAACTACAACAAGCTTGGCAAAATCGAATAACATGTAAACAATCTGCCAGTAACATTTTATAGCAAAAGTAGAGCTCGATTGACTCAAGCAATGGCACCCCATAATTACAAAAAAAGGCATAGATGGATAGAGAAAATCCATATGTTCAAAACACCCTTACTAATCATGCTCAAAATAGGCATAGATCTCTCTGAAACAACATGAACACATGGCATAAAAATAACAGCAGGGAATAACTTAGTGAAATTACCAAGTCCCTGAAATTAGCAACAATATGACCCCTAGTTTGCATGCTTGTGCTAGTCACCACAAAGATCACAAAAATACATGGCATACACCCCTGTAAATATGGCATGGCATATTACAAAACACATGTAGGACTCAACTTCATAGGGTGCACACATCAATCACGGCAAAAATGACAAAAGTGCACGTTCTGATAATAATCTGGAACTAACATCACATAGCCCTCTTCCAACAGCATTTCGGGCATCGAGATGAGCTCAAATGAAAATGATGCAATCATATGAAATGATGTAATCATCGAGATAAACAATTTGACATATTACACGCACGAAACGGAGCAGTATGCAGAGAGTTATGGCATGTCAAACATAGCAACAAAATGTCACAGATAAAGGACTTAGACGAAAATTACCCTCTCAGAAACAGATCTAGGGTTGGCTTGCACGTAGTTCGAGGTTCGCCGGAGAGTCGCCGGACTTGACCGGAGAGGAAGAAGGAGACCGGAGAGGCGGCCATAGGCGTCGGATCCGGCGGGGGAAGGAACTCCGGCGAGCGGAGCGGGTGGATCCGGGCATGGGATCCCCGGATCCGGCGACGGCGGTACTGGGCGGCGAGGTACGCGCCGACGGCGGGGAGCTGGAGGCGGGCGCAAGTGGCGGCGGGGCGGGCGCGCTGCGGCGGGCGGTGGCGGCGAGGAGGCGCAGAGGCGCGCGGGGGCGGCGGCGCTGCGCGCGGGCGGCGGGGCACGCCGGCGAGGAGGCACATGCGGCGGGGCGGCGGAGCTCAGGCGCCTCGGCGGCGGGGCGCCTCGGCGGTGGCGGACGGCCAGGCGACGGCAGGATCTGGGTCCGTGCGGCCCCAGATGGGCTCCGCGGGCCGGCGGCGGGCGCGGGAGGAGAGAGAGGGAGGAGGCGCTGAGGTGGCGGCGTGTGGTTGGAGGAGAGCGGCGGCGGGGTGACGTGGCGCGCCCTGATTCGTCGGGGTGACGCGGTGGGCGGACGCGTCCGGTGCGGGCGGACACGTCCGGCGGTGGAGTGGGAAGCGGGGCTAGGGTTTCATCTGCGCGAAAAATCCGAGAGGGGCACATATTTATAGGTAGAGGGGGCTAGGAAGCTCCAAATGAGGTGTAGTTTACGGCCACGCGATCGTGATCGAACGGCCGAGAGGATGGAGATGACTTAGATGGGTTTTGGGCCACTTTGAAGGGGTGTTGGGCTGCACACAAAAGAGGCCTTCTCGGTTACCCGGTTAACCGTTGGAGTATCAAACGACCTCCGATTGACCCGAAACTTGACAGGCGGTCTACCGGTGCTATACCAAGGCCGCTTGACAAACCTCGGTCCATTCCGAGAAAGTTTAATACACGCTCACGGAAAAAGGTAGAAAGGGACGCCGGGGAACATAGGATCGCCGTATTGCAAAACGGACAACAGGGAAAATGCTCGGATTCATGAAGCGAACACGTATGCGAATGCGATGCACATGATGACATGATATGAAATGCATGACAAGGACAAAATGCAAAAGAAGGAAAACCCAACCACGGAGGGAATATCATATCGCATTGCCGAAAATGGCAAGAGTTGGAATTACAAATATGGCAAGTTACATCCGGGGTGTTACACTAGGGCTACACAGAGTCGGTTACAAGGAAGGAGATCTACATATCCGTACTGCCAAGCTTGCCTTCCACGCCAAGGAAAGTCCCATCCGGACACGAGACGAAGTATTCAATCCTGTATCTTCATAGTCCAACAGTCCGGCCAAAGGTTATAATCCGGCTGTCCGGATACCCCCTAATCCAGGACTCCCTCAGTAGCCCCCGAACCAGGCTTCGATGACGATGAGTCCGACGCGCAGATTGTCTTCGACACTGCAAGGCAGGTTCTTCTCCAAATTCCGAATACCTGTCAAATAGTGTCCGACTTCTTGTAAATGCTGCGCTCCTTGGCTTCCACGCCCAATAATGGCACCTTCCACGTGTCGAGCGAATGTGAGGAGCCAGGGTGTTTTTACATTTACCCCCTAGCTATGCAAATGAGTTGTCTATTAAAGAGACGAGGATTCAGATCCAAATCACACCATCCTCCCTTAGCGAGCATTCATCAGAGCACACCCGAAATCCATTCCATCATGGCCGATCAGTGCAGCTCCTCTTCTCGTTCCCCCAGCCCCAAGCCCGGGGATTGGGAGAGGTGTTCCGTCCTACACAGCCAACTAGTGAAGCTTCAGACCCAGGGATTTCTCCCCCCAGCGTATATGGTCCCGGTTCAAGCCGGGCTCGCCACCTACAATGGCGGAGAGCTTTCCCAACCCCTCTAAGGGAGAGCGGGTATGCCTCGTCCCTTATTTGATAAGGGGACTCGGATTTCCAATCCATCCGTTTCTCCGGGGCTCCTGGAGTTCTACGGCCTCCAGTTGCATAGCCTTACCCCTGCCTCTATACTACATATCGCTGGCTATGTAGCCCTTTGCGAGCCGTTTTTGGGCTGCGAGGCTCATTTCGCACTGTGGAAGAAGTTGTTCTGCCTTGTGCCCCGTTCTCAGAGGGGGGGGGGGTAAGTATATCAGGTGGGCGGAGCCGAAGTATGGCGCATCGCCGGGACCGGATATCCATCCAAAACCCCGAAGAAGGCGTCCGAAGACTGGCCTTCAGAGTGGTTTTACATAGAAGACATCCCTCTTCCGGATCCTGTTCGGATTGGCCTTCCTGAGTTTGACAATGCTCCCTTGAAGAAGTGCCTGATCTGGCGCCCACGGAGCCCTCAGGAGGAAGATAATAGAGACGTTCTTTACCTGATTAGCCGGATAAAGACATTGGCTCAATTAGGACTGACCATGATCGAAGTCATGGCAATATGCATTATGCGGGGGGTGCAGCCGCTTCAATATCGAGGCCACCCCATGTGGGATTTCAACGGGGAGGATGAAGCCACCCGCTGTGGCCACAAGGGGCCGGACTCATCCGCTGCCCTAGCAAAAATCTTGTCCGATTTGTACAAGGGAGAAGAGGAGGAATTCCTCCGCGTCAATCCACAGGGCGGATTTTCTATGTACAATCCTCCAAGCTGGGTAAGTCAACACTTTTTATGCCCATCCGTTCCATATTCCCACAGCTAGATATTTTACCTTGCGAATTCAACGCAGGAGCTGCATAAGGCTGTAAGGGAGATCAACAGCCCACCTCCTCAACCGGAGGATCCTGAGCGATCCCTCGACCCGGCCTTCAAAGTGGATCCGGACATATCCATGGAGCTGATTGATAGGGTGTTTTACCAACTAAGCAACGACGACGCCTTGGTGGCCATTACGGCCAATTACCCTGGGCTGCTCCCAGACTGAGACCGAAGTCCCAACATTTTGAAAAGGATTCGTCCTTGTGCACTTTGCTTACCGTATACCAACAGTGTTTTACAGGGAAGGCACTTGGGACGCCATGCCGATCCTGCGGCGACTAGCCAACAAGGGGCTCCGAGGCCGGGCAGACTGAAAAGGAACGCCGTCCGGATTGAGACACCGGCACAGAGGTATGGCGCGCCACCTTACTCCATGGTATCGTCTTTAAAGACACATCAACATTCGTGCTTTCTAGGAAGAAGAACGCTCGCCGGACTATATCCGGAGAGGTCGCCAATCACGCCTCAACTAGTCGGGATCCAAGGCCGGACACGGACGCGGAAGCGAATGCGAGGCACACGCCGGATGCTCCTCCGACAGAGGATGCGGACAGAATGTCCGCCACAAATTCTGAGGTGGAGAGCGCCATGAACCACAGGCGTCGCCGAGCCGTTCTCTGTGACGCTTGTTTCTCCCAAGAGGTATTTGATGCCTTCAACTCGGGAGACGCGTACCTCTGTGCTGCTCAAAATGGTCTAGCCAGAGCCAAGGATCAATATGTAAAGGATATACGGGTGAGAGAATTTGATGATTATATATAGTAGTAGCCCTTGAGACTTGAAACAGTTAGAATAACTTATTTAAGGATCATTTGTTATGCAAGTTCTTATAGAAAAGAATACCCAATTGTCCCATGAGCTTGAAGAGTGCAAAGCCCGACTTCAGGCCTCACTAGCTGCCGAAGAGGAGTCCAAGAAGACCCCCTCTGGTAATATATGTTTCAAATGATAGGTATCATGTAGAGTGCGGCATATATGCAAATCTGACAATAAAATTGTAGATGACGCCGGAGTAAATCCGGATGAGCAACATCTCCTACGCCAGCTAAAGGCTGGCGAGAGCGTGCTTACGAGGGTTAGGCAGGAGAAGAATAATCTCCAAGATGACAACACCCAGCTGAGCGTGGAACTGAAGGATGTTCGTGCCCAACTGTCAGGATCCGTGAAGGAGAATCAGCGACTTTGACGCGACATTTTCAGTAAGTGCTTGAACGAACCTTTAAGAAGAGTTTGGCAAGGAAGTCGACTAACAGAGTTATGTCTGTAGGTATGCTAACAGGTCGTCCCGCAGAAGAAACGCCCGGGTCTGTGGGTGATCTTGTACCCGAGCTCTCACAACTGCACGAACGAGCTCGGCAGGTGATGCAAGGCATTGCCCAGGCCTTATGGCCATCCGTCTCCGTGCCCGAAGGCCTTGGAGAGCTTGCGGAGAAGCTGAAGGGAGCGCGGCGGTGCTTCCGGTTATGGAAGATATCGGCCTGCCGTCAAGGTGCCAGGGAAGCCTGGGCCATGGTGAAGACGCGGTATACCAAGGCTGACCCAAACCACATGGCCGAGGTCGGACCTGTGGGGCCCGATGGGAAAGAGATCCCTGTTAGTCTAGTGTACGGGCAAGTAGAATTGGCCGCAAAGTATTCCCAACAGGATTGTAGGCTAGACAGCCTGTTGGATGGTATAGAGGAAGAATTTAGTCAGTTAAAGTGACTATGTAATTGAAGTGACATGTATAATGCCTTCTAGCCTGATTGTAGATCATTTGTCATGGCGGACCTTTTCTCTTCAACCTCTAGACCCGATAGTCTGGAGTGTATCCGAATATCCTCTCGGTTATGTAAGAACCGGGGCATGCGTGGAAACCAGGCGTAGGGGTCATTAGTGCTTGAACAGACAAGTGCCCAACTAGTTATGTTATATAACATGGTTAATAAGAAACATCTTCCAGGGAGAATAGTTCCTTTAGGGGTTCCTTTCCCTGGGTATGCATGCCCTAAAGTGCATGCCGGACTGCGAAAAGAGTCACAGATAAAAAAAACATCTGAGGGCACATATGAAAAATAAATAAGTGAAGAATCATCTTTTGTTCACCGACCGAATATTCCCTTAAGAACGCTAGCTTTCGGCTTCACCCAGTTTGAGGTACACATCCGGCTGACCCGGTAGTAACAATCGCAGAGGTGCTCCCCTTATGCCCTAGCCAAATTAACGGGAACATAGGGCATAAATACAAGAGCCAGGCAACCCAGCTTGGCCAAAACTTAAGTCATATCGATGCATATAGTGGCGAAGAAAAGGTACATGCGGAAGGATGACACATGTGCTGGGCATGAAGCCCGGATAAATAAGTAAGCTTCTGTGAAAGAAGCCCCCAGGTATAATTAGCACGGCTAGCACGTCAATGGTGTGCAAGCAGGGCACAAGTTAGCCTTTGAAGGCGTTGGAAAAAATAAGAGGAGAAGGAGGTAAATAAAGGACAAATAATGTATATAAAAAATGGACAGTGGAAGGAGACGAACACAGAGTCCGGTGCTAAGCGTAGAATCTTCGGAGTCTTGCTGCGTTCCATGGGTTCGGCTCAAGACGACTATCAGATGCATCCCGCAGACTGTACGCTCCGCCAGTCAGAACTTGGTCAATGATGAATGGGACCTCCCATTTGGGCTCGAGTTTAGTCTTTTTCTTCTCCGGCAGGCGTAGAACTAGTTCACCAACATTATAAGTTTTGGCCCGTACTTCTCTGCTTTGGTATCTTCGAGCCTGTTGCTGATCGAATGCGGAACGGGCTTTTGCCACGTCGCGCTCCTCCTCCAGGGTGTCTAGATTGTCCTGCCGATCGAGCTCGGCTTCTCTTTCTTCGTACATGCGCACTCGAGGTGAGTCATGAATTATGTCGCAGGGTAGGACCGCCTCTGCGCCGTACACCATAAAAAAGGGTGTGTATCCGGTAGTATGATTCGGCGTGGTCCGCAGCCCCCAGAGTACGGAGTCGAGCTCCTCTACCCAGTGTGTGTTCGATTCCTTTAGGGACCGCACTAATCTGGGTTTGATGCCGCTCACGATAAGACCATTTGCTCGCTCGACTTGACCGTTAGTTTGTGGGTGATAGACGGAAGCATAATCGAGCTTAATGCCCATGTTTTTGCACCAGAGTTTTACCTCGTCGGCCATGAAGTTCGTGCCGTTATCGGTGATGATGCTGTGGGGGACGCCATAACGTGTACAACACCGGATATGAAGTCTATCACTGGTCCGGATTCGGTCGTTTTAACAGGTTTGGCTTCTATCCATTTGGTGAATTTATCCACCATGACCAGCAAGTATTTTTTCTTGTGAGTTCCTCCTTTAAGAGGTTCAACCATGTCCAGCCCCCAGACCGCAAAGGGCCAGGTAATGGGGATTGTGTGGAGGGCGGTGGGTGGCATATGGCTTTGGTTTGCAAAGAGCTGACAACCAACGCAACGTTGGACCAGGTCATGTGCATCTGCCCGGGCCATAGGCCAGTAAAAACCTGTACGGAAGGCCTTGCTTACAAGGGCCCGGGCTGCGACATGGTGGCCGCCTAGTCCGGCATGAATTTCTTCCAGAAGCTTCCGCCCTTCCTCTTCGGAGATGCACCTTTGAAGGACTCCGGTGGTGCTTTTCTTATAAAGCTCTCCTTCATGGACCCTATAGGCTTTAGATCGCCGTACTATGCAGCGTGCCTCATTTTGGTCCTCGGGGAGTTTCTGCCTGGTTAAGTAGGCCAGGAATGGTTCTGTCCACGGGGCGATGATGGCCATTATTACGTGGGTTGAAGGTGTTATTTCGGTGGCAGAGCCTCCGATTATGTCAGAGTGTTCAGTATCGGGTGTTGTGGCTGTGTCCGGACTATTGTTACTGGCGTCTCCTTCCCATACCACGGATGGCTTAAACAGCCTCTCCAAAAAGATGTTTGGGGGGACCGCATCATGTTTTGTGCCGATGCGTGCGAGGACGTCTGCCTCCTGGTTGTTTTCCCGGGCCACATGGTGAAATTCGAGCCCCTCGAACCGAGCTGACATCTTAAGGACGGCGTTGCGATAGGCCGCCATTTTCGGATCCTTAGCATCAAAGTCTCCATTTATTTGGGATATTGCAAGGTTCGAATCCCCCCGCACCTCCAGGCGTTGAATGCCCATGGATACTACCATCCGGAGACCATGTAAAAGGGCCTCATATTCGGCTGCGTTGTTGGAGTCTGCATACATTATCTGGAGCATGTATTGAACTGTATCTCCGGTTGGGGACGTCAGAACGATGCCAGCCCCCAGACCAGCCAGCATTTTGGAGCCATCGAAGTGCATGATCCAGTTGGAATATGCGCCGTACTCTTTAGGGAGTTCGGCTTCCATCCATTCGGCGACAAAGTCAGCCAGTACTTGCAATTTAATGGCTCACAATGGCTTGTAAGATATGTCGAACAGGAGGAGCTCAATGGCCCATTTGGCAATCCGGCCCGTGGCGTCGCGGTTGTTTATAATATCGTTAAGTGGTACTTCTGAGGCCACTGTTATTGAACACTCTTGAAAGTAGTGTTGCAGTTTCCTAGATGCCGTGAATACCGCGTATGCTATCTTTTGATAATGCGGATACCGTGACTTGCATGGAGTAAGGACAGTGGATACATAGTAGACCGACTTTTGCAGGGGAAATTTATGTCCGTCCATTTCTCGTTCGACGACGAGCACTGCGCTTACAACTTGATGGGTTGCCGCAATGTATAACAGCATAGGTTCGCCAATGTTTGCCGCTGCCAGGATTGGGTTGGTTGCTAGTATGGCCTTTATTTCTTCCAATCCGGCTGTGGCGGCATCCGTCCACTCGAAGTGTTTGGTGCGCCGTAGGAGGCGGTAAAGGGGTAATTCCTTTTCTCCCAGGCGGGAGATAAAGCGGCTTAGAGCCGCCACACATCCTGTTAATTTCTGGATTTGTTTGAGGTCTGTTGGGATATCCAACTGTGACAGCTCGGATCTTGGACGGATTTGCTTCGATTCCTCTGCTGGATACAATGAAGCCTAGGAGCTTTCCGGCTGGCACACCGAAAACACATTTTTCCGGGTTGATCTTGATGTCGTATGTTCGGAGGTTGTCGAGTGTGAGCCTCAAGTTGTCTATCAGAGAGTCGACGTGTTTGGTTTTGACAACCACATCATCTACATATGCCTCCACTGTTTTGCCGATCTGGTTAGCCAGACATGTCTGAATCATGCGCTGATATGTTGCGCCGACGTTTTTGAGCCCAAAAGGCATTGTGTTGTAGCAGAAGGGGCCGTATGGTGTGATGAATGCCGTTGCGGCTTGGTCAGGCTCCGCCATCTTAATTTGGTGGTAGCCGGAGTATGCGTCGAGGAAACACAATGAATCGTGTCCTGTGGTAGCATCGAGGATTTGATCGATGCGGGGGAGTGGGAAGGGATCCTTTGGGCAAGCCTTGTTGAGGTCCTTGAAATCGACGCACAGGCGCCAGGATTTATCCTTCTTTGGTACCATCACCAGGTTTGCTAGCCAGTCCGGGTGTTTTATTTCTCTAATGAATCCGGCCTCCAATAACTTGGCTAGTTCCTCTCCCATAGCTTGTCTTTTAGGTTCGGGGAAACGCCGAAGAGCCTGCTTGACAGGCTTGAATCCCTTTAGAATATTGAGGCTATGTTCGGCCAGCCTGCGTGGGATTCCAGGCATATCTGAAGGATGCCAGGCAAAAATGTCCCAGTTCTCGCGCAGGAACTCTCGTAGTGCGGCGTCTACGGCAGGGTTTAACTGTGCCCCGATGGAGGCTGTTTTTGTAGGGTCCGTTGGATGGACTTGGAATTTGACTATTTCATCCGCTGGTTTAAAGGAGGTGGACTTGGATCTCTTATCGAGTATCATATCGTTCCTGTTCACTGTGGAGCGCAGTGCAGTCAGTTCCTCGGCCGCTAGGGCTTTGGATAATGCCTCGAGGGCCAGTGCGGCTGTCTTATTTTCGGCGCGGAGTGCTGTGTCCAGATCACTAGCAAGAGTGATGATTCTATTGGGCCCGGGCATTTTTAGCTTCATGTACCCGTAATGGGGTATGGCTTGGAAGATCGTGAATGCCTCCCGTCCTAGAAGGGCGTGGTATCCACTACTGAACGGGGCCACTTGGAACGTAATCTCTTCGGACCTTTAATTCTCCAGCGTGCCGAACACCACATCTAGTGTGATTTTGCCTGTACAACGTGCTTCCCGACTGGGGATTATTCCTCTAAAGGTTGTGCTGCTTCGCTCGATGCGGTTCCAGTCTATTTCCATTTTTTTGAAGGGTTTCCTCATAGATGAGGTTTAACCCGCTGCCGCCGTCCATGAGTACCTTGGTGAGTCATAAGCCGTCCACAATTGGGCTGAGGACCAATGCGGCTGGTGCTCGGGCTGTTCGAAATTTAGGTTCGTCACTGGCATTGAAGGTAATAGCCGTGTCACTCCATGGATTCATTGTTGCCACATGGTGGATTTCGGCAAGGCCGCGGAGTGTTCACTTTTGCCTGTTATTTGATGCGAAGGTCTCAAAGACTGTTAATACCGTATTTTTATCCCTGGGATGGTGCTCTATGGCTTCTGGAATGAGAAGATCCTCGCCACTTTTGGCTACCTGCCGGAGTATCCAACATGCTCTAAGGCTATGTGTTGGTATGGCGCCCTCAGTACTATGAATTTTACAGGGTCCATTGAGCCATCCCTCCAGTACGGTTCCATGCCCTGTAGATGGTTTTTGCTTTTTGGTAGTTAACCCGGGTGTCTTGTGATAATGCACCCTTTTATTTCGGACTGGGTTCGTATTTAGAGCCGGATTGTCCCAAAATTTTATTTCGGTTTTCCAGGCACTTTCCATCACACAGTACTTTCATACTATGGACGCCAAGTCGGCAAAGCGTGTAATTTCACGGCGAATTATGGCTTTAAGGATTCCCTTGTCCGTGCAATTGTTGCAGAAGAATGAGATTGCGTCTTCCTGGCGGCAGTCCTTAACCTTGTTCATTACAAGGAGGAATCTGGCCCAATAATGATGTACTGTTTCCTGGGGCTTCTGCCTGGTGTGGGAAAGATCGCTTATGCTTGGGCGGGTGGGTGGTATTGAATCCGAAACCTCACCCAATCTGGAACCCAGGGGCCAAGGGGTTTCCAATCTTGGAAGTTCGGGCTCTGGGATGTTGCCCGATAAGTCTGGCCCGCTGCCTGACTCTAGGTTCAGGGCTTGGGTGGTGTCCTCCTGTAAACGGGTATCCGGCCCGGAGGGCTCAGGAATCCGGACATAGCTAGTCCTCAAGATGGACGAAAGGTCGCCGCATTGTTCCTCCACCACCGCAATGTGATGGGTGACCGGCGGAAAATTAATATCCCTTTGATCGGGTTTAAGCCCAATCCGATCGTAGTCCGTAGCGACTCCCAAGGCGGAGATGCGATCCAAGAGCTCGTTTAGGGATGAGAGCTCCATTGGATCCATCTGTTCGGCGAGTTCCGAGTTGACGTGGAGGTCATTTTTGATGACCCGAGAGGTCGTCGTCGGCGCAGCAGCCGAACAGGTGGTCATAATAAAATCACCTAGCCGGAGAGTTTGGCCGACAGCCAGAGCTCCCTCAGCGGTAGTGCCGTCTTTAAAGACGAGACGAGACATCCTTCCTTATGGCGACGACACAGTGGAACTCTCAATGAAAGCACCAATGTTGTTGTCAAAACCGATGGATCTCGGGTAGGGGGTCCCGACTGTGCGTCTAGGCGGATGGTAACAGGAGACAAGGGACACGATGTTTTTACCCAGGTTCGGGCCCTCTCGATGGAGGTAAAACCATACCCCTGCTTGATTATATTGATGATATGGGTAGTACAAGAGTAGATCTACCACGAGATCAGAGAGGCTAAACCCTAGAAGCTAGCCTATGGTATGATTGTTGTTGTGTCCTACGGACTAAACCCTCTGGTTTATATAGACACCGGAGGGGGCTAGGGTTACACAGAGTCGGTTACAAGGAAGGAGATCTACATATCCGTACTGCCAAGCTTGCCTTCCACGCCAAGTAAAGTCCCATCCGGACACGGGACAAAGTCTTCAATCTTGTATCTTCATAGTCCAACAGTCCGGCCAAAGGTTATAATCCGGCTGTCCGGATACCCCCTAATCCAGGACTCTCTCACGTACCATATTTTTATAGAAGGTAGAACGCATAATTACAAGAAGTGTAACCCGAATGCACACAAACGGGGCACACAGAACACCACTCCAACACCTAAGAAACACACCTATGCTAATTCCTCACAAAACGTTATTAGACCACCAATACCACCACCTACTTGCCACCACTCAGCTACTTCTCCAGAATCATAGTGGCAAGCTCCCTTGCATCCTTTTGTTGGTCAACTCTATTGAAGACGTGAGCATTACATTGCTTCCAAAGAGCCCACATGACCGCAATGAACAAAGTGTCAAACCCTCGCTTGTTGGCCTTGTGGAAGTGTCTTCTCTCTCTCAACCGCCATTCAAGTGTCGTATCCGATTGAAGCCGGTCATGCACGCTGATGCGGATCGTGTCCCAAATAAGAAACCATACCTCACGAGCATATCCGCATCTCGACAAGATGTGATTGACATTGTCCTCATCTTGCAAACACGTGTAACAAGCGGACGACTCGTCCTGCAGGCCATTCCGGGCACGCCGATCAGAGGTCCACAACCTATACTACATCGCCAGCCAAGCAAAGATCTTGCACTTGAGCGGCACCTAGCTCTTCCACACACACGTGCCCATAGGCGACCTCGGTAGGCCAGAGCACAAGCCGACATATATTACGCTAGCAGAGTACTGTCCAGATGCAATGCACATCCAAGTAAACTCATCCAGTTGCTCCTGGTTTCTGTCCACCATGGTGATCGCATGGCAAAGGTGAACAAACTGCATTTGGGCCATGAAAGAGGCAACCTGGCAGTCCTCCCTCCCTCTATCATTGATCAGTGCTTGTTGCACCGTCCGCACGTTGGCCACCCTCGCATGGATCGTGTCTTGCAGTAGAGGGGCAATATCCGCAACCGTAAATCCATGTATCCATCCATCTCGCCAAAAAAAGGACCTTGTGTGCATCGATATGTACGAGGCTGTCAAAGAGCTCCTGTGTGTCCCAATCCTCGATTATAAGCAATCCCTGCCAAGGTCTGTTTGGCTCAGTGCACTTTAGCCTCTCCCACCGGACTCTCAGTGCCAGTGCTTGCCAGTTCAAGTTCTTGATGCCTAAACCTCCATAGCATTTGGGTCGGCATATTGTATCCCAAGCGACTAGACATTGACCACCATTCACCTTATCCTTTCCAGCCCAAAAGAATGATCTCATCCACTTGTTAATTTCCTCGAACACCCAAGCAGGGGCATCCACAATCATAAGGTGGTGAATAGGCTTTGCCGAGATAACAAATTGCACCAAGATGAGCCGGGTCTCTCTATGAGGCCTCATTGCCAAGCTGGAACAAAGAACCGGACCTTGTCCAGCATGGGTTGCCACTTCGCCCTGGTCAAGCTTTTTATTGAAGCTGTAAACCAAGCTACTTGCAAGGGAAATCTGCGAGATTGCACTCAAGAAATGCAGCCACTCTAGATTTATCCTCGTTATCACCTCTGATCGCAATAGCTAATGACTTTTGGTAGTTCACTCGCAGGCCCGAAACGCCACCAAAAGCCTCAAGCGCATACCGCACAAAACTCAAGTCCATATCTGTTGGTTTGATGAACATGGCAACATCGTCCGCAAATATGGACAACCTTGACGGAAATATGACCTAGAGGCAATAATAAAATAGTTATTATTATATTTCCTTATTCATGATAAAGGTTTATTATTCATGCTAGAATTGTATTGATTGGAAACTTAAATACATGTGTGAATACATAAACAAATACCGTGTCCCTAGTAAGCCTCTACTAGACTAGCTCGTGGATCAAAGATGGTTAAGGTTTCCTAACAATAGACATGTGTTGTCATTTGATAAAAGGATCACATCATTAGGAGAATGATGTGATGGACAAGACCCATCCGTTAGCTTAGCATAATGATCGTTCAGTTTATTGCTATTGCTTTCTTCATGTCAAATACATATTCCTTTGACTATGAGATTATGCAACTCTCGGATAAAGGAGGAATACCTTGTGTGCTATCAAACATCACAACGTAACTGGGTGATCATAAAGATGCTCTACAGGTATCTCCGAAGGTGTTTGTTGAGTTGGCATAGATCAAGATTAGGATTTGTCACTCCGAGTATCAAAGAGGTATCTCTGGGCCCTCTCGGTAATACACATCATAAGCTTGCAAGCAAATGACTAAGGAGTTAGTCATGAGGTGATGTATTATGGAAAGAGTAAAGAGACTTGCCGGTAACGATATTGAACTAGGTATGAAGATACCGACGGTCGAATCTCGGGCAAGTAACATACCGATGGACAAAGGGAATTACGTATGTTGTCATAACAGTTCAACCGATAAAGATCTTCGTAGAATATGTAGGATCCAATATGGGCATTCAGGTTCCTCTATTGGTTATTGACCGGAGAGGTGTCTCGGTCATGTCTACATAGTTCTCGAACTCGTAGGGTCCGCACTCTTAACCTTCGTTGACGATATAGTGTTATATGAGTTATATGTTTTGGTGACCGAATGTTGTGCGGAATCCCAAATGAGATCACGAACATGGCGAGGAGTCTCGAAATGGTCGATAGGTAAAGATTGATATATAATATGATGGTATTTGGACACCGGAAGTGTTTCGGGACGAACCGGGAAGGAATCAGGTCACCGGAAGGGGTTCTGGGCACCCCCTGGCAAGTTATGGGCCTTATGGGCCAAAGGAGGGGACAGACCAGCCCACAAGGGGGCTGGTGCGCCCCTCCCTTGTTTGGCCAGCCCTAGAGAAGGAAAAGGGGGAGGGCTAGCCCCTCCTGCCTTTCCCTCTCACGGGAGAAAGGAAAATGGGGGGGGGGGCACCACCCTCCCGTGCCTTTGCCCGCACTCCAAATAAGGAAAGAGGGGGCGCGGCTTGGGAGGGACCCCGAGTAAGATTCCTCCTAATTGGGCACCTCCTTTGGCTGCTTCTCCCTCCCTCCCACCTATATATATGTGGAAGGGGGGTGCCTAGAACACAACAGACAATTGCCTAGCCGTGTGCAGCGCCCCCTCCACCGTTTACACCCACGGTCATATTTCCGTAGTGCTTAGGCGAAGCCCTGCTGAGATCACTTCACCATTACCGTCACCATGCTGTTGTGATGACGGAACTCATCTACCACCTCGCCGTCTTGCTGGATCAAGAAGGCGGAGGACGTCACTGAGTTGAACGTGTGCAGAGCGCGAAGGTGCCGTACGTTCGGTACTTGATCGGTTGGAGTGCGAAGAAGTTTGACTAGATCAACTGTGTTGTTAAACTCTTCCGCTTACGGTCTACGAGGGTACATAGACATACTATCCCCCTATTTTCTATGCATCTCCATGGATATATCATTGCGTGTGCGTAGAATTTTTTTGTTTTCCATGCAACATTTCCCAACAGTGGCATCCGAGCCAGGTCTATGCGTAGATGATATGCACGAGTAGAACACAAAGAGTTGTGGGCGGTGATAGTCATACTTCTTACCACCAACGTCTTATTTTGATTCAGCGATATTGTGGGATGAAGCGGCCTAGAACAACCTTACATGTCCACGCACATGAGACCGGTTCCACCGACTGACATGCAACTAGTTTTGCATAAAGGTGGCCGGCGGGTGTCTGTTTCTCCTACTTTAGTTGAATCGAATTTTACTGTGGCCGGTCCTTGAAGAAGGTTAAAACAACAAACTTGATGAATCATCGTTGTGGTTTTATGCGTAGGTAAGAACGGTTCTTGCTAGAAGCTCGTAGCAGCCACGTAAAACTTGCAATAACAAAGTAGAGGGCGTCTAACTTGTTTTTGCAGGGCATGTTGTGATGTGATATGGTCAAGATATGATGTGATATATGTTGATGTATGAGATGATCATGTTTGTAATATCGACAACTGGTAGGAGCCTTAGGATTGTCTCTTTATTGTATGAAATGCAAGCGCCATGTAATTGCTTTATTATATCGCTATGCGTTAGCAATATTTGTAGAAGCAATAGTTGGCGAGACGACCCCGACGCTATTATGGACATCAAGGTGTCGAGACGGTGACGATGGAGATCATGATGATGCTTTGGAGATGGAGATCAAAAGCACAAGATGATGATGGCCATATCATGTCACATATTTTGATTGCATGTGATGTTTATCCTTTATGCATCTTATTTTGCTTAGAACGACGGTAGCATTATAAGATGATCGCTTCACTTAATTTCAAGATAAAAGTGTTCTCCCTGAGTATGCACCATTGCTACAGTTTGTCGTTTCGAGACATCACGTGATGATCGGGTGTGATAAACTCTACGTTCACATACAACGGGTGTAAGACAATTTTGCACATGCAGAATACTTGGGTCAAACTTGACGAGCCTAGCATGTACATACATGGTCTTAGAACACTTGAGACCGAAAGGTCGAACATGAGTCATATAGTAGATATGATCAACATAGAGATGTTCACCATTGATGACTACCCCATCTCACGTGATGATCGTACATGGGTTAGTTGATTTGGATCATGTATCACTTAGATAACTTGATGGATGTTTATTCAAGTGGGAGTTCTTAAGTAATTTGATTAATTGAACTTAATTTATCATGAACTTAGTCTTATAGTTTTGCATATCTATGTTGTAGATCAATAGCTCGCGATATAGCTCCCCTATTTTTGATATGTTCATAGAGAAAACTAAGTTGAAAGATGATAGTAGAAATAAAGCGGACTAGGTCCGTGATCTGAGGATTATCCTCATTGCTAGGTGACAGACCTATTGCAAGAGCATATGTAGACGTTATGAACGTCTGGCAAGCTCGATATGATGACTACTTGATAGTTTAGTGCACGATGCTTTATGGCTTAGAACCGGGACTTCAAAAACGTTTTGAATGCCACGGAGCATATGAGATGTTCCAAGAGATGAAACTGGTATTCCAGACTCATGCCCGTGTCGAGAGGTATGAGACCTCTACTTTGCCTACAAGATGGAGGAGAATAGCTCAGCCAGTGAGCATGTTCTCAGAATGTCTGGGTACTACAATCGCTTGAATCAAGTGGGAGTTAATCATCCAGATAAGATAGTAATTGACAAAGTTCTCTAGTCACTATCACCAAGCTATTAGAACTTCGTGATGAACTATAATATGCAAGGGATGACAAAAACGATTCCCGAGCTCTTCGCGATGCTGAAATCAGCGAAGGTAGAAATCAAGATTGAGCATCAAATGTTGATGGTTAACAAGACCACTAGTTTCAATAAAAAAGGCAAGGGAAAGAAAGGGAACTTCAAGAAGAATGGCAAGCATGTTGCCACTCCCATGAAGAAGCCCAAAGCCGGACCCAAGCCTGAAATTGAGTGCTTCTACTGTAAAAGAAATGGTCACTGGAAGTGGAACTGCCCAAATACTTGGAGGATAAGAAGGATGGCAGAGTGAACAAAAGTATATTTGATTATTGATGTGTACCTTACTAGTGTTCATCGTAGCCCCTGCGTATTTGATACCGGTTCAATTGCTAAGATTAGTAACTCGAAACATGAGTTGTAGGATAAACAGAGACTAGTAAAGGACGATGTGTGTTGGAAGTGTTTCTAAGATTGATATGATCACCATCGCACACTCCCTCTACCTTCGGGATTAATGTTAAGCCTAAATAAATGTTACTTGGTGTTTGCGTTGAGCATGAACATGATTAGATCGTGTTTATTGCAATAAGGTTATTCATTTAATTCAGAGAATAATTGTTGTTCTATTTACATGAATAAAACCTTCTATGGTCATACACCCAATGAGAATGGTTTATTGAATCTCGATCGTAGTGATACACATATTCATAATATTGATGCCTAAAGATGCAAAGTTGATAATGATAGTGCAACATATTTGTGGCCTGCCATTTAGGTCATATTGGTGTAAAGCGCATGAAGATACTCCATGTGGATGGACTTTTGGAATCACTTGATTATGAACCATTTGATGCTTGCGAACCATGTCTCATTCACAAGATGACTAAAACTCCGTTCTCCAGAACAATGGAGCGAGCTAATGACTTATTGAAAATAATACATACCGATGTATGCAGTCCAATGAGTGTTGAAGCACGCGGCGGGTATCGTTATTTTTTGACCTTCACAGATGATTTTGTAGATATGGGTATGTCTGCTTGATGAAACACAAGTCTGAGACATTTGGAAAAGTTCATAGAATTTCAGAGTGAAGTGGGAAATCATCGTAACAAGAAAATAAAGTTTCTATGATCTGATCGCGGAGGCGAATATTTGAGTTACGAGTTGGCCTTCATTTAAACCAATGTGGAATAGTTTCACAACTCACACCACCTGGAACACCACAACGTAATGGTGTGTCCGAATGTCGTAGCCGTACATTATTGGATACGGTGCGTTCTATGTTGTCTCTTACCAATTTACCACTATCCTTTTGGGGTTATGCATTAGAAATAGCTGCATTCACGTTAAATAGGATGGCATCTAAATCTGTTGAGATGACACCGTATGAACTGTGGTTTGGCAAGAAACATAAGCTGTCATTTCTTAAAATTTGGGGTTGCGACACTTATGTCAAAGGGCTTCAGTCTGATAAGCTCGAACCCAAATCGGAGAAGTGCGTCTTCATAGGATACCCTAAGGAAACAATTTGGTACACGTTCTACCACAGATCCGAAGGCAAGATCTTTGTTGCCAAGAATGAAACCTTTCTAGAGAAGGAGTTTCTCTTGAAAGAATTGAGTGGGAGGAAAGTAGAACTTGATGAGGTAATTGTACCTTCTCTCGAATTAGAAAGTAGCACATCACACAAACCATTCCAGTGATGCCTACACCAACTAGAGACGAAGCAAATGATAATGATCATGAAACTTCAGATCAAGTTGCTACTGAACCTCGTAGGTCAACCAAAGCATGATCCGCACCAGAGTGGTATGGTAATATTGTACTAGAAGTCATGTTACTAAACCAAGGCGATCCTATGAAATATGAACAAGCTGTAGTGAGCCCATATTCCGATAAATGGCTTGAGGACATGAAATCTGAGATAGGATCCATGTATGCGAACAAAGTGTGGACTTTGGTGAACTTGCCCGATGATCGGCAAGCCATTGAGAATAATTTCACCATCTACAAAGCTCGACTTGCCGTGAAAGGTTTTGAACAAGTTCAAGGGGTTGACTACGATGAGACCTTCTCACCTATAGCAATGCTTAAGTGTAACATCCCAAAATTCTAAATTTTGGAATGTTATAATAAATAGATAGATTTGATTGATTGGCTGAAAGTGAGTGAAATTCGAAACTTTTTGAAAGTTAAATGAGAGGGAATAAAAGGACTTTCCCAAACTTTCATTTTTGCATTTATGCTCTCTGTGAATTCAAATACTTTTCATCACAAAACCCTGGAGAGAAGATGACATGACTTCTTCCATTATTTAAATGACAAGGGGTGTTGAAAATATTTGAATTTCATTTGGAAAATATTTCAACCCAGAAACTTTATGCAACTCAATGATTTTCACGAGCGAAGATAAAATGACTTCTTCAAAACATATGAAATATGAGTTGGGAGTTTCAAAAAATTAAATTCAAAGTTCTTTTGAATTTATTTTCAATTTGGAGTTATTTGACTTTTATTCAAATTACTCTTCTCCAAAAATAAAATACATGGAAAATAGGGTAACATGATTCCCTACATCAGAAAATTGGAGAGAAATCAATTTGAATTAATTTTGGTATTTTTTTAAAATGATTTTTATTGGGATTTATTAGACCAGTAGCACTCTTTGAATTATTTGTTTTTCTGCGGATTTTATTTGACGTTAGAAAAATGTTCACATTGTAGATAATCTTTTTCTGAAAATTTTGATATATTATATGCCTAGGTAAAATTTTAATTATTTTGCGTTTATTTTTGTTTTCTAAAAAAAAGTTAAAAAAAACATCTCCTTCTGGACCAACCGGACCGGGCCGGCCCAGCCAGCCCAGCGCCGCGCCCCGCTCGTCCCCGAGCTCAAGCGGACTCCCGCACCCGCACGGAGTCGCCGTCGCCGTCCCGTACCTGGACTCTGCCGCCGCCTCTCCGTTGCCCCTCCTCCACGCAAGAGCCGCCGCCTCCTCAATCCGATAAATATGAAGCCCCGGGCCCCGTTTCTCTCCTCCTCCACTGCAACCGCCACCCTCGCCGCAGCTCCCCCCTCCGACAAGATCTGCCGCCGCCGCCACTTCGCCGCACCGCTGCCCTGCGCCGCCCGCGACGCCTCCCGCCGCTGCCGCCTTGCCCCGCCGCCTGCAACGCCGCCCGCGCCGCACAGCCCCATCGCCGGACTCGCCGGAGCCGCCGCCCACTGTTCGCCGTCCCGTCGGCGGTTTTCTTCGCCTAAACCGGCGAACCCTAGGTTGGTTTTTTTTCTTTAAAAAAACCCCGGTTTATTTTTTTAGTTAGTTCTATTCAAAGAACGTTCTCTGTTTAGAACCAGTTAGCGAACACTCATTATTTACTTTTTTTTCTTTCTATTTCTGTTAGTTTTAGTCAGGGACCTATCGGTAATTACTTTTCTTTACAAATTAGCCCCTAAAACTTCAATCTAGCACTACTTTTTACTCGTTTGTCCAAATCCAACGAAACCAACGCCCACATCTTCGTTATGATGTCCTCTATCCAGTAATCCAAGTCAAACATATTTTTGAAAGTTTAAAATTTGAATTAGACCAGATTTGAATTCAAACTTCATTTGATCATAACTTGAGTTTCGCAGCTCCGTTTGAGTTGATTCTTTTTGCAAATTAAAGCTCTTGACCTAAACTTTCTGATAAGGCCAAATTCACATAATTTTGGTACTGTTAGAAATTGTTTTATGTTGCAAGAGTTATTTGCTTGGTTTTGATGTTTTCCAAATCGTCTTCTTCGTTCTTTCTGATCTTTTGAGTGATTGCTTATGTGTGGTTACTATTGCTTGCTTACGATAGATTGTCCGGAGTGTGACGAGTAGAACTATCAAGGGTTTTGAGTGCAAATCATCTTCATCAACATTGCAGGCAAGTTCACACTTTGATCATATCCCTTTTCATACCCAGTTTTTATGCATTAGCTTCAACCCTCAAACATTGCATGAGTAGGATTGATAACATGTGGGTATTGGGAAGTAGTTTATGAGGTAGGAACCTATTGCCCTGCATTCAAACCTTGGGAGTTACTATTACCTTATGCTTATATTGCCATGGTATGCTCGTAGACGTGGATTGGGTTTTGAGAGTATTCATGACATATGTGAGATTGTTAAATTAATGGTTTACTTAAGGTGGCAACTTAAACACACATCTGGGTGGATTGAGGTACCTGGGTATTCCAGGATTGCCTGTCTAGGCACCTGGGTAGACCAGGATTGCCTGTTTTTTTATGGACCACCACCCAGGCTCAAAGGGATCATGAGATTTTTCATACTAGAAACTTCCGTGTGTAGCCACAAGCTATTATGGGCTCTAGCATAGTTGACTAAGTCGTGCGAACTCTTATAGTGGTAGACTAGCAGATGTAGGGGAAAGTAGGTGTAACGGTCTACCCATCGTAAGGTGCTAGCGCTTCTGAAAGACTATGTCTCGGTCATCCGTTTCTCAAACACCATGTAGTGCGAGAAATCCAACGGAGGAGATCGAGTCTTGTGGGGAAAAGTGCGCAAACCTCTGCAGAGTGTACAAACTAATCATGGTTAGCCGTGTCCCCGGTTATGGACGTCTTGAGTATCTAGTTCTTGGATTATCCTATTGATCTCATCACGTTACTTAAATATTTTGTTGGGTTGTTAATGATTACTATTAATTGGGATTGAGAATGCTGTCAACCATTCTCAATGTTTAACAACCACCATGGTAGTTAAATAAATTTTATTCCTTTGCAGTAGGGAAAAATTGGCTTTACGCAAAACTATAACCGTAGAGCTTTTCCACCAGCCAAATATGCATGTAGTGATAGCCATATTTCACCATTGCTCTACAGTGTGAATTTGCCAGTACATTCAATGTACTGACCCTTTGTGGCTGCAACGTCTCATGTTGCAGGATATCTTACGACGAGTAAGTGTTACGTTAGGGTTACGATTTCTACACTCAACTTTGCCGTTGGTGTTGATGGGAATCCACAACCTTTGTTACTTCCGCTATATGGATTGAGGTAATAGTATTTACGTTACTTTATACATGTGATTTACCTCTGTTATAAATCCTCGAGTACTGTGTGTGTCAGCATACCGATCCAGGGATGACACTTAAGCACAGAGACTTGATCCATTCGGGTCGGGTCGCTACAAGATGGTATCAGAGCACATGTTGACTGTAGGACATGACCCTAGAAACTGACAAGCCCATAGGAAAGATTTTCTCTACAACTTTCTCTTCAAAAAGATCTTTTACTTCTCTTCTCTTCCGAGCTTGTTCAAAAATTCCCTTTTAGTGAGACTATACCCCTTTTGACCACTCGAAGATTCGACGGATGAGACCATTCCAAGAAGTACAAGTTACCGGACAACTAAGACCATTCGGAATGAAGAAGATTTTACCATGCATTAGAAGAAAGGAAGCCGTCAATACCCGAGATCAAGGTGTGTTGGAGAAAGACCAAAACACGGAGAGTTAATTAAAAACTCAAAGTTTTGTCAAGAAAACCCTAAGACAGGAGATATCAACTATGGACTGATAGCTCATGGAAATGACAAGAGCAGAACCACGGTTATCCGTGATGTCATCGCCCGCTTATGCTATTGTCACTGTGCTGAGTTAAGCATGCATATGCATGGAAGGATTGGATGGTAGAAGGCGTATGGAGCATCTATCAGCAAGATGAAGTTTTAACCTTAGCTGGTGTATCGCCAGGATCTAGAGTGTTACATGAAGAAGTTAAGATGGACCTACAGGAAGCAGTATTTGATATGGAAGCGTTTCATGAAGAACTCAGGACTCAGAAGCTGAGAGTAGCCAAGCTAGAGGAGCAAAACCTTGAGACATCAAAGTTTTCGTAAGGAACTGAAGGAAAGTAGGATTGTGGTTCGTACCAAGGATGTTGAAACCCAGAAGTTTGGAATGCAACTTCAGAATATTAAAGGACGCCATGAGAGACTTCACGTCAACAGAGATGATCTGACAAAAGAATTTGAGAAGGACAAACACGAATCGGAAGAAGCCATCGGAGACATGAACAAGACTTGAAGAGTTTGGCGACGTTGAAGATTTATTGACCTTTAGAAGACCAAACCCATGTTATATACCTACGTTAGATGCGATGTTTGTGAGCTGTCATTTGTTTGATGTTTTTCCCGACAGCCACAAATAAAATCTGTCTTTTCAAAACCATTGTTTGCCTTGTGTGTATCTCTCTCTATCTCTCTTAGCCCACCTCAAAACCCATGGACCCAATAGAGGATGAATGGAGATGAGCTTGTATTTGCTGGACCCATGAGTCAATTGGAGGCAGACCGATGGATTCAGTACATGGAAGATCATATGGAGAATAACTCTGTAGCCGGAAAGGATATGGCCCAGCATGCTCTTCCGTTCTTTGAAAGAGGTGCTGGTACCTGGTGAAGGATGTACCAAACCATCAATGGATGGCAAGGAATACCCACTTGGAAAGAATTTAAGTTGACTCTGCAAAGATCTCGTCTTGTGTCCCAGAAGTTGAAGCCTTATGGAAAGGATATGAAGAAACCTTGTCCATACAAGCTTTGTGGAGAAACAGGACACAACCATAAAGGAAACAGGGACGAATACCCTCATAAGCGGAGGAGTTCCAAAGGAGTTAGCCAAGGATCTCAGGGAACTTCGGTTGGAGATTGTTCCCAAAGGTTTTGTTGAAACAATGGAAGTTCAGTCTACATTGTTGGGAAAGATCCGTGAAGCTTAGAAGGATGACAAAGGGATTGCTGAGGTAAAAGAGAGGATGAGTAAAGGAAAGGACAAATGTTTTCGTCAGGATGAGCATGACACCTTATGGTTCGAGGACCGTGCATATGTGCCCAATAATGTAAAGATCAAGAAGTAAATACTTCAAGAGGCTCATGACTCACCATACTCGATTCGCCCTGGAAACACCAAGATGTATTTGGATTTGAAGGAGTGTTTCTGGTGGACTGGTAAGAAGAAGGATATTGCGGAGTATGTAGTCGTAGGTGATGTATGCCCGAGAGTAAAGACAGAGCATAAAAAACCAGCAGGATTACTACAGCCTATGCCGATACCCGAATGGAAGTGGGATAAGTTTGGCATGGATTTCATTACCGGATTTCCCAGAACCCGATCGGGATATGATTCTATCTGGGTAGTAGTTGATTCGCATGACCAAAGTGGCTCACTTTATCCTAGTGAAAACCACCTATACAAGTGCGAAGTTGGCCAAAATATATTTGACCAGGATCGTATGTCTGCATGGAGTTCCGAGGACCATCGTATCAGATAGAGGAACACAGTTTACCTCAAAGTTTTGGAATCAGCCGCACCAGACTTTGGGTACTAGGCTAGAGTTCATTACAGCCTTTCATCCGCAGATAGATGGATAGACCAAGAGAGTCAATCAGATTCTGGAGGACATGTTGAGAGCGTGTGCACTGTATTACGGATCTAGTAGGGATGATAATCTACCTTACGCGGAGTTCTCATACAACAACAGTTACCAAGCCAGTTTGAAGATGGCCCTTTTGAAGTTTTGTATGGGACAAGGAGCCAGACACCGTTGATGTGGGATAAAGTTGGAGACCGTCAGTTGTTTGGACCAAATGTGATCAAGGAGTCAGAAGAGAATGTTAAGTTGATTCGAGATAGACTAAAGGTAGCTCAGTCCAGGCAGAAGAGTTATGTTACAACGCCCTCGATGCGGCTATATCTCCCACGTGTCGAAGCACGACTTAGAGGCATAACCGCATTGAAAGCAATGTCGCAAGTGAGGTAATCTTCACACAACCCATGTAATACATAAGGTAAAGAGATACATAGTTGGCTTACAATCGCCACTTCACACAATTACATGAGTAAGGCATTACATCATACAGATACAATCAAGGTCTGACTACGGAACCAAAATAAAAGAAGACTACCCCAAATGCTACACAGATCCCCGATCGACCCCAATTGGGCTCCACTACTGATCAACTGAAACGAAACAACACAATGAACAAGATCTTCATCGAGCTCCTCCTTGAGCTCGGGTGCGACACCTGCACGGTTTCAAGAGGCACCTGCAAACTGGTTTTGGAAGTATTTGTGAGTCATGGGGACTCAGCAATCTCACACCCGCGAGATCAAGACTATTTAAGCTTAAGGGAAGGGTAAAGGTATGAGGTGGAGCTGCAGCAAGCGACTAGCATATATGGTGGCTAACATACGCAAATGAGAGCAAGAAGAGGAGGCAAAAGCACGGTCGACCAACTATGATCAAGAAGTGATCCTAGAACAACCTACGTCAAGCATAACTCCAACACCGTGTTCACTTCCCGGACTCCGCCGAGAAGAGACCATCACGGTTACACACGCGGTTGGTGTATTTTAATTAAGGTCAACTTCGGGTTTTCTACAACCGGACATTAACAAATTCCCATCTGCCCATAACCGCGGGCACGACTTTCGAAAGTTCAAACCCTGCAGGGGTGTCCCAACTTAGCCCATGATAAGCTCTCGCGATCAACGAAGGATATTCCTTCTCCCCGGGAAGACCCGATCAGTCTCGGAATCCCGTCTACAAGACATTTCAACAGTAATAAAACAAGACCAGCAAAGCCGCCCGGATGTGCCGACAAATCCTGATAGGAGCTGCACATATCTCGGTCTCAGGGCACACCGGATGAGCTAGACGTCGGGTTGGCATAGACCCTGATTGCGCAGGGGGCGCCGGACATCGCTCGGTTTGGACCAGCACTCGAGGGAGAACTGGCCCGGGGGGCTAAAATAAAGATGACCCTTGGGCTCCGGAAACCCAAGGAAAATAAAAGGGCATAGGTGAGGCAAATGGTAAAACCAATGTTGGGCCTTGCTGGAGGAGTCTTATTCAAAGCGAACTGTCAAGGGGGTCCCATAAATCACCCGACCGCGTTAGGGACGCAAAATCCGGGAACATAATACCGATATGACGGAAACTAGGGCAGCAAGAGTGGAACAAAACACCAGGCATAAGGCCGAGCCTTCCACCCTTTACCAAGTATATAGATGCATTAATAAAATATAAGGTATTGTGATAACCCAACCAATAAACATGTTCCAACAAGGAACAACATCTCCATGTTCCAACAAGGAACAAACTTCATCTTCACCTGCAACTAACAACGCTATAAGAGGGGCTGAGCAAAGCGGTAACATAGCCAAACAATGGTTTGCTAGGACAGGGTGGGTTAGAGGCTTGGTTTAACAATATGGGAGGCATGATAAGCAAGTGGTAGGTATCGCAGCATAGGCATAGCAAAAGAGCGAGCAACTAGCAAGCAAAGATAGAAGTGATTTCGAGGGTATGGTCATCTTGCCTGAAATCCCACAAGGAAGAAGAACGAGTCCATGAAGAAGACAAACGGACGTAGACGAACGAATCCTCACAACTCCGGAACGAAACCGAAGCTAACGAGAGACGCAACCCGGAAAGAAACAAACAACATAGTAAACCAACAAGCATAAACATGGCATGATGCGCAATCAAGTATGATGCATGTCCGTTTAATGATGCATGTCATGGCAAAAATGCACAAGCAATCCTACAAATTAAGTGGAGCTCAATATGCAACGAGTTGCATATTGACGAAACACCACGACAAGTTATTTAGTTCGATCTCATTTATGTACCCAACAATATTAAATGTTGATTAACATGGCAAGGGGGTGAAGCAAATGAATACTACCTATCTAGGCAAGTTTAAATGAGGCCGGAACAACAAAACAACAAGTCCGGAAACTCCTCATATGCATATATTAGGTTTGGTACTGTTCTGCCCTAAACCATATTTTATTGTTGTTAAACATGCAAAGCAAGTACACCAAGTTAAACTAGGCAGTTTTCTACCCCATTTACATATAAAGTTTATTAAATTCCGAGTTATGGTTATTTAGTTATGAAATAAATCATTTTAACATGGCATTTAGCAAAATAAATGCAAACAACAATTTTAAGCATTTTAAATGTTGTTATCATGATGCGGATGACAAATGCAAGTTTTAAGCAATTTTATGAAAATGTTGACAAGAGCATTAAGAAGCATTTGTCATCGTGGCGGAAAGAAAGTGTGCCACGGCAACGAATCCGAAAATGGTGCCACGGCAACATATCGGTTCCGGTAGCTCATCGAGATACCGGTGCAAAAGGAGATGTGCGGATGTGCGGAACATGCTAGAGATGGTGGGGTGCTCCCGACTACCGGGTTCCCACGTGTTAGAGGCATGGAAACGAGTGACAATCCGGACACGGTGCAAACGGTGCATCTCATACAACACATGCATTCGATCCACGGCGGTCGTTTCGGCGATTATACCTTCGAAGCGTGCATTTCAAGGCGGTTCAAAAATGTCGAGGGAAGTAGTCGTTCTCGCGACGGTAGTGGAGGTAGTGGTTCACTTTTCTTAGATGTTCGGGGTCACGGCGAGGAACTTGACGTCCACGGAGTCTTCAAGGGTCCACGGTAGTGGTACACACGTTGTCGGGGTACTTGTCGGTCCGGTCTTGGCGTACGGTAGTTGTACACAGGTCGTAGATGAACTTGGTGCATCCGAGGTCTTCGGGTTCGTAGTTGTACTTGGCGTTTGGAGTCCGGGTCTTGTCGGTGGTGCACTTGGTGCTTGAGGTTCCGATCCGAGGTGCATGCGTCCACGGTAACATTGCATGGTGCGTAGAGGTACTGGCAGTTTTGTGTAGTCGGTCTTGGCGATCCAAAACGGAGCAACACCAGGGCCTCGAGTGGCAGCAGCAAGGAGGCGAAGGAGCCCTGGCCGGAGATGGTTTAGACAACGGCAAACCACGAGCAAAGGTGGGGCTACCGGGCCCAGGTGGAGGCGCGAAGAGCAGCAGCGCGTGCGTGCTCGTGTTGGACGTACAGCGGGAGGAAGTGATGGTGGTGGTCAGCGGCAGGAAGCGGTCACGGGGCTCGGTGCAGCGGTGGTCGGCGGGTGCATGAAGGGGAAGCAGGAGCAGAGGTGTGGCTAAGCTCGGGACGCCATGGCAGCAGAATCTCGGGGCCGAGGACGAGGTCGAGCAGAAGGCAGGGAAGATGCGGAGGAGCTCGGCGAGCGGGCGCCTCGTCCTCTGCTCGTGCAGGAACGAAGCAGGGAGGTGGCGCGGTGAGGGACTTGGCGAGGAGGGCCGGCAGCGTGCACCCGAGGTGGATCCGGCGAGGTCTGACCTCGGAGGCGCGCCGGCATCAAGGTACAGCGACGACGGCGAGATCCAGCTAGGATGCGGCTTGGACGAGGCAGCGACAAACTCCGGCTCTGGGACGCTGGCGAGGAGGCCGTCCGGGCAAGAAGGCGAGAGCGGGGTCGCGAGGGGAGGAGGCTGCTGCGGGGTTGGGTGGATCGAGCGAGGCGGGAGGAGGGGATTGAGGAGAAAGGAGGAGAGCGGGGTCGAGCGCGGCCTCTTGGCGCTGGCTGTGCATGGAGGCGGCGCACAGGGAGAGATGGGGATCGATGGGAGTGGGTTCGATCGGGCTAGGGTTTAGATTAAGTGGCGCGGCTGGGCCTTGGAGGATTAGCTGGGCCGCTGGACTCTCTTCTCCCTCTTAATTCTTTAGCAGAAAAGAATCAAAGAGAAGAAAAAGAAAGAGAGGGTTAGGAAAAGAAGTCGGACATGGGGGTTATTTTCCCGGACTCACAAAAATGAGCTTGATCCAAGAAAATAGAAGTTGGCGCGAAAGCAAGATTTAAATTCAAACCCATTTGAATTTAATTCAAATGGTTTGAACTAGGACAAGGTTTAGGAAAGGCCAAAAATGTTGAGATGTTTATATGGAGCTCCGGAAAAAGATGAAGAAATTATGGGCAAGGTTGGGGACCAAGAGTTGAGATCACAATTGCATGGGATATATTTTTGCAAGTGTGTTACGATCAATTCCAAAACAATGGAATACTATTTTTATAGCTCCCTAATAATATTGGGAGGATATAAGTTATAAAGAGAAATCACCATGTGCATTTCCCTCGATTTAAATGGACCGAAGATCCATACGATTTAACTGGTTGAATTAAATGACATGATGCAAAGCAAGAGATGCAAAGAGATGAGATGCAAGGCATGAACAAAAATGCAAAACAAAAACAAAAACCCAACCACGAAGGAAATATCATATCGCATCTCCGGAAAAAGGCAAGAGTTGGAGTTACGAATATGGAAAGTTGCATCCGGGGCGTTACAACACTCCACCACTACGAGAGGATCTCGTCCCGAGATCTAGGACGGGACCGGAGGGAAAAGGAAGAGGAAGAGAAGAGGTAAAACTAATTGCTTCTTTGACAAATGAGTGAAACCAATGAACCTTAAGAGGTTGAACAAAGTGAAGGAAAGAATACAAAGAAGATGATGAGATTGCAAACACTCCATTATCAAAGAGGGATAAGGAACATTACAAGAACCTTGTAGGTTGAAAGGCATGAAACAAGAGCTTAACGGACCAAAAAGAATATGAAAGCACACCGGTAGAAAAAAACAAGGAATAAGAATGACATAATTTGGACAGCACTCCGGTAGAAAAGAGAAGAAAACTTGATAAGATGAGACGATATTGAAGAGATGATACAACACTCCGGTTGGAAATGGATAAGCATGAAAAGAACACGGTCCTCACAAACCGAGAAGATGAGTGAAAAGAGCAACATCACAATGCCTCGGGAAGAAAGAATAGAAGATAGATCATTGGAATAAAGGAATGGAGAAGAAAATGACAACTTCTACCACAAATGAGTTTGGAAAGCATCTTTCCAAGTAGGTTATATCGAAGTTGTTGGAAAACCAACAACGAAAAGATAAGATCCTCGTGGGCTTATTGAGACATCTCAAAACTTGAGGTGAACTTCTGCCACTAACAAAATAATTGCTTGCTTGAGATCAACGAAGAGATGAAAACTTGTTCCACCAAGAGGATAAAGAGCAAGCTTGGGTCATTGAGAAGCACCACAATAAGCAACATTCCTAATGGAAGGCTTTAGGTGAAATATAACCCAAGATAACTCCAACGGAGAGATTAATGGAATTAAAATACCTCATTCTTGGCAACATGTGAATCATAAGCATGAAGGGAAATTGTCAAGAATGACATAACACCACCTCAAAAAAAATATTGATAGAAAGAATTGCACTTTAAAATGCAAGATAAAGAATACTTGAACTCCTTTTAAAAGAATCTCGATGAACACTTGGAGAAGGAATTAAATCCTTTGTGAATCATCATGTATCCTCCATAAAGAACTCCGGTAAAACAAGGATGATAGAAAGAGAGAGAAGTTGAAAACACAAGGTGAAGCCTTGCAATGATTTAGATGGAGCTTCGTGGTGATATAATTACGAGAGCTTGGAACTCCGAGGAAGACAAGATGAAACAATTGAAATCAAGAATTTTGATGAATCTCCGGAATAAGGAATTAATCACTTGGTTGAAACAAGAATAAGGATTACATTATGCGTATCCTTCACCAATTAAATTGATGACAAGCAATGGATTTGGCATACTACTAATTCTCGTTGAAAAAGGATTGAAGAGATATATTGCTCAACTTGGGAAGGTCTTCAACGAACCACCGGTAGGATTTGGAAACAACGAATGAATCTATATGATAACGAAGGAAGAGAATTCTTGAGCGAACCACCATAAGAATTGGAAATGAAAGTAGCAAAGGCACAATTCACTGGAAAGAATTGGAAAAACGAATGAAGATGCTTGAGAGAATTTAGATACAAGAGAACGAAGAGATCATGAACTGATTAGAGGATATTTTGATGATGCACCGGAAGAATTCGAGATCAAGAGCTGAAAGCTGAGAATGAATAATCCTGAGATCATGGGCTGCGGAGAATCAAACTGAAAAGACTCCTGAAATGCTCTGGCTGGTGAAAGAATTCTCGCAATCTAAAACAATTCTCAGATGATGGCATCAAGCTAGAACCATGAATCTTCAAGAGAATGGACAATATTTAAGGGAAACTCTTCTTCGGTCTTCAAAATCCGAGAATGATGATGAGAAACACCAACATGAATTGTTGAGGCAATCCGGAATGAAAATTTGAAAGGTTGAACCAATAATGAAAAGAATTTGAAAGATCTTGGAGAAAGACATATGACTGATGAAAATTCATTCTTATGTCACACTTGGAAAAGACTATGAGAATAGCTCCGGGAAAATAAGAAGAGACAGGTAAGATCCTGGAAAAAGACCTGTGGGTTAGGGCCCACTCAAAAGAAACACCGTTGAAAGAATTGCTTAGGAAGAGAGATTACACCGGTTGAATTAAAAGGCTTGAATGAGATAACAATCTCAAAAGAAATTGAGTGAATTGAGAATGGAAACTTGAATCTTCTGAGATATCTCCATCACTCCGGAACAAATGAATAGCGAGAAGTGGATGATTAAGAGGTGCACCGGCATAAGAAAGCATTTAAAACAAGGAAAGGATATGATCGAGAAAGCTTGAATTGAATCCACCGGAGAAGAAAAGAATGACGAATGATGAACTTGAAACTCCTGACCATCTTCATGATAATCACCGGATAAGAACATTGAAGGAAAGAATGAAGAAACTTTCATCAATAAAAAGGATACTTGATTAAGAAATCTGAGTCCTTGAAGAAAAAGGGTGGGAGGGCGGGAAAACAAAGGCAACTTGGGGACGGGTGAAACGAACACCGTTGGGAGAACTTAGAATTGAACTTGGGGATGTTGAAGTGATCGGATCCACTTGAAGAGAGACACACCGGTTGAAAAGGATTGAAAAGGTAACCTTGAAGAACAAGAAGGATTAGCATCCACATAGAACTATTATAACACCGTTCAGAAAAGGTATGGATTCAACATTTGACTTCGAAGCAACTCGAATACCACAAACCAAAACGAAAACAAAGGATTGGCTCGCAGAATAAGCCGGAACAAACATATGATAGATCCCATATCGTATCATATGTCTGTAGGAAAGATGATCTAGGAGCTACTTGAATTCCCACCTATAAACTCCCGAAACTTTCTGGTTATGCAATCAGGTGTTGGGGATACAGGGGACACAAAATATATCACCCAAACTAACAATACCTAGATCCAGCTGTATCCATCCTTCAACACATAACCAAGAAAACTTCGGAAATCGTTTACCTCAACCTTCGAAAAGCATCCGTTATACGAGTTATGGCAATACTCCCGCACTCGCCTCAGTACTGGGCTATCAGGGTTATCTCACCAACAACTGTACAAAAGAGATTTTCGATGTCGGCATACTAAACTCAGGTATTCCAGAACTGCAACGATAAAATTATGACGACAACACCTCGGAGCTCAACTCCCCGGGACACCTCCACTAAACCCCTGCTGACAGGAGGCACCAAGACAATGTTGTCATCATAAAACCATCAGAACGATTCCAAGATACCTGCGTGATCCTAAATTTTTTTTAGTGAAATTTGAGAAGAGAAGAGTCAAAACTCTACGTCAGGATGCCTTACCAGAGCGATGAGGAGACTGGGAAGTAAAAAGAATTCCTAAACTCTCTGATATATAATTCCTAAATGACTCAAAACATTTTTCTAGACACAACTCGGCCGCTAGAAACGATCAATCAGTGGGGGCTCCTAAGGTCGGGGAAGGCTCTGATTACCAACTTATAACGCCCTCGATGCGGCTATATCTCCCACGTGTCGAAGCACGACTTAGAGGCATAACCGCATTGAAAGCAATGTCGCAAGTGAGGTAATCTTCACACAACCCATGTAATACATAAGGGAAAGAGATACATAGTTGGCTTACAATCGCCACTTCACACAATTACATGAGTAAGGCATTACATCATACAGATACAATCAAGGTCCGACTACGGAACCAAAATAAAAGAAGACTACCCCAAATGCTACACAGATCCCCGATCGACCCCAACTGGGCTCCACTACTGATCAACTGAAATGAAACAACACAATGAACAAGATCTTCATCGAGCTCCTCCTTGAGCTCGGGTGCGAGACCTGCACGGTTTCAAGAGGCACCTGCAAACTGGTTTTGGAAGTATCTGTGAGTCAAGGGGACTCAGCAATCTCACACCCGCGAGATCAAGACTATTTAAGCTTAAGGGAAGGGTAAAGGTATGAGGTGGAGCTGCAGCAAGCGACTAGCATATATGGTGGCTAACATACGCAAATGAGAGCGAGAAGAGGAGGCAAAAGCATGGTCGACCAACTATGATCAAGAAGTGATCCTAGAACAACCTACGTCAAGCCTAACTCCAACACCGTGTTCACTTCCCGGACTCCGCCGAGAAGAGACCATCACGGTTACACACGCAGTTGGTGTATTTTAATTAAGGTCAACTTCGGGTTTTCTACAACCGGACATTAACAAATTCCCATCTGCCCATAACCACGGGCACGACTTTCGAAAGTTCAAACCCTGCAGGGGTGTCCCAACTTAGCCCATGATAAGCTCTCGCGATCAACGAAGGATATTTCTTCTCCCCGGGAAGACCCGACCAGTCTCGGAATCCCGGCTACAAGACATTTCGACAGTAATAAAACAAGACCAACAAAGCCGCCCGGATGTGCCGACAAATCCTGATAGGAGCTGCACATATCTCGGTCTCAGGGCACACCGGATGAGCAAGACGTCGGGTTGGCATAGACCTGATTGCGTAGGGGGCGCCGGACATCGCTCGGTTTGGACCAGCACTCGAAGGAGAACTGGCCCGGGGGGCTAAAATAAATATGACCCTTGGGCTCCGGAAACCCAAGGGAAATAAAAGGGCATAGGTGAGGCAAATGGTAAAACCAATGTTGGGCCTTGCTGGAGGAGTCTTATTCAAAGCGAACTGTCAAGGGGGTCCCATAAATCACCCGACCGCGTTAGGGACGCAAAATCCGGGAACATAATACCGATATGACGAAAACTAGGGCGGCAAGAGTGGAACAAAACACCAGGCATAAGGCCGAGCCTTCCACCCTTTACCAAGTATATAGATGCATTAATAAAATATAAGGTATTGTGATAACCCAACCAATAAACATGTTCCAACAAGGAACAACATCTCCATGTTCCAACAAGGAACAAACTTCATCTTCACCTGCAACTAACAACGCTATAAGAGGGGCTGAGCAAAGCGGTAACATAGCCAAACAATGGTTTGCTAGGACAGGGTGGGTTAGAGGCTTGGTTTAACAATATGGGAGGCATGATAAGCAAGTGGTAGGTATCGCAGCATAGGCATAGCAAAAGAGCGAGCAACTAGCAAGCAAAGATAGAAGTGATTTCGAGGGTATGGTCATCTTGCCTGAAATCCCACAAGGAAGAAGAACGAGTCCATGAAGAAGACAAACGGACGTAGACGAACGAATCCTCACAACTCCGGAACGAAACCGAAGCTAACGAGAGAATCAACCCGGAAAGAAACAAACAACATAGTAAACCAACAAGCATAAACATGGCATGATGCGCAATCAAGTATGATGCATGTCCGGTTTAATGATGCATGTCATGGCAAAAATGCACAAGCAATCCTACAAATTAAGTGGAGCTCAATATGCAACGAGTTGCATATTGACGAAACACCACGACAAGTTATTTAGTTCGATCTCGTTTATGTACCCAACAATATTAAATGTTGATTAACATAGCAAGGGGGTGAAGCAAATGAATACTACCTATCTAGGCAAGTTTAAATGAGGCCGGAACAACAAAACAACAAGTCCGGAAACTCCTCATATGCATATATTAGGTTTGGTACTGTTCTGCCCTAAACCATATTTTATTGTTGTTAAACATGCAAAGCAAGTACACCAAGTTAAACTAGGCAGTTTTCTACCCCATTTACATATAAAGTTTATTAAATTCCGAGTTACGGTTATTTAGTTATGAAATAAATCATTTTAACATGGCATTTAGCAAAATAAATGCAAACAACAATTTTAAGCATTTTAAATGTTGTTATCATGATGCGGATGACAAATGCAAGTTTTAAGCAATTTTATGAAAATGTTGACAAGAGCATTAAGAAGCATTTGTCATCGTGGCGGAAAGAAAGTGTGCCACGGCAACGAATCCGAAAATGGTGCCACGGCAACATATCGGTTCCGGTAGCTCATGGAGATACCGGTGCGAAAGGAGATGTGCGGATGTGCGGAACATGCTAGAGATGGTGGGGTGCTCCCGACTACCGGGTTCCCACGTGTTATAGGCATGGAAACGAGTGACAATCCGGACACGGTGCAAACGGTGCATCTCATACAACACATGCATTCGATCCACGGCGGTCGTTTCGGCGGTTATACCTTCGAAGCGTGCATTTCGAGGCGGTTCAAAAATGTCGAGGGAAGTAGTCGTTCTCGCGACGGTAGTGGAAGTAGTGGTTCACGTTTCTTAGATGTTCGGGGTCACGGCGAGGAACTTGACGTCCACGGAGTCTTCAAGGGTCGACGGTAGTGGTACACACGTTGTCGGGGTACTTGTCGGTCCGGTCTTAGCGTACGGTAGTTGTACACAGGTCGTAGATGAACTTGATGCATCCGAGGTCTTCGGGCTTTTGGAGTCCGGGTCTTGTCGGTGGTGCACTTGGTGCTTGAGGTTCCGATCCGGGGTGCATGCGTCCACGGTAACATTGCATGGTGCGTAGAGGTACTGGCAGTTTTGTGTAGTCGGTCTTGGCGATCCAAAACGGAGCAACACCAGGGCCTCGAGTGGCAGCAGCAAGGAGGCGAAGGAGCCCTGGCCGGAGATGGTCTAGACAGCGGCAAACCACGAGCAAAGGTGGGGCTACCGGGCCCAGGTGGAGGCGCGAAGAGCAGCAGCGCGTGCGTGCTCGTGTTGGACGGACAGCAGGAGGAAGTGATGGTGGTGGTCAGCGGCAGGAAGCGGTAACGGGGCTCGGTGCAGCGGTGGTCAGCGGGTGCATGAAGGGGAAGCAGGAGCAGAGGTGTGGCTGAGCTCGGGACGCCATGGCAGCAGAATCTCGGGGCCGAGGACGAGGTCGAGCAGAAGGCAGGGAAGATGCGTAGGAGCTCGGCGAGCGGGCGCCTCGTCCTCTGCTCGTGCAGGAACGAAGCAGGGAGGTGGCGCTGTGAGGGACTTGGTGAGGAGGGCCGGCAGCGGGCACCCGAGGTGGATCCGGCGAGGTCTGACCGCGGAGGCACGCCGGCATCGAGGTACAACGACGACGGCTAGATCCAGCTAGGATGCGGCTTGGACGAGGCAGCGACAAACTCCGGCTCTGGGACGCTGGCGAGGAGGCCGTCCGGGCAAGAAGGCGAGCGCGGGGTCACGAGGGGAGGAGGCTGCTGCGGGGTTGGGTGGATCGAGCGAGGCGGGAGGAGGGGATCGAGGAGAAAGGAGGAGAGCAGGGTCGAGCGCGGCCTCTTGGCGCTGGCTGTGCGTGGCGGCGGCGCACAGGGAGAGATGGGGATCGATGGGAGTGGGTTCGATCGGGCTAGGGTTTAGATTAAGTGGCGCGGCTGGGCCTTGGAGGATTAGCTGGGCCGCTGGACTCTCTTCTCCCTCTTAATTCTTTAGCAAAAAAGAATCAAAGAGAAGAAAAAGAAAGAGAGGGTTAGGAAAAGAAGTCGGACATGGGGGTTATTTTCCCGGACTCACAAAAATGAGCTTGATCCAAGAAAATAGAAGTTGGCGCGAAAGCAAGATTTAAATTCAAACCCATTTGAATTTAATTCAAATGGTTTGAACTAGGACAAGGTTTAGGAAAGGCCAAAAATGTTGAGATGTTTATATGGAGCTCCAGAAAAAGATGAAGAAATTATGGGCAAGGTTGGGGACCAAGAGTTGAGATCACAATGGCATGGGATATATTTTTGCAAGTGTGTTATGATCAATTCCAAAACAATGGAATACTATTTTTATAGCTCCCTAATAATATTGGGAGGATATAAGTTATAAAGAGAAATCACCATGTGCATTTCCCTCGATTTAAATGGACCGAAGATCCATACGATTTAACTGGTTGAATTAAATGACATGATGCAAAGCAAGAGATGCAAAGAGATGAGATGCAAGACATGAACAAAAATGCAAAACAAAAACAAAAACCCAACCACGAAGGAAATATCATATCGCATCTCCGGAAAAAGGCAAGAGTTGGAGTTACGAATATGGAAAGTTGCATCCGGGGCGTTACATATGTAGACTCAAAAACGCAAGGAGGTAGTCTATGAAATTGGAGACAGAGCATGTGAGGGAGTCCTGGATTAGGGGGTGTTCGGATAGCCGGACTATACCTTCAGCCGGACTCCTGGACTATGAAGATACAAGATTAAAGACTTCGTCCCGTGTCCGGATGGGACTTTCCTTTGCATGGAAGGCAAGCTTGGCGATGCGGATATTCAGATCTCCTACCATTGTAACCGACTTTGTGTAACCCTAACCCTCTCCGGTGTCTATATAAACCGTAGGGTTTTAGTCCGTAGGACAACAACTCCAACATACAACAATCGTACCATAGGCTAGCTTCTAGGGTTTAGCCTCCTTGATCTCGTGGTAGATCTACTCTTGTACTACCCATATCATCAATATTAATCAAGCAGGACGTAGGGTTTTACCTCCATCAAGAGGGCCCGAACCTGGGTAAAACATTGTGTTCCCTTGTCTCCTGTTACCATCCGCTTAGATGCACAGTTCGGGAGCCCCTATCCGAGATCCGCCGGTTTTGACACCGACATTGGTGCTTTCATTGAGAGTTCCTCTGTGTCGTCGCTTTTAGGCCCGATGGCTCCTTTGATCATCAACAACGATGCAGTCCAGGGTGAGACTTTTCTCCCCGGACAGATCTTTGTCTTCGGCGGCTTCGCACTGCGGGCCAATCGCTTGGCCATCTGGAGCAGATCGGAAGCTACGCCCCTGGCCGTCAGGTCAGGTTTGGAAGTTTGAACTACACGGCTGACATCCGCGGGGACTTGATCTTCGACAGATTCGAGCCACAGCCAAGCGCGCCGCACCGTCTCGATGGGCATGATCTAGCTCTGCCGCCGAACTGTGTCCTGGAGGCCGCACGCGCATCGGTTCCGACCCTTAATTCAGAGCCTGCTGCGCCGATCGAGGATGAGCGGTTGGACGCCACCTCGGGGGCTACAATCTCAAAGGCGATCGATCCAAACACCATCCCCGCACTCTGCATGGCCCGTGACTCTGAGGAGCCGGATTCTGCTTCGGATTCCGAGCCCCCCGCGCCCCTGCCGATCGAATCTGATTGGGCGCCGATAATGGAGTTCACCGCCGCGGACATCTTTCAGCACTCGCCCTTCGGCGACATCCTGAAGTCACTAAAGTCTCTCTCTTTATCGGGAGAGCCCTGGCTAGATTACGGTCAGCAAGGTTGGGATACAGACGATGAAGAAACTCAAAACCCACCCACCACCCATTTGGTAGCCACCATCGATAATTTATACGACGTGCTCAACTTCAACTCCGAAGACATCGGCGGCATGGGCGGCGATGCAGGAGACGCATCTGAACCAACGCCTTCAGAGCATTGGACAGCCACCTCATCTCATGATGTGTACTTGGTGGACACCCCTAAAGGAAGCGACAACGAGGAACACAGGGATGCAACGAGGGATCGATCTCTCGAAAAGCAAACAAAGCGGCGGCGTAAACGCCGCTCCAAGCCCCGCCTCGATACAGACCTAGCCATAGAGCAGGATGAGCCGGCAGACGACGAGCGTGCCCTAGAGCAGCCGTCCAAACAGGGCAGTTCGGATAAAGAAAGCGAACAACCCGTCCCCGGCGAAAACGGCATTCCGGACGACCTTACGCCGGATAAACCCACGGAGCAGAAGAACCTCCACAAAAGGCTCGTTGCAACCGCATGCAGCCTGAAAAAGCAGAAGCGGAAGCTAAAAACTATGGAAGATGCACTTAGAATCAGATGGAGCAAAGTTACCAATACTGCAGACAAATACGGTGGCAGCCGCCATACTAAAAGCTATCCAAAGTGAAAACTGCTGCCTGAATTCGACGAGGAGGCCCTAGAGCCCCCGCAGTCTAAAAGTAAGAAAGCCATCCGGTCGGATAAACGACCCCATGGCCAGCATAAAGCGGCTAGCGGCGCCGCACTCAAGCCGGCACACGACCCACTCAAGGATTCACATCAAAAAGATGGCCCAACCAGGTCCATTTATGGGCCAAGAAAGCAAGCTTTCGTAAGCAATGCAATACAACCATTATCAGAATCCGGCACACCCAAATACTGGGGCGCCGCACACCCCCTATGTTTCACCGATGAGGTCCTGGATTATGAATTTCCAGCGGGATTCAAACCCGTAAACATAGAGGAATATGATGGAACAACAGACCCTGGAGTCTGGATCGAGGATTACATCCTCCACATACATATGGCTAGAGGAGATGACCTCCACGCCATCAAATATCTACCCCTCAAGCTTAAAGGACCAGCCCGCCATTGGCATAAAAGCCTTCCTGAAAACACAATTGGAAGTTGGGAGGAGCTCGAGGACGCTTTCCGAGCAAATTTTCAAGGGACCTATGTCCGCCCTCCGGATGCAGACGATCTCAGCCACATCACACAACAACCCGGAGAGTCAGCTCGACAGTTCTGGAATAGATTTCTTACTAAGAAGAATCAGATAGTTGACTGTCCGGACGCCGAAGCCCTAGCAGCTTTCACGCACAATGTCCAAGATGAGTGGCTCGCCAGACACCTCGGCCAAGAAAAGCCAAGAACAATGGCCGCATTAACAAGCCTCATGACCCGCTTTTGCGCAGGAGAGGACAGCTGGTTGGCAAGATGTAACACCAGCGACCCAAGTACATCCGAAACTAGGGATGGAAACGGAAAGCCGCAATGCAACAAGGATCGTCGCCGGACTAAGGAAAACAATCCGAAGAGCACGACAGTCAACGCCGGATTCAAAAGCTCACGACAGAATGAGAAAAAGCCGCCCCTCCAGGATAACAGAGATGATTTATCCAACCTAAACAAAATCCTGGACAGGATATGTCAAATACACAATACTCCCGGAAAGCCTGCTAACCATACCAACAGAGATTGTTGGGTTTTCAAACAATCCGGCAGGCTTAACGCCGAACACAAGGGGCTCGACACACCAAGCGAGGACGAGGACGAACCCCAAAAGCAGAGCACCAGGAAACAAAAGAATTTCCCACAAGAAGTAAAAACAGTAAACTTACTTCACATAACAAAACGTGCGGCGCCCATAAAGGTACGCACCACACGGCCTATCCCAAAAGGGTCCCGCCACTGGTTGTCAAAGCCAATCATCTTCAATCATCTGGATTATTCTAGAAGTATCAGGAACACAGGCTGGACTGCCTTGGTGCTCGATCCAATAATTGGCGGACTCCAGTTTTCAAATGTCGTTATGGACAGTGGTAGTGGACTAAACCTGATATATCAGGACACAATACGTCACATGGGGATAGACCCAACAAGAATTTGCCACAGCAAAACCTCCTTTCAAGGGGTAACGCCTGGTCCGGACACCCATTGCATGGGTTTTCTCCGGCTCGAAGTTGTATTCGGCTCCACCGAAAACTTCCGCCGCGAAAAGCTGACTTTCCACATCGTCCCATTCTCAAGTCGCTATCAAGATCTGCTAGGACGCGGAGCTTTCGCCTGCTTTAACGCAATACCGCATTATGCATCTCTTACGCTTAAGATGCCCGGTCCACGAGGCATCATCTCTCTGAAAGGGAAGCATTGAGTACGCCTCCCCCGAGCGGAGGATTGTGCGGCCGCTTTAACAGCCCCACAATACAATAGCTTCACCAGCCAGAACATCCGAACAAGTCATCAAGACTATGGACACGGATAGACGAGTCCGGCACAAAAGCATCATTGATAAAGGCTTAGTGGCCATATACCCCTGCCCTAGGGGCTCCACACATATAAAATAAGAGACAATAAAGCTCAATCTTACATATTTTACTTTATACTTTGTTTATTTAATATAACTTTTGTTCGGCACGCCCCTTTTTTCAACTTAGTTCCTCTCTTTTACAGATGAACATCGTGCTGCGCCCGTCCAGGATATGGCACAACGGAGACACAGGCGCAGACGTGCAGTAGGGACCCGTTCCAAGGATTCTTTTCAGATTAAGACCCTGCATAAACCTTTTTTACTATCTCTTGTTGATACACATCCCCTGGTTCTATAACCAAGGAGGAGGCTGGCGTCTTAGCATGTGGCCACGTCAGAATTCCTGCGCGTACCTGGACACTAGGGGCTTATACCTAAGAGCGTTACTTCGCCCGCTCTCATAAAGACCGAATACCTTAGGGAATGTTCGGCGTTGCGAGTTTGGCCTTATATGCATCAGCTCTGAATCATGATTTTGGTCAAATGTTGGGCTGCTCGGCTCCTGTGTTCGGCCGCCTTACGTTCCGCTCTATCGGCTAAGGTGGCACCAGGAGAACTACTGCGATTGTGCTCCGGTTCGGCCAGGCGAGCACCTCAGTAGAGAAAGCCGAAAACTGACTGTCATGATATAGCGTGAGACTGGTCAACCACTCGATGACTCTCTGGAATCTATAGGATTCCTCCGCATTAACGAAGGGCCGTTTCCCGGCCAGGCACATACGCGCCCCGAATTTGGGCGAGCGCAGTCGCCACCAAGGGCTATCTAAAGAGTCCCACTGTCAAGCTCCTATGGCTAAGTGAAAGTGTTAAAGCATTATAGTCTGGTTGCCTAGCTCTCTGCGCCATCACCTCCTTTGTAGGACCAAGACGTTGGATTAAGGGTGAAAATGCGTCTTCTGCGAGCACCCCCGCACAATGTGCGTGGGGGCTGAAGCCAACGACTGCCATATTTCAGATTTTGTATATATTAAAACGGCCGCACAGGAGGTGTTCCAAATACTTGAAGGCACAAGTATAAAAGGCTACTACAATTCATCAAAATACTGCTTTATAAATAAATATGCTATCAGAACATAGCATCCTTCGAGCACTGCGTCTCTATTACACGAGCGCCTTCAAGGACTTCCTGAAAATAGTGCTCGGAAGGGTACTCGGCTTTTGTCCGAATCTCGGGATGCAACAACGGTGGTCTCCATCTCCGCCCAGTATGTCTTGACACGGGCGAGAGCCATCCGTGCGCCCTCTATGCATGCTGACCTCTTCATTGCATTAATACGTGGCACCGCATCAAGGAGTTGCTGCACCAAGCTGAAATAACTCTTCGGCTCCGATCTCCCCGGCCACAAATGACCCATGACGCACTTCATGGCGAGTCCGGACAACCTATTCAATTTGGCCCATTGAGCCAGACGATCGTCCACCGCTAGTGGACGCTCTGGATTGTGAAACTGCGACCAGAAAAGTTTTTCCACTTCGCGATCTTCTTGACCTCGAAAGTGTTCGGTCGCATCAGCAGCACTCGCTGGCAAATCCAGATAGGTGTCCTCCACACTCCACATCCGGTCCAATGGAGCAAGCTTCGGATCGCAAAACTTCCTCCGCAGCATAAAGGGCTTTCCAGCCGCAATCTGTCCGGCCTGACGCAGCTCCTCCTTCGCAGCTCTCATAGCAGAGCGGGCGTCCTTGGCATCAGCAACGGCCTTCTCTAAGTCCGTCTGCCTCGCCCGGTCTTCTTTCTCAAGAAGCTTGCAACGGTCAGCAGCGCTCTTTAACTTCACGGCCATCTCGGCCTTCTCCTTCCTGCTTCGGCAGTGAGCAGCTTGTTCAGCCCTCAGCTCTTCAAGGGCCTTCTCGGCAGCCGCATCTCTTTCTCTGGCTTGTTCCTTAGCCCGGGCAAGTTCCGCCTGAAGACTCTCCACGGCGGCCGCACCATCTGCGTAAAGCACACACATTGTAAGATATCAGCATAAAGCTCCTCTTACCAGGTGCCACCCAAGGAATTACATACCTTGAGCCTCATCAAGACGCTTGTTGACGAGCGCGATGTCGGCATCTGCCACGTCCAGTTGCCGCTTTAGTTCGGCAAAATCATCAGTTCGGCTTGATTCCGGACACCTCGCCACCTAGATTTAAAGGCGACATTTTATTCCTGGGATTATGATCCTCTGCACGCTGTCACTTCTGACAACACACAGAGTCTCAGGGGCTACTATCTACACAGGGCGCATTTTATTTATGCGCAACTAACAAAAGTGTACATTATCTAACGTACCTCAAAACCCGTCAGTAGGCTTCTGACGACCTCGTGCAATCCGCTTTCCGCGGATGAAATCCTTTCAATCACCGTGCCCATCAATGCACGGTGCTCCTCTGAGATAGAAGCTCGCCCCAGCAGATTCTTTAGCTCCTCCGGTCGAGCACCAGACGGTGCCGGACTTGTCCTATGGCCTCTTTCGAAGGCCGGACGCGGAGAACTTTGGGGGGCCTCATAGCGGTCTTCTGCCCCTGCCGGATTTGGAGAAACCCTCCACGACGACACCTCAGGGTCGCCCGCCTCGCTAGGTGGTATGGCAAGGGGAGGCGTCCCGCTCTCCATCATCTCCGGAAGAAGGTCCCTCGAAGACGAGCTCTGCTGAGAAGGGCTGAGGTCCGAACTACAAGGTAAAATTTTGGTGAATCATTCTCGGGTTTAAAGCAAGGATATTTTATAATCTTTCTCTACTTACGGCTCGCTGGAGGGCTGGCCCCCTTGAGGGCATAGTTCGGCCGAGGTATCCCCCGGCATAGGACCCTCTGACGAGGATTTTCCCCCCCGCTTGGAGGCTATGACATCCGGGTTTTCAGAGGCAGTCCTTTTCTTCCCCGGAGGAGAGGAATTTTCGGTTCCTTCCCTCTGAACAGCCTCCTTCGAGGAGGCCGTAGCTACCTTGTCCTCTCCCTCACTTTCCTTCAGAGGCACAATCTTCAACATCCTGACCAGGATGGAATCCGGCCTGGTCTCAGGGAGGGGAGCCGGACACCTTATCGGCTTTGCTTTTGCTATCCACTCCTGTTTAAAGGGACAACTCTTTTAGGGGCAAGTTTATGACAAATATGTGGATAACGAGTCCGGGCACAAGGCTACTTACTTGAGTATCCGGGCGATTGCAGCTCAGGCCTGCGTCCTCGGTCAAAACCGGACACATTGCTTGTGATCCGAAGAACAGTTTATACATCTCCGCGGGCGTTGCACCCATAAAATGCAGGAGAGCCCGTGGTCCCTCCAGATTAAACTCCCACAGGCAAAGGGAGCGACGTTTGCTGGGCAGGGTACGGCGGATCAGCATGACTTGCGTCACTTTGACCAGGCTGAGGTCTCTTTCCAAGAGGTCCTTGATGCGGCCCTGCAACAAAGGCACGTCCTGGGATGGCCCCCAGTCTAGGCCTTTATTAACCCATGACCGTAGCTGCTGTGGGGGACCCGAGCGAAAGGCAAGCGGCGCCACCCATTTGGTGCCCCTGGGGGCGGTGATATAGAACCACTCCCGTTGCCATAAGCCGAGCTCCTCTTGAAAAGAGCCTTCGGGCCATGGAGCATCAGCATTCTTACTTATAACAGCACCTCCGCACTCTGCGTGCCGTCCCTCGATCATCTTCGGCTCCACTTTAAAGGTCTTGAGCCATAATCCGAAGTGAGGGGTAACATGGAGGAATGCTTCACACACGACGATGAATGAGGAAATATGGAGGATGCACTCCGGAGCTAAGTCGTGAAATTCCAGCCCATAATAGAACAGCAGCCCCCTCACAAAGGGATCCATTGGGAAGCCTAACCCCCGAAGGAAGTGAGATGTGAACACCACGCTCTCACCAGGCTGGGGACTGGGAACCGCTTGCCCTTGAGCAGGCAACCTGTGCGAAATTTCACCGGTGAAGAACTTAGCCTCTCTCAACTTTAGCACGTCCTCCTCCGTGACGGAGGAGGGCATCCATTGGCCTTGAAGGTCGGAACCGGACATTGTCGAAGGTCCGAAGCGCCTGGAATCTGGGGCCTAGGGTGTTGGAACTCGAGGCGACGAGCGAACTCGCTTGAGATTGGAAAAAAGGAGCAAGGCCTTGGTCTCTTTATAAGAGGTTGAATCCCAAGAGCCCTCCCCGTGACCGTTTGGGACTCGCTTTTAATCGAGAAAACATGCTGAACAGGCACGATTGGGTTACCCACGTCCGTATTGATGAGAATCCCGTAAATAAAGGGGACACGATCTCTGCTTTGACAAGACGTGCCAAGGAAACCGCCTCGCAAAACGCGCTGAGGTGGGGAAGAGAAAACGATTCGGATAAAGGCTTGGCCATAGTGTGATGTCACGCTACGGGATACGTCAGCATAATAGATTTGTGTTAATGTTATTCTCTCTATGGCAATATGTGGAAACTTATTTTTCAGAGCCGGACACTACTTTTAGTGTTTACCAACTTTTATGAAGAATTTGGAGGAGGAACCCGCCTTGCAATGCCGAAGACAATCTGCGCGCCGGACTCGTCGTCATTGAAGCCTGGTTCAGGGGCTACTGAGGGAGTCCTGGATTAGGGGGTGTTCAGATAGCCAGACTATACCTTCAGCCGGACTCCTGGACTATGAAGATACAAGATTGAAGACTTTGTCCCGTGTCCGGATGGGACTTTCCTTGGCGTGGAAGGCAAGCTTGGCGATGCGGATATTCAGATCTCCTACCATTGTAACCGACTTTGTGTAACCCTAACCCTCTCCGGTGTCTATATAAACCGGAGGGTTTTAGTCCGTAGGACAACAACTCCAACAGACAACAATCATACCATAGGCTAGCTTCTAGGGTTTAGCCTCCTTGATCTCATGGTAGATCTACTCTTGTACTACCCATATCATCAATATTAATCAAGCAGGACGTAGGGTTTTACCTCCATCAAGAGGGCCCGAACCTGGGTAAAACATTGTGTTCCCTTGTCTCCTGTTACCATCCGCCTAGATGCACAGTTCGGGACCCCCTACCCGAGATCCGCCGGTTTTGACACCGACAGCATGTCTTCGTGTGACCCCTCTGCGAGGAGTTAAACGATTTGTATTTAAGGGAAAGTTAGCCCCGAGATTTGTAGGACCATACCGAGATTTGGAGCGTATGGGAGAAGTGGCCAACAAGTTGGAGTCACCCAAAGGACTGTCAGGAGTTCATGATGTGTTTCACGTTTGCCAGTTTAAGAAGTGCCATGCAGAGATGGCCAGTATTCCCCTGTAAGGACGCTTGACCCTGGAAAGGATAATGATGTTCCACGAAGTGGAATATGGACTTCATAAGTATAAGTTTTTATCTCGGTATGAGGGATATCCCATGAGGAAGAAGAGATAAATTACTATTGGATATAAAGGAGGTATGATGTCGGAAATATGGATCAATGGAAACTCCATGATGAGTCTGAGTAATCATGTCCTAGTTTGGTGCCAATAGAAGGAAGGAAGACAATACAATTGGATGGATTTAAGAATACTAGGAAGTTGGAAGTTGGATAATGATAAGTTGCCCGATGATAAGTTCAAGGACTACAAGTGATGAGATGGGCCATAACCCACAGGCCCCAGGACCTGCCAAGAAGCAAGCACACTCTTGCTAAAGGAAAAACCCTGGAAGAAGTTACGATTTTATCGATAGACGATCTTATAGGATTACCGCAAACCTTAGAGTTGTGAAGAAGCGATAGATGTTTGTTTGGCTTGCAGAATCAATGGATTTATCCGAACCTGGTTCGTTGACAAGAGAAATTCTGTAATGCTTGTGAGCATGACCGAGTGTTAGAATGCGAGATTCGCTAAACCGTATACAAGGTAATGATTTGGGTGCGGGATGGATTGATCACCATACCGACTTACTCTTATTATTCGCCTTGCTATATGGGATGGTAAATCTGAATGACTTACCTATAGTAGAGAGATGACGATCAAAACCCTGTTTAAACCTTAGAATGGTATAAGAATTTTTCCCCTTGTACAAGGCAGTTTTTGCCAACCGTAGTTTATATGGTGAGGATCAACCCAGACCCATTTCCTGCAGGAGAAACCATAAATCGTTGACCACCATGAGATATCGATAGTTGTTTAGTATTGGCACCAGACCCATCACCTAAGAAGACCCAATCTCGGAATAACCTTACCAAGAGGAAAGGACAGAAGAATTAAGGTAATGGTTATGCCACTATCGGAAGAGCCCAGAGATGGAATTTCCCGAGATTTGAGAATACCGACACTGTCAAGAATAAGGATGGAGTATATGAGTTTTGGTGGAACCGTAACCATGCTTGTAAGGTTGGTAGCACCCCACACCCTTGTGATAATCGATGGATTTTGAGAAGACCCCAAACCTAACCTATTTCTTTCTAGCCTCTCCGAATCTCGAGGACGAGATTCATTTTAAGGGTGGTAGGTTTGTAACATCCCAAAATTCTAAATTTTGGAATGTTATAATAAATAGATAGATTTGATTGATTGTTTGATTGATTGACTGAAAGTGAGTGAAATTCAAAATTTTTTGAAAGTTAAATGAGAGGGAATAAAAGGACTTTCCCAAACTTTCATTTTTGCATTTATGCTCTCCGTGAATTCAAATACTTTTCATCACAAAACCCTGGAGAGAAGATGACATGACTTCTTCCATTATTTAAATGACAAGGGGTGTTGAAAATATTTGAATTTCATTTGGAAAATATTTCAACCCAGGAACTTTATGCAACTCAATGATTTTCACGAGCGAAGATAAAATGCCTTCTTCAAAACATATGAAATATGAGTTGGGAGTTTCAAAGAATTAAATTCAAAGTTCTTTTGAATTTATTTTCAATTTGGAATTATTTGACTTTTATTCAAATTATTCTTCTCCAAAAATAAAATACATGGAAAATAGGGTAACATGATTCCCTACATCAGAAAATTGGAGAGAAATCAATTTGAATTATTTTTGGTATTTTTTAAAATGATTTTTATTGGATTTTATTAGACCAGTAGCACTCTTTGAATTATTTGTTTTTCTGCGGATTTTATTTGATGTTAGAAAAATGTTCACGATGCAGATAATCTATTTCTAAAATTTTTGATTATTATATGCCTAGGTAAAATTTTAATTATTTTGCGTTTATTTTTGTTTTCTAAAAAAATGTAAAAAAAACATCTCCTTCTGGACCGACTGGACCGGGCCGGCCCAGCCAGCCAGGCCACGGCCCAGCCAGCCTAGCGCCGCGCCCCGCTTGTCCCCGAGCTCGAGCAGACTCCCGCACCCGCACGGAGTCGCCGCCGCCGTCCCGTACCTGGACTCCGCCGCCGCCTCTCCGTTGCCCCTCCTCCACGCAAGAGCTGCCGCCTCCTCCATCCCATAAATACGGAGCCCCGGGCCCCGTTTCTCTCCTCCGCTGCAACCGTCGCCCTCGCCGCAGCTCCCCCCTCCGACAAGATCTGTCGCCGCTGCCGCTTCGCCGCACCGCTGCCCTGCGCCGCCCGCGATGCCTCCCGCCGCTGCCGCCTTGCCCCGCCGCCTGCAGCGCCGCTCGCGCCGCACAGCCCCGTCGCCGGACTCGCCGCCCACTGTTCGCCGTCCCGCCGGCGGTTTTCTCCGCCTAAACCACCGGATCCTAGGTTGGTTTTTTTCTTAAAAAAACCCCGGTTTATTTTTTAGTTAGTTCTATGTAACGCCCTCGATGCGGCTATATCTCCCACGTGTCGAAGCACGACTTAGAGGCATAACCGCATTGAAAGCATGTCGCAAGTGAGGTAATCTTCACACAACCCATGATAATGGTAGAATGTCGGGGACTTAGTGAAAATTAGAGGGGAAAGAAAGTCAACCCCGAAAACGGATCTGAGATCCGGCGGGCCAGAGATGGCGCGGGAGGCGGCGGCGGTCGCGGTGGCCGGCGCTGGGCGGCGGGGCGAGTCGCGGGGGGCGCGGGGCCGGCTCGGGGCGGCGCTGGCGCGCGCGGGCGGCGCCCGGAGCGGCAGTGGCGGTCGCGACGGGGCGCGGGCGGCGGGCACCGGCGGGAAGGGCGGCCGACGCGGCGACGGGGCGCGCGGGGCGGCTCGGGCAGCGCCTGCGGGCGGCGGCTCGGGGCGGCGAGGGGCGACGCCGGCGGGCGGCGGCGCCGGGAGGAAGCGGTGGCGGGGGCGGACGGGCTGAGCGGCGGCGGGATCGGGCGAGCGGGCGGCCGCGCGGGCCTGGGCGGGCCGCGCCTGGGCCCGGCGGGCCGCGGCGGCGGGGAGGGGCCGGAGGCCAGGTGGCGGCTCGGGAGTGGGCGCGGGGGCGGCGGTCGCGACGTGGCGCCCCACGATTGGTCGGGGTGACGCGGTCAGGCGGGGTGGACGCGTCCGCCGGCGAGACGGACATGTCCGGCAGCGCGGAGGGGACAATGACTAGGGTTTGGACTGCGCGGATCTCGGGAGGGGAGCACATATTTATAGGTAGAGGGGGCTAGGAAGCTCCAAATGGAGTGCGGTTTTCGGCCACGTGATCGTGATCGAACGACCGAGAAGATGGAAGCGACTTAGGTGGGTTTTGGGCCACTTAGAAGGGGGTGTTGGGCTGCACCAAGAGATGCCTTTGCGGATACCCGGTTAACCGTTGGAGTATCAAACGGACTCCGATTGACCCGAAACTTGACAGGCGGTCTACCGGTGCTATACCAAGGCCGCTTGGCAAACCTCGGTCCAATCCGAGAAAGTTTAATACCCGCACACAGAAAAAGGTAAAAGGGGACGCCGGAGGGCGTAGGAGCGCCGGATTGCAAAACGGACAACGGGGAAAATGCTCGGATTCATGAGACGAACACGTATGCGAATGCAATGCACATGATGACATGATATGAAATGTAGATGATGACATGGCAAAGAGCGACATGCAAGCACATGACATGGCAACGACGGCGAATAACTGACGGACACCTGGCGCATCAGATCCGGGGCGTTACAACACTCCACCACTACGAGAGGATCTCGTCCCGAGATCTAGAATGGCACCGGAGGGGAAAACGGAAGGGAAGGAGAAGAGATAAAACTAAGTTGCTTCTTTGACAAAAGAGTGAAACCAAGGAACCTTGAGAGGTTGAATCAAAAGAAAGAACGAAAACAACAAAGATGAACAAAGTTGAAAACAACTCCGTTAGGAAAGAGGAACATGGGATAAGACGAGAACCAAAAGGTTAAGTGACAAAATAGATATTGAAACCACTCCGGTTAAAACAAGATAGAGAACGAATAAGAATGATATGATTTGGGCAGCACTCCGACTGAAAAGAGAAGAAAAACTTGATGAGATGAAAAGATATTGAAGAGATGATACAACACTCCGGTTAAAACGAGATGTACAAAGAACGATAATGATCAATTACGATAACGCTCCGGTTGGAAAATGGAAGGGATCGAATATGAACTTGAGAAGATGGGATGATACTTGACGAAATCGACAACACACTGCCTCGAAAACAATTATAAGAATGACACAAGGGGTAAGAATGATTCCAAACAGCACTCCGGTTGAGAAGAGAGGATAAACTTGATAAGATGATAGAACTTGAATGAAGGACACGACACTCCGGTTGAATGGATAAGCCAAAGCAAAGAACATGATCCTCACCATTCGAGAAGAAGAGTGAAGGGAGCAACATCACAATGCCTCCGGAAGAAGAAATAGAAAATAGATCATTGGGATAAAGGAATGGAGAAGAAAATGATAACTCTCGCAAATAAAATTGAAAGAGAAAGCTTACGAAGAAAAAGGTTGAACGGAGTTGTTGGATTATCAACAACGAAAACTTAAGCTTGATGTGGATTTATGGGAGACATCCCAAAATTATGAGGTGAGCTTCTGTCACCAACGGAAACAAACGATTGGATTGATAACAACAAAGAGACGAGAAACTTATTTCACCGGGAGGATAAATGAAGAACTTGGATCATTTATAGCACCATAAATAGCAACAATCCTTAGGGAAAGCTTTAGGTGAAATATAACCCAAGATAACTCCAATGAAGAGATTGATGGATTTAAAATACCTCATTCTTGACAACATGCGAGTCATGAGACGTGAACTCCAATAATCAAGAATGACATAATACCACCTCGAATGATACGGTTGAAAGGATTGCACTTCAAAATGCAAGATGAAGAATACTTGAGCTCCTCTGAAAAGAATCTCGATGAACACTTCGAGAAGGAATTAACTCCTTGATGAGCCATCATGTAGAGCCTCCATGAAGAACTCCGGTAATAAAAGAATGATCACAAAGAAATGTAGGATGAAAAGAATAAGATTGAAGCCTTGCAATGATTTAGATGGATCTTCGTGATGATGAGAGCTTGGAACTTCGAGGAAGACAAGATGAAACAATTGAAATCAAGAATTTGAAGAACCTCCGGAATAAGGAATAGAATTTACTCGATGAAACAAGAATAAGAATTACATTATGCTTATCCTTCACCAATTCAAATTGATGACAAACAATGGATTTGGCATACTACTTATTCCCATAGAAAAGATTAAGATAGATATGGCGCAAACTTGAGACGGTAATGATGGAACCACCGGTAGGATTGAAACAACGAATAGATTGATATGATAACAAAGAAAGAGAAATCTTGAACGAACCACCGTAAGAATTGAAACTGAACGAAGAAAAGATAAAGAAACACCGGGAAGAATTTGCAAATGAACGAAGATACTTGAGAGAATTTAGATACATGAGGACGAAGAGATCATGAACTGATTAGAGGATATTTGAACGATGCACCGGTAAGATTTGGAGAACGAGAGCTGAAAGCTGAGGGTGAATAATTCTGATATGATGGGCTCCGGAGAATCAAACTGAAAAGACTCCTGAATTGCTCCGGATGGGTGAAAATAATTTTCACAATCGAAAACAATTATGAGAGGATGGCAACAAGCTAGAACAATGAATCTTGAGTAGAATGGAGCAAGAATTAAGAGAAACTCTTCTTCGGTCTTCAAATGCTGAGAATGACGACGAGAAACACCAAGAATTTAGTTGAGACACTCCGGAATGAAAATTGGAAAAGTTGAACCAACGATGAAAGAATTTGAAGCGATCTTGGAGAAGGAATATGACTGATGATAATTCATACTTACATCAAACTTTGAAAAGAATTTCAGAAGCTTCGGGAAGATTAGAAGAGTCAGGTAAGATCCTAGGAAAAGACCTGTGGGTTATGGGCCCACTCAAAAGATACACCGTTGAAGTGATTGCTTGAAAGGGATATTGCACCGGTTGAATTAAATGGCTTGAATGAGATAGCATCCTCAAAAGAACTTAAGTGAATTGAGAATGGAAACTTGAATCTTCTGAGATATCTTCATCACTCCGGAACAAATGAATAGTGAGAGGTGAAAGATTGTGAGGTGCACCGGTATGAGAAAACATTAGAAACGGGGAAAAGATATGATCGATAACGCTTGAATTGAATCCACCGGAGAAGAAAAGAATGACGAATGATGAACTTGAAACTGTTGAGCATCTTCATGGGAATCACCGGATAAGAACATTGAAGGGAAGAATGAAGAAGCTTCACATGAATAAAATGGATACTTGATTGAGAAATCTGAGTCGTTGAAGAAATAAAGATGGGAGGGCGGGAAAAACAAAGACAACTTGGAACAGATGAAGCAAACACCGTAGGGAAGAACTGGTAAATGATCTTGCGAATGTTGAAATGATCAGATTTACTTGAAGAGAGACACACCGGTTGAAAAAGAATTGGTATGATAATCTTGATGATCAAGAAGGATTAGCATCCACATAGGAATATGAGAACACCACTTGGAAAAGGTATGGAATCAACACTTGACTTCGAAGCAACTCGACTACCACAAACCAAATCAAAAACAAAAGATTGGCTTGCGGAATAAGCCAGAAACAAACATATGATAGACCCCATATCGTATCATGTGTCTGTTGGAAAGAATTCCTACGAGATACTTGAATTCCCACTTATAAACTCCCGAAACTTTCTGGTTATGCAATCAGGTGTTGGGGATACAGGGGAAGCATAATATCTCACCCAAACTAGCAAATCCTACAACCAGCTGTATCCATCCTTCAACACATAACCAAGAAAACTTCAGAAATCATCTACCTCAACCTTCGAAAAGCATCCGTTATACGAGTCATGGCAATACTCCTGCACTCGCCACAGTACTGGGCTATCAGGGTTATCTCACCAACAACTGTACAAAAGAGATTTTCGATGTCGGCGTACTAAACTCAGGTATTCCAAAACCGCAACGATAAGATTATGACGACAACACCTCGGAGCTCAACTCCCCGGGACACTGCCACAACCCCTAAATGTCAGGAGGCAACCAAGACAATGTTGTCATCATAAAACCATCGGAACGATTGTAATATACCCGCGTGATCCTAAACAAATTTTTTTTAGTGAAATTTGAGAAGAGAAGAGTCAAAACTCTACGTCAGGAAGCCTTACCAGAAGGTCGAAGGGACTGGGGAGTAAAAAGAATTCCTAAACTCTCCGATATATAATTCCTAAAAGACTCAAAACTTTTTCTAGACACAACTCGGCCACTAAAAACGATCAAACAGTGGGGGCTCCTAAGGTCGGGGAAGGCTCTGATTACCAACTTGTAACGCCCTCGATGCGGCTATATCTCCCACGTGTCGAAGCACGACTTAGAGGCATAACCGCATTGAAAGCAATGTCGCAAGTGAGGTAATCTTCACACAACCCATGTAATACATAAGGGAAAAAGATACATAGTTGGCTTACAATCGCCACTTCACACAAATACATGAATAAAACAATACATCATACAGTTACAATCAGGGCCCGACTACGGACCAAAATAAAAGAAGAACCTCAAAAGCGACAAAGGACCAAGATCGACCCCAACTGGGCTCCACTACTGATCGACTAGAACGAAACAACAAAAGGACAAGATCTCCATCGAACTCCTCCTTGAGCTCGGGTGCGTCACCTGCACAGTTTCATCGGCACCTGCAAACTGGTTTTGGAAGTATCTGGTGAGTCACGAGGACTCAGCAATCTCACACCCGCGAGATCAAGACTATTTAAGCTTATGGGTAGGGGTAAAAGGTATGAGGTGGAGCTGCAGCAAGCGACTAGCATATATGGTGGCTAACATACACAAAAGAGAGCGAGAAGAGAAGGCAAAGCACGGTCGAACAACTATGATCAATAAGTGATCCTGAACTACTTACGTCAAGCATAACTCCAACAACCGTGTTCACTTCCCGGACCCCACCGAGAAGAGACCATCACGGTTACACACGCGGTTGGTGTATTTTAGTTAAGATCAACTTCGGGTTTTCTACAACCGGACATTAACAAATTCCCATCTGCCCATAACCGCGGGCACGGCTTTCGAAAGTTCAAAACCCTGCAGGGGTGTCCCAACTTAGCCCATGATAAGCTCTCGCGATCAACGAAGGATATTCCTTCTCCCCGGGAAGACCCGATCAGTCTCGGAATCCCGGCTACAAGACATTTCGACAGCAATAAAACAAGTCCAGCAAAGCCGCCCGATGCGCCGACATCCTGATAGGAGCTGCACATATCTCGTTCTCAGGGCAACACCGGATGAGTCAAGCTACGAGTAAAACCAGCCCTCGAGTTTCCACGAGGTGGCCCCGCAGGTTGCTCGGTTCGGGCCAACACTTAGACAAGCATTGGTCCGGGGGGGGGGGGCTAAATAAAGATGACCCTTGGGTTAATTACTCCCAAGGGAAAATAGGTGGTGGTGAGGCAAATGGTAAAACCAAGGTTGGGCCTCGCTGGAAAAGTCCTATTCAAAGCGAACTGTCAAGGGGGTCCCATAAATCACCCGACCGCGTTAGGGACGCAAAATCCGGGAACATAACACCGATATGACGGAAACTAGGGCGGCAAGAGTGGAACAAAACACCAGGCATAAGGCCGAGCCTTCCACCCTTTACCAAGTATATAGATGCATTAATAATATAAGAGATATTGTGATATCCCAACAAGTAAACATGTTCCAACAAGGAACATCAAGTCCATGTTCCAACAAGGAACAAACTTCATCTTCACCTGCAACTAACAACGCTATAAGAGGGGCTGAGCAAAGCGGTAACATAGCCAATCAACGGTTTGCTAGGACATGGATGATTAGAGGCTGACATGGCAATATGGGTGGCATGATATAGCAAGTGGTAGGTATCGCAACATAGGCATAGCAAAAGAGCGAGCAATCTAGCGAGCAAAGATAGAAGTGATTTCGAGGGTATGGTCATCTTGCCTGAGATCCCGCAAGGAAGAACAACGAGTCCATGAAGAAGACAAACGGATGTAGTCGAACGGGTCCTCACAAACACGATGATAAGGGAACTAACCCGAAGAAGCAACACCGGAAAGAAGCAAACAACAAAGTAAACAACCAACACACAAACATGGCATGATATGCGAGATGTGGTATGCAATGCATATGCATGCTCGGAAGGGAAAAGATGAACAAGGCATAATCTTGGCAAACCAAGTATGCCACTGGAAATCTGAGGTGATTTCGGTTGAAATCGATATAAAGATCACCGGAATCGGATGCACGGTTTGCAAATGGCAAGCAATACAAGAATGACAATAATCTGCCATTAACAGCATGATGCTACTTAGCAATCAACAAATAATTAAGCTACTGCACCCTAACATGGCAACAAAGCATATGACAACAATCTACACAAGATGCGCGACAAAAGATGAACACTGAGCTACGGCTAATTCACATCATAACAGGTCCAACCAATCATGGCAAAAGTGCAAACGATAACAAGTTCACAGACTTAGTGAAAATACTATCATGCCAGAAATTAACATCAGGATGACATGTTTAGAGCAATGAAACAACGCTATAAGATCAGGACATAGCAAATTAAGGCATGGCATGAATCTACTCAAAGCACTTGACAAAAGTCCCTTACTGACCATAAGCCAAAAAGGATCAGAAAATATGATTACACCCATGTCAAATAAGCAAGTTTCGTTACAGGTTACAGACTTAGCAGAAAACTGGACATGGCAGAAAACTGATAACGACTAGGCATGTTCGTGAGCTCGATGCACTCACTACAGAGCATTTCATGATAAACTAAGCATACATACATGAAGAAGACATGGCATAGTAACAATACATGGAAATAATAACATCATATCATGCAAGGACGAACTACACCAAGCTTGGCAAAATCGAATAACATGTAAACAATCTGCCAGCAACATCCTGATGCAAAAGTAGAGCTCGATTGACTCAAGCTATGGCACTCCATAATTGCAAACAAAGGCATGGATGGATAGAGAAAATACTAAAGTCCAAAACTCCCTTACTGATCATTCTCAAATTATGCATAGATCTCTCAGAAACAACATGAATACATGGCATGAAAATAACAGCAGTCAGGGACTTAGTGAAATCACTAAGTCTCTGAAATGAGCAACATCAAGTTACCTAGTTTGCATGCTTGTGCTAGCCACCACATAGATCACAAAAATACACGGCATAAATCTCTGGAAAGGTAACATGGCATATTACAAAACACATGTAGGACTCAACCGCATAGGATGCACACATCAATCATGGCAAAAATGGCAAAAGTGCATGTTCTGATAAGAATCAGAAACTAACATCACATAGCCCTCTTCTAACAGCATTTCGGGCATCAAAATGAGCTCAAATGAAAATGACTCAATGGTATGAAATGATGTACTATACGAGGGGAACAATTTGACATATTACAAGCCCAAAACGGAGCTACATGCAGAGAGTTATGGCATGATGAACATGGCATGATAATGATAGAATGTCGGGGACTTAGTGAAAATTAGAGGGGAAAGAAAGTCAACCCCGAAAACGGATCTGAGATCCGGCGGGCCGGAGATGGCGCGGGAGGCGGCGGCGGTCGCGGTGGCCGGCGCTGGGCGGCGGGGCGAGTCGCGGGGGGCGCGGGGCCGGCTCGGGGCGGCGCTGGCGCGCGCGGGCGGCGCCCGGAGCGGCGGTGGCGGTCGCGACGGGGCGCGGGCGGCGGGCACCGGCGGGAAGGGCGGCCGACGCGGCGACGGGGCGCGCGGGGCGGCTCGCCGGCGCGGGCGGAGCGGCGCGGCTCGGGCAGCGCCTGCGGGCGGCGGCTCGGGGCGGCGAGGGGCGACGCCGGCGGGCGGCGGCGCCGGGAGGAAGCGGTGGCGGGGGCGGACGGGCCGAGCGGCGGCGGGATCGGGCGAGCGGGCGGCCGCGCGGGCCTGGGCGGGCCGCCCCTGGGCCCGGCGGGCCGCGGCGGCGGGGAGGGGCCGGAGGCCAGGTGGCGGCTCGGGAGTGGGCGCGGGGGCGGCGGTCGCGACGTGGCGCCCCACGATTGGTCGGGGTGACGCGGTCAGGCGGGGTGGACGCGTCCGCCGGCGAGACGGACATGTCCGGCAGCGCGGAGGGGAAAATGACTAGGGTTTGGACTGCGCGGATCTCGGGAGGGGAGCACATATTTATAGGTAGAGGGGGCTAGGAAGCTCCAAATGGAGTGCGGTTTTCGGCCACGCGATCGTGATCGAACGACCGAGAAGATGGAAGCGAGTTAGGTGGGTTTTGGGCCACTTAGAAGGGGGTGTTGGGCTGCACCAAGAGATGCCTTTGCGGATACCCGGTTAACCGTTGGAGTATCAAACGGACTCCGATTGACCCGAATCTTGACAGGCGGTCTACCGGTGCTATACCAAGGCCGCTTGGCAAACCTCGGTCCAATCCGAGAAAGTTTAATACCCGCACACGGAAAAAGGTAAAAGGGGACGCCGGAGGGCGTAGGAGCGCCGGATTGCAAAACGGACAACGGGGAAAATGCTCGGATTCATGAGACGAACACGTATGCGAATGCAATGCACATGATGACATGATATGAAATGTAGATGATGACATGGCAAAGAGCGACACGCAAGCACATGGCATGGCAACGACGGCGAATAACTGACGGACACCTGGCGCATCAGATCCGGGGCGTTACAACACTCCACCACTACGATAGGATCTCGTCCCGAGATCTAGAATGGCACCGGAGGGGAAAACGGAAGGGAAGGAGAAGAGGTAAAACTAAGTTGCTTCTTTGACAAAAGAGTGAAACCAAGGAACCTTGAGAGGTTGAATCAAAAGAAAGAACGAAAACAACGAAGATGAACAAAGTTGAAAACAACTCCGTTAGGAAAGAGGAACATGGGATAAGACGAGAACCAAAAGGTTAAGTGACAAAATAGATATTGAAACCACTCCGGTTAAAACAAGATAGAGAACGAATAGGAATGATATGATTTGGGCAGCACTCCGACTGAAAAGAGAAGAAAAACTTGATGAGATGAAAAGATATTGAAGAGATGATACAACACTCCGGTTAAAACGAGATGTACAAAGAACGATAATGATCAATTACGATAACGCTCCGGTTGGAAAATGGAAGGGATCGAATATGAACTTGAGAAGATGGGATGATACTTGACGAAATCGACAACACACTGCCTCGAAAACAATTATAAGAATGACACAAGGGGTAAGAATGATTCCAAACAGCACTCCGGTTGAGAAGAGAGGATAAACTTGATAAGATGATAGAACTTGAATGAAGGACACGACACTCCGGTTGAATGGATAAGCCAAAGCAAAGAACATGATCCTCACCATTCGAGAAGAAGAGTGAAGGGAGCAACATCACAATGCCTCCGGAAGAAGAAATAGAAAATAGATCATTGGGATAAAGGAATGGAGAAGAAAATGATAACTCTCGCAAATAAAATTGAAAGAGAAAGCTTACGAAGAAAAAGGTTGAACGGAGTTGTTGGATTATCAACAACGAAAACTTAAGCTTGATGTGGATTTATGGGAGACATCCCAAAATTATGAGGTGAGCTTCTGTCACCAACGGAAACAAACGATTGGATTGATAACAACAAAGAGACGAGAAACTTATTTCACCGGGAGGATAAATGAAGAACTTGGATCATTTATAGCACCATAAATAGCAACAATCCTTAGGGAAAGCTTTAGGTGAAATATAACCCAAGATAACTCCAATGAAGAGATTGATGGATTTAAAATACCTCATTCTTGACAACATGCGAGTCATGAGACGTGAACTCCAATAATCAAGAATGACATAATACCACCTCGAATGATACGGTTGAAAGGATTGCACTTCAAAATGCAAGATGAAGAATACTTGAGCTCCTCTGAAAAGAATCTCGATGAACACTTCGAGAAGGAATTAACTCCTTGATGAGCCATCATGTAGAGCCTCCATGAAGAACTCCGGTAATAAAAGAATGATCACAAAGAAATGTAGGATGAAAAGAATAAGATTGAAGCCTTGCAATGATTTAGATGGATCTTCGTGATGATGAGAGCTTGGAACTCCGAGGAAGACAAGATGAAACAATTGAAATCAAGAATTTGAAGAACCTCCGGAATAAGGAATAGAATTTACTCGATGAAACAAGAATAAGAATTACATTATGCTTATCCTTCACCAATTCAAATTGATGACAAACAATGGATTTGGCATACTACTTATTCCCATAGAAAAGATTAAGATAGATATGGCGCAAACTTGAGACGGTAATGATGGAACCACCGGTAGGATTGAAACAACGAATAGATTGATATGATAACAAAGAAAGAGAAATCTTGAACGAACCACCGTAAGAATTGAAACTAAACGAAGAAAAGATAAAGAAACACCGGGAAGAATTTGCAAATGAACGAAGATACTTGAGAGAATTTAGATACATGAGGACGAAGAGATCATGAACTGATTAGAGGATATTTGAACGATGCACCGGTAAGATTTGGAGAACGAGAGCTGAAAGCTGAGGGTGAATAATTCTGATATGATGGGCTCCGGAGAATCAAACTGAAAAGACTCCTGAATTGCTCCGGATGGGTGAAAATAATTTTCACAATCGAAAACAATTATGAGAGGATGGCAACAAGCTAGAACAATGAATCTTGAGTAGAATGGAGCAAGAATTAAGAGAAACTCTTCTTCGGTCTTCAAATGCTGAGAATGACGACGAGAAACACCAAGAATTTAGTTGAGACACTCCGGAATGAAAATTGGAAAAGTTGAACCAACGATGAAAGAATTTGAAGCGATCTTGGAGAAGGAATATGACTGATGATAATTCATACTTACATCAAACTTTGAAAAGAATTTTAGAAGCTTCGGGAAGATTAGAAGAGTCAGGTAAGATCCTAGGAAAAGACCTGTGGGTTATGGGCCCACTCAAAAGATACACCGTTGAAGTGATTGCTTGAAAGGGATATTGCACCGGTTGAATTAAATGGCTTGAATGAGATAGCATCCTCAAAAGAACTTAAGTGAATTGAGAATGGAAACTTGAATCTTCTGAGATATCTTCATCACTCCGGAACAAATGAATAGTGAGAGGTGAAAGATTGTGAGGTGCACCGGTATGAGAAAACATTAGAAACGGGGAAAAGATATGATCGATAATGCTTGAATTGAATCCACCAGAGAAGAAAAGAATGACGAATGATGAACTTGAAACTGTTGAGCATCTTCATGGGAATCACCGGATAAGAACATTGAAGGGAAGAATGAAGAAGCTTCACATGAATAAAATGGATACTTGATTGAGAAATCTGAGTCGTTGAAGAAATAAAGATGGGAGGGCGGGAAAAACAAAGACAACTTGGAACAGATGAAGCAAACACCGTAGGGAAGAACTGGTAAATGATCTTGCGAATGTTGAAATGATCAGATTTATTTGAAGAGAGACACACCGGTTGAAAAAGAATTGGTATGATAATCTTGATGATCAAGAAGGATTAGCATCCACATAGGAATATGAGAACACCACTTGGAAAAGGTATGGAATCAACACTTGACTTCGAAGCAACTCGATTACCACAAACCAAATCAAAAACAAAAGATTGGCTTGCGGAATAAGCCAGAAACAAACATATGATAGACCCCATATCGTATCATGTGTCTGTTGGAAAGAATTCCTACGAGATACTTGAATTCCCACTTATAAACTCCCGAAACTTTCTGGTTATGCAATCAGGTGTTGGGGATGTACTATACGAGGGGAACAATTTGACATATTACAAGCCCAAAACGGAGCTACATGCAGAGAGTTATGGCATGATGAACATGGCATGATAATGATAGAATGTCGGGGACTTAGTGAAAATTAGAGGGGAAAGAAAGTCAACCCCGAAAACGGATCTGAGATCCGGCGGGCCGGAGATGGCGCGGGAGGCGGCGGCGGTCGCGGTGGCCGGCGCTGGGCGGCGGGGCGAGTCGCGGGGGGCGCGGGGCCGGCTCGGGGCGGCGCTGGCGCGCGCGGGCGGCGCCCGGAGCGGCGGTGGCGGTCGCGACGGGGCGCGGGCGGCGGGCACCGGCGGGAAGGGCGGCCGACGCGGCGACGGGGCGCGCGGGGCGGCTCGCCGGCGCGGGCGGAGCGGCGCGGCTCGGGCAGCGCCTGCGGGCGGCGGCTCGGGGCGGCGAGGGGCGACGCCGGCGGGCGGCGGCGCCGGGAGGAAGCGGTGGCGGGGGTGGACGGGCCGAGCGGCGGCGGGATCGGGCGAGCGGGCGGCCGCGCGGGCCTGGGCGGGCCGCCCCTGGGCCCGGCGGGCCGCGGCGGCGGGGAGGGGCCGGAGGCCAGGTGGCGGCTCGGGAGTGGGCGCGGGGGCGGCGGTCGCGACGTGGCGCCCCACGATTGGTCGGGGTGACGCGGTCAGGCGGGGTGGACGCGTCCGCCGGCGAGACGGACATGTCCGGCAGCGCGGAGGGGAAAATGACTAGGGTTTGGACTGCGCGGATCTCGGGAGGGGAGCACATATTTATAGGTAGAGGGGGCTAGGAAGCTCCAAATGGAGTGCGGTTTTCGGCCACGCGATCGTGATCGAACGACCGAGAAGATGGAAGCGAGTTAGGTGGGTTTTGGGCCACTTAGAAGGGGGTGTTGGGCTGCACCAAGAGATGCCTTTGCGGATACCCGGTTAACCGTTGGAGTATCAAACGGACTCCGATTGACCCGAAACTTGACAGGCGGTCTACCGGTGCTATACCAAGGCCGCTTGGCAAACCTCGGTCCAATCCGAGAAAGTTTAATACCCGCACACGGAAAAAGGTAAAAGGGGACGCCGGAGGGCGTAGGAGCGCCGGATTGCAAAACGGACAACGGGGAAAATGCTCGGATTCATGAGACGAACACGTATGCGAATGCAATGCACATGATGACATGATATGAAATGCAGATGATGACATGGCAAAGAGCGACACGCAAGCACATGACATGGAAACGACGGCGAATAACTGACGGACACCTGGCGCATCAGATCCGGGGCGTTACAACACTCCACCACTACGATAGGATCTCGTCCCGAGATCTAGAATGGCACCGGAGGGGAAAACGGAAGGGAAGGAGAAGAGGTAAAACTAAGTTGCTTCTTTGACAAAAGAGTGAAACCAAGGAACCTTGAGAGGTTGAATCAAAAGAAAGAACGAAAACAACGAAGATGAACAAAGTTGAAAACAAATCCGTTAGGAAAGAGGAACATGGGATAAGACGAGAACCAAAAGGTTAAGTGACAAAATAGATATTGAAACCACTCCGGTTAAAACAAGATAGAGAACGAATAAGAATGATATGATTCGGGCAGCACTCCGACTGAAAAGAGAAGAAAAACTTGATGAGATGAAAAGATATTGAAGAGATGATACAACACTCCGGTTAAAACGAGATGTACAAAGAACGATAATGATCAATTACGATAACGCTCCGGTTGGAAAATGGAAGGGATCGAATATGAACTTGAGAAGATGGGATGATACTTGACGAAATCGACAACACACTGCCTCGAAAACAATTATAAGAATGACACAAGGGGTAAGAATGATTCCAAACAGCACTCCGGTTGAGAAGAGAGGATAAACTTGATAAGATGATAGAACTTGAATGAAGGACATGACACTCCGGTTGAATGGATAAGCCAAAGCAAAGAACATGATCCTCACCATTCGAGAAGAAGAGTGAAGGGAGCAACATCACAATGCCTCCGGAAGAAGAAATAGAAAATAGATCATTGGGATAAAGGAATGGAGAAGAAAATGATAACTCTCGCAAATAAAATTGAAAGAGAAAGCTTACGAAGAAAAAGGTTGAACGGAGTTGTTGGATTATCAACAATGAAAACTTAAGCTTGATGTGGACTTATGGGAGACATCCCAAAATTATGAGGTGAGCTTCTGTCACCAACGGAAACAAACGATTGGATTGATAACAACAAAGAGACGAGAAACTTATTTCACCGGGAGGATAAATGAAGAACTTGGATCATTTATAGCACCATAAATAGCAACAATCCTTAGGGAAAGCTTTAGGTGAAATATAACCCAAGATAACTCCAATGAAGAGATTGATGGATTTAAAATACCTCATTCTTGACAACATGCGAGTCATGAGACGTGAACTCCAATAATCAAGAATGACATAATACCACCTCGAATGATACGGTTGAAAGGATTGCACTTCAAAATGCAAGATGAAGAATACTTGAGCTCCTCTGAAAAGAATCTCGATGAACACTTCGAGAAGGAATTAACTCCTTGATGAGCCATCATGTAGAGCCTCCATGAAGAACTCCGGTAATAAAAGAATGATCACAAAGAAATGTAGGATGAAAAGAATAAGATTGAAGCCTTGCAATGATTTAGATGGATCTTCGTGATGATGAGAGCTTGGAACTCCGAGGAAGACAAGATGAAACAATTGAAATCAAGAATTTGAAGAACCTCCGGAATAAGGAATAGAATTTACTCGATGAAACAAGAATAAGAATTACATTATGCTTATCCTTCACCAATTCAAATTGATGACAAACAATGGATTTGGCATACTACTTATTCCCATAGAAAAGATTAAGATAGATATGGCGCAAACTTGAGACGGTAATGATGGAACCACCGGTAGGATTGAAACAACGAATAGATTGATATGATAACAAAGAAAGAGAAATCTTGAACGAACCACCGTAAGAATTGAAACTAAACGAAGAAAAGATAAAGAAACACCGGGAAGAATTTGCAAATGAACGAAGATACTTGAGAGAATTTAGATACATGAGGACGAAGAGATCATGAACTGATTAGAGGATATTTGAACGATGCACCGGTAAGATTTGGAGAACGAGAGCTGAAAGCTGAGGGTGAATAATTCTGATATGATGGGCTCCGGAGAATCAAACTGAAAAGACTCCTGAATTGCTCCGGATGGGTGAAAATAATTTTCACAATCGAAAACAATTATGAGAGGATGGCAACAAGCTAGAACAATGAATCTTGAGTAGAATGGAGCAAGAATTAAGAGAAACTCTTCTTCGGTCTTCAAATGCTGAGAATGACGACGAGAAACACCAAGAATTTAGTTGAGACACTCCGGAATGAAAATTGGAAAAGTTGAACCAACGATGAAAGAATTTGAAGCGATCTTGGAGAAGGAATATGACTGATGATAATTCATACTTACATCAAACTTTGAAAAGAATTTTAGAAGCTTCGGGAAGATTAGAAGAGTCAGGTAAGATCCTGGGAAAAGACCTGTGGGTTATGGGCCCACTCAAAAGATACACCGTTGAAGTGATTGCTTGAAAGGGATATTGCACCGGTTGAATTAAATGGCTTGAATGAGATAGCATCCTCAAAAGAACTTAAGTGAATTGAGAATGGAAACTTGAATCTTCTGAGATATCTTCATCACTCCGGAACAAATGAATAGTGAGAGGTGAAAGATTGTGAGGTGCACCGGTATGAGAAAACATTAGAAACGGGGAAAAGATATGATCGATAACGCTTGAATTGAATCCACCGGAGAAGAAAAGAATGACGAATGATGAACTTGAAACTGTTGAGCATCTTCATGGGAATCACCGGATAAGAACATTGAAGGGAAGAATGAAGAAGCTTCACATGAATAAAATGGATACTTGATTGAGAAATCTGAGTCGTTGAAGAAATAAGGATGGGAGGGCGGGAAAAACAAAGACAACTTGGAACAGATGAAGCAAACACCGTAGGGAAGAACTGGTAAATGATCTTGCGAATGTTGAAATGATCAGATTTACTTGAAGAGAGACACACCGGTTGAAAAAGAATTGGTATGATAATCTTGATGATCAAGAAGGATTAGCATCCACATAGGAATATGAGAACACCACTTGGAAAAGGTATGGAATCAACACTTGACTTCGAAGCAACTCGACTACCACAAACCAAATCAAAAACAAAGGATTGGCTTGCGGAATAAGCCAGAAACAAACATATGATAGACCCCATATCGTATCATGTGTCTGTTGGAAAGAATTCCTACGAGATACTTGAATTCCCACTTATAAACTCCCGAAACTTTCTGGTTATGCAATCAGGTGTTGGGGATACAGGGGAAGCATAATATCTCACCCAAACTAGCAAATCCTACAACCAGCTGTATCCATCCTTCAACACATAACCAAGAAAACTTCGGAAATCGTCTACCTCAACCTTCGAAAAGCATCCGTTATACGAGTCATGGCAATACTCCTGCACTCGCCACAGTACTGGGCTATCAGGGTTATCTCACCAACAACTGTACAAAAGAGATTTTCGATGTCGGCGTACTAAACTCAGGTATTCCAAAACCGCAACGATAAGATTATGACGACAACACCTCGGAGCTCAACTCCCCGGGACACTGCCACAACCCCTAAATGTCAGGAGGCAACCAAGACAATGTTGTCATCATAAAACCATCGGAACGATTGTAATATACCCGCGTGATCCTAAACAAATTTTTTTTAGTGAAATTTGAGAAGAGAAGAGTCAAAACTCTACGTCAGGAAGCCTTACCAGAAGGTCGAAGGGACTGGGGAGTAAAAAGAATTCCTAAACTCTCCGATATATAATTCCTAAAAGACTCAAAACATTTTTCTAGACACAACTCGTCCACTAAAAACGATCAAACAGTGGGGGCTCCTAAGGTCGGGGAAGGCTCTGATTACCAACTTGTAACGCCCTCGATGCGGCTATATCTCCCACGTGTCGAAGCACGACTTAGAGGCATAACCGCATTGAAAGCAATGTCGCAAGTGAGGTAATCTTCACACAACCCATGTAATACATAAGGGAAAAAGATACATAGTTGGCTTACAATCGCCACTTCACACAAATACATGAATAAAACAATACATCATACAGTTACAATCAGGGCCCGACTACGGACCAAAATAAAAGAAGAACCTCAAAAGCGACAAAGGACCAAGATCGACCCCAACTGGGCTCCACTACTGATCGACTAGAACGAAACAACAAAAGGACAAGATCTCCATCGAACTCCTCCTTGAGCTCGGGTGCGTCACCTGCACAGTTTCATCGGCACCTGCAAACTGGTTTTGGAAGTATCTGGTGAGTCACGAGGACTCAGCAATCTCACACCCGCGAGATCAAGACTATTTAAGCTTATGGGTAGGGGTAAAAGGTATGAGGTGGAGCTGCAGCAAGCGACTAGCATATATGGTGGCTAACATACGCAAAAGAGAGCGAGAAGAGAAGGCAAAGCACGGTCGAACAACTATGATCAATAAGTGATCCTGAACTACTTACGTCAAGCATAACTCCAACAACCGTGTTCACTTCCCGGACCCCACCGAGAAGAGACCATCACGGTTACACACGCGGTTGGTGTATTTTAGTTAAGATCAACTTCGGGTTTTCTACAACCGGACATTAACAAATTCCCATCTGCCCATAACCGCGGGCACGGCTTTCGAAAGTTCAAAACCCTACAGGGGTGTCCCAACTTAGCCCATGATAAGCTCTCGCGATCAACGAAGGATATTCCTTCTCCCCGGGAAGACCCGATCAGTCTTGGAATCCCGGCTACAAGACATTTTGACAGCAATAAAACAAGTCCAGCAAAGCCGCCCGATGCGCCGACATCCTGATAGGAGCTGCACATATCTCGTTCTCAGGGCAACACCGGATGAGTCAAGCTACGAGTAAAACCAGCCCTCGAGTTTCCACGAGGTGGCCCCGCAGGTTGCTCGGTTCGGGCCAACACTTAGACAAGCATTGGTCCGGGGGGGGGGGCTAAATAAAGATGACCCTTGGGTTAATTACTCCCAAGGGAAAATAGGTGGTGGTGAGGCAAATGGTAAAACCAAGGTTGGGCCTCGCTGGAAAAGTCCTATTCAAAGCGAACTGTCAAGGGGGTTCCATAAATCACCCGACCGCGTTAGGGACGCAAAATCCGGGAACATAACACCGATATGACGGAAACTAGGGCGGCAAGAGTGGAACAAAACACCAGGCATAAGGCCGAGCCTTCCACCCTTTACCAAGTATATAGATGCATTAATAATATAAGAGATATTGTGATATCCCAACAAGTAAACATGTTCCAACAAGGAACATCAAGTCCATGTTCCAACAAGGAACAAACTTCATCTTCACCTGCAACTAACAACGCTATAAGAGGGGCTGAGCAAAGCGGTAACATAGCCAATCAACGGTTTGCTAGGACATGGATGGTTAGAGGCTGACATGGCAATATGGGTGGCATGATATAGCAAGTGGTAGGTATCGCAGCATAGGCATAGCAAAAGAGCGAGCAATCTAGCGAGCAAAGATAGAAGTGATTTCGAGGGTATGGTCATCTTGCCTGAGATCCCGCAAGGAAGAAGAACGAGTCCATGAAGAAGACAAACGGACGTAGTCGAACGGGTCCTCACAAACGCGATGATAACGGAACTAACCCGAAGAAGCAACACCGGAAAGAAGCAAACAACAAAGTAAACAACCAACACACAAACATGGCATGATATGCGAGATGTGGTATGCAATGCATATGCATGCTCGGAAGGGAAAAGATGAACAAGGCATAATCTTGGCAAACCAAGTATGCCACTGGAAAGGTGAGGTGATTTCGGTTGAAATCGATATAAAGATCACCGGAATCGGATGCACGGTTTGCAAATGGCAAGCAATACAAGAATGACAATAATCTGCCATTAACAGCATGATGCTACTTAGCAATCAACAAATAATTAAGCTACTGCACCCAAACATGGCAACAAAGCATATGACAATAATCTACACGAGATGGACGACAAAAGATGGACACTGAGCTATGGCTAATTCACATCATAACAGGTCCAACCAATCATGGCAAAAGTGCAAACGATAACAAGTTCACAGACTTGGTGAAAATACTATCATGCCAGAAATTAACATCAGGATGACATGTTTAGAGCAATGAAACAACGCTATAAGATCAGGACATAGCAAATTAAGGCATGGCATGAATCTAATCAAAGCACTTGACAAAAGTCCCTTACTGACCATAAGCCAAAAAGGATCAGAAAATATGATTACACCCATGTCAAATAAGCAAGTTTCGTTACAGGTTGCAGACTTTGCAGAAAACTGGACATGGCAGAAAACTGATAACGACTAGGCATGTTCGTGAGCTCGATGCACTCACTACAGAGCATTTCATGATAAACTAAGCATACATACATCAAGAAGACATGGCATAGTAACAATAGATGGCAAGAATAACATCATATCATGCAATGACCAACTACACCAAGCTTGGCAAAATCGAATAACATGTAAACAATCTGCCAGCAACATCCTGAAGCAAAAGTAGAGCTCGATTGACTCAAGCTATGGCACTCCATAATTGCAAACAAAGGCATGGATGGATAGGGAAAATACTCAAGTCCAAAACTCCCTTACTGATCATGCTCAAATTATGCATAGATCTCTCAGAAACAACATGAATACATGGCATGAAATCACTAAGTCTCTGAAATCAGCAACATCAAGTTACCTAGTTTGCATGCTTGTGCTAGCCACCACATAGATCACAAAAATACACGGCATAAATCTCTGGAAAGGTAACATGGCATATTACAAAACACATGTAGGACTCAACCGCATAGGATGCACACATCAATCATGGCAAAAATGGCAAAAGTGCATGTTCTGATAAGAATCAGAAACTAACATCACATAGCCCTCTTCTAACAGCATTTCGGGCATTAAGATGAGCTCAAATGAAAATGATGCAATGGAACGAAATGATGTACTCTTCGAGGGGAACAATTTGACATATTATAAGCCCAAAGCGAATCTACATGCAGAGAGTTATGGCATGATGAACATGGCATGATAATGATAGAATGTCGGGGACTTAGTGAAAATTAGAGGGGAAAGAAAGTCAACCCCGAAAACGGATCTGAGATCCGGCGGGCCGGAGATGGCGCGGGAGGCGGCGGCGGTCGCGGTGGCCGGCGCTGGGCGGCGGGGCGAGTCGCGGGGGGCGCGGGGCCGGCTCGGGGCGGCGCTGGCGCGCGCGGGCGGCGCCCGGAGCGGCGGTGGCGGTCGCGACGGGGCGCGGGCGGCGGGCACCGGCGGGAAGGGCGGCCGACGCGGCGACGGGGCGCGCGGGGCGGCTCGCCGGCGCGGGCGGAGCGGCGCGGCTCGGGCAGCGCCTGCGGGCGGCGGCTCGGGGCGGCGAGGGGCGACGCCGGCAGGCGGCGGCGCCGGGAGGAAGCGGTGGCGGGGGCGGACGGGCCGAGCGGCGGCGGGATCGGGCGAGCGGGCGGCCGCGCGGGCCTGGGCAGGCCGCGCCTGGGCCCGGCGGGCCGCGGCGGCAGGGAGGGGCCGGAGGCCAGGTGGCGGCTCGGGAGTGGGCGCGGGGGCGGCGGTCGCGACGTGGCGCCCCATGATTGGTCGGGGTGACGCGGTCAGGCGGGGTGGGCGCGTCCGCCGGCGAGACGGACATGTCCGGCAGCGCGGAGGGGAAAATGACTAGGGTTTGGACTGGGCGGATCTCGGGAGGGGAGCACATATTTATAGGTAGAGGGGGCTAGGAAGCTCCAAATGGAGTGCGGTTTTCGGCCACGCGATCGTGATCGAATGACCGAGAAGATGGAAGCGACTTAGGTGGGTTTTGGGCCACTTAGAAGGGGGTGTTGGGCTGCACCAAGAGATGCCTTTGCGGATACCCGGTTAACCGTTGGAGTATCAAACGGACTCCGATTGACCCGAAACTTGACAGGCGGTCTACCGGTGCTATACCAAGGCCGCTTGGCAAACCTCGGTCCAATCCGAGAAAGTTTAATACCCGCACACGGAAAAAGGTAAAAGGGGACGCCGGAGGGCGTAGGAGCGCCGGATTGCAAAACGGACAACGGGGAAAATGCTCGGATTCATGAGACGAACACGTATGCGAATGCAATGCACATGATGACAGGATATGAAATGGAGATGATGACATGGCAAAGAGCGACACGCAAGCACATGACATGGCAACGACGGCGAATAACTGACGGACACCTGGCGCATCAGATCCGGGGCGTTACATTCTATTCAAAGAACGTTCTCTGTTTAGAACCAGTTAGCGAACGTTCATTATTTACTTTTTTTCTTTCTTATTCTGTTAGTTTTAGTCAGGGACCTATCAGTAATTACTTTTCTTTACAGATTAGCCCCTAAAACTTCAATCTAGCACTACTTTTTACTTGTTTGTCCAAATCCAACGAAACCAATGCCCACGTCTTCATTATGATCTCCTCTATCCAGTAATCCAACTCAAACATGTTTTTGAAAGTTTAAAATTTGAATTAGACCAGATTTGAATTCAAACTTCGTTTGATCATAACTTGAGTTTCGTAGCTCCGTTTGAGTTGATTCTTTTTGCAACTTAAAGCTCTTGACCTAGACTTTCTGATAAAGCCAAATTCACATAATTTTGGTACTGTTAGAAATTGTTTTATGTTGCAAGAGTTATTTGCTTGGTTTTGATGTTTTCCGAATCGTCTTCTTCGTTCTTTCTGATCTTTTGAGTGATTGCTTATGTGTGGTTACTATTGCTTGCTTACGATAGATTGACCGGAGTGTGACGAGTAGAACTATCAAGGGTTTTGAGTGCAAATCATCTTCATCAACATTGCAGGCAAGTTCACAATTTGATCATATCCCTTTTCATACCCAGTTTTTATGCATTAGCTTCAACCCTCAAACATTGCATGAGTAGGATTGATAACATGTGGGTATTGGGAAGTAGTTTATGAGGTAGGATCCTATTGCCCTGCATTCAAACCTTGGGAGTTACTATTACGTTATGCTTATATTGCCATGCTATGCTCGTAGACGTGGATTGGGTTTCGAGAGTATTCATGACAGATGTGAGATTGTTAAATTAATGGTTTACTTAAGGTGGCAACTTAAACACACATCTGGGTGGATTGAGGTACCTGGGTATTCCAGGATTGCCTGTCTAGGCACCTGGGTAGACCAGGATTGCCTGTTTTTTTATGGACCGCCACCCAGGCTCAAAGGGATCATGAGATTTTTCATACTAGAAACTTCCGTGTGCAGCCACAAGCTATTATGGGCTCTAGCATAGTTGACTAAGTCGTGCGAACTCTTACAGTGGTAGACTAGCAGATGTAGGGGAAAGTAGGTGTAACGGTCTACCCATCGTAAGGTGCTAGCGCTTCTGAAAGACTATGTCTCGGTCATCCGTTTCTCAAACACCATGTAGTGCGAGAAATCCAACGGAGGAGATCGAGTCTTGTGGGGAAAAGTGCGCAAACCTCTGCAGAGTGTACAAACTAATCATAGTTAGCCGTGTCCCCGGTTATGGACGTCTTGAGTATCTAGTTCTTGGATTATCCTATTGATCTCATCACGTTACTTAAATAATTTGTTGGGTTGTTAATGATTACTATTAATTGGGATTTAGAATGCTGTCAACCATTCTCAATGTTTAACAACCACCATGGTAGTTAAATAAAATTTATTCCTCTGTAGTAGGGAAAAATTGGCTTTACGCAAAACTGTAACCGTAGAGCTTTTCCACCAGCAAATATGCATGTAGTGATAGCCATATTTCAGCATTGCTCTACAGTGTGAATTTGCCAGTACATTCAATGTACTGACCCTTTGTGGCTGCAACGTCTCATGTTGCAGGATATCTTACGACGAGTAAGTGTTACGTTAGGGTTATGATTTCTACACTCAACTTTGCCGTTGGTGTTGATGGGAATCCACAACCTTTATTACTTCCGCTATATGGATTGAGGTAATAGTATTTACGTTACTTTATACATGTGATTTACCTCTGTTATAAATCCTCGAGTACTGTGTGTGTCAGCATACCGATCCAGGGATGACACTTAAGCACAGAGACTTGATCCATTCGGGTCAGGTCGCTACAAGATGGTATCAGAGCACATGCTGACTGTAGGACGTGACCCTAGAAACTGACAAGCCCATAGGAAATATTTTCTCTACAACTTTCTCTTCAAAAGGATCTTTTACTTCTCTTCTCTTCTGAGCTTTACCCCCTTCTTCCTTGTAAATGGTGAGTCGAACTCGATGTCAGTTGGGATGACAGCCTCGGCACCGTATACAAGGAAGAAGGGGGTAAAGCCTGTTGACTTGTCTGGGGTAGTGCGCAAAGTCCAGAGGACGACCGGCAGCTCGTCGAGCCAACAACCGGCCGAACGCTCTAGTGGCACGACCAGTCGGGGCTTGATGCCGGAGAGGATGAGGCAGTTTGCTCGCTCGACTTGGCCGTTTGACTGCGGGTGGGAAACAGACGCTAGGTCTAGCTGGATGCCTTGTGTTGCGCAGAAACATGCTAGTGCTCCCTTGGCAAAATTTGTGCCATTGTCGGTGATGATGCTGTGTGGTATGCCGTACCGGGTTGTAATATCTGCAATGAACGTCACGGCAGTCGGCCCATTCAGCTTCTTGATCGGCTTTGCTTCGATCCATTTGGTAAATTTGTCCACAGCGACGAGCAGATGTGTCATACCGCCGCATGCTATTTTGAATGGGCCGACCATGTCCAGCCCCCAGACAGCGAAAGGCCAGGTGAGGGGGATGGTCTTGAGTGCAGAAGCTGGCAGGTGTTGCTTGGAACTGAAAACTTGGCACCCTTTGTAGTGTTTGACCAGCTCTTTGGCGTCGTCCAAAGCAGTCGGCCAGAAGAATCCGTGGCGGAAAGCTTTGGCGACGAGTGACCTTGAGGTCACGTGGTGGCCACATTCACCTTGCTGGATATCCTTGAGGATTGCTATGCCCTTCTCTGGCTCGACGCAGCGCTGGAAGACTCCAGTGATGCTGCGCCTAACGAGCTCTTGGTTTACTATTGTGTATGCTCCGGCTCGGCGTTGAACTTGTCTTGCCGAGATCTCATTAGTTGGCAACTCTCTGTTTACCAAGAAATTGAGGATGGGCTGGGCCCATGATGGAGCTGTGACTTCTTCTATTGTCAGAACTGCTGCTGTGACCCGGGTGGGTGGGCTGAGTGGTGAAGAGTTGGAGTCGGCCACCACTTGCTGTGTCAATGTAGCCCCCGGGCCGACTGCGGTAGTCCCCGGGCCGAGTTCCGAAGTTCCCAGGCTGGGTTCGACTATGGCAGTCCCCGGGCCGCCTATCGAAGTCCCCTAGCCGCCTGCCTGGTTCCCCGAGTCGGATCCGACTGCTTTGGGGTCAGGCAGCATGAAGATGGAGTCCGATTCTGGAGACGGCTTGATGGATGGCTTGAGGAGGCGGCACATGGAGACGCCGGCTGGTATAGCTTGCTGGGTGGAGCCGATCCGTGCCAGGGCATCTGCTTGCTCGTTGTCGGCACGCGGCACATGGAGGAACTCACATCCTTCAAGATATCCACTAATTTGCTGCACGAGGAAGCGGTAGCTCGCCATGTTCGCGTCCTTGGCGTCCCAGTCACCAGATGACTGTTGGACCACCAAGTACGAGTCGCCATAGCACAGGATCCGGCGGATGCCGAGCTCTTTGGCTAGCCGGAGCCCATGTATGAGCGCCTCGTACTCGGCCACATTGTTGGAGGCGGCAAAATGAATTTGCAATGTGTACTTGAGCCTGTCGCCCTTGGGAGAGGTGAGGATGATGCCGGCTCCCAAGCCGGTGCGCATCTTGGACCCATCAAAGTGCATCCGCCAATGAGTGGAGTCGGGAGCTGGTGGCAGGTACTGGGTTTTGGCCCAGTCGACGAGGAAGTCGGCCAGCACTTGACTTGAGACTTGATGGCGGCGCGAGGCTGGTAGAAGATCGTGTAGGGAACCAGCTCAATGGCCCATTTTGCCACCCGGCCAGATGCATCCCGGCTGCCTATGATCTCGGCGAGCGGGGCAGTACATACGACCGTGATGGGGTGCTCTTGAAAGTAGGGCTTGAGCTTCTTGGCAACGAAGTACACACCATAGCACATCTTCTGGTAGTGTGGGTAGTTCTGTTTTGAGGCGGACAATACTTCGCTTAAATAGTATACCAGCCTTTGGACTGGCTGAGCTCGGCCTTCTTCTGGGCGCTGGACCACGATAACTGTGCTGACCACCCGGCTAGTGGCGACAATGTAAAGGAGCATGGGCTCTTTCTTAGTTGATGCCGCCAAGACAGGCGGCGTGGTCAGTATCTTTTTTAGCTCATGGAAAGCTTGGTCTGCTGGTCTTTCCACTCGAAGTGAGTGGACTTCTTCATGAGTCGGTAGAGGGGGAGAGCCTTTTCTCCAAGCCGGCTGATGAGGCGGTTCAGGGAAGCCAGACATCCGGTGAACTTCTGGACGTCTCGTAACTTGGTGGGAATATCCATTCTCTCTATGGCCTTGATTTTCACTGGGTTGCACTCGATGCCGCGTTCGGAGACCAGGAAGCCTAAAAGTTGGCCGGCTGGTACACCAAACACGCATTTCTCGGGGTTGAGCTTGATCTGAAACCAGCGCAAGTTTTCAAATGTCTCTCTGAGGTCTTCCAACAAAGTGCCGCGCTTCTCCGTCTTCACCACAATATCGTCTACATAGACATGGGCATTTCTGCCGAGCTGCTTGAGGAGGCATCTCTGCATGCAACGCTGAAAAGTGGCACCGGCATTTCTCAAGCTGAATGTCATAGTTAGGTAGCAGAAAGCTCTGAATGGTGTGATGAAGGCAGTCTTCAGGCAGTCGGCTGTATCCAACTTTATCTGGTGGTAACCTGAGTAAGCATCCAAGAAGCTCAACAGCTCGCATCTGGCTGTGGAGTCTATCACTTGGTCAATCCTTGGCAGGGCAAAGGGATCCTTGGGGCAGGCTTTATTGAGGCTTGTGTAGTCTATACACATGCGCCACTTGTTATTCTTCTTCAGTACGAGGATTGGGTTGGCAAGCCATTCTGGGAAGAAAACCTCCATGATGAAGCCACCTGCCAGGAGCCGGGCTATCTCTTCCCCTACAATCCTTCTCTTCTCTTCCGACAGTTAGCGGAGGGGCTGCTTGACTAGTTTTGCACCTTCGCAGACGTGTAGCTTGTGCTCGGCGAATTCCTTCGGAACACCTGGCATGTCCTTGGGGGACCATGCAAAGATGTCCCGATTCTCACGGAGGAAATCGACGAGCTCGCCTTCCTATTTGCTGTCCAGGTTTGCCCCAATGGTGGCAAACCTTTCTGGGTGCTCTGGGTCGAGGGGTATCTTCTTGGTTTCTTTGGCCGGCTGGAAAGAACCTTGAGCTTCACACTCTTTGGGATCGGGGGACGGGGCCGGCTGCTTGCCAGCCATGGCCACGACTCGATCCAACATCTTCTTCTCTTCGGCAATAACGAGGGATTCGGCCAGCCGGCTGCTAGCTGCCGCGCACTCAGTGGATTTCTTGTAATCTCCGTTTATGGTGATTATGCCCTTGGAACTTGGTATCTTCATCTTGAGGTAGGCATAGTGAGGCACAGCCATGAACTTGGCCAGGGCAGGTCAGCCAAGCAATGCGTGGTAAGGGCTCTCGAGATCCACTACTTCAAACCACACTGCTTCTCGGCGGAAATGATCCCTGTCCCCAAAGAGGACATCTATCTTGATCTTGCCGATTGGGGAACAGGACAGGCCAAGCACAATGCCATGGAACACGGTCTGACTAGGCATGAGCTGCTTCATCTTGATGCTTAGCTTCTCCATGGTGTCGCGGTACAGTATGTTGATGCTACTTCCGCCATCTATCAGCACGCGGGAGAACCGGGCAGCTCGCCTTTCTGTCGCGAGGGTGGCGTCTAAGACCAATGCATAAGAGTCGGGGGACGGCATCACCTCTGGATGATCGGCCCGGCTCCAGCTGATCGGCCTTTCTGACGAGTGCATGAACTCGGGGTTGCTGGAGGCGATTGCATTGACTTCTTGATGCTGTCGGCGCCGGGTACGCCGATCTTCTAGTTGGCTTGTAAAGACGATGTAGGCGGCATGTTCGTCGGGAAACTCGTCTTGAATGGCTCCGACTGCTGGCCGAGCGGCCGGCTACTGAGGAGCCCGGGGCGGCTGACCAGCAGGCGGAGGCGGCACTATCCCCTCGCCCTTGGAGATTCGCTTGAGCCAGTGACACTTTCGGGTCGTGTGGCTGGAGGGCTTAGCGCCGCTGTGGAACTTGCAGGGGGCATCAAGTGCTTGTTCGTAGGAGAAAGCCAGCTGCCAAGCCGGCCTGCCGCCCTTCTGCTTCTTGGGCGCGGGCCGCCCTTCGGGCGGTTCGTCTTCGACGGTAGCCACCTGCCGACTAGAGGAAGGCGGCGCGGGAGCCTTGCGCTTGTGGTCATTATGGTACGGGCGTCGGCTAGAGTCTCCAGCCGGCGTCTTGGTGAAGGAAATATGCCCTAGAGGCAATAATAAAGTTATTATATTTTCCTTATATCATGATAAATGTTTATTATTCATGCTAGAATTGTATTAACCGGAAACATAATACTTGTGTGAATACATAGACAAACTAAACGTCACTAGTATGCCTCTACTTGACTAGCTCGTTAATCGAAGATGGTTATGTTGCCTAACCATAGACATGTGTTGTCATTTGATTAACGGGATCACATCATTAGGAGAATGATGTGATTGACACGACCCATTCCATTAGCTTAGCACCAGATCGTTTAGTATGTTGCTATTGCTTTCTTCATGACTTATACATGTTCCTATGACTATGAGATTATGCAACTCCCGTTTACCGGAGGAACACTTTGTGTGCTACCAAACGTCATAACGTAACTGGGTGATTATAAAGGAGCTCTACAGGTGTCTCCAAAAGTACATGTTGGGTTGGCGTATTTCGAGATTAGGATTTGTCACTCCGATTGTCGGAGAGGTATCTCTGGGCCCTCTCGGTAATGCACATCATATAAGCCTTGCAAGCATTGTAACTAATGAGTTAGTTATGAGATGATGTATTACGAAACGAGTAAAGAGACTTGCCGGTAACGAGATTGAACTAGGTATTAAGATACTGACGATCGAATCTCGGGCAAGTAACATACCGATGACAAAGGGAACAACGTATGTTGTTATGCGCTATGGCCGATAAAGATCTTCGTAGAATATGTAGGAGCCAATATGATCATCCAGGTTCCGCTATTGGTTATTGACCGGAGACGTGTCTCGGTCATGTCTACATTGTTCTCGAACCCGAAGGGTCCACACGCTTAATGTTACGATGACAGTTTCATTATGAGTTTATATATTTTGATGTACCGAAGGTTGTTCGGAGTCCCGGATGTGATCACGGACATGAAGAGGAGTCTCGAAATGATCGAGACATGAAGATTGATATATTGGAAGCCTATGTTTGGACATCGGAAGTGTTCCGGGTGAAATCGGCATTTTACCGGAGTACCGAGGGGTTACCGGAACCCCCCGGTAACCTAATGGGCCTTAATGGGCCTAGTGGAGGATGAAGAGAGGAGGCCTAGGGGCTGCCGCGCGCCCCTCCCCCCAAGTCCGAATTGGACAAGGAGGGGGGCGGCGCCCCCCGCCCTTTCCTTTTCCCCCTCTCTTCCTTCCCCCCAAGTCCTAATCCAACTAGGGAAAGGGGGGGAGTCCTACTCCCGGTAGGAGTAGGGCTCCTCCGGCGCGCCTCCTCCTAGGGCCGGCCGCACCTCCCCTTGCTCCTTTATATACGGGGGCAGGTGGGCACCTCTAGACACACAAGTTGATCTTCGTGATCATTTTCTTAGCCGTATGCGGTGCCCCCCTCCACCATAATCCTCGATAATATTGTAGCGGTGCTTAGGCGAAGCCCTGCGACAGTAGAATATCAAGATCGTCACCACGCCGTCGTGCTGACGGAACTCTTCCCCGACACTTTGCTGGATCGGAGTCCAGAGATCGTCATCGAGCTGAACGTGTGCTAGAACTCGGAGGTGCCGTAGTTTTGGTGCTTGATCGGTCGGGTCGCGAAGACGTATGACTACATCAACCGCGCTGTCATAATGCTTCCGCTTTCGGTCTACGAGGGTACGTGGACAACACTCTCCCCTCTCGTTGCTATGCATCACCATGATCTTGTGTGTGCGTAGGATTTTTTTTGAAATTACTACGTTCCCCAACAGTGGCATCCGAGCCTAGGTTTTATGTGTTGATGTTATATGCACGAGTAGAACACAAGTGAGTTGTGGGCGATATAAGTCATACTGCTTACCAGCATGTCATACTTTGGTTCGGCGGTATTGTTGGATGAAGCGGCCCGGACCGACATTACACGTACGCTTACGCGAGACTGGTTCTACCGACGTGCTTTGCACACAGGTGGCTGGCGGGTGTCAGTTTCTCCAACTTTAGTTGAACCGAGTGTGGCTACGCCCGGTCCCTGCGAAGGTTAAAACAACACCAACTTGACAAACTATCATTGTGGTTTTGATGCGTAGGTAAGATTGGTTCTTGCTAAGCCCGTAGCCGCCACGTAAAACTTGCAACAACAAAGTAGAGGACGTCTAACTTGTTTTTGCAGGGCATGTTGTGATGTGATATGGTCAAGGCATGATGCTAAATTTTATTGTATGAGATGATCATGTTTTGTAACCGAGTTATCGGCAACTGGCAGGAGCCATACGGTTGTCGCTTTATTGTATGCAATGAAATCTCCCTGTAATGCTTTACTTTATCACTAAGCGGTAGCGATAGTCATGGAAGCATAAGATTGGTGAGACAACAATGATGCTACGATGGAGATCAAGGTGTTGCGCCGGTGACGATGGTGATCATGACGTTGCTTCAAAGATGGAGATCACAAGCACAAGATGATGATGACCATATCATATCACTTATATTGATTGCATGTGATGTTTATCTTTTATGCATCTTATCTTGCTTTGATTGATGGTAGCATTTTAAGATGATCTCTCACTGATTATCAAGAAGTGTTCTCCCTGAGTATGCACCGTTGCGAAAGTTCTTCATGCTGAGACACCACGTGATGATCGGGTGTGATAGGCTCTACGTTCAAATACAACGGGTGCAAAATAGTTGCACACGCGGAATACTCAGGTTATACTTGACGAGCCAAGCATATACAGATATGGCCTCGGAACACGGAGACCGAAAGGTCGAGCGTGAATCATATAGTAGATATGATCAACATAGTGATGTTCACCAATGAAACTACTCCATCTCACGTGATGATCGGACATGGTTTAGTTGATTTGGATCACGTGATCACTTAGAGGATTAGAGGGATATCTATCTAAGTGGGAGTTCTTTAGTAATATGATTAATTGAACTTAAATTTATCATGAACTTAGTACCTGATAGTATCTTGCTTGTTTATGTTTGATTGTAGATAGATGGCCCGTGCTGTTGTTCTGTTGAATTTTAATGCGTTCCTTGAGAAAGCAAAGTTGAAAGATGATGGTAGCAATTACACGGACTGAGTCCGTAACTTGAGGATTATCCTCATTGCTGCACAGAAAAGTTACGTCCTGGAAGCACCGCTAGGTGCCAGGCCTGCTGCTGATGCAACTGACAACGTTAAGAACGTCTGGCAGTGCAAAGCTGATGACTACTCGATAGTTCAATGTGCCATGCTTTACGGCTTAGAATCGGGTCTTCAACGACGTTTTGAACGTCATGGAGCATATGAGATGTTCCAGGAGTTGAAGTTAATATTTCAAGCAAATGCCCGGATGAGAGATATGAAGTCTCCAATAAGTTCTATAGCTGCAAGATGGAGGAGAACAGTTCTGTTAGTGAGCATATACTCAAAATGTCTCGGTATAATAATCACTTGATTCAATTGGGAGTTAATCTTCCAGATGATTGCGTCATTGACAGAATTCTCCAATCACTTCCACCTAGCTACAAGAGCTTCGTGATGAACTATAATATGCAAGGGATGGATAAGACAATTCCCGAGCTCTTCGCAATGCTGAAAGCTGCGGAGGTAGAAATCAAGAAGGAGCATCAAGTGTTGATGGTCAACAAGACCACTAGTTTCAAGAAAAAGGGCAAAGGGAAGAAGAAGGGGAACTTCAAGAAGAACAGCAAACAAGTTGTTGCTCAGGAGAAGAACCCCAAATCTAGACCTAAGCCTGAAACTGAGTGCTTCTACTGCAAGCAGACTGGTCATTGGAAGCAGAACTGCCCCAAGTATTTGGCGGATAAGAAGGATGGCAAGGTGAACAAAGGTATATGTGATATACATGTTATTAATGTGTACCTTACTAATGCTCGCAGTAGCACCTGGGTATTTGATACTGGTTCTGTTGCTAATATTTGCAACTCGAAACAGGGACTACGGATTAAGCGAAGATTGGCTAAGGACGAGGTGACGATGCGCGTGGGAAATGGTTCCAAAGTCGATGTGATCGCGGTCGGCAAGCTACCTCTACATCTACCGTCGGGATTAGTATTAGACCTAAATAATTGTTATTTGGTGCCAGCGTTGAGCATGAACATTATATCTGAATCTTGTTTGATGCAAGACGGTTATTCATTTAAATCAGAGAATAATGGTTGTTCTATTTATATGAGTAATATCTTTTATGGTCATGCACCCTTAAAGAGTGGTCTATTCTTATTAAATCTCGATAGTAGTGACACACATATTCATAATGTTGAAGCCAAAAGATGCAGAGTTGATAATGATAGTGCAACTTATTTGTGGCACTGCCGTTTGGGTCATATCGGTGTAAAGCGCATGAAGAAACTCCATACTGATGGGCTTTTGGAACCACTTGATTATGAATCACTTGGTACTTGCGAACCGTGCCTTATGGGCAAGATGACAAAAACACCGTTCTCCGGTACTATGGAGAGAGCAACAGAGTTGTTGGAAATCATACATACAGATGTATGTGGTCCGATGAATGTTGAGGCTCGTGGCGGATATCGTTATTTTCTCACCTTCACATATGACTTAAGCAGATATGGGTATATCTACTTAATGAAACATAAGTATGAAACATTTCAAAAGTTCAAAGAATTTCAGAGTGAAGTTGAAAATCATCGGAACAAGAAAATAAAGTTTCTACGATCTGATCGTGGAGGAGAATATTTGAGTTACGAGTTTGGTGTACATTTGAAACAATGCGGAATAGATTCGCAACTCACGCCACCCGGAACACCACAGCGTAATGGTGTGTCCAAACGTCGTAATCGTACTTTACTAGAATGGTGCGATCTATGATGTCTTACTGATTTACCGCTATCGTTTTGGGCTTATGCTTTAGAGACGGCTGCATTCACGTTAAATAGGGCACCATCGAAATCCGTTGAGACAATGCCTTATGAACTATGGTTTCGCAAGAAACCAAAGTTGTTGTTTCTTAAAGTTTGTGGCTGCGATGCTTATGTTAAAAAGCTTCAACCTGATAAGCTCGAACCCAAATCGTAGAAATGTGTCTTCATAGGACATCCAAAGGAAACTATTGGATACACCTTCTATCACAGATCCGAAGGCAAGACTTTTGTTGCTAAATTCAGAAACTTTCTAGAGAAGGAGTTTCTCTCGAAAGAAGTGAGTGGGAGGAAAGTAGAACTTGATGAGGTAAATGTACCTACTCCCTTATTGGAAAGTAGTACATCACAGAAACCGGTTTCTGTGACACCTACACCAATTAGTGAGGAAGCTAATGACGATGATCATGAAACTTCATAACAAGTTACTACTGAACCTCGTAGATCAACCAGAGTAAGATCCGCACCAGAGTGGTACGGTAATCCTGTTCTGGAAGTCATGCTACTAGATCATGATGAACCACGAACTATGAAGAAGCGATGGTGAGCCCAGATTCCACAAAATGGCTTGAAGCCATGAAATCTGAGATGGGATCCATGTATGAGAACAAAGTGTGGACTTTGGTTGACTTGCCCAATGATCGGCAAGCAATTGAGAATAAATGGATCTTCAAGAAGAAGACTGACGCTGACGGTAATGTTACTGTCTACAAAGCTCGACTTGTAGCAAACGTTTTTCGACAAGTTCAAGGGATTGACTACGATGAGACCTTCTCACCCGTAGCGATGCTTAAGTCTGTCCGAATCATGTTAGCAATTGCCGCATTTTAGATTATGATATTTGGCAGATGGATGTCAAAACTTCATTCCTGAATGTATTTCTGGAAGAAGAGTTGTATATGATGCAGCCGGAAGGTTTTGTCGATCCAAAAGGAGCTAACAAAGTGTGCAAGCTCCAGCGATCCATTTATGGACTGGTGCAAGCCTCTCGGAGTTGGAATAAACGCTTTGATAGTGTAATCAAAGCATTTGGGTTTGTACAGACTTTTGGAGAAGCCTGTATTTACAAGAAAGTGAGTGGGAGCTCTATAGCATTTCTGATATTATATGTGGATGACATATTACTAATCGGAAATGATATAGAATTTCTGGATAGCATAAAGGGATACTTGAATAAGAGTTTTTCAATGAAAGACCTCAGTGAAGCTGCTTACATATTGGGCATTAAGATCTATAGAGATAGATCAAGACGCTTAATTGGACTTTCACAAAGCACATACCTTGACAAAGTTTTGAAGAAGTTCAAAATGGATCAAGCAAAGAAAGGATTCTTGCTTGTGTTACAAGGTGTGAAATTGAGTAAGACTCAATGCCTGACCACTGCAGAAGATAGAGAGAAAATGAAAGATGTTGCCATAAGCAACGCGCCCCCTCAAGTGGTCGGCGTGCGCTATCACGTTCAACTCAGCAGATCAGCTCAAGTGCGCGGCCACAGCCGGGGTCCTCCCGATGCTTTGCTCCCCAGTCATCAGCAACATACTGGTCACCAGGACCCTCATCGATGGTGGAGCAGGGCTCAACGTCCTGTCCGTGGAAACATTCAACAACCTCCAAGTGCACTATGACCAGCTTCAGCCAACCAAGCCTTTCTCCGGAGTCACCGACGGTTCCACAATCCCGATCGGGCAGGTCCGCCTCCCTGTCACCTTCGGAGCTCGCATCATCTACCGCACCGAGCTCATCGACTTTGACGTCGCCCACATCCGCCTGCCGTACAATGCCGTCCTCGGGTACCCAGCGCTGGCCAAGTTCATGGCCGTAACTCACCACGGCTACAATGTCCTCAAGATGCCAGGGAGTGGCGGTGTCATCACGGTGCCATGTGAAGAGAGGGATGCAGTGTGTTCCCCGGAGCGAGCCTTTCAGGCCGCGTCGCTAGAAGATCCAGATCGCGGAAGCAGGAGGCTTCCCGAGACCACACCCAAGAAGAAGACGTCGTCAGGCTCAGCCCCTCAGGAGGCAGGCCCCTCAGGGCCCGCGCCTACCCAGGGAGACCCTCCTTCCATCGCATAGGAAAGCGCGCCCGGCACCCTCCTCAGGCAGGGCTCGGGGGCTCTCACCTTGAGGGCCACCGACCTAGCTAGGGTCACAAGGGAGGCGCTTGGGCACCACATGGAGGCGTGCTTCGAAGCACGTTTCCCTCGAGAAGGAGCTAGGCAAGGAGGGTCAGACCAACATGAGTTCGTTAACAAGGTCACTCAAGAGCTACATGAGTCAAGGATCATGAGAGGTTGCCGCCGCTTACCGGCTGTGGCTCCCCATCCAGGCGAGGATGGTGGGCTGCGTGTCTGCATCGACGTACCATGGCTCAATCAAGTCGCCACGACGGAGCGCCTCTGGCCCTCACAAGTGGGGCATTGTGGAGGTCCACCCCACAGCTACGTTCGCATGCCTTACGGCTTGCCGAGCGTGGCTGCTGCGTACCGGCACCTCATGAGGGGCATCATGGAGACTCAGGAAGACAGGCGTTCCGTAGTCCTGGCGGAGATGGAGATGATTCGCGAGGAGCCACCAGCGCCTCCGGAGCCTCCTTAGGCCCTTGGGCCTGGGGGCTTGGGAGGATCGGCTCCCGCAGCCCACCGAGTCTGCTGCACCAACACCACTTCGTCCGCAACAACTTCAGGTGACATCTTTCAAGCTTCATTCCCAGCTAGGAGCGCCCTCCCAGGGTTGCACAACTCCCAGGCCGCGTGGGTCCGTCCCTGCGGCGTGTATCCCTTTTTATTTTTCGGTCGTTAGTTTGCCTTGTTGGGGGTGCCCCTCGGGCTGCATCATCCCCAAGCCGCTCAAACTAGGCCCAGCGGCGTGTATCTCCCTCGCGTTTATTTCCAAATATGCATTCGCCTATCATGCTTGTGCCTGAGCATCACGACTCAGGGCTCTTACCGGCTCTCCAGCCCTCACCCTCTGGCCTTGTCCACAGCATCGCGACCTGGCATACCAGTGACGGCTGAGACAAGCTCGAGGGCCGGGACCCGAGGACGTAGAGTGCCGACATCTAACCAAATTTTGCAGGAACACATCTCAAGATACGGCCCAGTGCCAGGCGCAACCCGCCTAGAGGTAGGGCCTCGTGAGTCCCGCACTGGCTCACGGGTGCCTAGATACACCTCACCTAGCACTACCGTGCCGGCCACGTGTCAGGGCGGGGCTGTACACGCCCCAGGGGCTCCTCCCGGAGGGGAGCCCCCTCCCACGCACTAGTGGAAGCACCATGCTCCGCGCTGGCTGACGACACTGCCGATGAGCGGCTATGCATGTACACATACGGAAGCGCTATGCTCCACGCTGGTGATAAACAACTGAGGGTGGCCTCCGGGCCGCTTTAACCTCAGGGAGCCCAGAGCTCAGTGGCTGGCCTCATCGCAACGCCTTCCCTCGGGAGCGCCGCGCGAGGGGGCTAGGCACGGGGGCTACGACTGGGTCACGCCCAGGCGTACGCCACCCAGCCAGGTCCCTCGGGCCTGGTTCGTCGCGCGTCTCTCCCCGAGCGGAGCCAAGGCATGAAGGCCATTTGCGCGTCAAGGGGGACTCCTGAGCATCGTGGCTCAGGGGCCTAACTGGTCCCGTAGCCCCTCACTCCTTAGTTCCGAAAGGCTATGCTGGGTGAGGTACGCGCGGGGCCGGGCTCTGCAGACGTAGAACGGTGGTCCCACTCGCATCTCACCTCACCGCCCGCTGTTTGCGCGTCAAGGGGGACTCCTGAGCATCGTGACTCAGGAGCCTAACTGGCTCCGTAGCTCCTCACTCCTTAGTTCCTAAAGGCTATGCTGGGTGAGGTACGCGCGGAGTCGGGCTCTGCAGACGTAGAACGGAAGATACACCTACATCACGCTCCCCTACTTGTGGTTCGTGCGCTAAGGGGGACTCTTGAGCATCGCGACTCAGGAGCCTAACTTGTCACGTAGCCCCTCACTCCTTTGGTCCCGTCCTGGTTTCCAGTCGGGGCTAATGCTGGGTGAGGTACGCGCGCGGCCGGGCTCTGCCGGCGTAGAACACATGCAAGTAGGGAAGAAAAGCATAAAACTCAAGGAATTTAAAAGCAAAATACTACAGTCCATACTGTCGTCTCAGTACCAAACGCAAGTTTAAATGCCTCCTCGAGGCGTGATGCATGTGCAGGAAGTAAAAGGAGAACAGGAGCGGCAGCGGAGTCACTTATCGGTGGTGGGGCAGCATGGAGTGGCCTCGCTTCGTGGAGCACTAGGGCCGGCGGCACCTTGCTTTGGCCTGGTGCTGAAGGCCCGGAACTTCCCCAGCAGCGCCTCCGCGCGCCCCTTCACGGCTTCGACAGCGGTGACAGCACCCTCGCCGCTCACCGGCTCCAGCAGGCTGTCGAGGTCGGCGCCGGGATCGCGAAGATAGATGTGGGTGAAGACTCACGTCAGTGTAGCAGAAGACAGGATGCACGCCTCGGCCTCAGCCGTGGGGCCGAGGCCAAGGGCAACATCTCCAAGGGCCTTAACCAGGAAGGGAAGCAGCTTGGCGGGGCCATCTTCGTCACCAGCCAGCAGGCTCTCCAGGCCGCTCTCGTAGAGCGTCTTCAGCGAAGCACGGGCATCTTTCTCCGTGTCTCTGAAGGCCACGTGATCCTCAGCAAGAACCCGAGCCTTGCGGTCCAGCTCGGCCTTCGTCACCTCCAGCTCTTTCTTCAGCGCGTCTAGGCGGGCGCGACGCTTCTTGAGCTTGGCCTCCCGATCCTCGATGGCCGCCTCGCGAGCCTTCGCGCCTTCTTCCTGCTCCTGGCGAAGGCGGACCTCCCTCGCGAGCTGGCCCGCAGGCCCTGCAGCTCGTCCTCCAGCTCCTTGCAGCGGCCACGGATTCCAACCACCTCTCCCAGGGCCGTGTCCCGGGCGGCCTTCGCCTCGAGGGTGGCCTCCCTCTCTCCGTCATAGGCCGTTGAGGCCTGAACCAGCGCTGCACGAATTGAGGCATCAGAGCGAATCCACCCCGAGGACAGTTCCAGGCACCCGGCCACCAGGCGAGGGTCGGCGCCAAGAAGATCCTGCCGCAGCCGGTCCAGTTCAGCAGCGGCATGCTCCAGGATGGAAAAGGAAGGCGGAGAAACATCGGCGCGCTCCAAGACAACAGGAGGAGTCGGGGAAGCAGCGGTCGGTGGAACGGGAGGAGAAGGTAGCGGCGGCGAGACCACGGTGTCCCGAGGCAGAGTCTGCTGCGCCTCGACGGCCGTGGCGGCGGCAGCAGGCAGGAGCACCTCAGGAGTCGCTTGGGCCATGGGGGCTAGGCTCTCCCCAGCCAGCTCAGCCAAGCCTCGCAAGGATGAGCGGGCAGGAGAAGCCCGTGCCTCACGATCGCCCCCACCTGCAGGCGGAGGCGTTGCCGCGGATAGGGCCTCAGGAGCCCCCTTCGGCTTCTTCGCCGCGGGCGCCAGCCATTCAAAGAGAAGCAAACATCAAGCCCCAGCGGCGGAACAAAGAACAAAAGATGAGGGATCAAGCACTTACAGGTCGTCGCTGGAGGGCTCGAGCAGCCTCCGGCCGTACTTGAAGCCTGAGAGCCGGCTGGAGGGGTCAACCTCAGAAGCAGAAGGCGCGTCCGCGGATTGCCCCGGAGTCGGGGCGGACCCGCGGAGGATCAGCCCGGTCCTGTCCTTCTTCGGGATCGGGGGCGAGCTCCAGCTACCCAGCATGTCGCCTCCCTCATCATCATCGCTCAACGAGAGGCGGAGAGTATGTGACTTGCGCCGGGGAAGGGGAGACCTTGACTCTCCGTCAGTTGCCTCGGAGTCAGGGCCCTCCTCCCTCTCCTCTTCGCCCTCCTCTCCGCTGGGGTCGCCGGAGGACACGTCCACCAGTCCCTTGGGAGCCACCACAGGCACGGGCTCGTCCCCGTTGAAGACGGGCATCGACTCCACCACCTGCTTCCAGTCGCCGCGAAGGAAGAAGGGCGCAGGCGCGCCCTCCAGCCGTGCCACCTCGCCCCCGACCAGGGATTGGAGCGCCGCGATCACATCCTCGTCGCCCAAGGCCGCAGGGCTCGGGTGAGGCCTCCACATCGGAGGTGAGTACCGCCGAAGCGGGGCCAGCTGGTGCTCCAGGAACTCCCTCAGCAGCGACGTGCCGGTCAGCCTCGCCGCCGCCGTGCCGGCCGGCTTCAGGTCCGCGTCCATCTTCTCCAGAACTGGCTTCGCGCGGGGGTCCGTAAGCTCCTCCCGGGACCAGTCGCCGGAACTCACGGGCTACTCCGTGGGTAGGATCAGCCGAGGGTGGATGCGCCCGACGTCCACCAAGACCCACTTGCTCCTGAAGCCCTCAATCCTCTTCCCGGGATTTGATATGGCAATGGCGCCGCCACACGCGACGAAGCTCGCGCATGCGGAAGGGAAACCACGGGTAACCCGGAGATAGAAGTAGTGGCGCAGCAAGGCCACTGAGGGTTGCACCCCCACATGGGCCTCGCAGTAGTAGGCGAAGATCGCCAGGAGAAGGATGGAGTTGGGGTGGAGATGCAGAGCTTGCAAGTCATAGTGGCGGAGGACAGAGAGGAAGAACCCGGAGAAAGGAGGCACCAGGCCCGCAGTAATGGAGCTTACAAAGAGAGGGTAGAAGGTGCTTCCTCGGCCCTCAGGGGTGGCGGAGCCGACCTTGAAAACCCGTGTTCCGTCGACGCCCCACGCCGCCGCCATCTGGCGCAGCCGGGCGAGGCTCGCCACCGACACATTCGGCGAGTCCAGGGCCGGCGAGAACCAAGCTTCAGCAGGAGGCTGACGCGGCGCCATATCTTCCAAGGTCACAGGGGAGCAGATCTGGGAGTTTAGAGGAAGGAAGGAGAGGCGCAAGAAAGGAGATCTGAGCAACAACAGGAGAAAGAGAAGAGCAAGGTCTGGGCAGACACTGCGCCTTTAACCTGCGCGGTTGCGGGGACGCCCGCGCCCAATCAACCGCCACGTGGCGCCCAAGGCCGCAGGCTGTTAGGGCCCGCGGCGCTTCGCCCTTGCCCTTTCGCCTCTTGGCACGGCCAAGTCCATGCGCGCCTTGGGCCCGGGGGCTACTGTCGGTGTTCTGGGAATGGGGGTCCCCAGACTTGCCTGCCTGCGGCCTGCGGCGTGGCTCAAACGGGGGCCCAGCGCGGCCCATCTTCATCGACACAAGACTGAAGACCCTCGCGAGGGGCCATGCCTCGCGGGGTGGACGACACAGCGCTTCCTCAGGCGCGGCCTCCTCAGGCTGGCTCACGAGGAAGCGGAGAGATCAAGGCAGGGTACCTCGCGAGGTGCCCATGACGCAAGCCATGACGACCAAGGGTGCCAGGCGGGCGCCAGACCGCGCAATGTCCTCCCTTTCCTCTTTGGTGCAAAGTGGACAAGCGCAGGCGAGAGGATCAAGCAAAGGCATCCATTTCATTGCAAAGAGACCAAGACCAGTCCAACGTTGGGAATGAGCTCATCGTGGAGCCCAGAACGGCGTCACCACAGGGCCTTTGGCAGGCGAGGACTAACTTTGGTCAGGATAAGTGTACCAGATGTTCCCCTTCAAATTGGCCAATTGTTGGCGCCCTTCCCGCTCAATATTTGGGAAGAGGCCCAGGGCCTTTGCCTATAAATAGGACTAGCCACCCCCAGGGTAGAGGCATCTAAGGATCTAGAGAGAGGAAACTGGCAAGTAGGCATCGAAAGAACAAGTAGAGAAAGAGAGAGAAGGGCGGCTGAACTCCTCCTAGCAGTTCATCGTCCTAGCCAAGAACAGGCCCTCGCGAGGCCGTTCTCCCTTGTATTGTTCATCACCACCATCAGCCCAAGAGGCAATCCATACACCACACTGGAGTAGGGTATTACACCACATCGGTGGCCCGAACCAGTATAAACTCTGTGTCTCTTGTGTTGTTCTTTCTGTAGTTTAGATCCTTGCGAGACGGAGATGTAGAGGGCAGAATCTCCGCGCGCACCCCAGAGTTCGAACCTTAAGGGTCTGCCGGAACCCCGAAATCCGACAGACACGTCCACTGGTTCCTCGGGAGCTTCTGTGGGCACGGGCCCGTCCCCGTTGAAGACGGGCATGGACTCCACTACCTGCTCCCAGTCGTCGCGGAGGAACAAGGGTGTAGGAGCGCCCTCCAACCTCGCCACATCGCCCCCGACCAGAGATTGGAGGACCGCAGCCAGATCTTCGTCGGCCAAGGCCGCGGGGCTCGGATGGGACCTCCACATCGGAAGTGAGTACTGCCGAAGTGGAGCCAGCTGGTGCTCCAGGAATTTCCTCAGCAGCGACGCGCCGGTCAGCTTCGCCGCCGCCATGTTGGCCGGCCTCAGATTCGCGTCCATCTTCTCCAACACCAGCTTCGCGTGGGGGTCCGCGAGCTCCGCTCGACCCCAATCGCTGGAGCTCGTGGGTTGCTCCGTGGGCAAGATTAGCCGAGGGTGGATGCGCCCAGCATCTGCCAAGACCCACTTGCTCCTGAAGCTCTCAATCCTTTTCCCGGGGTTCGAAATGGCAATGGCGCCACCGTACGCGACGAAGCTCGCGCACGTTGAAGCAGGACCGCGGGAGTTCCGGAGGTAGAAGTAGTGGCGCAGCAAGGCCACTGAGGGCTCCACCCCTACGTGAGCCTCGCAGTAATAGGCGAAGATCGCCAGGAGAAGGACGGAGTTGGGGTGGAGATGCAGATCCTATAGCCTATAATGGCGGAGGACAGAGAAGAACTCGGAGAAGGGAGGCACCAGGCCAGCAGCAATGGTGCTTACAAAGAGCAGATAGAAGGTGCTCCCTTGGCCCTCAGGGGTGGTGGAGCCGGCCTTGAACACCTTCGCCCCGTCGATGCCCTGCGCCGCCGCCATCCGGCGCAACCGGGCGAGGCTCGCCTCCGACATGTTCGGCGAGTCCAGGGCAGATGAGTACCAAGCTCCGGCCGGGGACTGACGATGCGCCATGGCTTCCTAGGTCACGCGGTCGAAGTAGATCTGGAAATTTTGGAGGAAGGAAGGAGAGGCGCAAGAAAGGGGATCTGAGCAGCAACCGGAGAAAGCAAAAAAGAAGTAAAGCCTAGGCAGATGCCGCTCCTTTATCAACTCGCGTGGTTGCTGAGGGGCTCACGTCCAATCAACCGCCACGCGGCGCCCAAGGCCGCCGGCTGTTAGGGCCCGCAGCGCTTCGCCCTTGCCCTTTCGCCTCCCTGCACGGCCAAGTCCGTGCGCGCCTTGGGCCCGGGGGCTACTGTCGGCGTTCTGGGAACGGGGGTCCCCAGACTTGCCTGCCTGCGGCCTGCGGCGTGGCTCAAAGGGGGCCCCAGCATGGCCCATCTTCATCAACACAGACCCAAGACCCTCGCGAGGGGCCAAGCCTCGCGGGGCAGACGACACGGAGCTTCCTCAGGCACGACCTCATCAGGCTGGCTCGCGAGGAGGCGGAGAGATCATGGCGGGGTACCTCACCAGGTCCCCGTGACGCAAGCCATGACGACCAAGGGCGCCAGGCGGGCGCCAGCCCGCCCAGTGTCCTCCTTTCCTCTTTGGTGCAAAGAGAGCAAGCGCAGGCGAGAGCATCAAGCAAAGGCATCCGTTTGGGTGCAACGAGACCAAGACCAGCCCAACGGTAGGGAGGAAGTCATTGTGGAGCCCAAGCCAGAGTCACCACCAGAGCCTTTGGAAGGCGAGGACCAACTTTAGTCAGGATAAGTGTACCAGATGTTCCCCTTCAAAATGGCCAATTGTTGGCGCCCTTCCCGCTCAATATTTGGGAAGAGGCCCAGGGCCTTTGCCTATAAATAGGACTAGCCACCCCCAGGGTAGAGGCAATCAGAAATCGGCAATTGGCAAATAGGAATCGGCCAACCCAGAAACAAGCTGGGATCGGATCGAGTAGCATCACACACACACACACACACACACACACACACACACACACACACACACACACAGAGAGAGAGAGAGAGAGAGAGAGAGAGAGAGAGAGAGAGAGAGAGAGAGAGAGAGAGAGAAGGGTGATTGAACTCCTCCTAGCAGTTCATCGCCCCAGCCAAGAACAGACCCTCGCGAGGCTGTTCTTCCTTGTATTGCTCATCATCATCAGCCCAAGAGGCAATCCACCACACCACAAACTGGAGTAGGGTATTACACCACAACGGTGGGCCGAACCAGTATAAACCCTGTGTCTCTTGTGATGTTCTTTCCATAGCTTATATCTTAGCGAGGCGGTGGGGTGTAGGTAGGTAGAAGGCGAAATCTCCGCGCGCACCCCAGTGTTCGAACCTCAAGGGTCTGCCGGAACCCGAAATCCGACAGCCACCTTGAGTAGATCAACATCTACGCCCCTGGTCATCAGATCAGTTTCGGGGACCTAAATTATGTCGCGGATATCTGAGGAGACTTGATCTTCAAAGGGTTCGCGGCCCTGACCACGGCTCTGGCCCTAGATCCGGAGCAAACTACCAAGTCCGAAGATGGGAGTGCCAAGTGCCAAGTGCCAAGTGCCAGTTGACATAGTGCCAAGTGCCAGTTGCTATTTTTTCCATGTTTTTTACATCGCAGGAAATCAATATCAAACGGAGTCCAAATGCCACGAAACTTCACGATGATTTTTTATGGGCTAGAAGAAAGGCAATGGGCCTTGGTTGCACCTAGGGGGTGCCCTGAGGGGGGCACAACCCACGCCCTGGTGGGTTGTGCCCACCTCGGGTGCCTCGCAGACCGCCTCTTTGCTCTATAAATACCACAATATTCCAGAAACCCTAGAACAAGCATCGAAATATTCATCCAGCAGCTGCAGAGTCCAGAACCACCATCACAGAGGGGTTCACCACTTCCATTGGTGCCTCTCCGATGATGCGTCAGTAGTCCTTTACAGACCTTTGGGTCCGTAGTTAGTAGCTAGATGGCTTTCTCTCTCTCTCTCTCTCTCGCTGGATTCTCAATACAATGGTCTCTTGGAGATCCATATGATGTAACTCTTTTGCGGTGTGTTTGTTGGGATCTGATGAACTTTGATTTTATGATCAGTCATATCTTTTTATATCCACGAAAGTTATTTGAGTTTATTTGATCGCTTATATGCATGATCTCTTATATCCTTGTATTTCTTCTCCGATATTTGGGTTTTGTTTGGCCAACTTGATCTATTTATCTTGCAATGGGAAGAGGTGCCTGGTAGTGGGTTCGATCTTACGGTGCTCGATCCTAGTGATAGAAGGGGAAACGTGTCAGTGGAAACGACACCTATGGGATTACGGGGAATCCCTTCTACGGTCGGCGGGCGCGGGGCTGTGGAAAGAGCGGATTTAAGAGATCAACACGGGAGATTTATCCAAGTTCGGGCCGCAAGTGATGCGTAATACCCTACTCCTGCTGGCTTGTGTTTATCTGGTGTTCTTGGACTAGCTACAAAGCGTGCAGGGTCCAAAAAGTCTGAATCCTTTCTCAGTACGCCACGGGCCTCCTTTTATAGTCAAAGGGGCTGCCACAGTGGCACACAGGAGGTGGAAATTTGTACAGTAGTCGAGTTTATCTCTGGCACCATAGGACAAAATGCATTAAATGCGCTACTTAGGTGTCCTCTTACTTTATCGGGGATGGCAACGAAGCCCGTCCCGTACGTCACCGCTTCGCCTTGATTCGCCACGCGTCCAGGCCAACGAGGCATGCAGCGCCATGTAGGCTGGCAGGCTGCTGAGCTGGTGTGGTGGCAGGGTCTTCACGAAGATCTGCATGCCACCATGTAGGTGCTTGACTAGTTGGCTTAGGAGCCACGTACTGCCACGTGGGTACCTGCTTAGTTGGTGGGTCAGCCGCTGAGCTGGGGCGGCGACGGGGCGGCAAGGCCTTGCCGCGGTCTTGCTGATATTCCCGGCAAGGGTATTGCCGGGGCCTTGTGGGTGCCCTCGGCAAGAGTCTTGTCGGGGCCTCATGGGCATCTTCGGCGGGAGCCTTGTCGGGGCCTCGTGGGCATCCTCGGCAAGGAGCCTTGCTGTTGTCTTGTCCTCTGGTTCCTACCTAGGCCTCACAGGCCCTTTGTCTTCACAAAGATCTGCATGCCACCATGGAGGCGCCTCCCGAGCCTTGGTTACAATGTGGTTGATGGCGTCGGAACTCTTAGACTCAAGGGTGGCAGCCTCGTTGGTGTTGGGTGAGTTGCCCCGGCAAGGCTCTTGCCGGGGCTGTGAAGGCCGCCCCGGCAAGGGCCTTGCCGGGGGAGTTTCACCTCACCCCTCTGTTCTTCATGCTTCTGGTCTTGAGCACGACTCTGGTAGTCTTGTGTCTTGGCTTCCTCTTCTATCCCGCCAAGCGCGACTGCCGGTGCATGGCTGTGAGTGCCCGTGCACAAGTAAAGGGGTGCAAAAAGGACCCCTACTTTTGTACACCGACAGGAGCCCCCGGGCCTGGGCCACATACAAGCGCGAACCGTTATTGGGCCAGGCCCAGAATGGTGCGCGGGCGCGCGCGCGGCGGAGTTTTACCGCAGTAACTCCCTCGCCAGTTGCACTTCCCCACGATCTGTGTTGAATGCATGACGTGGTGGTCGTGCGTGGAATGACCGCAACATGCTTGCGTCATCCCGCGGTGAATAGTAAAGAGGCGGATTGCATGTCCCTTTTAAAACTGCAGGGCTGCTGCTCATTTACTCTCTCTACCTTGGAACCGTCGTTCCACATTTCCCACAACACCTGCCCTTTGCGCCACGTACGCCGCATGCACGGTGTGGGGTAGGTGAAAGACGTACGGGATATGGGAAGATGCGCTATGGCCGATACTTATGCCCCTTTTATTGGGCGGGGAGGGCGGTCGATGACCCTGCTGACTGCCAACTTAATGAGCCGGATTGAATGGGCTCTTCAGAGGCATAAAGCCGGTCTTTAGCCTTCCCTGCCTGGCTATAAAAAGGGACTCGGGAGCAGGAGGGGAGGCATCTTCTCGCGCCTTCCCTTCACCTCCATCTTCCATTCACTGCCATGGCGAGAGGGCATGGTCACGGCCGTTCTCCTGCGGAGGAGACTAGGTCTTCCTCCCGCGAGAGAAACGCGGTGGTCAAGGAAGACCCAGCCGTCCAAGGCGAAGGCCATACTCAAGGTGGAGGCACCGGAAGGGGCTGCCATCGGCGAGGCGGTCAAGGCAGAGGCGGTCGTGGAAGGGGAACACCTGTGTCATCGCCATCTCCGTCCCCATCTCCGCCACCGTCTCCTCCTGCTTCGTCGAGCGGCCATGTTGGGGACATGACACTGGAGTTCATCCTGCAGCTGCGTGAGCAACCGCGTAGCCGCCTTCACCTTCCCGAGACGCTCGCAAGGTGCTGGAGATCGACCAGTGGCCGAGCATAAGGCTTCACATGAAGGGGTGTTGCAATGGCGATATGTGGGTGAACACAGGGTTCCCCGCCCCTCATGTGATGTTTCTTCGTCAGGGTTGGAAGACCTTCGCACATTCCCACTGCTTGATGAAGGGGCACGTTCTCCTTTTCAAGCTAGTGGAGAGCGACTTGCTCTCCGTCAAGGTCTTCGGGCGCTCGGGACACAGGCTAGGGTGCTGCGCGGAGAGCTCGACCGACGACAAGAGCTCCTCCTCGAGCGGCGATGAGGAGGGAACCAGCGGGGAGGACAACGGGGACGGGTCCGACTAGGCGTTGGACACCCCATCCCTCGGCGGAGCCGGCAGCAGCAGCATCTGCACCTGGCCCTCTCTCCTGGCAGAGCGATTTGCCGGGGGTGGGGCCAGCTCCTCGAACTTCTCGGGGCCGCTGCTTCTGGTGGCTGGCGCTAGAAGGCTGGAGAAGACGAAGAAGGTAGGTGGGGCCGCCAACTCGGAGTACGATGGCACCGACGCCTTCGTCGTGTATTGCCGGCCCGCTGCCTCATCTTTCGGTTTCTTCCCCAGCACCGTCATCACCAGCCTTCTCTTGGTGTCTTCTGCTGCTCGTACCTCGCCTAGGCACTCCTTTTACCCTCCTGCTTATCCCGATCCATTTCCCGAGGAGAAGGACAAGAAAGGGATTACGGCCATCTTATCTTTTTTTGGTTTTTAAGCCTACATGCACTTGTCAGATTTAAACCTTGTAACCCCCTTGCTCAAGCTCACACTCTGTATGAACTGTACTTGTTGACAACATATTAATGAAGAAAAGGGGTGTTTGCTGGGTTCTCTTGTGCGCGAGTGAGGCTCACACTAAGGACCGAATCCTTGATATCTTAAAATAAACATCATTACCTGCAACAGACTTTGCCGTCCTTCTACTCTATAGCTCGACTACACTCACGCCCTTGGCAGAGGTAGGGGCAAAGTAGGATTAGAATCTTCGTTTGTTCTCTTTCCATCACACTACAACCAAGTTCTGGCCCAAAAAAGGTTCTTGGACACGGGAAAGAGGGAGCACGACGGTATAAGAGCGAGCGAAGCTTCATACGTTCAAGTTCCATACGGAACTGGAGAGTGGGGGGTGAAAGACTTATTTGATTTTGCAGCCCCCGGCAACCTTGGCTTGCCGTGGTTGGATCTCTAGATCTGTAGCCCCCCGGCAACCTTGGCTTGTCGGGGTTGGGGCATCGGTCTGTTTCCTTTCCCCAAACAGCTCAGCAGAAACGCCCGCGTATCCTGCGAACCAAAAGAAGAGACGGAAGGAACAGAGGGACGCACAGTCAACCTCTATGCTAGGGGTTAGTTGCTGCTAAGCACTATCGACCCTAATAAAGAGATATACTCAACCTAGCATGCATGCTAAAACTTAGGGCGCCAGCGCTTCATTTATTTATGCTCAAGGTCTACGCCTGGCTCTGTACATAGGGTTACATGCCTTGCCGGCAAGGCTAGTACAAAGTGGGGGTTGCCGGGGATCCCGAGAACCGCGCCTTAGGGGTAAAACTTGCGAAGATGTTTGATATTCCAGAAATTGTTCACCGGAATGCCATCTTCGGTCTCGAGGCGGACTGCGCCGGGCCTGGTGACTCGTATTACCCGATAAGGGCCTTCCCACTTGGGCGTCAACTTGTCTGAATTCTTGGTGGATTGAATTCGCCGAAGAACAAGGTCGCCTTCCTCAAGGCTTGCTGGTAGCGAGCGGCTCGCACAGTAGCCTGAAGACGATCTTCCTCAAGGAGCGTCGCATCCTCTTGGCGCAACTGCTCTTGCTCAAGCTCATCATAAGCGAGCACTCGAGGTGACCCGTATATGAGTTCCGTGGGGAGAACTGCTTCTGCCCCGTATACCAGGGGAAAGGGTGTCTGGCCAGTGGCTCGATTTGGCATCATTCTGATCGACCAAAGAACCGTTGGCAATTCATCAATCCAGCGTCTTCCGCACTTGTGCAGCTTGTCAAAAGTTCTGGTCTTGAGGCCCCGCAGCACTTCTGCATTCGCTCTCTCAGCTTGGCCGTTACTTCTGGGATGAGCAACGGAAGCAAAACAAACCTTGCTGCCGAGATTTTGAATGTACTACATGAAGGCGCGGATTGTGAACTGTGTGCCGTTGTCGGTGATAACACTATTGGGCACACCAAAACGGCAGACTAGCCCCTTGAAGAACTTGATGGCTGACTGTGCCATCACCTTTCTCACCAGCTCCACCTCCAGCCACTTTGTGAACTTGTCGGTTGCGACGTAGAAGTACTCAAAGCCCCCGACAGCATGGGGAAAGGGGCCCAGTATATCGAGCCCCCAGACCGAAAATGGCCAGGAAAGAGGGATGGTCTGAAGAGCTTGAGCCGGTTGATGAAGCTTCTTTGAATGGAACTGACACGCTTCACACTTGGTCACTAGTGCCGTCGCATCCTGGAGGGCGGTGGGCCATAAGAAACCTTGACGGAATGCCTTGCCGGCAAGGGCTCTCGATCTTATGTGGGATCCACACATGCCTCCATGTATCTCTGCCAACAACCTTAGTCCGTCTTCTCGAGGAATGCACTTCAACTTCACGTCGTTCTGTCTCCTTCTGTACAGGGCATCATCCACAAAATGGTACATGCTGGACTGACGGGCTACTTTCTCTGCTTATTCCTGATCCTCGGGGACCTCTCCTGTTTGGAGGAAACGGACGGTGGGCTGCGCCCATGTTGGTGCCTGGGTCTCAAAGGCAAGGACTAAAGGAACATCTTTGGCCGTGAGGGCAGCTGCCTCTACGGCCAGGGCTTGAGGCCCTGCCAGGGGTTGCTGCTCTCCGGCAAGCTTGGGACACCCGGCAACGTCCTTGCCGGCAGCTCCTGGGAGCTCAGCGGGAAAGTACTTGTCGGGGCCCGCCTTCCTTCGTTTGCTTTGTCCTGCTGATGGTTCAACGGATGGCTGAGTTAATTGAAGCACAAAGGTACCTGGTTCCGCAGGCAACTTGAGGGCAACGTGTTTTGACAGGTCGTCAGCAATGCCGTTCTCCGGTCAGGGAACATGCTCTGCTTGCAACCCGTCAAAGCGCTATTCCAACTTCCTCACTTCATCCACATAGGCCTCCATCAACGGGCTCTGGTAATCCTTGTTCACTTGCTTGATGATGAGCTGCGAATCACCTCTGATGATGAGCTTCCTGATTCCTAGGTCTGCCGCGATCCTGAGACCGGCTAGCAGTCCCTCGTACTCCATAGTGTTGTTCGTTGATTTTTTCCCTGGGAAAGTGCATCTGGATTACGTACTTGAGGCGCTCTCCGGTGGGTGCGACGAGTAGCACATCGGCACCAGCACCTTGGAGTGAGAAAGCTCCATCGAAGTACATAATCCACTCACTGCTCATCTCCTTGCTGGGAAGGGTGGTCTCTTGAATCTCCTCGTCGGGCGTTGCGATCCATTCTGCTATGAACTCTGCCAAGGCTCGGGTCTTGATCATTGAAGAACTTTCAAACTTGAGGCCAAAGCTCGACAGCTCCAATGCCCACTCCACAATCCTCCCAGTTGCATCTGGGTTGTGCAAGATTCATTGCAACGGGAGGCGGGTGACAACAATGATCTCATGTGCTTGGAAATAGTGCCACAGCTTTCTCGAGGCCATGACGAGGTTGAAAAGTAGCTTCTGCATACCATAATATCTTGACCTAGCCCCTGCAAGAGGGAACTGACAAAATAAACTGGGTGCTGCACCATCTTCTTCTTCTGTCCAACTTCGCCCATCTGCGCAGACTGCGCCTTGCCGGGACCGGGCCTTGCCGGGGGTTCCGCCTTGCCGGCGTCAAGCCCCACCGGGGAGGGCCCCGACCCATCATTTGACGGCTCCGCCGCTGCCGCTGCTTCTCCCTCGAGTTCCCTCTGTGCCACTAGCGCATCACTGGCCACTTGATTCGTTGCCGCTAAGTATAGCAGCAACGACTCTTGAGGTTTAGGTGCGACTAGTATCGGCGTGGAGGAAAGGTACCTCTTCAAATCTCGCAGTGCTGCCTCTGCCTCCGGAGTCCACTTTACTGGAGCCACCTTCTTCAAAATTTTGAAGAAGGGGAGGGCGCGCTCAATAGATTTGGAAATGAACTTACTCAGGGCAACAATGCAGCCGACGAGCCTACGGACGTCCTTGACCCGCTTTGGCGCCTCAATCTGCTCAATTGTCTTGATCTTGTCAGGGTTTGTCTCGATCCCACACTGTGACACAAAGAACCCGAGAAGCTTGCCATACGGAACGCCGAAGACACACACATGGGGTGATGAACGCGGTCCTTTCTTCATCTTCCTTCATCATGAAGATCTGGTGGTATCCTGAATAGGCGTCGAGGAACGACAGTAGGTCGCATCTGGCAGTGGAGTCCACATTCTGATCGATGCATGGCAGAGGGAAAGGATCCTTTGGGCAGGCTTTATTGATATCCGTGTAGTCAATACACAGCCTCCATTTCCCATTTGCCTTACACACCACCACTGGATTGGCCAACCACGTGGGGTGGAGCACTCCTCTAACCAGGCCTGCCACCTCCAACTTCCTGATCTCTTTGATGAAACTCTTGTCGCTCCAAAGCTTGCTTCCTGACCTTCTGCTTGACGGGTCGCGCATGAGGAAAGACAGCAAGATGGTGCTAAATCACCTCCCTGGGAACGCCGGGGATGTCGGATGCTTGCCATGCAAACACATCGACATTCGCCCGCAGGAAGGCGACGAGCACGCTTTCCTATTTGCTGTCGAGGGTGGAGCTTATAGTAAAAGCCCCGCCCGTGCCGTCCTCCTTGACGGACACCTTCTTGGTTTTCGGTGGTGCAGTCTTGGATTTCTTGCTCTTGCCGGTGGAGCTCTCTGGCACGTCCTCGATGGGAGCGCTGCACTCCGAAGAGGTGCGCTTGCTGGAGTGGGTGCCAGAGGTTTTGCCGGAAGAGGCCTGGCCGGAAGGGGTCTTGCTGGCAGAAGTCTTGCCGGCATTCTTCCTTCCTGGGGCTCCAACAGCAGGAGCAAGTGCCTTGGCAGCAATTCCTGCAACTGCCTCTCGGTAGAGCTGGTCGGCACAGATGAGCGCGTCTTTTTTGTCAGAGGGGACGGTGATGATGGTCAGCGGCCTCGGCATCTTCAATGTGTTGTAGGCGTAGTGTGACGCCGCCATGAACTCGGCCAGCACTGGGCTGCCAAGGATCCCGTTGTATGGTAAGGGGATCTCGGCGACATCGAAAACAATCTTCTCCGTCCTATAGTTCTGCTCGCCCCCAAATGTAACGAGCAGCGTGATTTTACCTTTTGGCTGGATCCTTCCCGGGTTGACCCCTTGAAACGTGCCCGTCTCCTTGAGATCTCCATCAGGAATCTTCAACCTCTTGATCACATCGGGCGAGATCAAGTTCAGACCGGCCCCACTCGACTAGTACTTTCGTCACCTTGAGGTTGCGTATTGTTGGGGAAACCAACAATGACAAACACTCGATCGCAGTTGTGCGATCAGGGTGGTCCTCGGCGTCCAAAATGATGGGTGTGCGGGACCACTTTAGTGGCTTCGGGGCATCGAACAATGGCTCCGCCGCAGTGACCTCACGCGCCCACTGCTTCAGTTGGCGGTGAGAGGTGTGCAGCGAGGCGCCACCATCGACGCACATGTCCTCTGTAGCTTTCTGGAACTCGTGCTCGCCGGACTCGTCGTCCTCGTCATGATCATCATCTTCCTCCTTCTTATCGCGGCCCCGAGCGGGCCTCTCTTGTTGACTATCTTTGCCGCGGCGACCTCCTTGGCCGCCACGCTTCTTGCCGGACCCCTCAGCACCATCCTGACCCTTCTCCTTGTCTCGCCTTTCATATTCAGCCTTCAGCTTTTCTGCAAGCAGCTCAACCTATCAGCAGTTCTGGAGGTCATGGCCCTTGCTGTGGTGGATCTTGCAGTACTGCTTGTCGGAGCCCTCCGGCTTGTCGGCGGCCGCCAAGGCCCGGCAGGCGGCACGCCCGGCAACCTCCTTGTCGGGTCCGTCAGCCTTGGCCTTCTTGGTGGCGTCGGGGTCGCCGGATCCTTCAACGACAAGCACAGTCTTGCCCTTTCGCTTCCTCTTGCGGCGTTGGCCCTTCTTTGTCGGGGTGGCGGTGTCTTCATCAGTGGAGTCGGGTTCCGCGTCGGCGTCCTCGCCGGGGTACTTCCTTCCTTCCTCAGCACGAGCACATCTATCAGCCAGGACATAAAGTTCGGCTACATCCTTGACCTTGTTCATCGCCAGCTCTTCATGCATCTTGCGGTTGTGTACGTTCTGATGGAACGCACTGATGACAGCGGCGGGATGAACATCTGGGATGGTGTACTACAAACGGCTAAATCTTTGTATATACTTACGCAGGGACTCGCCATCCTTCTGGGGGATGACATGCAAGTCACTTGCCTGGCCAGGAGCCTGGTGGCTGTCGGCATTCTGGGAACGGGGGTCCCCAGACTTGCCTGCCTGCGGCCCACGTCGTGGCTGTGCAAGCAGGCCTGCACGGCCCATCTTCATCAAGAAGGCATTCAAGACCCTCGCGAGGGGCCAAGCCTCACGAGGCGGACGATGCAAGACCTCCTCGGGAGCGGCCTCGCCAGGCAGGCTCGCGAGACGCGGAGAGATCAAGGCAAGGCAAACCTCGCGAGGTTCTCGTGATGTGAGCCATGACGATCGAGGCCAGGCGGGTGACAGGCAGGCTCCAGCGCGCACAGCGTCCTTGTTTCCTCTTTGGTGCTAAGGTAGCAAGTGCAGGAGCGGAGTACCGAGGCATCAAGCAAAGGTTTCCATATCAATGCAACGAGACCAAGACTGATACGTCTCCAACGTATCTATAATTTTTGATTGCTCCATGCTACTTTATCTACTATTTTTGGACTATATTGGGCTTTATTTTCGACTTTTATATTATTTTTTGGGACTAACCTATTAACCGGAGGCCCAGCCCAGAATTGCTGTTTTTTGCCTATTTCAGTATTTCGAGGAAACAGAATATCAAACGGAGTCCAAACGGAATGAAACCTTCGAGAACGTGATCTTCTCACCAAACATGATCCAGGAGACTTGGACCCTACTCCAAGAAGTTTCCAGGGAGGTCACGAGGGTGGAGGGCGCGCCCCCCTGCCTCGTGGGCCCTCGGAGCTCCACCGACATGCTCCTTCCTCCTATATATACCTACGTACCCCCATTAGACCAGAGACGGAGCCAAAAACCTAATTCCACCGCCTCAACTTCCTGTATCCACGAGATCCCATCTTGGGGCCTGTTCCGGAGCTCCGCCGGAGAGGGCATCCATCACGGAGGGCTTCTACATCAACACCATAGCCCTTCTGATGAAGTGTGAGTAGTTTACTTCAGACCTTCGGGTCCATATCTAGTAGCTAGATGGCTTATTCTCTCTTTTTGGATCTCAATACAATGTTCTCCCCCTCACTCGTGGAGATCTATTTGATGTAATCTTCTTTTTGCGGTGTGTTTGTTGAGACCGATGAATTGTGGGTTTATGATCCAACTTATCTATGAATAATATTTGAATCTTCTCTGAATTCTTTTATGTATGATTGAGTTATCTTTGCAAGTCTCTTCGAATTATCCGTTTGGTTTGGCCAACTAGATTGGTAGTTCTTGCAATGGGAGAAGTGCATGGCTTTGGGTTCAATCTTGCGGTGTCCTTACTCAGTGACAAAAAGAGTTGCAAGGCACGTATTGTATTGTTGCCATCGAGGATAACAAGATGGGGTATTTATCATATTGCATGAATTTATTCCTCTACATCATGTCATCTTGCTTAAGGCGTTACTCTGTTTTTAACTTAATACTCTAGATGCGTGCTGGATAGCGGTCGATGAGTGGAGTAATAGTAGTAGATGCAGGCAGGAGTCGGTCTACTTGTCACGGACATGATGCCTATATACATGATCATACCTAGATAACCTCATAACTATGCTCAATTCTATCAATTGCTCAACAGTAATTTGTTCACCCACCGTAGAATATCTATGCTCTTGAGAGAAGCCACTAGTGAAACCTATGGCCCCCAGGTCTATTCTCATCATATCGATCTCCATTACTTTATTTTACTTGTTTTGTTTTTACTTTTCACTTTGCATCTTTATACCAAAAATACCTAAAATATTATCTCTATCAGATCTCACTCTCGTAAGTGACCGTGAAGGGATTGACAACCCCTAAGCGTTGGTTGCGAGTTGCTACCGTTTTGTGCAGGTACGAGGGACTTGCGCGTGACCTCCTACTGGATTGATACCTTGGTTCTCAAAAACTGAGGGAAATACTTACGCTACTGTGCTGCATCACCCCCTCCTCTTCGGGGAAAACCAACGCTAGCTCGAGACGTAGCAAGAAGGATTTATGGCGCCGTTGCCGGGGAGGCCTACGCAAAAGTCAACATACCAAGTACCCATCACAATCTCTATCTCTCGCATTACATTATTTTCCATTTGCCTCTCGTTTTCCTCTCCCCCACTTCACCCTTGCCGTTTTATTCGCCCTCTCTTTCCCAATCTCCTCCTCTTTTTCCCTTGGCCTTTTGTTTGCTCGTGTGTTAGTTTGCTTGCTTGTCGTGATGGCCCAAGATGCTACCAAATTGTGTGACTTCACCAATACCAATAACAATGATTTCCTTAGCACTCCGATTGCCCCTCTTGCCAATACTGAATCTTGTGAAATCAATACTGCTTTGTTGAATCTTATTATGAAAGATCAATTCGCCGGCCTTCCTAGTGACGATGCTGCTACTCATCTAAATGGCTTTGTTGATTTATGTGATATGCAAAAGAAAAAGGATGTCGATAATGATGTCGTTAAATTGAAGTTATTTCCTTTTTCGCTTAGAGATCGTGCTAAAGCGTGGTTTTCATCTTTGCCTAAAAATAGTATTGATTCTTGGAACAAGTGCAAAGATGCTTTTATCTCTAAGTATTTTCCTCCCGCTAAGATTATCTCTCTTAGGAACGATATTATGAATTTTAAGCAACTTGATCATGAACATGTTGCACAAGCTTGGGAGAGAATAAAATTAATGCTACGTAATTGTCCTACTCATGGTTTGAACTTATGGATGATTATACAAAAATTTTATGCTGGATTGAATTTTGCTTCTAGAAATCTTTTAGATTCGGTCGCGGGAGGCACTTTTATGGAAATCACTTTAGGAGATGCTACTAAACTCCTAGATAATATTATGGTCAATTATTCTCAATGGCATACTAAAAGATCTACTAATAAAAAAGTGCATGCTATAGAAGAAATCAATGTTTTGAGTGAAAAGATGGATGAACTTAGGAATTTATTTGTTAAGAGTGTTTATTCTGATCCCAATGATATGCCTTTATCTAGTTTGCTTGAGAATAATAATGAATCTATGGATGTGAATTTTGTTGGTAGGAATAGTTTTGGTAACAACGCGTATAGAGGGAATTTTAATTCTAGGCCTTATCCTAGTAATCCTTCTAATAATTATGGAAATTCCTACAATAACTCTTATGGAAATTTTAATAAGATGCCCTTTGAATTTGAGAGTAGTGTTAAAGAGTTTATGAATTCGCAAAAGAATTTCAATGTTTTGCTTGAAGAGAAATTGCTTAAAGTTGATGATTTGGCTAGGAACGTTGATAGAATTTCTCTTGAGGTTGATTCTTTAAAGCTTAGATCTATTCCTCCTAAGCATGATATCAATGAGTGAAGCCATGAGTATTTCCATTGATGAGTGCAAAGAATGAACCGCTAGGATGCGTGCTTACCAATATGCCTTTATTAAAGCGTGTTCTTCTAATTCCTATGAAAATCAAGATGAAGATCTAAAAGTTATTGATGTGTCCCCTATTAAATCTTTGTTTTTCAATATGAATCTTGATGAACCTGATTATGATCTTCCCTTACCTAGAAGGCGTTCTAAGAATTCTGAGTTTTTAGATCCTGATCATGAAATTGATAAAAAAGGGATTGAAAGAAATAAAAATCTAGATATTGCTAAACCCACTCTTTTGGATCTCAAGGAATTTAACTATGAAAATTGCTCTTTAATTGATTGTATTTCCTTGTTGCAATCCGTGTTAAATTCTCCTCATGCTTATAGTCGAAATAAGGCCTTTACCGAACACATTGTTGACGCCTTAATGCAATCTTATGAAGAAAAGCTTGAGTTGAAAGTTTATATCCCTAGAAAACTCCATGATGAGTGGGAACCTACAATTAATATTAAAATTAAAAATTATGAGTTTCATGCTTTGTGTGATTTGGGTGCTAGTGTCTCTACTATCCCCAAAGCTTTGTGTGATTTGCTAGATTTCCGTGACTTTGATGATTGCTCTCTAAACTTGCATCTTGCGGATTCCACTATTAAAAAGCCTATGGGAAAAATTAATGATGTTCTTATTGTTGCAAATAGGAATTATGTGCCCGTAGATTTTATCGTTCTTGATATAGATTGCAATCCTTCATGTCCTATTATTCTTGGTAGACCTTTCCTTAGAACGATTGGTGCAATTATTGATATGAAGGAAGGGAATATTAAATTCCAATTTCCCTTAAAGAAGGGCATGGAACACTTTCCTAGAAAGAAAATAAAATTACCATATGAATCTATCATGAGAGCCACTGATGGATTGCCTACCAAAGATGGTAATACCTAGATCTATCCTTGCTTTTATGCCTAGCTAGGGTCGTTAAACGATAGCGCTTGTTGGGAGGCAACCCAATTTTATTTTGTGTTTTTTGTTTTTGGTTCTGCTTAGGAATAAATAATCCATCTAGATTCTGTTTAGATGTGGTTTTATCTTTTAATTAGTGTTTGTGCGAAGTTAAACCTATTAGATCTTCTTGGAAGATAGTTATTTGATCTTGCTGTAATTTCCAGAATCTTTGCGCTTAGTGCCCGAATTGTTAAACATCACCAGAACGTGATAAAATAGTGATTCCAATTGCTGCTGATTAATAAAGAAATTGCCCAGGTCGTCTAATTTTGGTAGAATTTTTCAGGTTCCAGCAGTTTGCTTTAGTAATAGATTACTACAGACTGTTCTGTTTTTGACAGATTCTGTTTTGCGTGTGTTGTTTGCTTATTTTGATGAATCTATGGCTAGTAAAATAGTTTATAAACCATAGAGAAGTTGGAATATAGTAGGTTTAACACCAATACAAATAAAGAACAAGTTCACTACAGTACCTTAAAGTAGTCTTTTGTTTTCTTTCTCTAACGGAGCTCACGAGATTTCTATTGAGTTTTGTGTTGTGAAGTTTTCAAGTTTTGGGTGAATTCTTTTGATGGATTATGGAACAAGGAGTGGCAAGAGCCTAAGCTTGGGGATTCCCATGGCACCCCCAAGATAATACAAGGACACCAAAAAGTCAAAGCTTGGGGATGCCCCGGAAGGCATCCCCTCTTTCGTCCACTTCCATCGGTAATTTACTTGGAGCTATATTTTTATTCACCACATGATATGTGTTTTGCTTGGAGCATCTTGTATTATTTGTGTCTTTGCTTGTTAGTCTACCACAATCATCCTTGCTGTACACACCTTTTGAGAGAGCCATGCATGAATTGAAATTTGTTAGAATACCCTATGAGCTTCACTTATATCTTTTGAGCTTGATAGTTTACTCTATGTGCTTCACTTATATCTTTTTGAGCTTGATAATTTTTGCTCTAGTGCTTCACTTAGATCTTTTAGAGCACGGTGGTGGATTGTTTTAAAGAAACTTGATCTCTCATGCTTCACTTAGATTATTTTGAGAGTCATTAATAGCATGGTAATTTGCTTAATGTTAATATACTTGGTATTCAAGATATGTGAAACTTTCTTTTTAGTGGGTTGAAAACTAAGATAAGTTGAATGCTTGATAACTGTTTTGAGATATGGAGGTGATAATATCATAGTCGTGCTAGTTGAGTAGTTGTGAATTTGAGAAATACTTGTGTTGAAGTTAGCAAGTCCCGTAGCATGCACGTATCGTTAAAGTTGTGTAACAAATTTGAAGCATGAAGTGTACCTGGCTTGTGCATCCTTATGTGTGGCGGTCGAGGACGAGCGATGGTCTTTTCCTACCAATCTATCCCCCTAGGAGCATGCGTGTAGTACTTGATTTTTGACTACTTCTAAATTTTTGCAATAAGTATATGAGTTCTTTTGACTAATGTTGAGTCCATGGATTATACATACTTTTACCTTTCCGCCATTTGCTAGCCTCTTCGGTACCGTGCATTGCCCTTTCTCACATTGAGAGTTGGTGCAAACTTCGCCGGTGCATCCAAACCCCGTGATATGATACGCTCTTTCACACATAAACCTCCCTATATCTTCCTCAAAACAGCCACCATACCTACCTATCATGGCATTTCCATAGCCATTCCGAGATATATTGCCATGCAACTTCCTCCACCATCATCATCATCATCATCATGACATGCTTTACTTTTGTCATATTGCCATTGCATGATCTTGTAGTTGACATCATATTTGTGGCAAAACCACCATGCATTATTTTTCATACATGTCACTCTTGATTCATTGCACCATCCCGGTGCACCGCCAGAGGCATTCATAATAGAGTCATATCTTATTCTAGTATCGAGTTGTAATCATTATGTTGTAATCAATATAAGTGTGATGATCATCATTATTAGAGCATTGCCCAATAAAAAAAAGAGAAAGGCCAAAAAGAAAAAAAAAAGGCCCAAAAAAAGGAGAAAATAAAAAGGGCAACACTACTATCTCTTTTTCCATACTTGTGCTTCAAAGTAGCACCTTGTTCTTCATGTAGTGAGTCTTATATTTTGTGCTTCAAAGTAGCACCATGATTTTCATATAGTGAGTCTCATAAGTTGTCTTGTTCATACTAGTGGGAATTTTTCATTATAGAACTTGGCTTGTATATTCCAACGATGGGCTTCCTCAAAATGCCCTAGGTCTTCATGAGTAAGCAAGTTGGATGCACACCCACTAGTTTTCTTTTGTTGAGCATTCTTAGCTCTAGTGCATCCGTTGCATGGCAATCCCTACTCCTTGCATTAGCATCAATTGATGGGCATCTCCATAGCTCATTGATTAGCCTCGTTGATGTGAGACTTTCTCCTTTTTTGTATTCTCCACACAATCCCCATCATCATATTCTATACCACCCATAGTGCTATGTCCATGGCTCGCGCTCATGTATTGCGTGAAGGTTGAAAAAGTTTGAGATTATTTGAGTATGAAACAATTGCTTGGCTTGTCATCGGGGGTATAGAAGTTGGGAACATCTTTGTGTGACGAAAATGAAGCATAGCCTAACTATATGATTTTGTAGGGATGAACTTCCTTTGGCCATGTTATTTTGAGATGACATAATTGTTTGATTAGTATGCTTGAAGTATTATCATTTTTATGTCAATATGAACTTTTGTCTTGAACCTTTCAGATCTGAATATTCATACCATGATTAAGAAGATTTACATTGAAATTATGCCAAAGTATCACTCCGCATCAAAAATTCTCTTTTTATCATTTATCTACTCGAGGACGAGCAGGAATTAAGCTTGGGGATGCCTGATACGTCTCCAACGTATCTATAATTTTTGATTGCTCCATGCTACTTTATCTACTGTTTTGGACTATATTGGGCTTTATTTTCCACTTTTATATTATTTTTGGGACTAACCTATTAACCGGAGGCCCAGCCTAGAATTGCTGTTTTTTTGCCTATTTCAGTATTTCGAGGAAACAGAATATCAAACGGAGTCCAAACGGAATGAAACCTTCGGGAACGTGATCTTCTCACCAAACGTGATCCAGGAGACTTGGACCCTACTCCAAGAAGTTTCCAGGGAGGTCACGAGGGTGGAGGGAGCGCCCCCCTGGGCGCGCCCCCTGCATCGTGGGCCCCTCGGAGCTCCACCGACGTGCTCCTTCCTCCTATATATACCTACGTACCCCCATTAGACCAGAGACGGAGCCAAAAACCTAATTCCACTGCCACAACTTCCTGTATCTACGAGATCCCATCTTGGGGCCTATTCCGGAGCTCCGCCGGAGAGGGCATCCATCACGGAGGGCTTCTACATCAACACCATAGCCCTTCCGATGAAGTGTGAGTAGTTTACTTTAGACCTTCGGGTCCATAGCTAGTAGCTAGATGGCTTCCTCTCTCTTTTTGGATCTCAATACAATGTTCTCCCCCTCTCTCGTGGAGATCTATTCGATGTAATCTTCTTTTTGCGGTGTGTTTGTTGAGACCGATGAATTGTGGGTTTATGATCCAACTTATCTATGAATAATATTTGAATCTTCTCTGAATTCTTTTATGTATGATTGAGTTATCTTTGCAAGTCTCTTCGAATTATCCGTTTGGTTTGGCCAACTAGATTGGTAGTTCTTGCAATGGGAGAAGTGCATGGCTTTGGGTTGAATCTTGCAGTGTCCTTACTCAGTGACAGAAACAGTTGCAAGGCACATATTGTATTGTTGCCATCGAGGATAACAAGATGGGGTATTTATCATATTGCATGAATTTATTCCTCTACATCATGTCATCTTGCTTAAGGCGTTACTCTGTTTTTAACTTAATACTCTAGATGCATGCTGGATAGCGGTCGATGAGTGGAGTAATAGTAGTAGATGCAGGCAGGAGTCGGTCTACTTGTCACAGACGTGATTCCTATATACATGATCATACCTAGATAACCTCATAACTATGCTCAATTCTATCAATTGCTCAACAGTAATTTGTTCACCCACCGTAGAATATCTATGCTCTTGAGAGAAGCCACTAGTGAAACCTATGGCCCCCGGGTCTATTCTCATCATATCGATCTCCATTACTTTATTTTACTTGTTTTTCTTTTACTTTTAACTTTGCATCTTTATACCAAAAATACCAAAAATATTATCTCTATCAGATCTCACTCTCGCAAGTGACCGTGAAGGGATTGACAACCCCTAAGCGTTGGTTGCGAGTTGCTACGGTTTTGTGCAGGTACGAGGGACATGCGCGTGACCTCCTACTGGATTGATACCTTGGTTCTCAAAAACTGAGGGAAATACTTACGCTACTGTGCTGCATCACCCCCTCCTCTTCGGGGAAAACCAACGCTAGCTCGAGACGTAGCAAAGAACAGCAGGAGGGCCACACGGAGGTCATCATGGAGCCCAAGGCGGCGTCACCAACAGAGCCTTTTGCAGGCGAAGACTACTTTTGTGAGGATAAGCTGTACTAGCTGTCCCCTTTCAAATTAGCCGTTGTTGGCTCCCTTCCCGCTCAATATTTGGGGAGAGGACCGGGGACTCTATAAATAGGACTAGCCACCACAGTAGGAGGTAACTCGAACAGAGCCTTATCGAATCTTGGACTGGATCCAACTCATCCTCACACCCACCAAGCACAAGAACACCTCAACCTCAGGCGGCTGTTCTTCCCCTTGTACTGTTCACCCTCAACCCGAGAGGCAATCGACCACTACCACACTGGAGTAGGGTATTACACCACAACGGTGGCCCGAACTAGTATAAATCTTGTGTCCCTTGTGTTGTGAGTTCGTCGAGTTAGTCCGCGAGATCTTAGCGAAACAAGGACGTGGATTGGTAGGGGGAAATCTTCGTGCGCACCCCAGTGTTCGAACCTTGAGGGTTTTGCCGGAACCCATGATCCGACATTTGGCGCGCCAGGTTGGGGTACGCCGAAGCTTCCTTTCCGTCGCTCCGCGTCCCGTCGCTCCATCGTCTCCATGGCAGACGCTCGCCGCGCTCGTGCTGAGCACCGGGCTGCCCTCGCCGCCCGCGTCGCTCAGACGGCTCCCGTCGGCGGACCACCCCATCGTTCTCCGTCGCCTGCCACCAACGCCGCCACTGGCCCGGTGGGGAATGAGCAGCAAGCATCCTCGCTGCACCCCTAGGTGCAGCGGGACGGACGCACCGCCACTCCATCGCTGACCCCGGCCAGTTTGTCATCCCACGCACGACGCGCTCCCATGGACGCGCAGGCTGCTCTATGCATGGCGCACGAGCTCCTGCGCTACTGCCCCGTCGACGACCTCTACGAGGACTGTCTCAATCGCATCGCCGAGCTTGTCAGCGCCGCAGGGGGCTCCTCTGCATCGTCCCTCTCGCTGCCCCGCCCTTCGCCAGCCACGGGCGGCGTGGCCCATGGAGCGCCACCTCCGCCTCTGCCCCAAGACGGAGTCTTGGCGCCAAGGTGAAAGTGCAACTATCCCTGGGTGGTTTTGGTAATTCCTAACAACATATAGCTCATTGAGCTAACATTATTCCAAGTTGAATATTTCAGAAAAGCTCAATGGATGGCATGGCATGGATGAGGAAAGTGGATCCCTCAAAATTATAAGGACAAAGGATTGGCTCAAGCTTCAAGAACAAGACTTTACATTTTATATTTTAGTGATCCAAGATCACATTGAGTCCATAGGAAAAGCCAATACTATTAAGGAGGAATGAGGTGTTGCTTAATGAGCCTCTTGCTTCATGTGCTTAGTGATATGCTCCAAAATCCTCAACTACCTTTCCATATCCACATATGACCCAAACCTAAAGTCAAACTCAGCCCCACCGATTCTTTCTATCTGGAGCCACCGAGTTTCACATGTCATAGCCACTGCCACAAACCCTAGCAAATCGGTCTCACCGATAGGGATCTCCGTCCCACCGAGATGGGATTGCAATTTCTCTGTTTCCCTTCGTAACGTTTCGGTCTAACCGAAGTGAGCGATCGGTCCCACCAAGATTGCAATGTAAACTCTCTGTTTCCCTTTCGTAACATTTCGGTCTCACCGAAAAGAGCGGATCGGTCTCACCAAGTTTACCTGACCAACTATCTGGTTAGCTTATTACCAAAATTGGTCTCACCGAGTTTGTGTAACCAGTCATACCGAGATTACGTTATGCCCTAACCCTAACCATATCGGTCCTACCGAGTTGCATCTCAGTCCCACAGAAAATCCTAACGGTCACTTGGTTTGCTGAATCGGTCCGACCGAGTTTAATGATTCGGTCCCACCGAGTTTAGCATATTGTGTGTAACAGTTAGATTTTGTGTGGAGGCTATATATACCCCTCCACCCACTCTTCATTCATGGAGAAAGCCATCAGAACAGATCTTCATTTCCAATACACATTTTCTGAGAGAGAACCACCTACACTTGTGTTGAGCTCAAGATATTCCATTCTTACCATATGAATCTTGATCTCTAGCCTTCCCCAAGTTGCTTTCCACTCAAATCTTCTTTCCACCAAATCCAAATCCTATGAGAGAGAGTTGAGTGTTGGGGAGACTATCATTTGAAGCACAAGAGCAAGGAGTTCATCATCAACACACCATTTGTTACTTCTTGGAGAGTGGTGTCTCCTAGATTGGCTAGGTGTCACTTGGGAGCCTCCGACAAGATTGTGGAGTTGAACCAAGGAGTTTGTAAGGGCAAGGAGATCGCCTACTTCGTGAAGATCTACCGCTAGTGAGACAAGTCCTTCGTGGGCGACGACCATGATGGAATAGACAAGGTTGCTTCTTCGTGGACCCTTCGTGGGTGGAGCCCTCCGTGGACTCGCGCAACCGTTACCCTTCGTGGGTTGAAGTCTCCATCAACGTGGATGTACGATAGCACCACCTATCAGAACCACGCCAAAAACTTCCGTGTCTCCAATTGCGTTTGAATCCTCCAAACCCTTCCCTTTACATTCTTGCAAGTTGCATGCTTTACTTTCCTCTGCTCATAAACTCTTTTGCATGCTTGCTTGAATCGTGTGAGATTGCTCGACTTATGTTAAAATTGCTAATATCTGCCAAGAACTAAAACTGGGAAAAGGATAGATTTTTATTTGGTCAAGTAGTCTAATCACCCCCCTCTAGACATACTTCCGATCCTACAAGTGGTATCAGAGCTTTGGTCTCCATTTGCTTTGATTTCCATAGCTTTTGGTGGTCATAGCCTTGGTTTCACAACCTAGGAGAGTATGGCATCTAGCGAGGGAAATTATCACCGTAGAGGTCCTTACTTTGATGGTACTAATTTTGCTAGTTGGAAGCATAAAATGAAAATGCATATTCTTGGACATAACCCCACCGTTTGGGATATTGTGTGTGTTGGTTTGCAAGGTGACTACTTCGATGGGAAAGAACCAAACCGTGAAGCTACCGCGGAAGAGTTGAAGATGCTACAATACAACGCTCAAGCTTGTGATATTCTCTTCAATGGATTGTGCCCCGAAGAATTCAACAAAATCAGCCGTCTTGAGAATGCAAAGGAAATTTGGGATACTTTGATTGATATGCACGAAGGTACCGACTCCGTCAAGGAATCCAAATTGGATGTGCTTTAAAGTCAACTTGACAAGTTCAAAATGAAGGATGGTGAAGGTGTCGCTGAAATGTACTCTAGGGTTGCTCTTATCACAAATGAGATTGCTGGCTTAGGGAGTGAAGAGATGACCGACAGATTCATCATCAAGAAGATCCTAAGAGCCTTGGATGGAAAATATGATACTGTGTGCACATTGATCCAAATGATGCCCAATTACAAAGATCTCAAGCCAACGGAAGTCATTGGAAGAATTGTTGCTCATGAGATGTCACTCAAGGATAAAGAGGAACTTCACAACAAATCAAGTGGTGCTTACAAAGCCTCATGTGAAGCCCCCACTTCATCAAGTGAGAAGCAAATCTTCAATGAAGAATTAAGCTTAATGGTGAAGAACTTCAACAAGTTCTATAAGAGTAGAAGCAAAGATAGAAGCTCCAAGTCAAGGTCCTACAATGACAAAAGATCTTCTAGTCGAGAGCGAAACTGCTACAATTGTGGAAGACCCGGACACTATTCCAATGAGTGTATGGCTCCCTACAAGAGAAGAGAAGACTCTCCCAAAAGAAGAAGTAGAAGAGAGGAATCACCATCTAGAGAAAGAAGGAGTAGAGATGATCGTTATGAACGAAGATACTCACGGAGAAGCATGGATTCGGAAAGAAATGAAAAGTCATCATGGAGCTACACAAAACTAAGACATCAAGCTTATGTTGGTGAATGGGTATCCGGCTCCGACTCCGACAACCACTCCAAAAGAAGTTATTACTCTGATTCCGAATATACTCAAGATGAAGGTGTTGCCAGTCTAGTACTTGTGTCAACCAACTCCTACAACATATTTGACTCACCAAATGAAGGAGTTGGAACATGCTTCATGGCTAAAGGCCCAAAGGTATTACACCCCGAGTATGTTGATTTCAATAGTGATGAAGATGACTTGTTAGGTGATGATGATTTACTTGTTGACAACTCTAGTGATGAATACTATGATGAAACGTCAATTAATCATGCTAATCAAGATAAAACGAATGACAATGATAAGGAGAAGATTGAGGCTCTAACTAAAGAACTAAACACTCTTAAGTTAGCTCATGAAACTATCTTAGGAGATCATCAAGAACTTTTAAGAACACATGAGAAATTATGCTTTAAAAAGCTCAACCTTGAGCAATAGCATGAGTTCTTAAAAGCTATCAATGATGATCTTCGTAAGAAAAGTTCTTCTTACATTGCCAAGGGTTTACTCTTATCCACTTACATGCCTCAAGTCAAGTCTAGTAACAAGAACAAAAAGGATTCTTCCTCTAGTAGTAACAATGATCATGTTAAATCCAATATTGTTGCTTCTAGTAGTTCTCTTGATTCCACTAATGATTCTCTTAGCCAAGTTACACTTGAGCAAGAAAATAGCCTATTGAAGGGAATTATAGAGAAAGGAGTGTACAAGAGCCTTGCCGGGAGTAAGCCATTCGAGGAAATTGTACGCAAGCAAGGAAGGCACCGGAAGAATCAAGGTGTTGGTTTTGAACGAAAGTTCAATGCTAATGGAGTTGAGTGGAAGAAGATCAATACCCTAAGACAAAGTTTGTTCCTCAACAAGAGAAGTATGATCCTACTTCTTTCAAAGGGACACAAGCTCAAGATGATCTTCCACCACAAGACTACAAGCAAAAAGGCAAGGACAAGCTTCAAGAGGAAATTGATGCATTTTAAGAAGCTCCTAAGACCTTAGTCAAGTGGATTCCCAAGACTACTTCAAGTTCCACTTCATCAAGTACGACTACAACTCCAAGGATTCCCATCAAAATGGTGTGGATCCAAAAGAAGAAGAAGTAGAGAGTTCTTGAGGGTGACTCCGCCAACATACTTCACTTTTATCATTTTGGCAAGAACAAGTGCAATCAACTTCCACATCTTGCACTAGTTCAAGGAGTCACAAACCCTCTTGTTGGTAAGTCAAGGGACAAGGTAACCTAAAAGCTTTCATAGACATCATCTTGTGTGTGCATCACTCTATGTCTATGGATATCCTTGTTTGTTCCTTGTGGGACTAACCCATGTAGGTATTGAAAGTGCAATTCACTCCAATGGATAGCTCCAATCAATCTATATCAACATTGAGCATCCACATATTCAACATCTACATGAAGTCATCATCGACAAAACCCAAGGTTAGTTCATCCCTCTTAGGGGGGATATCACATCTAGGGGGAGCTTTACTCTAAAAATTGAGCTAAAGCAACTCTAATGATGTGAACACAACAATGCTTTATGTAAAAGTGGTAACCCCACTTGTGCTTAAACGATGAGTATGACCTATGATCAAATGTTCTCATTTGACTTCTAAGTCAATATACTCATATATAGATGACCTAGTCATCGCCAATTGCTTGATAGATGCTAAATTGGTTGTGCATGCTTTGCCACATATTTCAATTGCCATTTTATTGTGTGAGCATGTTGATTGCATATTTTACTCATTCGAGGACATCCACTTGTTGTTTTGATTGATTGGTTTTCTTTTCTTTTGCCAAGTGGATGGACAAGAATGCCTAAGAACCTTCTCTAGCGACCTATGCTTTTCTCATCTCAAACTCTATTCATGCTACATCACAACATTTGATCAAGTCAGATTCAAACCACTATGTGTGAGGAGCACTCGGAGTCCCCGATTTGTCATAGACTTAAACTTCCAAAACTTCTTTGTGCTTTTCGGTCTGACCGATTCCTCCATTTCGGTCATACCGAGATCACTAAGTCAATCTATGTTTTCACCTCAGTGCAACCGATCTGAACTTTTCGGTCACACCGAGTTGCTATAACTGTAAACAGTTATGCATCTCGGTGCCACCGAGTTGTTCCACTCGGTCACACCGACAGGGTCGGGCTATATATTCTCACGGGCAATTTTTTTGAAATTTCTCCGAAACCTCTTCGCCCGCGCATAGCTCGCTCTGCCTCCTGGGTCTCCGGATCATCCTCCTCGTCGCCAGCCGCCTCCAGTCGCTGGTCTCCGCCGCCGTAAACGGAATTTCGTCTCCGCCGTTGCCGTCGTAGCGAGTCCGCCGCCGAACTAGGGTATGGACTCGATCACAGTGCTATTACCTGTCCAATTCCTAGCACATTGTGTTCTTTATGAATCTTGCTACGATTGAAACACTCCTATCCAGTCAAAACAATCCTTAGAATAGTTGAGATTCGAAAAAATAGGTTTAGGTTTCCGCCGAAACCATCTCGGACCCACCAGGTTGCGGAACTCAGTTCCACCGATTCGGCCACGGCCATTGCACATGTGGTTCTCGGTCTGACCGAGAATTACAAATCGGTGAGACCGAGTTCAGGACTTTGTGAAACCCTAGCAGTCTCGGTGCCACCGAACTGTGACTCGGTCTGACCGAGTTCACTAGTTTTGATTTCAACAGCTGCTTCGGTATCACCGAGTTTGCAAATCGGTCGATCCGAAATGCTTTCTGTGAAAAACTAAAACTAACTTTTTGACTCATTCTTTTGCAAAAATCTCTGCATTTTGTGATGCTCATCCACTCTATCTCATCTATAAACTATTCATAGGGTCAGCAGTCTGAACTTCAACATGTATGATCAGAGTGATAGCCAGAACAGATCTGAGGAGTAGGCTCATTTGAGTGAGGGAAATATTCCCTCTAGCAGTTCTGATGAGGGTAGCAGGAGCACCCCAAGCAATCTGCCTAAAGCTGCCACTAGAGAAAGCAAGAAAAGAACCTCTGAATCAGAGGATGAGGACTATGTGGCAGAAGAGGAAGCCACATCCAAGTGAAAGGTGCTCAAGAAAGAGACTGGCTCAGCTACAACCATAAAGCCAGGACTGAAAATCAAAAGGGCAGCAGGGAGACAGCTAATGTCCAAAGCCAGAGCATCCTCTCAGAATCCCTCCAAGTCAACTGGAGAAGATGAGGCTGTGAAGGAAAAGAAGGAAAGAAAAAGGGGCAGATGGTGCAAGAAGGTTGATCCAATGGCTGAGTTTGAAAAGCATTCCTCAGATGAGGAAGAGGAAGAAGAGGTTGCTGCACCAACACCTAAGGCACAGAAACTCATGGGAGATGCCATAAGGTCAAGGGCTACTGCATCCAAGCCCAAGGAAGCACCCAAAGCTGCATCTAAGCCCAAGAGTGCACCAAAGAGAAACACCAGAAACATATCTGCTGCTGAAAAGAACAAGGCCCCAGTGCCTGACATTGCTGAAGAAGAAGAAGGTCAAGTGCTCAGGAAGCTTAAGCCCAAGATCCTAGACCACAATGATGCTCATCCTGTGGCTGAGGACATGAAAATTAGAAGAGATTCAAGGCTGAGAAAGTGGAGAGAAGCAGATCCATATGCTTCAAGGAGAAGAACTGTTGTGGATTACAGGTTTCACACCAAGGAACAGCAGGATTTCTATGAGACAGTGCTGCTAGATAAGAAGCCCATAGTATGTGACATGAGATGGGTAGATTGGGAATACATCAAGGAAAATGAAGTGCACTATCCTGGAGTGTATGACAGCTTCAAGGGTTGTGGAGTTGCAGACTTTGTTGGCCAGAAGCTCACAAAGTGGAATGAAGAGCTAATCATGCAATTATACTCCACAGCACACTTCTATTCAGATGGCAGGATTGTGTGGATGTCAGAAGGAACCAGATATCAGTCAACAGTTGCTGAGTGGGCATAGCTCATCAATGCCCCAGAAGAGCAGGAAGATGACCTGGACATATATGCCAAGAAGAAGATGGATCACAATTCCATGTCCAACATGTACAAGGAGATCCCAAACAAGGCACTTGATACTTTCAAGTTTGGCTCAGTGCATTATCTTTTGTCAGGGCTACCCACTATTAACTGGATTCTGAGGCATACCCTATTGCCCAAGTCAGGTGATCACAAGATGATCCGAGGCCATGCAATAAATTTGCTTCACATATTTGATGTGCCACGGAAATTCAAGGTGATGAGCCTCATGGTAGAGACCATTAAGAGGACAACAGCTGATCAGAAGAGGAGCTGTGGATATGCCCCACAAATTCAAGAGTTGATAAACTCAAAGATGGGCACAGGCACATATCTGCTGGACAAGGAACACCTGTCCATCAATCCAGACTTTGAAGACAATCAGGTTGTCATGAACAAGGATGAACCATCATCTGCACATGCTCAAGCAAAGAAGGAGAAGGCAAAGATGGAGAAAGCTGCCAGGATGCCAACTCAAGAGAAGGCATCTGAGTATTTCTTGAAGAACAAGCAGGAGCAGCTCAGTTACCTGATAGCATCCACTCTGAGGATTGAGAAAGGACTAGCCACCCTGACTAAAAACCAAGAGAGTTTGGAAAGAATCATGGAACAAAAGTTCTATGACCTAGATGTGAAGGTGACAGAGGTCCAATCTGCTGTGGAACAACTACAAGAAGATATGCAGGAGAGGAAGGGCAAGACCACAACTGATGCATTTGCCAGGGTGCCCAGATCTCAGAGATCATCTGCAGTGTTAGTTCCTGACACTAGAGCCACCACTTCTGCACCAGCTACAGATTCAGTTCCACCAGCTCCAGCTTTAGTTCCACCAGCTCCAGCTCCTACCCAAGCAGCTCCAACCACTTCTACTGAAGCCTTCGTCCTTGGCGTTATCCGGACTCCACCACCTAAAGACCAAGCCTGAGAGTCCTTTAGTCCTATGCATTTTCTATGAACTTTTTGGTAACTTGTTGCCAAAGGGGGAGAAAAATGTATAGATCATAGGCTTCGAGAGAGAGTGTCTGCATTTGTTCTCTCTTGTCTTTTGGTTGAACTTTATTTGCTTTTGAGTGCTTGAGATACTATGTCATTTGTGAGATATTGATGATCATGTGTTTGATCATATGCTACACTTAATGCTTGTTGGATATCAGTTTATCTTTATGTTGATCATTCACTTTGCTTGGTGATGAGTGCATGCATTTATTTCTTATCATTTTGAGCGCTCCACCAAGATGTATGTGACATGGAAGAGTAACCCATGATCCTAACTCCTTGTGCATTTGCAGTCCAAAGCAAATCTTAAATATGCACAAATTTAGGGGGAGCTCTTACTTATCACATACTTCTCAAAGCGACGATATATTCCATTCTTATTATAATTTGTCGAAGCTTTGATCTATATGTTGTCATCAATTACCAAAAAGGGGGAGGTTGAAAGTGCAACTATCCCTGGGTGGTTTTGGTAATTCCTAACAACATATAGCTCATTGAGCTAACATTATTCCAATTGAATATTTCAGAAAAGCTCAATGGATGGCATGGCATGGATGAGGAAAGTGGATCCCTCAAAATTATAAGGACAAAGGATTGGCTCAAGCTTCAAGAACAAGACTCTACATTTTATATTTTAGTGATCGAAGATCACATTGAGTCCATAGGAAAAGCCAATACTATTAAGGAGGGATGAGGTGTTGCTTAATGAGCCTCTTGCTTCATGTGCTTAGTGATATGCTCCAAAATCCTCAACTACCTTTCCATATCCACATATGACCCAAACCTAAAGTCAAACTCGGCCCCACCGAATCTTTCTATCCGGAGCCACCGAGTTTCACATGTCATAGCCACTGCCACAAACCCTAGCAAATCGGTCTCACCGATAGGGATCTCCGTCCCACCGAGATGGGATTGCAATTTCTCTGTTTCCCTTCGTAACATTTCGGTCTAACCGAAGTGAGCGATCGGTCCCACCGAGATTGCATGTAAACTCTCTATTTCCCTTTCGTAACATTTTGGTCTCACCGAAAAGAGCGGATCGGTCCCACCGAGTTTACCCGACCAACTCTCTAGTCAGCTTATTACCAAAATCGGTCTCACCGAGTTTGTGTAATCGGTCATACCGAGATTACGTTATGCCCTAACCCTAACCATATCGGTCCTACCAAGTTGCATCTCAGTCCCACCGAAAATCCTAACGGTCACTAGGTTTGCTGAATCGGTCCGACCGAGTTTAACGATTCGCTCCCACCGAGTTTAGCAGATTGTGTGTAATGGTTAGATTTTGTGTGGAGGCTATATATACCCCTCCACCCACTCTTCATTCATGGAGAAAGCCATCAGAACAGATCTTCATTTCCAATACACATTTTCTGAGAGAGAACCACCTACACTTGTGTTGAGCTCAAGATATTCCATTCCTACCATATGAATCTTGATCTCTAGCCTTCCCCAAGTTGCTTTCCACTCAAATCTTCTTTCCACCAAATCCAAATCCTATGAGAGAGAGTTGAGTGTTGGGGAGACTATCATTTGAAGCACAAGAGCAAGGAGTTCATCATCAACACACCATTTGTTACTTCTTGGAGAGCGGTGTCTCCTAGATTGGCTAGGTGTCACTTGGGAGCCTCCGACAAGATTGTGGAGTTGAACCAAGGAGTTTGTAAGGGCAAGGAGATCGCCTACTTCGTGATGATCTGCTAGTGAGGCAAGTCCTTCATGGGCGACGGCCATGATGGAATAGACAAGGTTGCTTCTTTGTGGACCCTTCGTGGGTGGAGCCCTCCGTGGACTCGCGCAACCGTTACCCTCCGTGGGTTGAAGTCTCCATCAACGTGGATGTACGATAACACCACCTATCGGAACCACGCCAAAAACATCCGTGTCTCCAATTGCGTTTGAATCCTCCAAACCCTTCCCTTTACATTCTTGCAAGTTGCATGCTTTACTTTCCGCTGCTCATAAACTCTTTTGCATGCTTGCTTGAATCGTGTGAGATTGCTTGACTTATGTTAAAATTGCTAAAATCTGCCAAGAACTAAAACTGGGAAAAGGATAGATTTTTATTTGGTCAAGTAGTCTAATCACCCCCCTCTAGACATACTTCCGATCCTACACAAGGCGCGCGGCCCCATGGCGCGACCTGCTGCGTCCGGCGCTCGCACGTCAAGAAAGAAGCTGTCAAGAAGTCCCTCGGCCACGAGAAGACGCCCCTACACTTCCTGCGCCACCACGGCAAGACCATGCGCCGCCTGCAGTAGCGGTGCGCGGACCCCATCAAGAACAAGTTCTCCACCAGCGTCGGGCCCCTGTGACCACGGAAGGCTGCCGTGCCTTCACCCGCCGAGCTGCGTAGCTTCGCCTGGCCGAGCAAGTTCATGCCAGATCTGCCTCCTCGCTATGACGGCACCCCCGACCCCGCGGAGTTCCTGCAGCTCTACGAGCTGAGCATCGAGGCGGCCAACGGCGACGAGAAATTCATGGCGAACTGGTTCCCCATGGCTGTCAAGGATGGCGCCCGCTCCTGGCTCCTGAACCTGCCCCCAGGATCGATCTCCTCCTGGGACGAGATGCGCAACCACTTCGCTGCCAACTTCCAGGGCACTCGCGACCGCCCGCCGGCCGCGGGTGACCTGCGCCGCGTCAAGTAACAACCAGGAGAGACCCTCCAGAAGTAAACTCAGCGCTTCAACAACGTTCGTCTCAAGATCCCCAAGGTGATGGACGAGGCCATCATATCCGCGTTCTCTGATGGCGTCCGTGACGTCAAGATGCAGGAGGAGCTCGCCATCCACGAGGAGCTGTGCACGTCTCTGGAGTTGTTCAACTTGGCGACCAAGTGCGCTAGAGCTGAGGAAGGGCGTCTCTCCCTCCTTGAGCTCCCGGCTGCAGACCCGGAGGAGAAGAAAGCCAAGGCCAAGGACGTGAAATGTAAGGGAGCAGCCGTGCTCGCGGCGGAGCCGGACACCAAGCGCGGCAGGGACTAGCCCGAGTCATCCAAGGGCAGCCGACCGTTCTGCGCCTTCCATAACCTGCATACCCACAACACCAGTGGCTGTCAAGAGCTCAGAACCATTTGAGAAGGATGCTTCGGTCGACGCCCCGAGCGCAATGACCGGGGCTATGGCCGAGGAGTAGGACATGGTGGCGGATGCTGGGACGACCGTGGCCCGCGCCAGGAGTGGCACGACCGGCCTCGTGAGGACCGCTGGCAGGATCAGCCTAGCGAGGACGCCTGGAGGGATCAGCCTCGTGAGGACCGTCCTCAAGGCAATGCCGGACTCCCTCCGTTGCCGCCACCGCCAAGAAGGAATGACGACCACCGTCAAGACGAGGGGGCTAGGGGCTTCCAGGAGCTGCACGCTATCGCCTACATCTTGGGCGGAGCTCAGGCCCCAGCCTCGCAGCGTATCTTCAAACAGTTTGCTCATGAAGTGAATGCAGTACTCCCCAAGATCGAGGCCACACGCCCGCTCAGATGGTCCCAGTGCCCCATCACGTTCAATTCAGCAGATCACCTCAAGTGCGCAGCTGTCGGCGTTCTGGGAACGGGGGTCCCCAGACTTGCCTGCCTGCGGCTTGAGGCGTGGCTCAAGTGGGGCCCTAGAGAGGCCCATTTTCATCAACACAAGCTCAAGACCCTCGCGAGGGGCCAAGCCTCGCGGGGTGGACGACAGAGAGCTTCCTCAAGTACGTCCTCATCAAGAAGGGCTCACGAGGAGGCGGAGAGATCAATGCAAGGGTACCTCGCGAGGATCCCATGACGCAAGCCTTGACGATCAAGGCCAGGCAGGCGCCAGGCGGGTGCCGTCCTGGGCAGAGTCCTTGTTTCCCCTTTGGTGCAAAGGGGGCAAGCACAGGCCAAGGTATCAGGCAAAGGTTACCATTCCAGTGCAATGAGACCAAGACCAGCCGGACGGTCGGATGGAGGTCACCGTGGAGCCCAAGACGGCGTCACCACCAGAGCTTTTGGCAGCCGAAGACCACCTTTGGTCAGGATAACTTGTACTAGATGTTCCCCTTCAAAATGGCCAATTATTGGCGCCCTTCCCGCTCATTATTTCGGGGAGAGACCCAGGGCCTCTATAAATAGAGCTAGCCACCACAGAGTAGAGGCATCGAGCGATAGGCATAGAGAAATCTGATAGAGCCTAAGTAGAGAGACAGAGAGAGAGGCGACTGAACTGACCCAAGCAGTTCATCGCACCAGCCCAAGAACACCTCTCGCGAGGTTGTCTTCCTTTGTACTGTTCATCATCAGCCCCAGAGGCAATCCACCACACCACACACTGGAGTAGGGTATTACACCACAACGGTGGCCCGAACCAGTATAAATCTCGTGTCCCTTGTGTTGTTTATCGCTTCATCCTAGTTCGCACGAGAGGATCGGATGTAGAATGGTAGGGGAGAGATCTCCATGCGCACCCCAGTGTTTGAACCTCAAGGGTCTGCTGGAACCTAAAATCCGACATTTGGCGCCCCAGGTAGGGGTGCGCTGGAACCCTTTCTTCCGCCGTTTGCGTGTGGTCTTCCGTCGTGTCCATGGCTCATGCTCGTCGGGCTCGCGCCGAGCGCCGAGCTGCTCTCGCCACCCGCGTCGCCCAGACGGTGCCCGTCGGCGGCCCCCCTCGTTGTTCCCCGTCGCCCGCCGCCAACGCCGCCACCGGCCCGGCGGGGAACGAGCAGCAGGCCTCGTCCCAGCATCCTTCGGTGCGGCGGGATGGCCGCACTGCCACCCCGTCGCTGACCCCCGCTGGCTCATCGTCCCACGCCCGGCGCGCCCCCATGGATGCGCGCAACTTGCTGCTCTTGGCAAAGGAGTTTCTCTGTTACTGCCCCGTCGACGACCTCTACGAGGACTGGCTCGCCCGCATCACCGAGCTCGTCAGCGCCGCAGGGGGCTCCCCCTTGCGATCCCCCTCGCTACCACGCCCTCTGTTCCGCGTAGAAGGCGATGACCAGGAGGCGCCTCCGCCACCTCCTCCCCAAGAAGGCGCCTTGGCTACAAGGCGCGTAGCCCCTGGGCAAGGCCCTCTACGTCCAGCGCCTGCTCAGCAAGAAAGGAGCTGCCAAGAGATCCCGCGTCCCCGAGAAGGTGCTCGGGCGCTCCCGGCGCCGGCGCGCCAAGATCGCGTCCCAGCGCTTCCACGACAAGACCCCGCGCTGCTCCCAGCGGCGACGCGTGGCGACCAGCAACAGCAAGATTGGCACCAGCCCAGGGCGCCGGCGGCCACAGCGGGCTACCTCGCCTTCACCCCCGAGTTGCGCGGCGTCACATGGCCAGGCAAGTTCAAGCCTGGCCTCCCTCCTCTTTACGATGGCACAACGGACCCCGCGGAGTTCCTGTAGCTCTACGAGCTAGGCATCGTAGCCGCCAGCAGGGACGAAAAGGTCATGGCGAATTGGTTCCCCACGGCGCTCAAGGACGGAGCCCGCACCTGGCTCCTGAACTTGGCCCCCGGCACGATCTCCTCCTGGAGCGAGATGCACACCCGCTTCATCGCCAACTTCCAAGGCACTCGCGACCGGCCCCCAGCTGTGAGCGACCTGCGCCGCATCAAGCAACAGCCAGGGGAAACCCTGCAGAAGTACATCCAGCGCTTCAACTATGCTCGCCTCAAGATCCCCAAGGTGACTGAGGAAGCCATCATCTCAGCTTTCTCCGACGGTGTGCGCGACATCAAGATGAAGGAGGAGTTGGCCATCCATGAAGACCTGTGCACATCCCTGGAGCTGTTCAACTTGGCGACCAAGTGCGCTAGGGCTGAGGAAGGGCGCCTTTCCCTTCTCGAGCTCCCGGCAGCCGACCCACAAGAAAAGAAGCTCAAGGCCAAAGACGTGAAGTGCAAGGGGGCTGCCGTGCTAGCATCAGAGCCGGACACCAAGCGAAGCAGGGATCAACCTGAGTCATCCAAGGGCAAACGCTACTGTGTGTACCACGACCTCCGCACCCACAACACCAACGAATGTCAAGAGCTCAGAGCCGTGCGAGACGGGCGAATCGGCCGACGCCCCGAGCGCAACGACAGGGGCTATGGCCGAGGAGGAGGAAGAGGTGGAGGACGATGGGAGGACCGTGGCCCGCGCCAGGGATGGAGTGACCGCCCTCGCGAGGACCGCTAGCAGGACCAGCCTCGCGAGGGGGGTTGGAGGGACCAACCTCGCGAAGATCGCCTGCACGACAACGCAGGCCTCCCGCCTCTGCCGCCACCACCCAGGAGGAATGAAGACCAGCATCAGGACGATGGAATTGGGGACTTCCAGGACCCACGCGCAATTGCCTGCATCTTGGGTGGCACTCAGGCTCCGGCCTCACAGCGCATCTTCAAGCAGTTTGCTCGCGAGGTGAACGCAGTTCTTCCCAAGCCTGAGGCCATGTGCCCTCTCAGGTGGTCTACGTGCACTATCACGTTCAGCTCAGCGGATCAGTTCAAGTGCATGGCAACGGCTGGAGTTCTCCCGATGCTTTGCTCCCTAGTCATCAGCAATGTGCAGGTCACGAGGACCCTCATTGATGGTGGTGCTAGACTCAACGTCCTATCCGTCGAGATGTTCGACAATCTCCAAGTGCCATACGATCAGCTTCAGCCAACCAAGCCTTTCTCAGGAGTCACCGATGGTTCTACCATTCTGATTGGGCAGGTGCGCCTTCCAGTCACCTTCGGGCAGCGCAACAACTACCGCACCGAGCTCATCGACTTCGACGTCGCTCACATTCGCCTACTGTACAACGCCATCCTCGGGTACCCGGCCCTAGCCAAGTTCATGGCGGTGACTCGCCATGGTTACAATGTCCTCAAGATGCCTGGAAGTGGTGGAGTCATTACCGTGCCCTGTGAAGAAAGAGATGCAGTGTGTTCACTGGAGCATGCGTTCCAAGCCGCGGCAATCGAAGACCCAGACCACAGGGGCGGGAGGCCTCTCGAAGCGACCCTCAAGAAGAAGAAGACCTCGCCAGGCTCAAGCCACAAGGGAGCTGGCGCCCCCGGAGGTGTTGCGTCAGGCTCCGCGCTCGATCAGGGAGCGCCACCCTCTCACGCATAGGAAAGCGTGCCCAGCGCCCTCCTCAGGCGAGACTCGGGGGCTCCTCCTTGGAGAGCCATCGACCTTGCCAAGGTCGCGAGGGAGGCACTGGGGCATCACTTGGAGGGGCGCTTTCAGGCACTTTTCCCTCAGGAAGGTACAAGGCAAGGAAGACCAAACCCTCAGGAGTTCGTTGCAAGAAACACTCAAGAGCTGTAAGTGTCAAGAGTCATGCGCGGCAGCCGCCGCCTGCCTGCCATAGCCCCACATCCAGGCGAGGATGGTGGGCTGCGCGTCTGCATCGACGTCCCGAGGCTCAACCGAGCCGCGTCTCAGGAACGCCTCTGGCCTTCGCGCGTGGGGCGTTGTGAGGGGCCACCTCACAGCTACGTTCGCATGCCTTTCAGCCTGTCAAACGCGGCCGCCGCTCACCAGCGTCTGCTGAGGAGTATTCCGGAGGCTTAGGAGATCAGGCACCACGCGGTCCTGGCAGGGATGGAGATGGCTCTCGAGGACCCGCTTGGGCCCGCGGAGCCTCCCAAGGCCCCATAGCCTGGGGGCTCATGAGGGCTGACGTCTTCACCGCGCGTTACTCGCTTCCTCAGCATCACTTCATCTTCAACAACGTCAGGTGACATCTTTCAGAGTTTTACTTTCAGCTGGGAGCGCCCGCAGGGCTGCACCATTCCCAGGCCGCCTGGGTCCGTCCCCGCGGCATGTATCCATTTTTCTTATGTTCTTTACTTACCTGGTTGGGGGTGCCCCTCGGGCTGCATCACCCCCACGTCACTCGGGCCTGACCCGGCGGCGGTTGCTTTCACCTACGTTCGCCTGAAGTTGAATCCCTTCCTTTATGCCTAACATGTCTAACCCAATCACCTGCTTGATTGACACCCACCTATGGAGCTGCCCACTCTGGCACGTCGCTTGCGCACGGGTCCGTCCCTGCAACGTCGATAAATCTGAGTGGCTGAGTTCTGGCCACGGCAGCCCCGCAAGGCGCCACCTCACCAGGCCTTCAAGTGCCCCAATGACTTCCTCAGGGTGACCTAGGGTTGGCTGGCAGCCGTAACGGCATGCCTTGTTTCTCCTCATTGTTGGTGTGCAGGACCTACTCCAGGAGCAATGTTGGGGCGTCGCGAGCACTCTCACCCCTCTCCGGCACGGACTGCTTGCACGTTAAAAGGGGGGTACCTGGGCATCCCGACCCATGCGCTCCTACTGGCTCTCCCGCCCTCACCCCCTAGCCTTGACCCACGGCATTGCGACCTGTCATACCAGCGGCGGCTGAGCTCGCTCGAGGGCCGGGACCTGAGGACGTAGAGCGTCAAGGGAAGTGCGGGAGAAGGGGAAGAAGCTCGCGAGGGCCCAGCCCGGCAGTGCCTCGTTCACCGACTCGCGGGCCTAGCGTTTCTCCGAGGGACTGCGTCAGGCGCACAAGATAAGTCACGCCCTCACAAGAACTAGACCAACGCAACGCTGAATCCTCGCCCAGTGTAATTCTGTCACAGCGACACTACCTTCCTTTCTCGCCCAGCAAGGATTGCTTGAGCGCTAAGGGGGACCTCCCGAGCATCGTGACTCGGGGGCTCTTACCGGACCTCGGGCCGCAAACCTCCTGGCCTTGACCATTGCATCGCGACCTGGCATACCAGGGACGGCTGAAGATTGCATGGGGACTGGGGCCTGTCAGCGTAGAGCACCGAATCCTCGTGAGGATAGAAAGGGGGAGCTCGGCCGGGAGAGGACGGACACCTCACGCCGATTCATATTAAGGATATAATATTTACAAAAGGCACGGCAGACGCCTTACATACCCCCGTGGGGTGTTACTCTAATTCCTTGCAGGGAACAAAATGAGCTAGCTCTAAGGAATGCTAACTACTAGCATCTCCGCTGGCGACACCATCGTCAATAGTGGGCTGCCCGGCGCCGGCGCCAACCCCATCCAGATCAGCGGCGGCGGCGGCCCGATGCGGCTGCCCCACTCCAAGCACGGCACGAGCTCGGAGGCTCGTAGCTTTCGTCGCTCGTCTCCGGGGCCGCGAGGAGTTCAGGGGAGCCGCTGAAGCCCTCAGTCCCTCCGCTGCTGCCTGAGGAGCTGCTGGAGGACCAACCGGCGGGCCGGGCCCTCGCCTGTTCGCCGCTTTCCCCGGGGCAGCACTCTAGCCGGCGTCCGTCGGCATCGAAGACGTTGAAGAACATCAGGGAGGCGCCATCGTATTCAAGATGAACCACGAGGGCGCCTACCGATCGGCAGACCCGGGCGATCTCACCCCAGCCCCGGGTCATGAAGACCTTGCCCGGAGCGGTGACCGCGACCTCCGCTCCGGTCGCAGGAGTGCTGAAGTCGGCGTGCTGCAGCCAGAGCTCCAGAGACCTGCCCCGCATCTCGAAGGCGAAGGAGGGAGGAAGGCAGATCCACGACATTGGAGGCATGGCGGCGTGAAGTACTAGCTCGCGAGAGGAGCGCTACGCGTGGACTCTAGGAGGGACGACATGCACCTTCATGACTCGACGACGTCGGCGGCGGTGCTGTTGGGGCTGCTCGGCATCCTCCTCCCTAGGGCCCACGACGCGGGCATACAAGGGCAGCGGAAACCCAGGCGGCGGCCGCTCGTACCATGACCTCGACACTTCCTGCCAGGCACCTTCATCCCAGAGGCGGAGGACTGGCCGCTTCTTCGGTGGAAGGGGGTCAGGACCCTCTCGGGGGGCCTTTCCCTTCTCCTCCGCAGAGAATCGACGGATCGGTGCCATCGCCGCAAGAGAAAGCAAGGACAAGGAAGGAGAATGAGGAAGAAGCATGAAGGGGCGAACTGGCGGAGCTCACGTAGCCCCGTACTTATAGCCGGAGAAGACCAACCGACGAGCACCACGATCGCAGGTAATCATGACCCATATCTCTGCATGCGGGGACTTGTCAAGTCACCCGGTTGCCAAGGCATCGTGGGGAAGCGCAGACGCCCACATCCAATCAACCACCACGCGGCGCCCAAGGCTGCAGGCTGTTAGGGCCCGTGGCGCTTCGCGCTTGCCCCTTCGCTTCTTTGCTAAGCCAAGCCCGCGCGCGCCTTGGGCCCGGGGGTTACTGTCGGCGTTCTGGGAACGGGGGGCCCCAGACTTGCCTGCCTGCGGCCTGCGGCGTGGGTAAAGTGGGGGCCCAGAGAGGCCCATTTTCATCAACACAAGCTCAAGACCCTCGCGAGGGGCCAAGCCTCGCGGGGCGGACGACAGAGAGCTTCCTCAAGTACGTCCTCATCAGGCAGGGCTCGCGAGGAGGTGGAGAGATCAATGCAAGGGTACCTCGCGAGGATCCCGTGACGCAAGCCATGACGATCAAGGCAAGGCGGGCGCCAGGCAGGCGCCGGCCTGGGCAGAGTCCTTGTTTCCCCTTTGGTGCAAAGGGGGCAAGCACAGGCCAAGGTATCAGGCAAAGGTTACCATTCCAGTGCAACGAGACCAAGACCAGCCGGACGGCCGGACGGAGGTCACCGTGGAGCCCAAGACGGCATCACCACCAGAGCTTTTGGCAGCCGAAGACCACCTTTGGTCAGGATAACTTGTACTAGATGTTCCCCTTCAAAATGGCCAATTGTTGGCGCCCTTCCCGCTCATTATTTCGGGGAGAGGCCCAGGGCCTCTATAAATAGAGCTAGCCACCACAGAGTAGAGGCATCGAGCGATAGGCATAGAGAAATCTGATAGAGCCTAAGTAGGGAGATAGAGAGAGAGGCGACTGAACTGACCCAAGCAGTTCATCGCACCAGCCCAAGAACACCTCTCGCGAGGCTGTTCGTCCTTTGTACTGTTCGTCATCAGCCCCAGAGGCAATCCACCACACTACACACTGGAGTAGGGTATTACACCACAACGGTGGCCCGAACCAGTATAAATCTTGTGTCCCTTGTGTTGTTTATCGTTTCATCCTAGTTCGCACGAGAGGATCGGACGTAGAATGGTAGGGGAGAGATCTCCGCGTGCACCCCAGTGTTCGAACCTCAAGGGTCTGCCGGAACCCGAAATCCGACAACAGCTACCGCTGGCGCCCTCCCGATGCTTTGCTCACCAGTCATCAGCAACGTGCAAGTTACCAAGACCCTCATCGACGGTGGCGCATGGCTCAACGTCCTGTCCATCGACATGTTCGACAACCTCCAAGTGCCATATGACCAGCTCCAGCCTACCAAGCCTTTCTCTGGAGTGACCAACGGTTCCACCACACCGATAGGGCAGATCCGCCTCCCTGTCACCTTCAGAGAACGCAAAAACTACCGCACCAAACTCATCGAATTCGACATCGCGCACATCCGTCTGCCGTATAATGCGATCCTCTGGTACCCAGCCCTGGCCAAGTTCATGGCGGTGACCCATCACAGCTACAATGTCCCCAAGATGCCGAGAAGCGGCGGAATCATCACGGTCCCCTGCGAAGAAAGAGATGCAGTGTGCTCCCTCGAACATGCCTTCCAAGCTACAGCAATCGACGACCCCGACAGCAAGGGCGAGCGCCCTCCTGAGGCCACCCCCAAGAAGAATAAGCAGCTACACCACGCAGGGCCTCAGGCAAGCGGCGCCTCGTCAGGATCGGCGCCAGCACCTGGGGCGCCTCCCTCCATCGCATAGGAAAGCGCGCCCGGCGCCCCTCTCGGGCAGGGCTCGAGGGCTCTCTTCTGGAGGGCCTCGGACTTCGCCAACATCACGAGGGAGGCGCTTGGGGACCACTTGGAGGCGTGCTTCATGACACGTTTCCCTCAGGAGGACACAGGACAAGGAGCGTCCACCGCTCAGGAGTTCATCACCAAGACCACTCAGGAACTGCAATACGCAAGGGCCATGCGCGGCGGCCACCGCTCACTAGGCGCAGCACCCCATCCAGGCGAGGATGCCGAGCTGTGCGTCTGCATCGATCTCCCAGAGCTCAATAGGGCCGCCTCTCAGGAGCTTTTCTAGCCTTCGCACGTGGGACGCTATGAGGGCCCACCTCACAGCTATGTTCGCATGCCTTTTGGCTTGCCGAGCATGGCGACCGCCTATCAGCGCAACATACAGAGCATCCTGGTGGCTCAGGAGGCCAGGCACCACGCTGTGCTGATGGAGATGGAGACGGTCCTCAAGGAACCGCCTGGACCCCCAGAGCCTCCCGAGGTTCAGGGCCCCGGAGGCTCATGAGGAGCGACCCCTTCGCTGCGTACCTTCAACTGCCCCAACTCTCCTTCATCAGCAGAACCAGGTGACATTTTCCAAGTTTATTTAGCTGGGAACGTCCCCAGGGCTGCATCATTCCCAGGCCGTGTGGGTCTGTCCCTGTGGCATATACCCCTTTTCATGTATTTTGCTTACCTTGCCGGGGGCACCCCTCGGGCTGCATCATCCCCAAGTCGCTCGGGCCTGACCCAGTGACATGTATCTTCCCTGCATTTACTTAAGCCAGTTGCTTTCCATGCTTAACCTATCTATGACTATCACCTGTTTGACTGTCACCTCCCGCGGGGGCTACCCACGCTGGCACGACGCTTGTGCACGGGTCCGTCCCTGCAATGTCGACAAATCTGAGTGGCCGAGCTCTGGCCACGCGCGCCACCTCACCGGGCCCTCAGTGCCTCCATGCTCTCGCAAGGCGAACGGTGGCAGACCGGCAACCGTAATGGCAAACCGTGTTTCTCCTTGTGCTGGCTTGCAGGAATCTCGTGAGATCGACAGCAGGCGGCACCATGAGCTCCCTCTCCTTCCATGTAATCCACTCACACATTAAAGGGGGGGATCCTAAGCATCGCGGCTCAGGAGCTCTTACTGGCTCTCTAGCCCTCACCCCCTGGCCTTGACCACGGCACGTGACCTGGCATACCAGTGGCGGTCGAGCTTGCTCGAGGGACGGGACCTGAGGAAGTAGAGCACAAAGGAGAGCGTGGGAGAGGGGAGACTCGTATGGGCCCGACCTAGCTACGCCGTGGACGCCTGTTCACAACCTTGGCGCATCACGAGGAATCGAGCCCGAATCGTCAAGATAAGTCCCGTGCTCAGACCGGCTGACCATTGGAGCCTAGGAGTCGTGCTCGCCGCAATCCTGTTGCGGCAATGTCACCTCCCTTTCTTACCTTACAATGTCAGCTTGGGCGCTAAAGGGTACCTTCTGAGCATCGCGCCTCAGGAGGTCTTACTGGACCTCGGGCCGCTCACCTCCTGGCCTTGACCACGACACACGACCTGGCATACTAGCGACGGCTGCAGCTTGCCTGGGGACTGGGACCTATCAGCGTAGAGCAACAAGCTGTCACGAGGTTGGAATGGGGAGACCGAGCCTAAACAGGACATGCGTTCACAAGTTTCCACAATAAGGATAATATCAGCAAAAGACATTACAAACCCTTTACACGCCCCCTTGGGGTACTTCTTGATTTCTTGCAGGAAAAAAAAGACGAGAACTTAGGAGAATCCTATCTACACGCCCCCGCAGCCGACACCATCATCAAAAGTGGGCCACAGGAGGCCGGCGCCAACCCCATCCAGATCAGCAACGGTGGTGGCTGGACGCCGCAGCCTTGCTGCGAGCGCGGTGAGAACTCGGGGGCATGTAGATGTCATCGCTCGTCTCCGGAGTCTCGTAGAGCTCAGAAGAACCACTGGACTCCCAAGAGTCGCTCCTGCTGAGGGAGTCACAGGTGGGGCGCGCGTCGTCCTGGCGCTCCCCACCAGTACAACACTCCAGGCGGCGGCCCTTCGCATCGAAGACCTTGAAGAACAACGTGGAGGCACCGTGATACTCGAAGTGGATCGCGAGGGCATCGTCCGCACGGCAAACCCGCATGACCTCGCCCCAGCCACAGGTCATGAAGATCTTGCCGGGGGAGACCGCTTCAACCTCTGCTCCGGTCGCCGGAGTGTCGCATTCGGCATGCTGCAACCAGAGCTTGAGGGATCCCCTCGGCGGCATCGCGTTGGAGAAGAACCGCGGGAAGCAGATCCAAGAGCTCGGGGGCATCACCGCCCACAGCACGAGTTCGCGCGAGGAGTCCGCGGCGTGGATTCCAGGAGCGACGGCACGCGTCGCCGCGACACGTCGACCTTGGCCACGACGTGCGCGCCGACGCTCGTTGCTCCTCCCTCCTGAGCCCCTGGCTTGAGCATACAAGGGCAACGGATACCCTGGAGGTGGCCGTTCGTACCAGGGCCTGGTCACCTCCGCCCTCACGACAATGTCGCAGCAGCGGAACGACCTCTTCTTTGGCCGAAGCAGCCCTGGCTCATCGTGGGGAGCCTTTCCTTTCTTCTCAGTGGAGAATCTTCGGATCAGCGCCATTGAAGTCGCTACTAGCAGTGGAGCGGAGGAAGAAGAAGCAAGCGGAATGGGAAGAAATGGGAAACGGGGGCTCTGCCCCCTCCTCATTTATAGCAGGAGAAGGCCAACCAGCGGCCCCCACGATCATAGGTAATGATGGTTTTCCTTGCATGTTGCAGGGACTTGTCAAGTCGGGCAGTTGCCGAGGCAGCATGGGGAAGCGGAGGCGCCCACGTCCAATCAACCGCCACGCGTCAACCGAGGCCGCAAGCTGTTGGGTCCCACGGCGCTCCACACTTGCCCTTTGTCTTCGCCTTGAAGCCAAGCCCGAGCGCGCGTTGGGCCCGGGGGCTACTGTCGGCGTTATGGGAACGGGGGTCCCCAGACTTGCCTGCCTGCGGCCCACGGCATGGCTCTGCAAGCAGGCCTGTACGGTCCATCTTCATCAACACGACATTCAAGACCCTCGCGAGGGGCCAAGCCTCGCGAGGCGGACAAGCAAGACCTCCTCGGGAGCGGCCTTGCCAGGCAGGCTCGCGAGGGGCAGAGAGATCAAGGCAAGGCAAACCTCGCGAGGTTCTCGTGATGTGAACCATGACGATCGAGGCCAGGCGGGCGCTAGGCAGGCGCCAGCGTGCAAGACGTCCTTGTTTCCTCTTTGGTGCTAAGGAGGCAAGCGCAGGCGCGGAGTACCGAGGCATCAAGCAAAGGTTTCCGTATCAGTGCAACGAGACCAAGACCAGCAGGACGGCAAGAATGAGGTCATCATGGAGCCCAAGGTGGCGTGACCACGAGAGCCTTTTGCAGGCGAAGACTACTTTTGTCAGGATAAGCTACACTAGATGTCCCCTTCCAAATTTGTCGTTGTTGGCTCCCTTCCCACTCAATATTTGGGGAAAGGACCAGGGCCTCTATAAATAGGACTAGCCACCACAGTAGGAGGTAACTCAAACGGAGCCTCATCGAATCTTGGACTGGATCCAACTCATCCTCGCACCCACCAAGCACAAGAACACCTCAACCTCAGGAGGCTGTTCTTCCCCTTGTACTGTTCATCCTCAGCCCGAGAGGCAATCCACCACCACCACACTGGAGTAGGGTATTACACCACAACGGTGGCCTGAACCAGTATAAATCTTGTGTCCCTTGTGTTGTGAGTTCATTGAGTTAGTCCGCGAGATCTTAGCAAAACTAGGACGTGGATCGGTAGGGGGAAATCTTCGTGCGCACCCCAGTGTTTGAACCTTGAGGGTTTTGCCGGAACCCATGATCCGACAGTGGCCTCCGGTGAAGGCGCCAACAAACTCGTGGCACAGATCCAACCAGGAAGAGATGGAATCTATTGGTAGGTGCATCAACCATGACATAACATTGGGCTTAAGTGCCAACGGAAAGTAGTTGGCGAGCACCTTGTCGTCGCGAGCCCCGGCGGCTTGCATCGCGATGGTGTAGATGCTGAGGAACTCTGACGGGTGAGTCTTTCTGTTGTACTTTTCCCCAACATCAGGCTTGAATGTGCGGTGGGAGGGCCACTAGAACCGCCGTAGCTCTCGGGTAAAGGCTGGACAACCCACCTCGTAAGGTAGGTCGCCGGAGCCCGCCGACACTGGGTGGTCCATAGCAGGCCCCGCGCGCGGTCCTGTTCTATGGTTGTGAGTCTACCAGATATGTCTTTTTGATTCCATCGAAAATCTATTTTACCCGATCTGACTGATGGCGCGTCTCCCGTCGTCACTCGATGGTGGTTCGAGCGTCTTCATGGGCCCGCTCTCGAAGGACCTAGCATTGGTCGCTGCGGGCTCGTGGGTCGAATGACGTTGTAGAAACATCGTCGCGTGTGTCGGCCTGGTGATCCAGCAGCTGCTGTCGCGGCCGCGGGGGAGGAGAGTGCACCGTGGTCGCGGCATCCCTGGCCCTCCCACCGTCGGCACGCGTCAGCTCGACAGAACACCAGCACGAGGGGCTCGCCGGGAGTGGCTCATCTTTGTTGGCAAGGTTGACAAGGCTTCTAATGGTGGCCCTCCACTCGTCGAGCTTCTCCGCAGCAGGGGGGAAGTCGAGGAGCAGTTGCATGCGCGCCAACGCTTCTGCTGGCATGGGCGGTGGCGAGAGCTACGTAGACCGTGACGCGCTCCGACTTCTAACCAGGTTAGAAGGGGTTCTGTCACAGTCTCGCGGTCACACGCCGCTTCCGCCGGCGTCCGAGCACGCACGCCGGCCTGGTGCGTCCTGCGAGTGGCGCACAGGGCTCTTTCCACAGCGGTGTCCAGCGGCTCCGGCATCACGGTGTTGCTCATCGCGCGCGTCCTGGAAAGGCCGTGGCACGGGTGCCAGCTGGGGCGCCATGAAGGTTGCCGCGCCGCCCGTGGGTAGCACGACCCCGCCCCCGGACCCAGCGGCGTGTGTCTCGATGTCTCGGATTCGAACAATGCCGTTCGCCTGCCTACGGTTGCTAGAGTGTCGTGGATGCTCGCGGGCCACGTCTCCGGCCCCATCCGTGGCCACCCGGTCTCCTGTCCATGCTGGCGCGGACGGGCAGGCTTCGGGCGACCCGATCGCTGTGATCCCCTTTCTCTTGGGGGCCATGGTGATGATGAAATCAATGTGCTGACCTTCGAACCAGATTTTCACAGCTTGCGCCCCCTACCTGGCGCGCCAAAGATGTTGGTGGAAACAACACCTATGGGATCATGGGGAATCCCTTCTACGGTCGGCAGGCGTGGGGCTGTGGAAAGAGCAGGTTTAAGAGATCAACACGGGAGATTTATCCAGGTTCGGGCCGCAAGTGATGCGCAATACCCTACTCATGCTGGCTTGTGTTTATCTAGTGTTCTTGGACTAGCTACAAAGCGTGCAGGGTCCAAAAAGTCCGAATCCTTTCTCAGTATGCCGTGGGCCTCCTTTTATAGTCAAAGGGGCTACCACGGTGGCACACAGGAGGTGGAAAGTTGAACAGTAGTCGGGTTTATCTCTGGCACCGTAGGACAAAACGCATTAAATGCGCTACTTAGGTGTCCTCTTACTTTATCGGGAATGGCAACGAAGCCCATCCCGTCCGTCGCCGCTTCACCTTGCTTCGCCATGCGTCCAGGCCAACGAGGCATGCAATGCCATGTAGGCTGGTGAGCTAGTGTGGTGGCAGGGTTGTCGGCGTTCTGGGAACGGGGTCCCCAGACTTGCCTGCCTGCGGCCCGCGGCGTGATTCAAAGGGGGGCCAGCACGGCCCAACTTCATCAGCACAAGACCCAAGACCCTCGCGAGGGGCCAAGCCTCACGGGGCGGACGACAGGCTGGCTCATGAGGAGGCGGAGAGATCAAGGCGGGGTACCTCGCGAGGTGCCCATGACGCAAGCCATGACGACCAAGGGTGCCAGGCAGGCGCCAGTCCGCGCAGCGTCTCCCTTTCCTCTTTGGTGCAAAGGGGGCAAGCGCAGGCAAGAGGATCAAGCAAAGGCATCCATTTCGGTGCAACGAGACCAAGACCAGTCCAACGGTGGGAAGGAGGTCATCGTGGAGCCCCGAACGGCATCACCACAGGGCCTTTGGCAGGCGAGGACCAACTTTAGTCAGGATAAGTGTACCCGATGTTCCCCTGTGAATTGGCCAATTGTTGGCGCCCTTCCCGCTCAATACTTGGGAAGAGGCCCAGGGCCTTTGCCTATAAATAGGACTAGCCACCCCCAGGGTAGGGGGATCGAGCGATCTAGCAATTGCATCAAGGAGAAACCAGTTAGAAAGACTCAGGCAGCAGAGAGAGAGAGAGAGAGAGAGAGAGAGAGAGAGAGAGAGAGAAGGGCGGCTGAACTCCTCCTAGCAGTTCATCCCCCAAGCCAAGAACAGACCCTCGCGAGGCTGTTCTTCCCTGTATTGTTCATCATCATTAGCCCAAGAGGCAATCCACCCACCACAAACTAGAGTAGGGTATTACACCACAATGGTGGCCCGAACTAGTATAAACCCTGTGTCTATTGTGTTGTTCTTTCAGTAGTTTTTAGATCCTTGGAGACGGAGAGGTAGAGGGCATAATCTCCGCGCGCACCCCAGAGTTCGAACCTTAAGGGTCTGCCGAAACCCGAAATCCGACATTTGGCGCGCCAGGTAGGGGTGCGCCGGAGTCCACCTCTCTACCGCTCCGCGTCCCATCGCTCCGTCATCACCATGTCCGGCGACCAGGCGGACAACCAAGATCCATGGGCGGCGTGGCCCGCCCGCACGGAGCCGCCCGCCTCGGGCGACCCCGCGCCCCAGGCAGCTCGCGGTTCGCAGGGCGCTGCGGGCCGCGGGCGGCGCGGACAGGCTTCAGCAACCCTTACGCCGCGGCAAGCGCGGTCGGCAGCAAGGGCCTCCAATCATGCCGCGGCCATGACACCGTACACCCGCCAGGAGCAAGAGAACTCGAGGGCCGCGCTCACGGTGACCCGAGAGCTGCTGCAATGTAGGCTGCTGGAAGGCGGCCGCGACGTGCTGCTGGAGCGGGTCGCCGAGCTCCTGGGCTTTGCCGCTTCGGGGGCTCACCCCTTCTGCATCCAGCTTCCGTCTCAAGCCCAGGGCGGCACGCGCGGGGGCCCCGCACGCTCCCGCGGACCTCTTGGCTACCCCGACACCAGCGAATCCGTCGGCGTCGGATTGGCAGTGGCGCTACCCCCGCCCCCGGCGCGTGAGGGAGAAGGACTCGGTGCAGCCCACGACGCCGGTGGGCAGCCGCGCTACCACACCGCGGTGGGCACGTCAAGCAGCGCCGCATGGCGCATGGAGCACTACAGTACAGCCTTCGGGGTAGCGGCGCCAGAAGAATACATGGCACACATGATGGACCAAGGGCACGCTCACGAGGGCGAACAAGGCTTGCTGCTCAGCCCAAGCTGGGGAGACGAGACACCAGAAGCCGAGCTCTTCCGGGAGCCCCGGGACGGCTCCGCCGGCCACGCTGGAGGCGACAATTATCGGGTACCACTAATTCCTCAGGAGCAGGCATACGCTAATCATGGATCGCAGGAGGTGCAGGTCGCCGCAGCAAGTATCTGCCCCGCTCCCACAGTCTCCTACCCCTCGGGAGGGGGGCGCAGGGGGCTGCAGGAGAGGGGCAGGGACCCCACATCACCACCGCGGCGTTCGGAGCAAGGCGTTCTCAAGAGGTAGGCCCTCCGCTGGGGAGGCGCCTGAGGTCCTGCCCCTGGCGGAGGACCCATGGTCGTTGGGGGAACTGCTGGCGACCGCTCTACCCCACCGGCGGCGTCCTGGTTTCCGATTGTCGTTGGTGGCACTAGAGTGTGGCGCAAGGCGGGGCCCTCGTCTGGCGATATGAAGCAAGGCCGGTACCTGTGAAGAAGGCCCAGTGCCTGTGAAGCTCGCTGCCCCGTGACACTCTCACGTAATAATGAGTGGGGCTGTACACGCCCCGGAGTCTCAGGGGTGCTGGCCTCAGGCCCTGGGGCTCCCTCCCACGCCCAGTGGACAACACTTAGCTCCGCGCTGGTGAGAAGACGTCCAAGACTATATTAGGTGCCGGACGCGGCCTTTTGTCTGCTTTCTTCTTTTGGTTGTAACTTTTCCCAACTGGATTTAAGTTGGATTCTAATTTGAGATTTGCGCGGGTTCGGGGAAGGGGTGCTTAGTCTCGTTCGAGCTATTTCTTGCGCTCTGGTTACCGCTGCACCACAGCTGCCTCCCCTCTCGAGCCCCTCGCGAGTCGGGACGGGCCAGGCTCATGCGCAGCCCAGACTGCCGCTATCGCTCCTTCTCGGGAGGACTTTCTGGTACCTGCGGAGGATGTCCCTTTGGGAAAAGGCCCGGAGCCTGTGAAGAAGGCGAATGCCTGTGAAGCTATCACATTTATGAAAAGGCCCGGAGCTTGTGAAGAAGGCGAATGCCTGTGAAGCTATCGCGTTTATGAAAAGGCCCGGAGCCTGTGAAGAAGGGGAATGTCTGTGAAGCTATCGCATTTATGAAAAGGCTCGGAGCCTGCGAAGAAGGCGAATGCCTGTGAAGCTATCGTGTTTATGAAAAGGCCCGGAGCCTGTGAAGAAGGCGAATGCCTGTGAAGCTATCACGTTTATGAAAAGGCCCGGAGCCTGTGAAGAGGGCCAGCGCCTGTGAAGCCCCTCTCTAACAGCACCTGTGCGTCCTACGATTTCAACTAGAGAACACTCAGGACGCCACGTCCTCCCACGAGCTGCCTCGGGGCCTGCGCGAATCAAAGGTAAACCAGCCAGCCGCCAGGCGCGGGTGCTCGCACAATATAATAGATGCTAATATGATCTACACAAGTTTTACATGAGGGGTTTCCCCTCCCAAAATGCTCTCACGACCATCAGGCCAAACACCTGCGTTCTATCCATGCAGGGCAAAAAGACAGGAGCAACACGCAGTCAGTCTAACAAATCCCCCAAGGCATCCTCGGGAGCACCTCCCGAGCCGCCGCTGGCATCGCTGGACTCACCACCGCTACCTGCATTGTCGCCAGCGGCGTCAAGGCCATCCACCACACCGCCTTTGTCGGCAGCCACGATCATGTCGTCGTCATCCGAAGCGAAGGCCTTCACAAGAGCGTCCACGTTGTTTTCCACCCAGTCCGCCAGGTCGCCTCGGACGGCCTGGGGGACTGGGGCAATGACGGCGTCGAAGTCGAAGTGAGGATCCATGTTCTGAAGATGGCTGAAGACACGGGAAAAGGCGCGCCCGAGCATAGCGCGGCTCCTCTCCTCCACCAACCTGTCGGCCCTGGCCGACCGCGCCTCCAGCTGCGTCACCACGGCGGTGAAGAACTGCTGGTTGCCAGCATAGTTGATCGTGTGCGGCTCGCCGACAGCCGCCTCGCAGACGTTGCCCAAGGCTGCGTTAGCCCTCTCCCTGAGTGTAGCCAGCATGGGGCCGTGCACGTGCTCCAGGACCTGCCGCTGGCGTATCTCATCAGCGTTCTGGCGCTTGACGGCCTCGGCATCTTCCACCCGCTGACGAAGACGGAGCACCTCGGCCTGGAGAGCAACCGACTCCTTTTGCGTTGCGTCAAGGGCGGCCCAGGAAGCGTCGGCCTGCCGCGTCGCCTCATCCCGTTGGGCCCTCAGGGCTGCGGTTCTCCCCTCAGCCTCAACCCGGATTGACTCCAGCTTCCTCTCGAACTCGCGCTCGATGCCTTGGCGCGCTGTCGCCACCCGACGACCAACCTCCTCCAGGACACGTGCCTCCCGTGCAGCGACTTCATCTTCCGCCTGCGTCACCAGGCGCTCCCTCGTCTCCAGCCGCTCGTACTCGCGGGTACGTTCAGCGGCTTCCAGCGTCAACGCCTCCTCACGTCTCTGGAGCTCAGCTGGGTCGCCAGAGGCCACCCTCATCGACGCGAGGGCCGCCTCGTGCTGTTCCACTTGCTCCTCTAATGAGTGGCATCGGGCCAGGAGCTCCCGATCCGGCTCCTCCGCTGTTTCTCGCCATCGGTCGGCTCCCAGGGCCTCCTCAGTGGCCTGGGATCGGGCCGCCCGAGAGGCCTCCAGCGCCGCCTTCGCCTCTTCACCATCAAGGTCGCGCTGATGGCGCGCGAAGGCGACGGCGACCTCCAGCTCGCGTTGCCCACCAGCTAGGCGCAGACCCTCGGCCTCCACACGCGCGTCTTACCGGCGAGCTCCTCCCCAAGCAGGTCCACCGCGTCGGTTGCCCTTCGAAGGAACTCTTGGCGACGAACACGACGCTCCCGAGCGCGCTCGAGCACGTCTTCCGCACCATCGTCCGCCCCAAGCTGGTGCTGGAAACCGCAAATCATCGCTCCCCCTCCGGGCAGGGGGCTGGGGGCTGGCGCCCTCACGACAGCCGGGCGCACCATACCAGAAGCCCGGCCTGAGGCCAGCACGTCTTCAGAAGAAGGGCGGAGGGGGCGCCTCAGCCAGTCGTAGCCCGCGGCCAGGCGGGGAGCCCATGGCGGGCTGGCCGTGTCAAGCGAGGGCCCCTGAAGGAAGATCGTAGGAAGAGAAGGGATGCGGGGCACCTCGGGACGGTCCCCCCTTCGTTCGTCCTCACCACAAGAGCTGTGCTGCTCGGAACGTTTTGGGGCGATGGGGGAGGTGAAGCCAAAGGAGGCGGCACCTCAGCGGCTTCCACGACCTCGGCAGGAAGAGGCCTGCAGAGCAAGGATCAATAGACGCAACAAGGGGATCAGGAGCCAGGAAATGAGAAGGCTTACTCGTCGGTGGCGAAGTACTTCCGGCGCTTCAGCAAGCGACAAGGGAAGTCATCACCCAGGGCCTACCTTTTCCTCCGAAGGGCCTCAAAGTCCACACGGAAGTGGCCTAAGAGGAGAGCGCGAGGATCAACCTGCGACGAAGACGAAGCAGCAACGCTATCCGCGTTAGGGGCGCTTGCCTGACGCGTGCTGCCAATCACCTCGGCAGAAGACGCGGCCGGGGCCTCAGGAGCCTCGGCCCCAGGCGCTGGGAGCGACTGCTTGCCACCCATAGCCTCTGCAGCACGGGCCTCAGGAGCTGCTCCCTCGAGGGCACCGCCAGGCGCAGTCTCCTCATTGGGAGCCTTATCAGTCTCCGCCATCTCACGCCTCCCTGCCCCGCCACTCGAGGAGGATTCGCCTCGACCGACCGGAAGGGCGGTTACCACCACAGGGTTCCCGCGAGGCCCTTGGAGGCCAGCGGGGCGCAGCCCCCATTCATCGAAGGAGGGCATCTGCTTCACGAAGTCGTCCCTGTTCTGGCAGAGGTACAGCAGGGCCCCTCCTCTCTGGATGCTGCCCGGGTTGGGGTCACCAGTCAGGACCAAGAGCACGGTCCTTAGCGCCGCAGGCGTCAGGTCTTCTTCCTGGAGCCTCATGCGATCACCATGCCCGCTGAAAGCCCACATTCGGCGAGAGTGACATTGGAGAGGGGCAATGCGGTGCAACAAGAACTCCTTCACCACCTTGGGCGCCGTCACGCTGAGCAACCTCAAGAACATGAAGCGGCGCCAGACGAAGGCGAGCCGGGGGCTCACGAGCGTCTCCTGGCCCCATCCCGAATTGGGTGCTGCAGGCGAAGTTGGCTTCGCCAGCAGGGGGCTGGGCACCCCGACATCAACGTACAACCACCGCTCGTGGAACCCAGCTGAAGGCAGAGGAAGCTTGAAGTCAATCCCCGAGGCCGCAGTCTCGGGCGCGGCAACGAAGCTCACACACGCTGAGCATTGAGTGGGGTCAGTAAGGCGCAAAGAGAAGAAGTGGCGCAGCAAGGCAACGGAAGGAGGGATGCCCATTATCGCCTCGCAAACAAAAGTGAAGACCTAAAGGAGGGTAATGGATTCTGGACCCAAATGCATCATGTGGATCTGATAATGAGAGAGGACGGCCTTGAAGAAATCAGAAAAGGGGGGAACCAGACCCGCCCACAAGGCATCAGCGAAGTAACGGACCTCAGTGATTATCCTGTCACTGGGGAAGTGAGACGTAGACCAGGCCGTCGTTCTCCCACACTCGTTGAAGGTGGTGGCCAGAGCCGGGCTGAGCCTATCCAGGCGCTCTCGATTGAGTATGATCGATCTGCCAACGGCGGGGTCCACCGACGGTGGCGAGAGGGACGGGGTCATGGGTTTCTTCCCTTTCTCCTTCTTCGTCGGAGCCATGGCGATGGAAAGGAGGAGGAAGATGTGAGATGGGATTGGAGACAAGAGTCGGAGTTCGAAGGGAGGAAGGATAGGGGACGGTCGTGCAACAGGAAGGGGAGCGGCTGTGTACAACTGCAAGTCCGCATAGCAAGGCGCAAAACAAGGAAGCGTGGGGGAATAGTGCCGCCCACATCCAATCAAACCGCCACGCAGCGCCCGAGGCCGCAGGCTGTTAGGGCCCGCGACGCTTCGTCCTTGCCCTTTCGCCTCACGGCACGGTCAAGTCCATGCGCGCCTTGGACCCGGGGGCTACTGTCGGCGTTCTGGGAACGGGGGTCCCCAGACTTGCCTGCCTACGGCCCGCGGCGTGGTTCAAAGGGGCCCAGCACGGCCCAACTTCATCAACACAAGACCCAAGACCCTCACGAGGGGCCAAGCCTCACGGGGCGGACGACACGGCACTTCCTCAGGCACGGCCTCGTCAGGCTGGCTCACGAGGAGGCGGAGAGATCAAGGCGGGGTACCTCGCGAGGTGCCCATGACGCAAGCCATGACGACCAAGGGTGCCAGGCGGGCGCCAGTCCGCGTAGCGTCTCCCTTTCCTCTTTGGTGCAAAGGGGGCAAGCGCAGGCAAGAGGATCAAGCAAAGGCATCCATTTCGGTGCAACAAGACCAAGACCAGTCCAACGGTGGGAAGGAGGTCATCGTGGAGCCCCGAACGGCGTCACCACAGGGCCTTTGGCAGGCGAGGACCAACTTTAGTCAGGATAAGTGTACCCGATGTTCCCCTTCGAATTGGCCAATTGTTGGCGCCCTTCCCGCTCAATATTTGGGAAGAGGCCCAGGGCCTTTGCCTATAAATAGGACTAGCCACCCCCAGGGTAGGGGGATCGAGCGATCTAGCAATTGCATCAGGGAGAAACCAGTTAGAAAGACTCAGGCAACAAAGAGAGAGAGAGAGAAGGGCAGCTGAACTCCTCCTAGTAGTTCATCCCCCAAGCCAAGAACAGACCCTCGCGAGGCTGTTCTTCCCTGTATTGTTCATCATCATCAGCCCAAGAGGCAATCCACCCACCACAAACTAGAGTAGGGTATTACACCACAATGGTGGCCCGAACTAGTATAAACCCTGTGTCTATTGTGTTGTTCTTTCAGTAGTTTTTAGATCCTTGCGAGACGGAGAGGTAGAGGGCATAATCTCCGCGCGCACCCCAGAGTTCGAACCTTAAGGGTCTGCCGGAACCCGAAATCCGACAAGGGTCTTCACGAAGATCTGCATGGCACCACATAGGTGCTTGACTAGTTGGCTTAGGAGCCACGTACTGCCACGTGGGTACCTCCTTAGTGGGTGGGTCGACCGCTGAGCTGGGGCGGCAAGGCCTTCCCGCGGTCTTGCTGATATTCCCGGCAAGGTTCTTGCCGGGGCCTTGTGGGTGCCCTCGGCATGAGTCTTGCCGGGGCCTCGTGGGCATCTTCGGCAGGAGCCTTGCCGGGGCCTCGTAGGCATCCCAATTGTCTTGTCCGCTGGTTCCTACCTAGGCCTCGCACGCCCTTTGTCTTCACGAAGATCTGCATGCTAGTATGGACGCGCCTCCCGAGCCTTGGTTCCAATGTGGTTGATGGTGTCAGAACTCTTAGACTCAAGGGTGGCAGCCTCGTTGGTGTTAGGTGAGTTGCCCCGGCAAGGCTCTAGCCGGGACTATGAAGGCCGCCCCGGCAAGGGCCTTGTCGGGGGAGTTTCACCTCACCCCTCTGCTCTTCATGCTTCTGGTCTTGAGCACGACTCTGGTAGTCTTGTGTTTTGGCTTCCTCTTCTGTCCCGTCAAGCACGGATACGGGTGCGTGGCTGCGACTGCCCGCTGCTACCTCTTGAGCACTGCATTGGTTTTCCCTTGAAGAGGAAAGGGTGATGCATCAAAGTAGCGTAAGTATTTCCCTTAGTTTTTGAGAACCAAGGTATCAATCCAATATGAGGCTACGCGCAAGTCCCTCACACCTACACAAAACAAATAAATCCTCGCAACCAACGCGATAAGGGGTTGTCAATCCCTACACGGTCACTTACGAGAGTGAGATCTGATAGATATGATAAGATAATACTTTTGGTATTTTTATGATAAAGATGCAAAGTAAAATAAAAGGCAATGAAAATATCTAAGTGTTGGAAGACTAATATGATGGAAAATAGACCCGGGGCCATAGGTTTCACTAGTGGCTTCTCTCAAGAGCATAAGTATTTTACGGTGGGTGAACAAATTACCGTTGAGTAATTAACATAATTGAGCATAGTTATGAGAATATCTAGGTATGATCATGTATATAGGCATCACGTCCGAGAAAAGTAGACTGACTCCTGCCTGGATCTACTACTATTACTCCACACATCGACCGCTATCCAGCATGCATCTAGAGTATTAAGTTCATAAGAACAGAGTAAAGCTTTAAGCAAGATGACATGATGTAGAGGGATAAATTCATGCAATATGATAAAAAAAACCATCTTGTTATCCTCGATGGCAACAATACAATACGTGCCTTGCTGCCCCTACTGTCACTGGGAAAGGACACCGCAAGATTGAACCAAAAGCTAAGCACTTCTCCCATTGCAAGAAAGATCAATCTAGTAGGCCAAACCAAACTGATAATTCGAAGGGACTTGCAAAGATAACCAATCATACATAAAAGAATTCAGAAGATTCAAATATTGTTCATAGATAAACTTGATCATAAACCCACAATTCATCGGTCTCAACAAACACACCGCAAAAAGAAGATTACATGGAATAGCTCTTCACGAGAGAGAGGGAGAACATTGTATTGAGATCCAAAAAGAGAGAAGAAGCCATCTAGCTAATAACTATTGACCCGAAGGTCTGAGGTAAACTACTCACACATCATCGGAGAGGCTATGGTGTTGATGTAGAAGCCCTCCGTGATCGATGCCCCCTCCGGCGGAGCTCCGGAACAGGCCCCAAGATGGGATCTCGTGGGTACAGAAGGTTGCGGCGGTGGAATTAGATTTTTGGCTCCATTTCTGATCGTTTGGGGGTACGTAGGTATATATAGGAGGAATGAGTATGTCGGTGGAGCAACAGGGGGCCCACGAGGGTGGAGGGCGCGCCTGGGGGGTAGGCGCGCCCCCCTACCTCATGGCCTCCTCCTTTGTTTCTTGATTTAGGGTCCAAGTCCTCTGGATCATGTTCGTTCCGAAAATGACGTTCCCGAAGGTTTCATTCCGTTTGGACTCCGTTTGATATTCTTTTTCTGCGAAACTCTGAAATAGGCAAAAAACTGCAATTCTGGGCTGGGCCTTTGGTTAATAGGTTAGTCCCAAAAATAATATAGAAGTGAATAATAAAGCCCAATAGTGTCCAAAATAGAAGATAATATAGCATGGAGCAATCAAAAATTATAGATACGTTGGAGACGTATCAAGCATCCCCAAGCTTAATTACTGCTCGTCCTCGAGTAGGTAAATGATAAAAATAGAATTTTTGATGTGGAATTCTACTAGGCATAATTTCAATGTAATTCTTCTTAATTGTGGTATGAATATTCAGATCCGAAAGATTCAAGATAAAAGTTCAATATTGACATAGAAATAATAATACTTCAAGCATACTAACTAAGCAATTATGTCCTCTCAAAATAACATGGCCAAAGAAAGTTCACCCCTACAAAATCATATAGTTTAGTCATGCTCCATTTTCGTCAGACAAGAATGCTCTCGTCATGCACAACCCCGATGACAAGCCAAGCAATTGTTTCATACTTTAGTAATCTCAAACTTTATAAACCTTCACGCAATACATGAGTGCGAGCCATGGATATAGCACTATGGGTGGAATAGAATATAATGATGGGGGTTATGTGGAGAAGACAAAAAAGGAGAAAGTCTCACATCAACGAGGCTAATCAATGAGCTATGCAGACGCCCATCGATTGATGTTAATGCAAGGAGTAGGGATTGCCATGCAACGGGTGCACTAGAGCTATAAATGTATGAAATCTCAACAAAATAAACTAAGTGGGTGTGCATCCAACTTGCTTGATCACGAAGACCTAGGGCACTTGAGGAGTCCCATTGTTGGAGTATACAAGCCAAGTTCTTTAATGAAAAATTCACACTATTATATGAAAGTGACAAAACAAGAGACTCTCTATTATGAACATTATGGTGCTACTTTGAAGCACAAGTGTGGTAAAAGGATAGTAACATTGTCCCTTCTCTCTTTTTCTCTCATTTTTTTGGCCTTCTCTTTTTATATGGCCTTTCTCTATTTTTTTTATTCCTCACTTGGGACAATGCTCTAGAAAATGATGATCATCACACTTCTATTTATTTACAACTCAATGATTACAACTCGATGCTAGAGCAAAGTATGACTCTATATGAATGCACTACAAAAAAAATACACTTCCATGATGATACGTGTTTGTCACAGTAGGTCGCGTTTTTTGTCATGCATGTACATCCATGACAAATTTATGACAGATTCAAGATAGTCATACCTGTGCTGTCGTAGAAGTGTTCCATGACATTACCAAAATTATCATCACAGAAGTGTCCACTTCCATGACGATAAATCTCGCGTCATAGAAGTGCTTTCGTCAAGGGTGACCGACACGTGGCATCCACCGTAACGGAACACCGTTAAGATATCGGGTCGGGTTTTGGATCCGATAACCCGTTAACAGCCCCGACCAATGGGAAATTTCCACGTGTAAAATTCTTACTGGCCGGACGAAACACGTGTCAGCTCGTCAGTGGGTCAGATAGGCGCCTATGATATGTCGACACATGGCACGGCCCAATAGTGGCCCATTTAGCTTACAAAGCCGGCCCGTTTGACTTGGTCAAAAGTTATCGGGCTGGCCCATGAAAAGCCTGTTAACGGTCTCTTCGCAAATAGCCCATTTTACGGCCCGTTAACTCACGACCCGTTAGGCCCTAAAGGAAATCGGCCCAACAACGTAATGTGGGCCGTCGAATATAATACCAGCCCATTTCACTTTCGACCCATGTATGGCCCACGACGTCTTTCGGCCCATATGAGGTATAACGCCCCGGATCCGATGCGCCAGGTGTCTGCCAGTTATTCGCCGTCATTGCCATGTCATGTGCTTGCGTGTTGCACTTTTCCATGTCATCATCTGCATTTCATATCATGTCATCATGTGCATCACATTTGCATACGTGTTTGTCTCATGCATCCGAGCATTTTCCCCGTTGTCCGTTTTGCAATCCGGCACTCCAACGCCCTCTGGCGCCCCGTTTTACCTCTTTTTGTGTGCGGGTGTTAAACATTCTCTGAATGGAGCGAGATTTGCCAAGCAGCCTTGGTACAACACTGGTAGACCGCCTGTCAAGTTTCATGCCATTTGGAGTCTGTTTGATACTCCAACAGTTAACCGCGTAGCTCGAAAGCCCTCTTTGAGTGGCAGCCCAACACCCCTCCAAAGCAGCCCAATAACCCATCTAGACCACTTCCATGTCCTCCGTCGTCGGATCACGATCGTGTGGCCGAAAACCGCACCTCATTTGGACATCCCTACCTCCCTCTACCTATATAAACACCTCCCCCATCAAAATCGCAGTCTAAACCCTAACCTTCCTCCTCCTCGCGCCGCCGGACGCGTCCACCCCGCGCCGGACACGTCTGCCGCCTCCGCCTCCCCCAACCCACGCGCGCCACGTGGCTCACCGCGCCGTCCCCGCCGCCCGGCCCGGCGAGCCCGCAGCGGGCCCGCCCGGCCGATCGCCGCCTCCCGCATCCCCCGTGCGTCCCTGCGTCGAGCGCCGCCGCCTCGCGAACGCCGCCGCCCGCCGCATCGCCGGCGCCGGCGCCGCCCCTCCGCGTCCCACCGCCGGCCGCCGTCTTCTCCACGCCGCGCCGCCGCAGCCCATCGGGGCCGGATCGCCCTTCGCCTCCCACGTCCCCGTGCTCCTCCGTCGCCACCCGGCGCTCACGCCGCCGCGCGCCACCCTCCGCCGAAGCTCCTCCACGCCGGAAGCCGCACCTAGCTCCGCCGCTTCTCCGGCGCCCGACACCGCCTCCGCCGCGCCGACCCCGGCCCCGACCGGATCCGGCGAGGAGCGCCTCGCATTCCGGCCCCCTTCGCCTTCCCCGGCCTCGTCTTCCTCCTCTCCAGCCGCAACTCCGGCAAGCTCCTCGATCCGCGTGCGCTCCAGATCTCGATCAGATCCACCAGGCTAGCAAACCAAATGGTCGCCTGCGTCCAGGATCCTACCGTCCCGCTTCCCTTCGTCCCGTTTTCGACGAGGGTACTTTTCTCTAAGTCCCCAGATCCATACATTTTCAGGCCCTGTTCATGATGCCATAACTTTGTGCTCATTGCTCTGTTTTGTGCATTTAATATATAGAAATATTCAAAGCGACGTGCTCCTAATTTTGTTCCATTGAGTCATGTTCATTGGAGTTCATCTTGATGCCCAAATCATCGTTGCAAGTGCTATATGAAGTTGTCTGCTGTAACTTAACAGAACATGCTCATTTGTCATTTTTACATCTTTTCGTGTGATTTTCTTTTGAGCACGAAATATATATGTGTTATGAGTTAACACACGCCATTATTACTGTGGTGCAATCCAGTCTTCATGATATGTCATTTGTTGATTGTTACAAGCTTGCAAAGTAGCCTCCGTGATGTTGCTGATTTCAGTGACTTGGAATTTTACCAAGTCTTTGTTCTGCTGTTATTTTCATGCCATGTATTCATGTTGCTACGGTGAGATCCATGCCATTTTTGAGTATGTTCAGTAAGGATGTTTTGGACATATGGTTATGCTCTATCCATCCGTGCTCCTGTTTGCATATATAGAGTGACCTAGCATGTCTTAATGTGGCTCTACTTTTACTATAAAATGTTCTTGGCAGATTGTTTACATGTTAATCAATTTTTCCATGGTTGTTGTTAGTGATCCAAGCATGCTATGAACTTTATATTGCCATTATTAGCTTCATGAACATGTTATCTTGCTGATTCTATCCTTATCTTGTCATGCAATGCCTTGTGGTGAGTGAATCGAGCTCTCAAAGTTGCCTTCATGTTGCTGTTTATGCCATGCACTGTTATTTTCTCCAAGTCTGAACCTGGTATTAGAACTTGCTATGTTTACATGGGTGCCATCATGTTTTATGTGCCCTTTTGGCTCATGGTCAACAAGGGACTTTTGTTATGTGAAATTAGTGGATTCATGCCATGCCTTTGGTTACCATGATAATTTCCTGTAGCATGTTGTTTGATAGCTCTAAACATTGCAACCTGATGTTATTTCTGCCATGCCCAGTGATTTCCACCAAGTCTGTGAACCTGTTATTATTTGCAATCTTGCCATGTCTTTTTGAGCATGTTCTATTAGTTTCTGGAGATGGCTCAGTGTTCATGTTTTGTATGCTTTACATGCACATCATGTTCATGCCTTTTTTTTCATATTGTGGTGCTGTAGCACGTTGTTTTAGTGCTTGCAATATGCCTAGTTGTTGTTTTGGACAGCATGCCCTTTATCCTTGTATGGTGTCTATGTGTTGAACCGTTGCTCCGTTTTGAGTGTGCTCTATATGAAACTTGCTTAGTTTTGCATGTAGCTTCATATTACCTTGTTGCATCCATGTTTTGAGGTTTGTGCTTGATGTTTGAATGCATTTTGCATCAATGCAATGCTTAAGTTGTTTTGCTCATATCTTCTAGGCCGTAGCTCCGAATCAATTGAACTTTATATGTAACTTGACTAGAATTTCGTGTAGATCATCGTGGTGCATATTAATTTGCTGTTTAAAAACTTGAACATAAGGTTTATTTAGATCAGGATCAATTTCGAAATTTGCATATGAGGACTTACCGGAATTGTAATATGTTGTTTCCGGCCTCATTTAAACTTGCTTTGATGTGTTGCTCTTGTATGCATCATCTCTTGCCATGCGTAGCCCCATGTAGCCTTGTCATGCATCATATTTGGTTGAGCATCATGCCTTGTTCATGTGTGGTGTGTTTACCGTGTTGTGTGCTTCTTCTCGATAGTTCCCGTTTCGTTGCGATCGTGAGGATTCGTTCGTCTACGCTTGGTTCGTCTTCGTGGTTTCATCTTCTTCATGGACTCGTTCTTCTTCCTAGCGGGATTTCAGGCAAGATGACCGTCACCTTGGATCTCATTACTATCATTGCTATGCTAGTTGCTTCGCTCTATCGCTATGTTGCGTTACCTACCACTTGGTTATCAAGCCTCCCAAATTGCCATGAACCTCTGACCTTTGTTACCCTTCCTAACAAACCGTTGTTTGGCTATGTTACCGCTTTGCTCAGCCCCTCTTATAGCTCTGCTAGCTGCAGCTGAAGATGAAGATTGCTCCATGTTGAATTATGTTTATGTTGGGATATCACAATATCTCTTATATTATTAATGCATCTATATACTTGGTAAAGGGTGGAAGGCTCGGCCTTATGCCTGGTGTTTTGTTCCACTCTTGCCGCCCTAGTTTCCGTCATATCGGTATTATGTTCCTAGATTTTGCGTCCCTAACGCGGTTGGGTGATTTATGGGACCCCCTTGATAGTTCGCCTTGAGTAAAACTCTTCCAGCAAGGCCCAACCTTGGTTTTACTTTTGCCTAACAACCTATAGCTTTCCCTTGGGTCGGCCAACCCGAGGGTCATCTTTATTTTAGCCCCCCCGGGCCAAAGCTTCTCTAAGTGTTGGCCCGAAACGAGCAGACTGCGAGGCCACCTCGGGGAAACTTGAGGGCTGGTTTTACTCGTAGGATGTCTCATCCGGTGTTGCCCTGAGAACGAGATATGTGCAGCTCCTATCGGGATTGTTGGCACATCGGGCGGCTTTGCTGGACTTGTTTTACCATTGTCGAAATGTCTTGTAATTGGAATTTCGAGACTGATCGGGTCTTCCCGGGATAAGGAATATCCTTCGTTGACCGTGAGAGCTTATCATGGGCTAAGTTGGGACACCCTGCAGGGTTTGAACTTTCGAAAGCCATGCCCGCGGTTATGTGGCAAATGGGAATTTGTTAATATCCGGTTGTAGTAAACTTGAAGTAAACTCTTCTAAAATACACCAACCGTGTGTGTAACCGTGATTGTCTCTTTTCGGGGTTGTTCGAGAGGAGAACACGGTTTTTGGTTATGTTTGACGTAAGTAGGAGTTCAGGATCACTTCTTGATCATTACTAGTTGACGACCTCTTGCTAAGCTTATCTTCTCGCTCTTGTTTCGTAAGTTGTCCACCATATCTTGCTTAGTCGCTGCTGCAACCTCACCACTTTACCCCTTCCTTCCCCATTAAGCTTTACTAGTCTTGATACCCATGGTAATGGGATTGCTGAGTCTTCGTGGCTCACAGATTACTAAAACACCAGTTGCAGGTACAGCTTATGCGATGCTCATGAAGTGAGAGCGATGTTTATTTGTGTTGGAGTTCTTCTTCTGCTTCTTCTTCGATTAAGGGATAGGTTCCTGGTCGGCAGCCTGGGCTAGCAGGGTGGATATTGTTTGAGTTTCTGTTTATGTTTCATCCGTAGTCAGATGTTGTTCTTGTATCTGATGTATTGATGTATCTTTGCGGCATTTGTATGCCTTGTATGTATCCCCATCTATTATGTAATGTTGATGTAATGATATCCACCTTGCAACAATGTCTTCAAGATGCGCTTCTATCCTTGGTGGGACCTTCGAGTTCCTTTAGGACAGGGTCGCATCTTGGGCATGACACGAGGCCTTCGTATCTTTCGGCCCTTTACAGGACCACGGTGACTCTAGCCCATAATGAACAGTAATTTTCTTTATACCCGTTAACGGCCCGTGATTTACATGGGTCGTTGTCGGTGTCAAAACCGGCGGATCTCGGGTAGGGGGTCCTGAACTGTGTGTCTAGGCGGATGGTAACAGGAGACAAGGGACACGATGTTTTTACCCAGGTTCGGGCCCTCTCGATGGAGGTAAAACCCTACTCCTGCTTGATTGATATTGATGATATGGGTATTACAAGAGTTGATCTACCACGAGATCGAAGAGGCTAAACCCTAGAAGCTAGCCTATGGTATGATTGTTGTTGTTCCTACGGACTAAACCCTCCGGTTTATATAGACACCGGAGGGGGCTAGGGTTACACAGAGTCGGTTACAAAGAAGTAGATCTACATATCCGTATTGCCAAGCTTGCCTTCCACGCCAAGTAAAGTCCCATCCCGACACGGGACGAAGTCTTCAATCTTGTATCTTCATAGTCCAACAGTCCGGCCAAACGATATAGTCCGGCTGTCTGGATACCCCCTAATCCAGGACTCCCTCAGTAGCCCCTGAACCAGGCTTCAACGACGATGAGTCCGGCGCGCAGATTTGTCTTCGGCATTGCAAGGTGGGTTCCTTCTCCGAATACTTCATGAAAGATTGTGGACACGAGGAACGTGTCCGACTCTGCAAAACAAGTTCCACATACAACCGTGGAGAGAATAATATTTCCACAAATCTAATCTGCCGACGTGCCCCGTAGTGTGACATCACACCATGGCCAGGTCTTTATTCGAATCGTTTTTATAACCAATCTCAGCGTGTTTCATGAGGTGATTTCCTTGGCACGTCTTGTCGCAGCAGAGATTGTGTCCCCTTTGTTATGGGATTCTCATCAACACGGACGTGGGTAACCCAATCGTGCCTGTTGGTATGACCCCTCGAGTGAAGGCAAGTCCCAAACGGTCACGAGAAGGGCTCTTGGTATTTAACCTCTTTATAAAGAGACCAAGCCCTATTCTTTTTCCTCTCGATCTTTAATCGAATCCGCCTCCAGCCTCGAGTTCCAACACCCAAAGCTTAGGTTCAGGCGCTTCGGACCTACGATTATGTCCGGATCCAACCTTCAAGATCGGTGGATGCCCTCCTCCGTCACGGAGGAAGACGTAATAAAGCTACGGGAGGCCAGGTACCTGACCGGCGAAATCCTGCATAGGCTGCCTACTCAAGGGAAGGTTATTCCCACTCCCAAGCCCGGTGAGAGCGTCGTGTTCGTATCTCACTTCCTCCGAGGGCTAGGCTTCATGCCAGATCCCTTCATGAGGGGGCTTATGTTCTATTACGGGCTGGACTTCCATGATCTAGCTCCGGAGTCCATCCTCCACATCTCATCGTTCGTTGTATGCGAAGCTTTCCTCCGCATTACCCCTCACTTCGGACTATGGCTCAAGACCTTCAAAGTGGAGCCGAAGATGATCGAGAGGGGCGACACGCAGAGTGCATAGGCGCCGTAATAAGTAAGAACGCCGATGCTCCATGGCCCGAGGGCTCTTTCCCGGAGGTGTCCAGTTTATGGCAACAAGAGTGGTTTTATATCACAGCTCCTAGGGGCACCAAGTGGGTTGCTCCCCCTGTCTTCCGCTCGGGTCCTCCTCCACGACTAACGTCATGGGTCAACAAGGGGCTGGACTGGGGGCCAGTAAAGGACATGCCCACATTGCAGAGTCGCATCTGAGACCTCCTTGAGAGAGATATCAGTTTGATTGTGGTAATGCAATTTATGTTAATTCGCCGAGTCCTGCCCTGCAAACGTTGTCCCCTCCGCATGTGGGAGTTCAACCCGGAGGGACCGCGATCTATTCAACACTCCCTCGGCATGACGCCCGAGGAGATGCAAAAAATTGTTCTTCGGACCACAAATAATGTGTCCAGACATCACTGAGGATGCAGGTCTGAGCAGCAATCGCCTGGATACCCAAGTAAGTAGCCCCGCACCCGAACACACTATTCGTTTATTTATTGCAATGTTGCCCTAAAAAGCCCGCTCTTTTACCAGGATTGGATAGCGAAGGCAAAGTTGATCAGGTGTCCGGCCCCCCTCCCTGAGACCTCACCGGATCTCGTATTGACCAGGATGCTGGAGATCGTGCCTTACCAAGCGCCTTCAGGAGAAGATAGAGGGGGGAACAAAGAGGCTAGCGCCTCCGCGAAGGAGGTTAGCCGGGAAGGAGGAACTAAAACTTCCCCTCCCCAGGGAAGAAAGAGGACCGCCTCCGAAGACCCGGAGATAATGGTCTCCAAACGGGGGAAGAAATCTTCGCCGGAGGGTCCTGCCCCTAGGGATACCCCGGCCGCACTATACCCTCAAGGGGATCAGCCCTCCACCAAGCTATAAGTAAAAAGGGTACTTCATAATGAAAAAACCTTGCTTTACTCCCGAGGAAAGTAACCGAAGCGTTTTATCTTGTAGTTCGGATCTTAGCCTTTCTCAGCAGAGCTCGTCTTCAGGAGATCTTCTTCCAGAGATGATGGAGAGCGGAACGCCTCCCCCTGCCATACCGCCTCATGAGGCGGGCGACCCCGAGGTGTCGTCGTGGAGGGTTTCTCCTGATCCGGCAAGGCCAGAAGGTAGTCATATGGCCACCCGAAGCCCTCAGAATCCGGCTCTTGAAGAGAGCAATCGAAAGAGTCCGGCTCCATCTGGTGTGCGGTCGGACGTACTGAGGGATCTGCTAGAGAGATCGGCTATCTCAGAAGAGCACCGCGCGTTGATGGGTGCGGTGATTGACAAAATTTCGTCCGCCGAAAGCGGGTTGCATGAAGCTGTTATGAGTCTACTGACGGGTTTTGAGGTACGTGAAATGATGTACATTTTTGACAGTACCGCACATTTTAGATGTGCCCTATGTAGATAGTAGCCCCTGAGACTCTGGGTGCCGTCGAAGACGACGGCGCATAGAGGATCCTAATCCCAGGAATAATCTTGCCGCCTTAATGTGCAGGTGGCGAAGTGTCCGGTGGCCCGCCGGACTGATGAATTTGCCGAGTTAAAGCGGCAGCTTGACGTGGTAGATGCCGACATCGTACTTGTTTACAAGCGGCTTGATGAGGCGCAAGGTATGTAATTTCTCCAGTGACACATGATAAGAGGAGCATGATGCCAGTATCTATAACATGTGTTTTGAATGCAGATGGAGCCGCGGCCGTGGAGAACCTTCGGGCAGAACTTGCCCGAGCCAAAGAACAAGCCAGGGAAAGCGATGCGGCTGCCCTAAAGGCAATCGAGGAGCTGAAAGCCGAACAGGCTGCTCACTGCCAAAGCAAGGAGGAAATAGCCAGGATGGCTGTGGAATTGAAGAATGCCGCTGACCATTGCAAGCTTCTTGAAAAGGAAGATCAAGCGAAGAGGACAGACCTGGAAAGGGCCATGATGGCGGCCAAAGACACCCGCTCTGCAATGAGAACGATGAAGGAGGAGCTGCGTCAAGCCGGTGATATCATGGCTGGGAAGCCCTTTATGCTGCGGATGAAGTTCGGAGATCCTAAGTACGCCCCTTTGGACCGGCTGTGGAGTTCTGCGGATGCATATCTGGACTTGACGGCGAGTGTTGCCGATGCGGCCGAATACTTCCGAGATCAAAAAGATCGCGAAGTGGAAAAGTTGTTCTGGTCACAATTTCATGTTCCAGAGCGTCCGCTTCCATTGACAGATCGGTTGGTCGAATGGGCCGAGCTGAGTAGATTGTCCGGACTCGCCATGAGGTCTGTTGTGGATCATCTGTGGCCGGAAAGGCCAAAATCGAATAATTATTTCAGTTTGTTGCACCAGTTCCTTGGTGCAGTGCCGCATATCAACGCGATGAAGAGGTCGGCGTGCGTGGAGGGTGCGCGGATGGCCCTTGCCCGTGTGAAGACATACTGGGCGGAGATGGAGGCCACCGCCATTGCAGCCCAAGATTCGGACGAGAGCCGAGTACCTGTCGAGCACTACTTTCAAGAAGTTCTTGAGGGCGCTCGCTCCATAGAGGCGCAGTGCTTGAAGAATATTATGTTCTAATGACATGTATTCCCATTGAAAAACAATGTTTTACTGAATTATGAAGGCTATTTTATACTTGTGCCTACAAGCATTATAATACCTCTTGTGCGGCCGTTTATGTATGTATGTATATGACCTGAAAGATGGCAGTCGTCGGCTTCAGCCCCCACGCATATAATGCAGGGGTGTTCGCAGAAAACGCATGTCCACACTTGATCCAACGTCTTGGTCCATTACGGAGGTGATAGTGCAGCGAGCTAGGCAATCGGACTATAATGCTTTATCACTTTCACTTAGCCATAGGAGTTTGATAGTGGGGCTACTATATAGCCCCTGGTGGCTCCGCACTCATCCGTATTCGGGGCGCGTACATGCCTGGCCGGGAAACGGCCCTTCGTTAGGGCGGAGGAATCCCGAAGATTCCGCTAGGTCATCGAGTGGTTGACCAGTCTCACGCTATATCATGACAGTCAGCTTTCGGCTTTCTCTACTGAGGTGCTCGTCCGGATGAACTAGGGCACAATCGCAGTAGTTCTCCTGGTGTCGCCTTAGCTGATAGAGCGGAACGTAAGGCAACAAAACACAGGAGCCGGGCAAACCCAACATTTGACCAAAGACATGATTCGGGGCTGATGCATATAAGGCCAAACTCGCGACGCCGAACTCTCCATAAGGTATTCGATATTTATTATCTAATCCGAGTTAAGCAGTGCCCTTTGTTATAAGCCCATGGTGTCTAGGTACGTGCAGTAATCTGACGTGGCCACATGCCAATACGTCAGCATCCATCTTAGTTGTACGGAGAATCCGAGGGATGTGTATCAACAAGAGACAGTAAAAAAAGGTTTACGCATGGTCTTAATCTAAAGAGAATCCTTGGAACGGGTCCCTGCTGCACGTCTGCGCCCGTGTCTCCATTGTGCCATATCCTGGACGGGTGTAGCACGATGGTCATCTGTAAAAGAGAGGAACTTAGCTGAAAAATTGTCGTGCAAAAGGTAGGTTATACTAAGTAAACCAAGTATGGTTCAAGAAATGTCACTTGTTTACATGCGTTGAGCCCCTTCTATTGTTATAGGGGTATAGCCATCAAACCTGTGTCAATCATGTATAGCTACATCGGACTCGTCTAACCGTGTCTGTGGTCTTAACGACCTGTCAGATGCTCTAGTTGGTGAGGCCGTTTAGTGTGCGGCTGCCAAGGCCGCCGCACGGTCTTCCGCGCGCAAGGAGCGCTCAATATTTCCATTTACTGTAATGATGCCACATGGACCGGGCATTTTAAGAATGAGAAAAGCGTAATGCGGTATTGCGTTAAAGCAGGCAAATGCTTCGCGTCCGAGTAGTGCTTGATAGCCGCTTTGGAACGAAGCGATGTGAAAGGTTAACTTTTCTCTGCGGAAGTTATCGGGAAAGCCGAATATAACCTCTAGTAGCATGGAACCCGTGAAATGGGCTTCTGGGCCTGGCGTTACTCCTTTAAAGGCAATATTGCTGTGGCTGATTTTTGTTGGGTCTATCCCCATTTTGCGGACTGTATCCTGATATAGCAGGTTTAAACTACTGCCGCCGTCCATCAGGACTCGTGTGAAGTGGTATCCGTCGATTATCGGGTCTAACACCAAGGCAGCCCATCCTGCATGCTGGATACTTGCGGAGTAATCCCGATGGTCGAAGGTTATCGATTGGGACGACCAGTGGCGGAACTCCGCGGTGATAGGCCCTGGGGCACGTGTCTCTATGAGTGCCACGTTGTTTTTCTTTATCACGTTTAACACGTCTACTGTTTTGACTTCTGGTGGGAATTTCTTCTGTTCCCCCGTGTTTTGTTTGTGAGGCTCGTCATCGTCTCCACTTGGTGTATCCAGCCCCTTGTGTTCGGCGTTGAGTTTGTCGGACTGCTTGAAGACCCAACATTCTCTATGGGTATGATTGGCAGGTTTATCAGGGGTGCTGTGGATCTGACATAGTTTGTCCAGAATCTTGTTTAGGCTGGACAGTTCGTCTCTGTTGCCTTTGGGGGAAGCTTTCGCTGACCCGGCCGAGAGCTTTTGAATCCGGCGTTTACCGCCGTGCTCTTCGGGCTGTCTTCTTTATTTCGGCGCTTGTTTTTGCTGCGTCGTGGCTTCCCGTTTCCGTCCCTGACTTCGGATGTACTTGGGTCACTGGTGCTGCATCGGGCTAACCAGCTGTCCTCGCCCGCACAAAAGCGGGTCATGAGGCTGTTAATGTAGCCATTGTTCTTGGCTTTTCTTGGCCGAGGTGTCTGGCGAGCCATTCGTCTCGAACACTGTGTTTGAAAGCTGCTAAGGCTTCGGCGTCCGGACAGTCGACTATTTGGTTCTTTTTAGTGAGAAACCTGTTCCATAGCTTTCGGGCTGACTCTCTGAGCTGTTGAGTTATATGACTTAGGTCGTGTACATTCGGTGGTTGGACATAGGTCCCTTGAAAATTTGCCCAAAAAGCGTCCTCGAGCTCTTCCCAACTTCCAATGGTGTTTTTGGGGAGGCTTTTAAACCAGTGCCGGGCTGGCCCTTTGAGCTTGAGGGGTAAGTACTTGATGGCATGGAGATCGTCTCCTCGGGAATGTGGATATGGAGGATGTAGTCCTCAATCCAGACCCCAGGGTCTGTCGTTCCGTCGTATGCCTCTATGTTTACGGGTTTGAATCCCTTTGGAAATTCATGGTCCAGCACCTCATCGGTGAAACATGGGGGGTGTGCGGCACCCCTGTACTTGGGTGTACCATGGTGTTCGGATTTTTGTGTTGTATTGCGTGCTGGAGCGCGCTTTCTTTGCCCGTAGATTGATCGGGTTGGGCCATCCTTATGATGCGAGTCCTCATGTGGATCGTGTACTGGCTTGTGTGCGGCGTCATTTGCCGTTCTATGTTGGCCCCGAGGTCGTCTATCCGACCGGGTGGCTGTTTTGTTTTTTGATTGCGGGGGCTCTAAGGCCTCATCATCGTATTCAGGTAGTAGCTTTCGCTTCGGGTAGCTATTTTTGTGGCAACTGTCGCCATACTTTTCTGCAGTGTTGAGTACTTTACTCCATCTGATTCTGAGTGTATCTTCCGCAGCCTTGAGCTTTCGCTTCTGCTTTTTCAGGCTCCGCGCAGTGGTTACAAGCCTTTGATGGAGATTCATCTCTCCAGGAGCTTGTCCGGTGTGATGTCGTCCGAACTGTTGTCCTCGCCGGAAACGGGTTGTTCGTTTTGATTCTCCGTGTTGCCCTCGTCGGACGGTTGTTCAATGCCGTGTTCGTCGTCCGCTGGCTCACCCTGTTCTATCGCTGGGCCTATGCGATCACTGTTTCCGCCGAGGCGGGATTTGGAGCGGCGTTTACGCCGCCGCCTTGACTGCTTCTCGAGGGAACGATCTTTCGCTACGTCCTTCTGTTCCTCGTCGTCGTTTTCTTTGGGTGTGTCCACCATGTATACATCATGGGATGAGGTGGCTGTCTAGTGCCCTGTGGGCAGTGGTTCCTGTTCGTCTCCCGCATCGTCGTCCATACCGTCGATGTCTTCGGAGTCGAAGTCGATCATGTTGGCTAAATCATCCACAGTGGCTACTAAGTGGGTGGTGGGTGGGCGGCGAATTTCTTTGTCATCCGCATCCCAATCCTGCCGGACATAGTTTGGCCAGGTTTCTCCTGACAGGGAGAGGGACCTTAACGAGTTCAGTATGTCGTTGAAGGGCGAGTGCTGAAAGATATCCACAGAGGTGAACTCCATGATCGGCGCCCAGTCGGATTCGATAGGCACATGCGGTTTGGAGTCCGTGGCCGGAGAAGAATCCGGAAATTTGGCGTCATGGCTCTTGTGAAGGGTAAGGTTGGTATTCGGCTCGATCGCCGCTGAGACTGCGGCCTCTGTGGCGGGGTCTAGCCACCCGTCCATGGATGGCGCAATTGGCTCCGTATTGAGGGTCGGAGCGGTTGCAGGTGCGATCTCCTGAACACTATCGGACGACAGAGCTAAATCATTCTCATCTTGTGCCTTCCGAAGATAAATGGTTGGCTCTAAGGCAGAAAATTGATGAGAGTGATTGTAACATCTTGTGCCTTCAAGAAACTAAAAGAGAGTCTTTTGACACAGCTTACATAAAAACTTCTGTCCTAACAGAATTAATAAATTTGCTTTCCTCCCATCTGTTGGAGCTTCTGGGGGATTGCTTGTTGCTTGGAATGGTACACAGTTTACTGGAGAAGTTATTGCACAAAACAGATTCTCTCTCTCAGTCCAATTCACTAGCCTACTGTCCAATCAGTCATGGATCCTAACTAACATATATGGTCCCTGTGACCCACAGGACAAAGTGGATTTCATTAACTGGTTCTTGAACATTCATATGCCTGCAGATGTAGATTGGATTCTTATGGGAGACTTCAATCCTATGAGGGCCCCTTTAGACAGAAATAGACCTGGTGGAGATGTGAATGACATGCTTTTGTTTAATGAGGCAATCAATAACCAAGGCTTAATTGAGTTACCTTTGCAGGGCAGAAAGTTCAGTTGGAGTAACATGCAACAGGATCCCCTATTGGTCAAACTGGATTGGTTTTTCACTTCTGCCTCTTGGATGACAACTTTCCCTAACACTATTGTGCTCCCTCTTGCAAAACCTGTTTCTGATCACTTGCCTTGTGTTATTAAAATTGGCACTTCCATTCCAAAAGCAAGAGTTTTTATATTTGAAAACTATTGGTTGCAACACTCAGACTTTAAAGAGGTGGTTGCTGCTGCTTGGAGCATCCCAGTGGGAAATCTTGATGCTGTTAAGAGTTTGAATGCTAAATTTAAAAATTTGAGGAGAGCTTTGAAGTTGTTGGCCAGGTCTGTATCTTGTTTGAAAGCTCAAATTGCTAAACTCAATGAGCCCATATTTCTTTGGGATTTCTTTGAGGAATTTAGGGAATTGGATATTCATGAATGGAGCTGCAGGGCCATTCTCAAAGATCAGCTGCTCATTTTTCTGAGGAATCAAAAGATTTACTGGAAGCAAAGTGGTAAAATTAAAGGAGTCAAATTTGGAGATGAAAACACAAAATTCTTTCATACCAAAGCATCTATCAATTACAAGCACAATCATATTGCTGTTCTTCAAAATGATGACCAAGCGGAAATTTCTGATCATGCTGGGAAAGATGCAATCTTATGGGAATCTTTTAAGAAAAGAATGGGAACATCTCACAAAACATCAATGCACTTTGATTTGAACTCCTCATTTGGTCCCAGGCAGGACCAGACAATTTTTGATAACCTGGAGCTACCTTTCACTGAGGAAGAAATCAATGCAGTTGTCAAGGACCTCCCACTTGACAAATCACCAGGCCTAGATGGTTTTAACAATGAATTTTTAAATCTTGTTGGGGTATTATTAAAGTGGATGTGCTTAGATTTATTCAGGACTTTCATGCTGGGCAAATCTCAATTGAGAGCTTAAACACCTCTTACATCACCCTCATTCCTAAAGGAAGCACTCCTGTGACAGCAAATGACTTCAGGCCAATCTCACTTCTTAATTGCTGTCTTAAACTTGTCACTAAATTGTTGGCCAACAGGTTGCAGAAAGTGATTCTCAAATTGGTGCACATCAACCAATATGGATTCTTAAAGGAAAGATCCATCCATGACTGCTTGGGATGGGCATTTGAGTATCTACATCAATGCCATAAATCCAGAGAAGAAGTTATTGTGCTCAAACTAGATTTTGAAAAGGCTTTTGACACCATTGAGCACCAGGCAATTTTGGATATCTTAAAGGCCAAAGGGTTTGGAGATAGATGGATCAACTGGATTAAAATGTTGTTTACTTCTCATCATCAGCTATCTTGCTTAATGGTGTGCCTGGCAAAAAGTTTTACTGTCTTAGAGGAGTCAGGCAAGGAGACCCTCTGTCCCCACTCTTATTTGTGCTTGCTGCTGACTTGCTCCAGTCAATTCTCAATAAGGCCATGCACAGGAGTTTGCTTACATCACCTCTGCAAGTGGAGTCATGCCCTGACTTTCCTATTGTCCAGTATGCTGATGACACTCTGGTTCTCCTCCAAGCTGATGCAAAACAACTTCATTGCCTCAAAGCACTCATCAACACTTTTGCAGATGCTACTGGCCTGAAAGTGAACTATAACAAGTCAAGCCTCATCCCAATTAATGTGACAGAAGACAAGGTGGAAATCTTGACCAATACTTTTCACTGCAAAAGAGAATCTTTCCCCATTCAGTATTTGGGAGCACCCTTGGGTCTTCACAAACCAACTCTGGAGCAATGTTTTCCTCTTGTCACACGACTGCAGAAGAAGCTTGTGGGTTTATCTTCTTTCATGACTCTGGCTGGCAGATTGCTATTAGTAAAGTCGGTCTTAAACTCTCTATTGATCTACCTCATGGGATGCCTTGATGTCCCTGTAACTATTAAAACCCAAGCTATCAAGTTTTTGAGGCATTGTCTCTGGAGAGGGCCTGATCTAGAGGACCATAGGCCTGCTATGGTTCCTTGGAGTACTGTTTGTAGACCTAAGGATCAAGGAGGCCTGGGGGTCAAGGATATTTTTGTTCAGAACAAAGCTCTTCTTCTCAAGAACCTACACAAGTTTTATAATAGGCACAACATCCCATGGGTCAATTCGATTTGGGAAACCTACTATAGCAATGATTTGTTGCCTGGCAGTTCTTGGGTTGGATCCTTTTGGTGGAAGGAAAATCTCAAGCTCATTGACAACTTTAAATCTTTGGCCAGATGTCACATAGGGGATGGTAAAAGTGCTTTAGTCTGGTCTGATCTGTGGCATTCAGCTTGTTTACAGGACTTGTTCCCACACCTTTTCTCCTTTGTGAAAAACAACAACACTACTGTGCACACCATTATTCATACTGAATTCCTGGAAGATTTATTCCACCTTCCACTCACTGTGCAAGCATTCCAGGAATTTGAACACATGGAAGACATCTGTATTGCCTTAAGGACCTCTGCCACACTAGATTGCACTGACACCTGGAGCTACATTTGGGGTAATGGGCAATTCTCAGTTGCTCAGGCTTATAAAGTAATGATGGGAGTTAGAGTAGTGCCTCAGCAGTTTAACTGGATTTGGAATAGTTCTTGCCAGCCCAAACACAAGGTGTTTTTTTGGAGATTACTTCATGATAGGCTCAATACTAGGAATCTTCTACGCAGGAAAACCTTCCATTTGGAAAGTTACAACTGTGCTGTCAATAATTGTCCTCAGGAGGAAATCTTGCATCATCTCTTTTGGACCTGCCCTTTTGCTTCCCAGTGTTGGGACCTTTTATGCCCTACAAGACAAGCTAATGTTTCTGTGCTTGAAGCTTTTGATGATCTCAGGCAGAAACTACATGCACCATTCTTCATGGAAATAATCATCCTAGCTTCTTGAGCCATCTGGATCTCAAGGAATAATCTCATTTTTCAAGCAATTCAACCTTTAGTTCAGAGGTGGAAAGCAATCTTACTTGAAGAGCTTAATTTGCTCAGATTCAGAATTAAAAAGAGTTATGCAAGGGCTTTCTGTACTTGGCTTGAAAGCTTTGTTCTGTAATCTTGTTTGTTTTAGATAGTTTTGTTTTCTTTCTTTCTTTCTTTTTAGGGCTTACCTCAAGCCTTTGTACTTTTGGACCCTTGCTTCTCTTTATTAATTAATAAAAATGACAGTGGTGTTTTGCCCTACTGTGTATAGTCAAAAAAAATCATGCTCATCGTGACCGTGCGGCGCACTCGGCAGGGGCTCGAATCCATCGAAGATCAAGTCTCCGCGGATGTCGGCCGTGTAGTTTAAGTTTCCAAATCTGACCTGGTGGCCAGGGGCTTAACTCTCGATCTGCTCCAGATGGCCAAGCAAGTTGGCCTGCAGTGCAAAGCCGCCGAATACAAAGATCTGTCCGGGGAGAAAAGTCTCACCCTGGACTGCATCGCTATCAATGATCGAAGGAGCCATCAAGCCTAACGATGACGACACAGAGGAACTCTCAATGAAAGCACCAATGTCGGTGTCAAAACCGGCGGATCTCGGATAGGGGCTCCCGAACTATGCATCTAGGCGGATGGTAACAGGAGACAAGGGAACACAATGTTTTACCCAGGTTCGGGCCCTCTTGATGGAGGTAAAACCCTACGTCATGCTTGATTAATATTGATGATATGGGTAGTACAAGAGTAGATCTACCATGAGATCAAAGAGGCTAAACCCTATTAGCTAGCCTATGGTATGATTTTTGTTGTTCCTACGGACTAAACCCTCTAGTTTATATAGACAACGGAGGAGGCTAGGGTTACACAGAGTCAATTACAAAGAAGGAGATCTACATATCCGTATAGCCAAGCTTGCCTTCCACGCCAAGGAAAGTCCCATCCGGACACGGGACGAAGTCTTCAATCTTGTATCTTCATAGTCCAATAGTCCGGCCAAAGGATATAGTCCGGCTGTCTGGATACCCCCTAATCCAAGACTACCTCAGCCGTTTCCAGCCCATGTTAGCTTTCGGACTATTGACGGCACATACGTTCTTGGGCTCCTTTTCGGCCCTCGATTACTTCCGGCCCGTTACTAGCCTGTTCCCCTAATGGGCCAAATTCAGCCCATGGCAAGAGTCGGCCCGTTACTGGACTGTTCCCTAATGGGCCAAATTTGGCCCATGGCAAGAGTCGGCCCGTTACTTGCCTATTACCCTAATGGGCCAAATTCGGCCCATGGCAAGAGTCGGCCCGTTTCTCGCCTGTTAACCCGTTGCGCCGTTTCCAGCCCGTCCTATATTCTGGCCCATTAACAACTTGTTATGCCTGTGACGGAATTAAGCCTTTGCTGTCCTACGGCCTGTTACCATGCTGGGCCGATATCAATTACGCCCCATTACGGCCCATGTAGACCCATTTATCCGATGGCTCGAGGCCCACCGATTACAGGCCCATTTATCGACGGCCCGTAGGAGACCCATGGATCCTACGGCCCGTATATGGCCCATGGTTGTTGCGGCCACTAGCAAACCAGGGAAAAAGAAGACTAGGAAATAAATATGGCTGAAACTAACGCTAGGCTATTAAGGCGATTGCACATATTACATCCACTCGACATCAAAGATCGCCACCAGTGCAAATATAGGGAACACCCTATACTATACAAAAATGGCTTGCTGTTTTCTTCAGCCGGTGGCTGCATGTTAAGAATAAATTTTGTATCGCACCAAAACAAATTACAACTATATAACAAAAGGAAGGTTGGCATAAAACTTAACAGTCTAGCAGATAAATGCACCACCAGAAGTTCAGAAGCTCAGTTCATTTGACTTGACTGTTACGTTTTCATGCTGTATTGTCTGATGGAGCACCATAACCCTCGCCTTCATTTCCCCTAGGCTCCTGAACAACATAGAGAATGTCTGATAGTCTGGTTTCAAAACCATGCATATCTTGACGACATTGAGCAATGTTTCTCCTTGTTTCACAAAGGGTCTCTGTTAGGGAATGGACTTGTGTCTGGAGCGCAGATACAACATTGCTTTGAGCTTGCTGTCGGCGTTCTGGGAATGGGGGTCCCCAGACTTGCCTGCCTGCGGCGTGGCTCAAAGGGGGGCCCAGCACGGCCCATCTTCATCAACATGGACCCAAGACCCTCGCGAGGGGCCAAGCCTCGCGGGGCGGACGACACGGAGGTTCCTCAGGCACGGCCTCATCAGGCTGGCTCGCGAGGAGGCGGAGAGATCAAGGCGGGGTACCTCACGAGGTGCCCGTGATGCAAGCCATGACGATCGAGGACGCTAGGCGGGCGCCAGCCCGCGCAGTGTCCTTCTTTCCTCTTTGGTGCAAAGGGAGTAAGCGCAGGCGAGAGCATCAAGCAAAGGCACCCGTTTCGGTGCAACGAGACCAAGACCAGCCTAACGGCAGGGAGGAGGTTATTGTGGAGCCCAAGCCAGCATCACCACCAGAGCCTTTGGCAGGCGAAGACCAACTTTAGTCAGGATAAGTGTACCATATGTTCCCCTTCAAAATGGCCGATTGTTGGCGCCCTTCCCGCTCAATATTTGGGAAGAGGCCCAGGGCCTTTGCCTATAAATAGGGCTAGCCACCCCCAGGGTAGAGGCAGGTAGAGAATCATTGAGAGAATCAGAGGGGGAAGGGTGACTGAACTCCTCCTAGCAGTTCATCGCCCCAGCCAAGAACAGACCCTCGCGAGGCTGTTCTTCCTTGTATTGCTCATCATCATCAGCCCAAGAGGCAATCCACCACACCACACACTGGAGTATGGTATTACACCACAACGGTGGCCCGAACCAGTATAAACCCTGTGTCTATCGTGTTGTTCTTTCCATAGCTTAGATCTTAGCGAGGCGGTGGGGTTCGGGTAGGTAGGAGGCGAAATCTCCGCGCGCACCCCAGTGTTCGAACCTCAAGGGTCTGCAGGAACCCGAAATCCGACACTTGCATATCTTGATCATGAGGCAGTTTGGACGATATTGCCTTAACAACCAACCCAGTATTACGCAGGAACGTGCTTTTGGCACTGTTAGTGGACAGGTACTGACCCACTGCAGCAAGAGCTGACATTGCAGTTATAGTTTCCTCGCCACCTTCAGAAGGGGCGGTTCCACCATTTTTTCCATAGATCGCTGAAAAGTTGAGGTTTTACATTAGTAGTACCAGAACAGAAGATATTAAGGAGGCAGCAAAACCAAACAAAATAGCTTTGGTCTATATACATAACTTATTCTGGTGAACCCATGTAAAATATTAGTTGTATTTTATTGCAAAGTACATAATAAAACCAGGTTCCAAACATATGACCATGTACCATCGCTAATGTATTGTATATTTCTTCACATTGTATTGAGGGCTAAGGATAAATAGACGAAGTTTATAATAGGGTAAGCATAGTATGACATCATTCATATCACAAAACAACTGAGAACATACAAACAGGAAATTGTAACGTCGTGTGGGCAAGTCCATCACGGAACTAGATTACGGGTCAAGATCAAAGGAACATCACTCCTCTCTTTTAAACCTTGTAAGGTGCAATGATACACTAAGACAATTGTGTATAAAATTGAAAAGAGTAATAGACATTGGCTCCAAACCATGCAGTTCAAGGCACAAGTCAGAGTAAGTAGTAGTTAAAAGGCATGAGGATTAAGGACTTACAACAACGGCTTTGACTGGTGTAGTCATGCCCTTCTTCTTGCTGGTGTGACAGTCCTTGAAGATTTCCACAGCATTTGGTTCAGGTACTTTTTGGTCCTTGCGGGCTTTCCTCTGCATTTGGAACAAGTCAATATAGATCTGATAATATGGCACAGTGAAAAGAGTGAAACATCAGCTAATTACAAGAGCCTCGCAGTGTGCAATATAGCTACGAGTTCCTGTCGTCTGTTGGAATTTCACTTTCGTACGGTTGGCCTTGTTCTTTGAACAGTTCACCTACAAGAAGATAGATTTGTGTGGCACATGCGTAAATAGGACTTCAACATGTGATATGATGGCATATATATAATGTACCTGATACTTCGGATCGGACCAGTGCTTAACGAGGCCTCTCCAGTCTTCATCAGATATATTTTCCACTGGAGATGTTTGGGCAAGTTCACTATTAGCCTTGCCTTCAAAGTGAGTTTTCCTCAAGTTATACCGATACTGTCGCAGAGCAGACTTGTAAACATGGGTGCAAGCTTGTCTAGTTGCATCATCTTGGCTATCCAACTTGAAAATTATGGGAGTCTCTTTATCAACAACCTAGAAAGTATTGGACAGAGCAAGACGATATTACTAGTTTCCATACATAACCATACTTACAAATAAATGGTCGAGGAAGGTGTTGAACTGGGTTTCGTCTTTGTCGTTCCTGTACTGAATCCATGTTGGGAGGATACGTACATGACACCTAACAGCAACCGCTGCCTCTGATACTAACTTGGCTAACTCTGTAGCATCACGTGGCCTTTTTAAACCTGCCTCAAAACGGATCTCCATTCTTCCTCCTCTAGATTTAGTTAACCTATCAAGCATTATCCTGATGTTTGTTTCCTCTTGCGCCTAGGTGCTAGTCCAACAACAAACATAGGAAGTGTTAGTGTACATCAGACTGTGAGACTACATATAAAGAAGCCAGCAACTGTAACTTGACTCCAGCAATTACCTTCTTGCTGTTGAAGCTCACAAGGTTCATCTGATATTGTCAACTCGTCTTGTGTCAAGAGTGCTTGGGAAGTAGTGTTAGGTGGCAAGGGAGCTTGGGAACGTGCTGCTAGCTCAGTTGACGCACGAGTACGTCGTGCAGCTGGTAGTACTGTGGTAGGTGTTGCAAGAACTAGGGTTGTCTCTGCTTGTTTGGTGGCAGCTATTTGTTTCTGTTTGTCTTTTTTGCAACTCGTGTAGCATGGGATGCCGTGTTTGTAGAATTTTCCGCTGGACTTTGACCTTCTATTGCACCATCAGTACCAGCGGAATCTGCAGGATTCATCCGCTTCTCATTCCCTGCCATTCTGTGTTTCTTCCTCATTCTCTGTGCCATGTTAAGTCAAGCCGACAAGAAAAACAAATAACAATTTAGTTCTTCAGAACAAATTGATGCGTGATGCAGACGAACTGAACTTTGATGTTAGACAACCACATGATAGGAGGATGTAATATGTATGAAAAACAGGACGGAAGAGATAACCAGAACTATGATGTGTAAACTAAGAAGAAGACATTTCACCAAATTAGAAGCAATGCAATGGAAGGTAGACACCATATGAAAGATGCTACAAATATCGCTCTTCCAAGTTAACAGTGTTTCATCATAAATGGCGTTTAAACAAATGTGAAGCAGTACAAGAAATAAATCACGAGTAAAGTTGCAAACAACGTCACACTACCATGTTAGAGGTCTCTCGTCATTAGTGCCATTGCATATTCACAGCATTGCATATTCACAACTTATGATGTGTAAACTAAGGAGAAGGCATTTCAACAAATTAGAAGCAATGAAAGCTAGACACCATATGAAAGATGCAACGAATATCACTCTACCAAGTTAAAACTGTCTCGTCATAAGTGCCATTTCAACAAATTAGTAGTACAAGCTAGAAAAGAATGTGAGATGTAACCTATATCACACTCCGAAGTCAAACGTGTCTTATGATAAGTGATTGTTGCAGGTTACAGAACATTAGCAATTTGATGTAAGAACATGGTGTGACAGACAGATATTGTATGTTCTAGAAACAGGAACACGTGTCTTATTCAAGTATAATGTGTAAAGTAAGCAGATGGAATTCAACAAAATTAGAAGCAATACAAGCTAGACATCACACATAACATGCAACCACATATAACAGTGCCAAGTTAGAGGGAGCACCGGTGATGCTGCACTAGGGGAGACGTGCTCATCACAAACACAGCTTTGTTGAGTGTCTATGCATGTGTTGTCTTGGAAATCATCTTGGGGTGTGGAGGAGTAGAAACTGTAGAGGCCCTTCGTTCGGAAGGAGCACCTTTATCCGCTGCCTTGCTAACTTCCTTCCGCTTTATTGATTTTGAATTGTCAAGTAAAACCGACAAGAAAAAGCAATAAAATTCTCTCTTCAGAACTCATTCATGCATGATGCTGACAATCACTACTTTGATGTAAGGCAAACACATGATACCAGGATGGAATATGTACGAAAAACAGGACGACATGGCATGTTCACAACTGTTTGTGTAAACTAAGCAGAAACCATTCCAGCAAATAAGAAGCAATGCAAGCTAGACACCACATGAAAGATGCAACCAATATGACTCTGCCAAGTTAAAAGCGTCCCATCATAAATGGAATTTCAAGAAATTAGAAGCAGCGCATGCTATAAATCATATGAAAGATGCAACTAATATCGCACTGCATATACTAAAGGTGTCTCGTCATGTTGATTGATGAGGGATACAAAAAAAATAGTTTTATGTAAGGACATGCTTAATAGACAGATATACTATGTACTAAATACAGGAAGGCATGTCACATTAACAGGTATAATGTATAAGCTAAGCAGACTAGCACATGCAGTTTAACCAGATTGGAAGAATTACAATCTAGACACCATATGCAACATGCAACCACATATCACGCTGCCAAGTTAGAGCAAGCACCTGCGATGCTAGTGTAGGGGAAATGCTGTAATCAACTACAGAGCTACACTCACTATCTTCATCTAGCATTTCGGTTTCTTGAGAATCATGTCGGGAGGCTGACGTTGCATTCTTTAAATGAGGAGTAGTCCCCTTTCCTGCCTGCCTCGTCATAAGTGATTGATGAGGGATACACAAGAACATTAGTTTGATGTAAGAACATGGTTAATACACAGATGTACTAGTATGTACCAAAAACAGAAAGGCATGTCATATTCAAAGGTATAATGTGTAAGCTAAGCAGATGCAATTTAACCAAACTGGAAGCAATACAAGATAGACATCCGGCTGGAGTGGTGAGCATGATCATCTAGGACCTGAGAGCCTGGTGGGAGGCGGGCTGCTTCGCCACCATCGCAGCTTTTTAGTTGGCTTCCAGGTGATGCCTATCTTTGATGGGCTTGTCACTGGCTCGGCCAGTGCCCTGACTAGCTATTTATCTTCTGGTGCTCACGGGATGGTGGTTCATGTAAAAAATATATTTCCTTATCTTACCAACTTCGGCCTTTCGAATACAATCTAGACACCATATGGAACATGCAACCACATATGACACCGCGAAGTTAAAGCAAGCACTTGGGATGGTGGTTCATTGCGAGCGAGGTCATCAACTCCAGAGCTACATTTACCGTCTCCATCTGTTGACACTGCACCCTTTATAGCGTTGTAACGTGTCTTCCCTAGCCGCACACCAAGCTGGAGCGACTTCTCTCTTTTCTTTTTGGCTTCTCTCATGGCAGCAGAGTCTGAAATACCCTTGCATAAAAACACAATAGTGAGAGTAAGGGTGGAGCGTGTGCAGAACTAGTGCACTGTAAGAGTAGCAGATAGCAGGTGGCTGAAAAATAAATGACAGGAGACATATGATAGCTCTACAACATTGCATGGCAAACAAAATTAGATTCTACTCCGTATGATTTTGTAATATATGAGCACAGGAAATGCAGGTACTCCTCCAGCACACCACCAGATGTGGTCATATCTAAGATAACAGTCGAGTGAAAATAAATAGGTCAGTCGATTTTTTTAATGAACCGTCCGATCTATAAGGAACAGGCAGATGGCCTTCGTCTACCTCCCGACAGTCACCGTTGACGATCTTTCTCAAACCGCCAGCGACCACCGGCCCAGACACCTGCCTCCGCCGCCCCGCCCTCCCATCGACCTCACACCACCGCCGTGCTTGGCAACGCCCCCAGGACATCCCTTTAATCCCGGCCGACCTCCAGATCCGGCGCCAGTAGCTCTAGGCCGCACACGCCCCTAAGATAAACACCAAGGCGCTGCTTCCCCAGCGTAATAGGTGTACTAGCGCCTGTTACACCGGGTAAACCGATGTTCTCTCCACATGTCGCGCCGATTTTCTTCTTTTGACTGGGGCAACCGATGTTCTGGAGGGTGCAGGCTTGGACGAACCCATGGCCAAATTGTTGATTGTGTTGCCGTGGCCGTATGTCGGCGGAGGGGAAGCAGATCCAAGGCGGCGAAGGACGGCGTAGCAGGAACGGCTCCGGTGCGGTGGAGGGTGGCAAAGTTGGAGCGGCAGCGGCGAGGCGCAGGACGACATGGTTGAACTGGCTCGGGTACGGACGGCTCGGCCTCGGCTCCAACTACTAGCCGCGGAGGGCATTGCGGTTGAGGTTGCGGTGGACGATGACGTCGGGGTATCGGCTCCTGCATGATGGAGGAGGGCGGCGGTTGATGGGTGGGATGGGATGGCGGACGGAGGACGCCGGGGTTTCTCGGCTGGTGGAGAGGTAGTTTTGGCGCCCACGGAGTACGAATGGGGAATCAGACGGGTGGGGGGAACCATGTTTCGGTCTGGGACGCGCTTGTTTTTGGCTTTTTTGAACAGAAGATGGGACGCGCTTGTTTGAAATTTGGGGAAAGTACAAACTTTGGCCCCCTCTTAAATTTCAGACCTACTGCAGGTTGGGGGTAGGATGGTAATTCCAGGTTTCCCAAATAGTGGGCGGGAGCGATTTCGGCTGCGCGCATGTGTGCTTAGGCGGCCATTGTGTATGAATTTTTTCGGATGCGGTTGCGTGTCGTCTAGATGAAGCTACAAACCTACCCCGGTTTAGACCTTTGGACGTCGGGCCAGTAGGTTTCACGGGTCAGAGTTATTAGAAAAGTAATTTCCTTGTACTACCAAACATTGGTCTCATGCGGTTTCGGGCGAGTAGAGGCTCTTTTGGCGCTTCGTTCGAAATTTTGAAACACAAGCATTCACTTTTAGAGTACTCTTGAACTATGAGGATTGACCTAAATATACAACGTTATATTTGACCTTGTATGTTTGCAAACCTCATTAAATTATCCGCTTCTTTTTGAAATTTTGACACTTGAAAATCCTATAACTATGATTACTTTGGAATGGAGGAGCTAAATTTGAATCTATTTTGTACACGGCTACATATGCTATTATGTACAAAATCAGAGAAAAGATTGGTGCCCCCATAATTTAGGTATGGTGTACAAATGCCATGATATCAAATTCAAATAATTGAATGGACTTCATGTTGAATTCAATTTTTTTAAACCACCTGAAGTTGAGTTCAAATGTATGCTGGTTCATAGGTAGTAGCTATTTATAATGTCCATTGTGTAACTTTCGTATGTATAATGTGTTTTACACACACAACATGAACTATACTCACGTTTATATTCAATTGCTAAAGCGATGCATTGTCTGGAGTTCAAAATACTAACTATGTGGATCAATTGTGTCGAATAATAACATAGACATGCTCAAATTCGATAGAATCTAGATGTCTGATGGATCAATGACCCCTCCTTACGCGAATTGCAAATATCATGGTCCCATCCTAATATTTGGATACAATTTATATCTTTAATCAATGTGTAGAGCAGTCTTTTACGTGTAGTTTCACTCTCCATCGGTGGTCTCTCACACATGCTCACACACTCTCTCCCAAGGTGTCTTTCTCGCACACATGCTCTAGATATAACCCTCCCTCCCTCTCGTAACCATTTACAACTGTTTTCACTAACCTTTATCACAAGCACTCTTCCTCTCGCAAACATACACACGCACAATCCTCATCGACCCTTTCTATATACATGGACCTGCCTACGTGTCTCATGTACGCACATTATCTTTACGCCTGTCTCTCACGCATTGTATCACACCTCTCTTCCTAATCGACGAGTATGATTCTAGCAGAGCATTCTGTAGGATGCCCCTTAAAGTTAGGTTGGATGAATAGTAATATCAGAGATAAAGGGGTTACCTTAGTTCGAGAACCTAGGGTTACAAATCCTAGCCGGCTTTATCAGTGGACACAGAGTCCTTCACAATTCTACTATCTTTGTCTTGTACGACTAGTCATCCATGGGTCTTCCTAAATGCGTCACGGGCCGACCAATGTGGCGCAGGACGGAACCGAACGAAGGGCCTCACCTCGACCCACCGGACCTCACGCGGTGACACACCCTCTGCCCCGACGTCTCATTATCTTCTCACACCCACACATACCAACACAAACACCACACACACAGAAAATTTCTCCTGGTGCCTCTATTCCCTCCCCCTTGCATATACACACTCAAGGGAATGGAATCTCTTGTCATGACGTCATATTCGTCTCTCTCTCTAGACCACTCTCATTTCTCGTGCTATCTCTCCCACGCCCCCCCCCCCGTCGGCCCCTCTATCCATGCCTCTCTCGAATACGTAATACACACACATACCTCTCTAAGCCCCGCCAAGTGCATCAACTACACATTCACACATGTTACATCGCGTACCCCATTGATCTAAAAAGCCCTCTCTTCACGTTTATTTCGCATACAACATTCCTTTTGAATAAAGTGTGGCCAAAAAATTATTTTAGAGTTTCTACATATATACAACATTACAAAGTTATATGGAGGAGTACGAATGCTAATTTGCATTGCATGGTGCCCACAATGATATTTATTCCACACTGTGAATTTGTATATTTTTATACTATATACAAAGTTAGTCATAATAAAGAGAAACAACGAGCATCTCTCTCTCCATCGCATACCCCCCCTGTACGCCCCTTTCACGTATGCACACAAAACTATCTCCAGGTCCTCTAAAAGTAAGCCCCCAGAAAATTCACGCATGTTTCATCTTTCTCTCGCGATATATGCAATGACGATCATTGTATTTCAAGAGAAAGCACGATACGTACATTGGACTTCAGAATCCACTCATTACGATCACCATTTACGTTTAGTGGTTATTATACAGTCACGGGCTCACCGTACAACTCTGTATTTGCTCATGACATGACTAGTTGACCAGTTAAACGCTCCACGTGGCACCTCTAGTGTTGCATCACATTATCTCACTACCATCGTGCCCACCTGGCGACTTGTATCTACTCTACATTTACACTCTTATAAAATACATAAAATAAACTCTTATAAAAAACAGAGTTGGTGATGATGGTGTGCCTGCCATCCTGCAATATAGGCCGTCCAATTTATATCTGACGGATAGGAAATAAACTATGGCAATTTTGCAAAAAGGTACCCACGCACCTCTCCACATTTGCAAATAAGGCCTTCCCTCGTTCGTCCTTTTCTCTCACAAGATAAACAAGTCATACAATTGCATCTTGATGTTACGTGCAACGCACGGGCATCTTGCTAGTAAGAATGAAAACAAATGACAAAAAAAATTTGGACGATGGTTCGAAGTCATGACCACGGGCACAACGGACAAGGTGGCCTTGTATTGGTATGCCGAGCCGTCTGTTTTAACACACAGGAGCTGGTGTGGTGATTATACACACACACACATGCACACGAACTGCATCCACGCAACACTCACACAAACACATGCACCCATGCACGCACGCAACACTCACACGTACACACGTAGCCACGCAGCCATGCATGCACGCAACACTCACACGCATGCACGCGAAACTCACACTCACACACACACACGCATGCATGCACACACCAGTACACCACACGACCAACACACACTCTCACGCTCAAGTGCTCAACCTACACGTGCATGCACACACATCAGGCCCTGACAGACACATACACAACCAGGTGATTCCTGTGCATGGGTTGGAGCCTTGTCACGCCTGCCTAAATTTGTGTTTATCTGACCTTTTGCCTATGCGAACTGACAGGTGGGACCCACAAGGAACGTGGTCAATTTAACTAGTCAACATGGCGCCACACAGACTATTTGGCCCGTCAACAGAGTGCAATCCGACGATGAACTGTGAGCAAGTGACCGTATAATCACCGCAAAACGTATATAGTGATCGTAATCAGCTTATTCTGAAGTTCGGTGACCGTATTACGCTTTTCTCTCTGTAGGCCCTCCAAAACTACATCTCTACATGTTCTCGCATGTTACATCTAACAACTATGCAATACATCACTACTACTACACTCTAACACAATGAATCATATGTGTTTTTAGTTTTACTAGATATCATATTGTTACTTTTAATTATTCAGTTTGCATACATTAAAATTGCCTTTGAAATGTATGGCCAGTATCATCTACCGCGCGGGAAAATTCCCGCCCTTTCCTGTTTAATCGGGTTTGTATCGATGGATCGTGCGAAACATCAAAACTATAGTACTATACTGTAGAAGTGATAGTTCACTAGGCCGTCGTGTCGTCTACTCCTCTGTCGTAAGAGTGGAGCACTCGCTTTCATAAATCTTCTAGTCCCTTTCACTAACATGTGGGACATCAAGCTACCGGGTCCACGTGCCATACCAGAATACAGTGCAGAGCAGCCGGGGTGAAGCACCCCAGTCATGGCGCCGGTGTAGTAATGAGCAATGAGGCGTCAAATCACAAAGCTGCACCTTTCCCGCAGTTAAGTTAGAGGGACGAAGCAACCATCATTTCACTCGTTGCTGAATCCGCTTCTCCCTCATCTTCTTCAACTTAACCACGTGTTGCTTCTGCCGTTGTTCTGCCTCATGTGGGACGCGGATCGGCTTGGCAAAGCACTGTCACGTGGGACCGCATGTTAGCAAACCGCCAAGACAACATCCTCCGAAAATAAGAAGCCTAATCCTAGACTTACAAAGGGCTACGTAGCTGCTACGTATACTTTCCATCTAATCTATATATGCCCCCTGATTTTCAGGTGGGGTGGGCCTAATCCTCTCCTTTAATCCAATCAAATAGTCCCACATCACATCAGTTCATAACTTTACGTAAACCATTACGTGGATGTAGCATTGCTCAAATAAGAAACCTCCCCCGCCATCCGCGCGGCAAAATCACCTCCTTTGTACTAATCTCGATTCTATAATTTTTTAGATCAATATAACTGAGATTTGTATAGATAGCACACAGGAGCAAAACCAAGTGGTACGGTTAAGGGCATCCACAATGTGTAGCCAAATGTGAAAATAGCTTTTGGCATCATGGGAACCATTGTGGACGGTGTTGCCAAAGCCAAAAAGATGGAACCGAAGCTCCCTGATTGATTGATTGAAGGAATAGAAAAATGCAACGCCTCTCCTCTTTCTCCCATGCTTGGACGCATGTAGTACAGTATAGAGCACAGAGTCTACTCCCCTGTCCCTTGTATCACAAATCACAAAGTAGTGAGGCGTCAAATCACAAAAGCACGGACGAAGCAACCATCATTTCACTCTTCGCTGACTCCGCTTCTCCGTCGTCTTCTTCGAGAAGCCATCTCACCGCACTACTACTCCTAGAAGTACTAGTAAAGGACTTCCTGGATGCAAATAAGGTGGTTGTCTCGGCTTGCAGGCGGCACTTGCGAACGAATTACCGTGGTCTCCCGCAATGGTGTTCTCCGTCGAACGCACTTCGTCAAACCACAAAAAAAGATATCGTCGACGTCACCACAATGGGGAAGGAAGTCAAATATAGTTACTACCTCCATTTTTTTGTACATAAGGCCAGTATATCAAAATTACAATTTGCAAAGGGCCACAAACACTAATCGAGGCAAAATTGATGGGGTTAGCAACCAAGGACATTAATATCCCTTGCATGCATGCGGAAATGAGAAGGTTGGTTTGCATGGCGCTGCATTAATCAAGCGATGAGGAGTCAGATGGTTAGCTCTTTGGACTTTGGAGAAAAAATACGCATTAATTGACACGTGAAACGAGGATTTGTATCGATTAAACCCCGTGAAGGAAAACCCCGCCTTTCTTTTTTAACACTAGTACTCCTAGTACGTACGTATTTATCCTGTTTGGGTCTAGGCCTTGCATTGCCAAACTTCGCCATGCATTTTTGCCAAGCTTGCCTAAGTTTTCAAAATGAGAAGGAGGTACACTTACGCATGGCTATCACGGTCGCACCGCACCCTCACACGGTCGCTCCTGCACGCCGCGGTCGCACCGCACCCTCACACATTCGCTCCTGCACTCCGCAAACCCAACCAAGGGAACGCACCCTCACTGACATGTGATGTCGCATGTGAACAAACCAAACTCAGCCATCCTATCGCTGACACATAATTTTCGTTCATAGAGTATGTTTATCCAACCGCATGTTGGGGAGTATCCGTACGGCCCATGCGGTGGTCTGTTGGGGAAGAAGAAGAGGTGAGGAAGAAAGAAAGAAGGGTTAGGAGACGTAGGATATTCATCCAACTGCCTGAAATGGTAGACTGACCCAAGTCAGGCGACTTGCATAACAAATATATGTTTTTAGACAGCAAAAGATCCATGAAAACAACAACATAAAGAAAAACTATCACTGCTCACAGAAAGAGACGGCCTCGTCGTCTTTGGCTGCATGCGCGAACCAGCCGTCGCTGCCGACGTGTGTCTCCACACCGTGGTTGTCCTCGGCCTCCAGCTACTCGTTCAAGCGGAGCGTGCGGGCGCTCTTCACGGACAAGAGCACAACCTGGTTCAAGTCGAGGACGTCCGGTTCCGCCTGCAGGAGGGCCTCGATGGCAGCGGCATCCGCGCGCTCCGCGTCGAGTCAAGCCTCCGCCGCCCGGTTCAAGTCCAGGACGTTCGGTTTCGCCTGCAGGAGGGCGTCGATGAGAGCGGCATCTGCGCACTCTGCGTCGAGTCGAGCCTCTGCCGCCTGAAGGAAGTATGCCCTAGAGGCAATAATAAAGTTATTATTTATTTCCTTATATTATGATACATGTTTATTATTCATGCTAGAATTGTATTAACCAGAAACATAATACTTGTGTGAATACATAGACAAACATAGTGTCACTAGTATGCCTCTACTTGACTAGCTCGTTGATCAAAGATGGTTATGTTTCCTAACCATAGACATGTGTTGTCATTTGATTAACGGGATCACATCATTAGGAGAATGATGTGATTGACATGACCCATTCCATTAGCTTAGCACCCGATCGTTTAGTATGTTGCTATTGCTTTCTTCATGACTTATACATGTTCCTATGACTATGAGATTATGCAACTCCCGTTTTCCGGAGGAACACTTTGTGTGCTACCAACCGTCACAACGTAACTGGGTGATTATAAAGGAGCTCTATAGGTGTCTCCGAAGGTACATGTTGGGTTGGCGTATTTCGAGATTAGGATTTGTCACTCCGATTGTCGAAGAGGTATCTCTGGGCCCCCTCGGTAATGCACATCACATAAGCCTTGCAAACATTGCAACTAATGAGTTAGTTGTGAGATGATGTATTACGGAATGAGTAAAGAGACTTGCCGGTAACGAGATTGAACTAGGTATTAAGATACCGACGATCGAATCTCGGGCAAGTAACATACCGATGACAAAGGGAACAACGTATGTTGTTATGCGGTCTAACCAATAAAGATCTTCGTAGAATATGTAGGAGCCAATATGAGCATCTAGGTTCCGCTATTGGTTATTGACCGGAGACGTGTCTCGGTCATGTCTACATTGTTCTCGAACCCGTAGGGTCCGCACGCTTAACGTTACGATGACAGTTTCATTATGAGTTTATATGTTTTGTTGTACCGAAGGTTGTTCGGAGTCCCGGATGTGATCATGGACATGACGAGGAGTCTCGAAATGGTCGAGACATAAAGATTAATATATTGGACGACTATATTCAGACACCGAAAATGTTCTGGGTGATTTCGGAGAAAACCAGAGTGCCGGAGGGTTACCGGAACCCCCCCGGAGAAGTAACGGGCCTTATGCGCCTTAGTGGAGAGAGATAGGGGCGCCAGGGTGGGCCGCGCGCCCCCTCCCCCTCTGGTCCGAATTGGACTAGGAGAGGGGGGGGGGGGCGGCGCCCCTCTTTTCTTCTCCCTCTCCCCCTTCCTTTTCCCCTCCTAGTAGGAGTAGGAAAGAGGGGAGTGTTGTCCTACTCCTACTAGGAGCAGGACTCCTCCTCCTAGCGCGCCTATCAAGGGCCGGCCGGCCTCCCCCTTGCTCCTTTATATACGGGGGCAGGGGGCACCCTAGAGACACAACAATTGGTCATTGATCTCTTAAACGTGTGCGGTGCCCCCCTCCACCATAATCCTCGATAATATTGTAGCGGTGCTTAGGCGAAGCCCTGCGACGGTAGAACATCAAGATCATCACCACACCGTCGTGCTGACGAAACTCTTCCCCTACATTCTGCTGGATCAGAGTCCGGGGATCGTCCTCGAGCTGAACGTGTGCTAGAACTCGGAGGTGTCGTAGTTTCCGTGCTTGATCGGTCGGGCCGTGAAGATGTACGACTACATCAATCACGTTGTTATAACGCTTCCGCTTCGGTCTACGAGGGTACGTGGACAACACTCTCCTCTCTCGTTGCTATGCATCACCATGATCTTGCGTGTGCGTAGGATTTTTTTTGAAATTACTACGTTACCCAACAGTGGCATCCGAGCCTGGTTTTATGCGTTGATGTTATATGCACGAGTAGAACACAAGTGAGTTGTGGGCGATATAAGTCATACTGCTTACCAGCATGTCATACTTTGGTTCGGCGGTATTGTTGGATGAAGCGGCCCGGACCGAAATTACGCGTACGCTTACGCGAGACTGGTTCTACCGACGTGCTTTGCACACAGGTGGCTGGCGGGTGTCAGTTTCTCCAACTTTAGTTGAACCGAGTGTGGCTATGCCCGGTCCTTGCGAAGGTTAAAACAACACCAACTTGACAAACTATCATTGTGGTTTTGATGCGTAGGTAAGAACGGTTCTTGCTAAGCCCAGTAGTAGCCACGTAAAACTTGCAACAACAAAGTAGAGGACGTCTAACTTGTTCTTGCAGGGCATGTTGTGATGTGATATGGTCAAGACATGATGCTCAATTTTATTGTATGAGATGATCACGTTTTGTAACCGAGTTATCAGCAACTGTCAGGAGCCATATGGTTGTCGCTTTATTGTATGCAATGCAATCGCCCTGTAATGCTTTACTTTATCACTAAGCGGTAGCGATAGTCGTAGTAGCATAAGATTGGCGAGATGACAACGATGCTAGATAGAGATCAAGGTGTCGCGCCAGTGACGATGGTGATCATGAAGGTGCTTAGGAGATGGAGATCACAAGCACAAGATGATGATGGCCATATCATATCACTTATATTGATTGCATGTGATGTTTATCTTTTATGCATCTTATCTTGCTTTGATTGGCGGTAGCATTATAAGATGATCTCTCACTAAATTTCAAGATAAAAGTGTTCTCCCTGAGTATGCACCGTTGCCAAAGTTTGTCATGCCCAGACACCACGTGATGATCGGGTCTGATAAGCTCTACATCCATCTACAACGGGTGCAAGCCAGTTTTGCACAGGCAGAATACTCGGGTTAAACTTGACGAGCCTACCATATGCAGATATGGCCTCGAAACACTGAGACCGAAAGGTCGAGCATGAATCATATAGTAGATATGATCAACATAGTGATGTTCACCATTGAAAGCTACTCCATTTCACATGATGATCGGTTATGGTTTAGTTGATTTGGATCACGTGATCACTTAAGAGGATTAGAGAGATGTCTTTCTAAGTGGGAGTTCTTAAGTAATATGATTAATTGAACTTACATTTATCATGATCTTAGTACCTGATAGTATCTTGCTTGGTTATGTCTGATTGTAGATGGCCCGTGCTGTTGTTCCGTTGAATTTTAATGCGTTCCTTGAGAAAGCAAAGTTGAAAGATGATGGTAGCAATTACACGGACTGGGTCCATAACTTGAGGATTATCCTCATTGCTGCACAGAAGAATTACGTCCTGGAAGCACCGCTGGGTGCGAGGCCTGCTGCTGATGCAACTGACGACGTTAAGAACGTCTGGCAGAGCAAAGCTGATGACTACTCGATAGTTCAATGTGCCATGCTTTACGGCTTAGAACCGGGACTTCAACGACATTTTGAACATCATGATGCATATGAGAGGTTCCAGGAGTTGAAGTTAATATTTCAAGCAAATGCCCGGATTGAGAGACATGAAGTCTCCAATAAGTTCTATAGCTGCAAGATGGAGGAGAACAGTTCTATCAGTGAGCATATACTCAAAATGTCAGGGTATAATAATCACTTGATTCAACTGGGAGTTAATCTTCCGGATGATTGCGTCATTGATAGAATTATCCAATCATTGCCACCAAGCTACAAGAGCTTCGTGATGAACTATAACATGCAAGGGATGGATAAGACGATTCCCGAGCTCTTCGCAATGCTAAAATCTGCGGAGGTAGAAATCAAGAAGGAGCATCAAGTGTTGATGGTCAACAAGACCACTAGTTTCAAGAAAAAGGGCAAAGGGAAGAAGAAGGGGAACTTCAAGAAGAACAGCAAGCAAGTTGCTGCTCAGGAGAAGAAATCCAAGTCTGGACCTAAGCCTGAAACTGAGTGCTTCTACTGCAAGCAGACTGGTCACTGGAAGCGGAACTGCCCCAAGTATTTGGCGGATAAGAAGGATGGCAAGGTGAACAAAGGTATATGTGATATACATGTTATTGATGTGTACCTTACTAGAGCTCGCAGTAGCACCTGGGTATTTGATACTGGTTCTGTTGCTAATATTTGCAACTCGAAACAGGGACTACGGATTAAGTGAACACTGGCAAAGGACGAGGAGGCGATGCGCGTGGGAAATGGTTCCAAAGTCGATGTGATCGCGGTCGGCATGCTACCTCTACATCTACCTTGTATTAGACCTAAATAATTGTTATTTGGTGCCAGCGTTGAGCATGAACATTATATCCGGATCTTGTTTGATGCGAGACGGTTATTCATTTAAATTAGAGAATAATGGTTGTTCTATTTATATGAGTAATATCTTTTATGGTCATGCACCCTTGAAGAGTGGTCTATTTTTGATGAATCTCAATAGTAGTGATACACATATTCATAATGTTGAAGCCAAAAGATGCAGAGTTGATAATGATAGTGCAACTTATTTGTGGCACTGCCGTTTAGGTCATATCGTTGTAAAGCGCATGAAGAAACTCCATACTGATGGACTTTTGGAACCACTTGATTATGAATCTCTTGGTACTTGCGAACCGTGCCTCATGGGCAAGATGACAAAAACGCCGTTCTCCGGTACTATGGAGAGAGCAACAGATTTGTTGGAAATCATACATACAGATGTATGTGGTCCGATGAATGTTTAGGCTCGTGGCGGATATCGTTATTTTCTCACCTTCACAGATGATTTAAGCAGATATGGGTATATCTACTTAATGAAGCATAAGTATGAAACATTTGAAAAGTTCAAAGAATTTCAGAGTGAAGTTGAAAATCATCGTTACAAGAAAATAAAGTTTCTACGATCTGATCGTGGAGGAGAATATTTGAGTTACGAGTTTGGTCTACATTTGAAACAATGCGGAATAGTTTCGCAACTCACGCCACCCGGAACACCACAACGTAATAGTGTGTCCGAACGTCGTAATCGTACTTCAATAGATATGGTGTGATCTATGATGTCTCTTACAGATTTACCGCTATCATTTTGGGGTTATGCTTTAGAGACGGCCGCATTCATGTTAAATAGGGTACCATCGAAATCCGTTGAGATGACGCCTTATGAAATGTGGTTTGGCATGAAACCAAAGTTGTCGTTTCTTAAAGTTTGGGGCTGCGATGCTTATGTGAAAAAGCTTCAACCTGATAAGCTCGAACCCAAATTGAAGAAATGTGTCTTCATAGGATACCCAAAGGAAACTGTTGGGTACACCTTCTATCACAGATCCGAAGGCAAGACATTCGTTGCTAAAAATGGATCCTTTCTAGAGAACGAGTTTCTCTCGAAAGAAGTGAGTGGGCGGAAAGTAGAACTTGATGAGGTAACTATACCTGCTCCTTTATTGGAAAATAGTTCATCACAGAAACCGTTTTCTGTGACACCTACACCAATTAGTGAGGAAGTTGATGATGATGATCATGAAACTTCAGATCAAGTTGTTACTGAACCTCGTAGATCAACCAGAGTAAGATCCGCACCAGAGTGGTACGGTAATCCTGTTCTGGAAGTCATGCTACTAGATCATGGTGAACCTACGAACTATGAAGAAGCGATGGTGAGCCCAGATTCCGCAAAATGGCTAGAAGCCATGAAATCTGAGTTGGGATCCATGTATGAGAACAAAGTGTGGACTTTGGTTGACTTGCCCAATGATCGGTAAGCAATTGAGAATAAATGGATCTTCAAGAAGAAGACTGACGCTGACGGCAATGTTACTGTCTACAAAGCTCGACTTGTTGCGAAAGGTTTTCGACAAGTTCAAGGGATTGACTACGATGAGACCTTCTCACCCGTAGCGATGCTTAAGTCTGTCCAAATCATGTTAGCAATTACCACATTTTATGATTATGAAATTTGGCAGATGGATGTCAAAACTGCATTCCTGAATGGATTTCTGGAAGAAGAGTTGTATATGATGCAACCGGAAGGTTTTGTCGATCCAAAGGGAGCTAACAAAGTGTGCAAGCTCCAGCGATCCATTTATGGACTGGTGCAAGCCTCTCGGAGTTGGAATAAACGCTTTGATAGTGTGATCAAAGCATTTGGTTTTATATAGACTTTTGGAGAAGCCTGTATTTACAAGAAAGTGAGTGGGAGCTCTATAGCATTTCTGATATTATATGTGGATGACATATTACTGATCGGAAATGATATAGAATTTATGGATAGCATAAAGGGATACTTGAATAAGACTTTTTCAATGAAAGACCTTGGTGAAGCTGCTTACATATTGGGCATTAAGATCTATAGAGATAGATCAAGACACTTAATTGGACTTTCACAAAGCACATACCTTGACAAAGTTTTGAAGAAGTTCCAAATGGATCAAGCAAAGAAAGGATTCTTGCCTGTGTTACAAGGTGTGAAGTTGAGTAAGACTCAATGCCCGACCACTGCAGAAGATAGAGAGAAAATGAAAGATGTTCCCTATGCTTTAGCCATAGGCTCCATCATGTATGCAATGCTGTGTACCAGACCTGATGTGTGCCTTGCTATAAGTCTGGCAGGGAGGTACCAAAGTAATCCAGGAGTGGATCACTGGACAGCGGTCAAGAACATCCTGAAGTACCTGAAAAGGACTAAGGATATGTTTCTCGTATATGGAGGTGACAAAGAGCTCATTGTAAATGATTACGTTGATGCAAGCTTTGACACTGATCCGGATGATTCTAAATCGCAAACCGGATAAGTGTTTACATTAAACGGTGGAGCTGTCAGTTGGTGCAGTTCTAAACAAAGCGTCGTGGCGGGATCTACATGTGAAGCGGAGTACATAACTGCTTCTGAAGCAGCAAACGAAGGAGTCTGGATGAAGGAGTTCATATCCGATCTAGGTGTCATACCTAGTGCATCGGGTCCAATGAAAATCTTTTGTGACAATACTGGTGCAATTGCCTTGGCAAAGGAATCCAGATTTCACAAGAGAACCAAGCACATCAAGAGACGCTTGAATTCCAGATCTAGTCCAGGTGGGAGACATAGAGATTTGCAAGATACATACGGATCTGAATGTTGCAGACCCGTTGACTAAGCCTCTTCCACGTGCAAAACATGATCAGCACCAAGGCTCCATGGGTCTTAGAATCATTACTGTATAATATAGATTATTGACTCTAGTGCAAGTGGGAGACTAAAGGAAATATGCCCTAGAGGCAATAATAAAGTTATTATTTATTTCCTTATATCATGATAAATGTTTATTATTCATGCTAGAATTGTACTAACCGGAAACATAATACTTGTGTGAATACATAGACAAACAGAGTGTCACTAGTATGCCTCTACTTGACTAGCTCGTTGATCAAAGATGGTTATGTTTCCTAACCATAGACATGTGTTGTCATTTGATTAACGGGATCATATCATTAGGAGAATGATGTGATTGACATGATCCATTCCATTAGCTTAGCACCTATCGGCGTTCTGGGAACGGGGGTCCCCAGACTTGCCTGCTTGCGGCCTGCGGCGTGGCTCGAAGGGGGCCCAACACGGCCCATCTTCATCAACACGAGACTCAAGACCCTCGCGAGGGGCCAAGCCTCGCGGGGCGGACGACACGGTGCTTCCTCAGGCGCAGCCTCATCAGGCTGGCTCACGAGGAGGCGGAGAGATCAAGGCGGGGTACCTCATGAGGTGCCCATGACGCAAGCCATGATGACCAAGGGCGCCAGGCGGGCGCCAGCCCGTGCAGTGTCCTTCCTTTCCTCTTTGGTGCAAAGGGGGCAAGCGCAGGCGAGAGGATCAAGCAAAGGCATCCATTTCGGTGCAACGAGACCAAGACCAGTCCAACGGTGGGAAGGAGGTCACCGTGGAGCCCAGAACGGCATCACCACAGGGCCTTTGGCAGGCGAAGACCAACTTTAGTCAGGATAAGTGTACTGGGTGTTCCCCTTCAAATTGGACGATTGTTGGCACCGTTCCCGCTCAATATTTGGGAAGAGGCCCAGGGCCTTTGCCTATAAATAGGACTAGCCACCCCCAGGGTAGAGGCATCTGGCATTAGGAAACAAGCAGCTTGCAACCTAGAGAGACGAACACACACACACACAGAGAGAGAGAAGGGCGGCTGAACTCCCCTAGCAGTTCATCCCCCTAGCCAAGAACAGACCCTCGTGAGGCTGTTCATCATTGTATTGTTCATCATCATCAGCCCAAGAGGCAATCCACCCACCATGGTGGAGTAGGGTATTACACCACAACGCTGGCCCGAACCAGTATAAACTCTATGTCTTTTGTGTTGTTCTTTCGGTAGTTAGATCTTTGCGAGACGGAGAGGTAGAGGGCATAATCTCCGCGCGCACCCCAGATTTCAAACCTTAAGGGTCTGCCAGAACCCGAAATCCGACATTTGGCGCGCCAGGTAGGGGTGCGCCGGGATCTGTCTTCCATCGCTCTGCTCTCCTCCGACCGCCGCGTCCATGTCTGACGCTCGTCGGGCCCGCGCCGAGCGCCGGGCCGCCATCGCTTCCCGCGTCGCCTAGACGGCTCCCGTCCGGGGGCGTCCTCATCGTTCCCCGTCGCCCGCCATCAATGCCGCCATCGGCCCGGCGGGGAACAAGCAGCAAGCGTCGTCTCAGCACCCGTCCGTGCGGCAAGACGGCTGCATCGCTACTCCATCGCTCACACCAGCTGGCTCTTCGTCCCGCGCGCTCCGTGCACCCTTGGAGGCTCGAGCTGCGCTCATCGCGGCAAACGAGCTCCTGCGCTACCATCTCGTCGACGACGTCTACGAAGAATGGCTCGACCGCATCGCCGAGCTCGTCCGCGCTGCAAGGGGCTCTCCTGCGCCGTCCACCCCGCTGCGCCGCACCCCGCCCCGCGCGGGCAATGGAGCTCCAAGGGCGTACCAGCCACCTCCACTCCAAGAAGACGCTATGGCTCCGAGGCGCGTGGCCCCTGGGCGGAACCCGCTTCGTCAGGCGCCAGCCCAGCAAGAACGGAGCTGCCAAGAAGTCCCTCGACCGCAAGAGGCTGCCCGGGCGCTTCCTGCTCCGGCCCATCGTGACCCTGCTCCAGCTCCAGCACGCCGATACCCTGCGCTGCTCCTAGCTGCAGCGCATGGGGACCCGCAAGACCAAGCTCTCCCTCGACCAAAGCCTCCCGTGGCCACGGCCAGCTGCCGCGCCTACACCACAGAGCTGCGCAGCGTCGCGTGGCCCGGCAAGTTCAAGCCGGACCTGCCTCCTCGCTACGACGGCATGACCGACCCTGCAGAGTTCCTCCAGCTTTATGAGCTGGGCATCGAAGCTGCCAGCGGGGATGAAAAGGTCATGGCGAACTGGTTCCCCATGGCACTCAAGGAAGGAGCTCGCACCTGGCTCCTGAACCTGGCCCCGGGCACGATCTCTTCCTGGGACCAGATGCGCACCCGCTTCATCGCCAACTTCCAAGGTACTCGCGACCGGACGCCCGCCGTGAGCGACATGCGCCGCATCAAGCAACAACCCGGAGAGGCCCTGCAAAAGTACATCCAGCACTTCAACAGTGCGCGCCTCAAGATCCCCAAGGCGTCTGAGGAGGCCATCATCTCGGCCTTCTCCGATGGTGTGCGCGACGTCAAGATGAAGGAGGAACTGGCGATGCATGAAGACCTGTGCACCTCCCTGGAGCTGTTCAACTTGGCGACTAAGTGCGCCAGGGCTGAGGAGGGGCGTCTCTCCCTCGTCGAGCCACCTGCCGCAGACCCAGAAGAGAAGAAACAAAAGGCCAAGGACGTGAAGCGCAAGGGGGCTGCCGTGCTCGCGGCAGAGCCTGATACCAAGCGGGGCAAGGATCTGCCCGACTCCTCCAGGGGCAGCCGGTACTGTGTGTACCACGACCTCCACACCCACAACACCAATGAATGCCAAGAGCTCCGCGCCGTGTGAGAAGGAAGGATCGGCTGTCGTCCCGACCGCGCTGACCGGGGCTACGGCCGAGGAGAAGGAAGAAACCCAGGACGCTGGGAAGACCGCGGCCCACGCCAAGGGTGGCGAGATCAACCTCGCGAGGACTACTGGCGAGACCTGCCTCGCGAGGGGGATTGGCGGGATCAGCCTCGTGAGGATCGCCTGCAGGGCAACGCAGGCCTCCCTCCACTGCTGCCTCAGCCAAGGAGGAATGAGGACCGCCATCAAGACGAGGGGGCTGGGGGCTTCCAGGAGCCGCGCGCAATCGCCTGCATCCTGGGCGGAGCTCAAGCCCCAGCCTCCCAATGCATCTTCAAGTAGTTTGCCCGCGAAGTGAATGCAGTCCTCCCCAGGCTCGAAGCAATGCGCCCTCTCAGGTGGTCGGCGTGCACCATCACGTTCAGCTCAGCGGATCAGCTCAAGTGTGCGGCCACAGCCGGGGTCCTCCCGATGCTCTGCTCCCCAGTCATCAGCAACGTACTGGTCACCAGGACCCTCATCGATGGTGGAGCAGGGCTCAACGTCCTGTCTGTGGAAACATTCAACAATCTCCAAGTGCCCTATAACCAGCTTCAGCCAACCAAGCCTTTCTCCGGAGTCACCGACGGTTCCACGATCCCGATCGGGCAGGTCAGCCTCCCTGTCACCTTCGGGGCCCGCAACAACTACCGCACCGAGCTCATCGACTTCGACGTCGCTCACATCCGCCTGCCGTACATTGCCATCCTCGGGTACCCAGCGCTGGCCAAGTTCATGGCCGTAACTCATCATGGCTACAACGTCCTCAAGATGCCAGGAAGTGGCGGAGTCATCACGGTGCCGTGTGAAGAGAAGGATGCAGTGTGTTCCCTGGAGCGAGCCTTTCAGGCCGCGTCACTAGAAGACCCAGATCGCGGAAGCAGGAGGCTTCCTGAGACCACCCCCAAGAAGAAGAAGGCATCATCTGGACCGGCCCCTCAGGAGGTGGGCCCCCCAGGGCCCGCGTCTGCCCAAGGGGACCCTCCTTCCATCGCATAGGAAAGCGCGCCCGACGCCCTCCTCAGGCAGGGCTCGGGGGCTCTCACCTGGAGGGCCACCGACCTGGCCAGGGTCACGAGGGAGGCGCTCGGGCACCACGTGGAGGCATGCTTCGAAGCACGTTTCCCTCAAGAAGGAGCGAGGCAAGGAGGGTCAGACCAGCAGGAGTTCGTTAACCAGGCCGTTCAAGAACTACAGGAGTCAAGAATCATGAGAGGTTGCCGCCGCCTACTGGTTGTGGCTCCCCATCCAGGCGAGGATGATGGGCTGCGTGTCTGCATCGACGTACCAGGGCTCAATCAGGTCGCCACGATGGAGCGCCTCTGGCCCTCACAAGTGGGGCGTTGTGGAGGTCCACCCCATAGCTATGTTCGCATGCCTTACGGCTTGCCGAGCGTGGCTGCTGCGTACCGGCGCCTCGTGAGGAGCATCATAGAGACTCAGGAAGAGAGGCGTTCCGCAGTCCTGACGGAGATGGAGATGATTCGCGAGGAGCCACCAGCGCCCCCGGAGCCTCCTGAGGCCCTTGGGCCTAGGGCCTCATGAGGATCGGCTTCCGCAGCCCACCGAGTTTGCTGCACCAACACCACCTCATCTTCGACATCTTCAGGTGACATCTTTCAAGCTTCATTTCCGGCTGGGAACGCCCTCCCAGGGCTTCTTCATTCCCAGGCCGCGTGGGTCCGTCCCTGCGGCATGTATCCCTTTTTATTTTTCGGTCATTAGCTTGCTTTGTTGGGGGCGCCTGTCGGCGTTCTGGGAACGGGGGTCCCCAGACTTGCCTGCCTGCGGCCTGCTGCGTGGCTCAAATGGGGGCCCAGCGTGGCCCATCTTCATCAACATAAGACTCAAGACCCTCACGAGGGGCCAAGCCTCGCGGGGCAGACGACACGACGCTTCCTCAGGCGTGGCCTCGTCAGGCTGGCTTGCAAGGAGGCGGAGAGATCAAGGCAGGGTACATCGCGAGGTGACCATGACGCAAGCCATGACGACCAAGGGTGCCAGGCGGGCGCCAGACCACGTAGTCTCCTCCCAGTCCTCTTTGGTGCAAAGGGGGCAAGCGCAGGCGAGAGGATCATGCAAAGGCACCCACTTCGGTGCAACAAGACCAATACCAGTCCAACGGTGGGAAGGAGGTCACCATGGAGCCGGGAACGGCGTCACCACAGGGCTTTTGGCAGGCGAGGACTAACTTTAGTCACGATAAGTGTACCAGATGTTCCCCTTCGAATTGGCCAATTGTTGGCGCCCTTCCCGCTCAATATTTGGGAAGAGGCCCAGGGCCTTTGCCTATTAATAGGACTAGCCACCCCCAGGGTAGGGGCATCTGGCATCAGGCATCTAGGCATCTAGAGATCGAGGAGTCTAGCAAGTTAGCATCGGGCAACCAGGCCAGCAGAACCTAGAATCCGAGCAAGCAGAGAACAAGTAGAGAAAGAGAGAGAAGGGCGGCTGAACTCCTCCTAGCAGTTCATCGTCCTAGCCAAGAACATGCCCTCGCGAGGCCGTTCTCCCTTGTATTGTTCATCATCATTATCAGCCCAAGAGGCAATCCACACACCACACTAGAGTAGGGTATTACACCACATCGGTGGCCCGAACCAGTATAAACTCTGTGTCTCTTGTGCTGTTCTTTCGGTAGTTTAGATCCTTGCGAGACGGAGAGGTAGAGGGCATTATCTCCACGCGCACCCCAGAGTTCGAACCTTAAGGGTCTCCCGGAACCCGTGATCCGACATTTGGCGCGCCAGGTAGGGGTGCGTCGAAATCTGTCTTCCACCGCTCTACTCTCCTCCGACCGTCGCATCCATGTCTAACGCTCGTCGGGCCCGTGCCGAGCGCCGGGCCGCCATCGCTTCCCGCGTCGCCCAGACAGCTCCCCGTCGCCCGCCGTCAACGCCGCCACCGGCCCGGCGGGGAACGAGTAGCAGGCATCGTCTCAGCACCCGTCCGTGCGGCAAGACGGCCGCACCGCTACTCCATCGCTCACCCCCGCCGGCTCTTCGTCCCGCGTGCTCCGCGCACCCTTGGAGGCTCGAGCTGCTCTCATCGCAGCAAACGAGCTCCTGCGCTACCGTCCCGTCAACGACGCCTACGAAGAGTGGCTCGACCGCGTCGCCGAGCTTGTCCGCGCTGCAGGGGGCTCTCCTGCGCCGTCCGCTCCGTTGCGCCGCACCCCGCCCCGCGCGGGCAATGAAGCTCCGGGGGCGTACCAACCGCCTCATCCCCAAGAAGACGCCATGGCTCCAAGGCGCGCGGCCCCTGGGCGGAACCCGCTCCGTCTGGCGCCAGCCCGGCAAGATCGGAGCAGCCAAGAAGTCCCTCGGCCGCAAGAGGCTGCCCAGGCGCTTCCTGCACCGGCTCGCCATGACCCTGCTCCAGCTCCGGCATGTCAAGACCCCGCGCTACTCCCAGCTGCACTGCAAGGGGGCCTGCAAGGCCAAGCTCTCCCTCAACCGAATCCTCCCGTGGGCATCGCAGGCTGCCGCGCCTACACCACCGAGCTGCGTAGCGTTGCGTGGCCCGGCAAGTTCAAGCCAGACCTGCCTCCTTGCTACGACGACACAACTGATCCCGCAGAGTTCCTCCAGCTCTACGAGCTGGGCATCGAAGCTGCCAGTGGGGATGAAAAGGTCATGGTGAACTGGTTTCCCATGGCGCTGAAGGAAGGAGATCGCACCTGGCTCCTAAATCTGGCTCCAGGCACGATCTCCTCCTGGGACCAGATGTGCACCCGCTTCATCGCCAACTTCCAAGGTACTCGCGACCGGCCGCCCGCCATGAGCGACATGCACCGCATCAAGCAGCAACCTGGGGAGACCCTGCAAAAGTACATCCAGCGCTTCAACAGTGCGCGCCTCAAGATCCCCAAGGTGTCCGAGGAAGCCATCATCTCGGCCTTCTCCGATGGCGTGTGCGACGTCAAGATGAAGGAGGAGATGGCGATGCATGAAGACCTCTGAACCTCCCTGGAGCTGTTCAACTTGGCGACCAAGTGCGCCAGGGCTGACGAGGGACGTCTCTCCCTCCTCGAGCTGCCCGCCACAGACCCAGAAGAGAAGAAGCCCAAGGCCAAGGACGTGAAGCGCAAGGGGGTTATCGTACTCGCAGCAGAACCGGACCCCAAGCGGGGCAAGGATCTGCCCGGATCCTCCAGGGGCAGCCGGTACTGTGTGTACCACGACCTCCACACCCACAACACCAACGAATGTCAAGAACTCCGCGCCATGCGAGAAGGAAGGATCGGCCGTCGCCCTGACTGAGCTGACCGGGGCTACGGCCGAGGAGGAGGAAGAAACCTAGGACGCTGGGAAGATCGCGGACCGCGCCAAGGGTGGCGCGACCAACCTCGCGAGGACCGCTGGCGGGACCTGCCTCGCGAGGGGGACTGGAGGGATCAGCCTCGTGAGGATCGCCCTCATGGCAACGCAGGCCTCCCTCCGATGCCTCCTCAGCCAAGGAGGAACGAAGACCGCTGTCGGTGTCAAAACCGGCGGATCTCGGGTAGGGGGTCCCGATCTGTGCGTCAAGGTCGGATGGTAATAGGAGACAAGGGACACTTTATTTTACCCAGGTTCGGGCCCTCTCGATGGAGGTAAAACCCTACTCCTGCTAGATTAATATTGATGATATTGGTAGTACAAGAGTAGATCTACCACGAGATCAAGGAGGCTAAACCCTAGAAGCTAGCCTATGGGTATGATGATGGTTATGATGTGTTCGTCCTACGGACTACAACCCTCCAGTTTATATAGGCACCGGATAGGGTTAGGGTTACACAGAGTCGGTTACATTGGTAGGAGATCTTGAATATCCGCACGCCTAGCTTGCCTTCCACGCCAAGGAAAGAACCCTCCGGACACGGGACGAAGTCTTCAATCTTGTATCTTCATAGTCCTGGAGTCCGGCTGAAGATATAGTTCGGCTATCCGAACACCCCCTAATCCAGGACTCCCTCAGTAGCCCCCGAACCAGGCTTCAATGACATCGAGTCCAGCGAGCAAATTTTTCTTCGGCATTGCAAGGCGGGTTCCCCCTCCGAATCTTGTGTACCTGTATGAATGATGTCTGTAGCGCCCCCCGGTCTCGGTGCCCAATAATTGCCGTCTTCCACGTGTTGAACGAATGCGAAAAGCCCGAGGGTGTTTTTATACTCACACCCTTGGTCATATAAACGAGCCGCCTATTTAACGGTATGGGGATCTAGATCCAAACCGCATCTTCTTCTCCCCGCGAGTTATCATTAGAGCGTCTCCAGCAAAGGTCCATTCCAACATGGCCAGCCGTCGTAGCTCCTCCCCTCGCCCCTCCAGCCCCAAATCCGGAGACTGGGAGAGTTGCACCATCCCACACAGCGAGCTAGTGTCACTGCAAGCCAAGGGATTCCTTCCCCAAGCATATATGGTCCCGGTCCGAGCCGGACTCGCCACCTACAACGGCGGCAAGCAAGCGGAGAGCACCCCCAATCCTTCTAAAGGAGAGCGGGTGTGCCTCATCCCTTATTTATTAAGGGGTCTGGGATTTCCAATTCATCCATTCCTCCGCGGGCTTCTGGAGTTCTACGGCCTCCAGCTGCACAACCTCACGCCTGGCTCCGTGCTACATATTGCAGGCTTCCTTGCCCTTTGCGAGCTATTTTTAGGCGTCGAGGCTCATTTTGCGTTGTGGAAGAGGTTGTTCTGCTTGGTGCCCCGTTCTCAGAAGGGGTCTATATACCAAGTGGGCGGAGCCGAAATATGGCGCATCGCCGGGACCGGATACCTATCCGGAACCCCAAAGAAGGCGTCCGAGGACTGGCCTTCAGAATGGTTCTACATAGACGACGTCCCGCTGCCGGACCCTGTCCGGGTCAGCCTCCCTGAGTTCAGCATGGCTCCCTTAAGGAAACGCTTAAGTTGGCGTCCGCGGAGCTCTCAAAGAGAAAGCAACAGACGTTCTTTACCTGATGGGCCGGATAAGACTATTGGCTCATTCCGGACTAACCATGATTGGAGTCATGGCCGGATGTATTATGCGGGGGGTGCAGCCGCTTCAATATAGGAGCCACCCCATGTGGGATTTCAACGGGGAGGATGACGCCACCCGTTACGGCCGCAAAGGGCCAGACACAGCTGCTGCTCTAGTAAAGATTCTAACATCTTTGTACAAGGGAGAAAAGGAGGACTTCCTCTGCGTCAACCCGCAGGCCGGATTCACTATGTATGAACCTCCAAGTTGGGTAAGTGAACAATTGCACTTGCCCGCTTATTTAATGCTCCCATGACTAGATACGTAATCTGGTGATTTCAATGCAGGAGCTTCGACAGGAGGTAAAGGATATCAACATCTGCTCTCCACAGCCTGAGGACCCACAACGGTCCCTCGATCCGGACTCCGAAGAGGATCCGGACATATCGGTGGAGCTCCTCGAAGGGGTGTTCCACCAGTTAAGCAAAGATAATACCTTGGTGGCCATTATGGCTGATTATCCCGAGTTAATCCCGACCTCCCGGGTGACAGAAACCGGAGTGTTTATTCCCGCAAGAGGGATTCCGTCCTTACATATTCCGGCGTTTCTGACGACAACCGTATTTTACAGGGGAGATTTCCGAGGAGGGAGGCCGAACCTGCGGCGGCTAGCCAACGAGGAGCCGCCGGGCCCCGTGGGGTAAAAAGGGATGAAGTCCGGACTGAGAGTTCGGCACAAAGGTATAACGCGCCCTCTGTCTTCCTGGCGTTATTCTGTCAGGGCATGTTAACATCCGTACTGTTTCCAGGACTAAGAGGCCTCGCCGGACTATATCCGGAGGGTCCGCCAACCGCGCCTCTACCAGCCAGGCTCCAACGTCTGGTCCGGAGGCGGGGACGAACACCAGGCTTGCACCGGATGCTCCTCCAACAGAGGATGCGGACCGGCTATCTGCCACAACTTCAGAAGTGGAGAGCGCCATGAACCATAGGCGTCGCCCGGACAGTTCTACGCGACGGTTGTTTCTCCCGAGAGGCCTTAAATGCCTTCAATTCGGGAGATGCGTACCTTCGTGCTGCTCAAGATGGTTTAGCCAGAGCCACGGAGCAGTATGTGAAAGACATACGGGTAAGAAAATTTAAATATATATATACTAGTAGCCCCCGAGACTTGAAACAGTTAAACTAACTGATTTAAGGATCATATAATATGTAGGTTCTTACTGAGAAGAACACCATGCTGTCCCAGGAGCTGGAAAAGTGCAAGGCCCAACTAGAGGCCGCACTAACCGCAACAGGGGAGCCCAAAGGGACCCCCTCAGGTACGATATACGTTGAGAGATTGGTATTGTGCGGCTTATGTGCGAATCTGACAATTAATGTTGCAGATGGTGCCAGACTAGATCCGGAGAGGCAACAACTCTTACGCCAGTTAAAGGCTGGCGAGAGTACGTTGACAAGGGTGAGGCGAGAGAAGAATGATCTTCAGGATGCCAACACCAAGCTGGATGTTGAACTGAAAGACGTTCGTGGCCAGCTATCTGACTCCACGAAGGAGAATCAGCGTCTTCGACGCGGCATATTTAGTAAGTGCTTGAGCGAACCCTTTGAAAAAAGGAGTTTGACGAGGAAGACGAATAATAGAATTATGTCTGTAGGTACGCTCATAGGTCGTCCTACAGAGGAGATGCCCGGTTCTACGAGTGACCTTCTACCCGAACTCCTGCAACTGCACGAACGAATTCGGCAGGCAATGCAAGGGGTTGCCCGGGCCTTATGGCCTGCCCACTCTACGCCCGAGGGCCATGGAGAGCTTGCGGAGAAGCTGACGGGAGCTCGGCGGCGCATCCGGTTGTGGAAGATATCAGCCTGCCGACAAGGCGCGAGGGAGGTCTGGGCCATGGTGAAGACCCGCTTTACAAAGTCTGACCCCAATCACATGGTCGAGGTTGGACCAGTGGGGCTTGACGGGAGGGAGATCCCTATGAGCTTGGTGTATGGCCAGGTAGAGCTGGCCGCAAAGTATTCCCAGCAGGACTGTAAATTAGACAGCCTGTTAGATGGTATAGAGGAGGAATATGATCAGTCAAGATGACTATGTAATTTATAATTGACATGTGTAATGCCTTCTAGCCGGATTGTAGATCGTTTGTCGTTGCCGACCTTTTCGCTTTGACCTCGGGACCTGACGGTCTGGAGTGTGTACGAATACCATAACGGCTATTTAAAAGCCGGGGTATGCATGGAGACCAGGCGTAGGGGTCATTAGTGCTTTATCAGACAAGTGCCCAACTAGTTATGTTATATTACATGGTTAGTAAGAAACATCTTCCAGAGAGAATAGTTCCGTTAAGGGTTCCTTTCACTGGGGTGGCGTGCCCTAAAGTGCACGTCCGGACTGCAAATGCAGAAGATCATCTGGGGGCATGTATAAAATAAAAAGGTTCATCTTTAGTTCACCGACCGAATATTCCCTTAAGAACACTAGCTTTCGGCTTCACCCAGTCTGAGGTACACATCCGGCTTATCCGGCAGTAACAATCGCAGAGGTGCTCCCTTTACCGCCTAGTCGAACATCGAGAACGTAGGGGTAAGCACAGGAGCCAGGCAACCCAGCTTGGCCAAAACTTAAGTCATATCGATGCATATAATGGCGAAGAAAAGGTGCATGCGGAAGTCTGACGCATGCATTGGGTGTGAAACCCATATAGATAAGCTTCTGTTAAAGAAGCCCCCAGGTTTAAGAAGCACGGATAGCGCATCACATAATGAGCCTTTTAAGGGCTAGAAAAGAAAAGAGTAGTAGACAAAGTAAAAAAAAGGTATAAATGTAAATAATGGACAGAGGAAGGAGACAAACACAGAGTCCGACGCTAGGCATAGAATCTTCGGAGACGTGTGGCGTTCCATGGGTTCGGCTCGAGTCGGTTGTCCGACGCATCTCGTAGGCGATACGCTCCACCAGTTAGGACTTGGTCGATTATGAATGGACCTTCCCATTTGGGCTTGAGTTTGTTCTTTTGCTTATCCGGCAGGCGCAGAACTAGTTCACCAACGTTGTAATTTTTGGCCCGTACTTCTCTGCTTTGAATCTTCGAGCTTGCTGTTGATAGAATGCTGAACGAGCCTTAGCCACGTCACGCTCTTCCTCTAAGGCATCCAGGTTGTCCTGCCGATCAAGCTCGGCTTCTCTTTCTTCGTACATGCGCACTCGAGGTGAGTCATGAATTATGTCACAGGGCAGAATCGCCTCAGCGCCGTACACCATAAAGAATGGCGTGAATCTGGTGGTACGATTTGGCGTGGTTCGCAGCCCCCAGAGTACGGAGTCGAGCTCCTCTACCCAGTGCATATCAGATTCCTTGAGGGACCGCACTAGTCTGGGTTTGATGCCGCTCATGATGAGACCATTTGCACGTTCGACCTGACCGTTAGTTTGTGGGTGATAGACAGAAGCGTAGTCGAGCTTAATGCCCATGTTTTTGCACCACAACTTTACTTCATTAGAAGTGAAGTTTGTGCCGTTATCGGTGATAATGCTGTGGGGGACACCATAACGGTGTACGACCCCGGATACGAAGTCTATCACAGGTCCGGATTCAGCCGTCTTGACAGGCTTGGCTTCTATCCATTTGGTGAATTTATCCACCATGACCAATAAGTATTTTTTCTTGTGGGTTCCGCCTTTAAGGGGTCCCACCATGTCGAGCCCCAGACCGCGAAAGGCCAAGTGATGGGGATAGTTCGGAGGGCGTTGGGTGGCATATGGCTTTGGTTGGCAAAGAGCTGGCAACCGACGCACCGTTTGACTAGGTCCTAAGCGTCTGCTCTAGCCGTCGGCCAATAGAAGCCAGTACGGAAAGCCTTGCTTACAAGGGACCGAGCCGCGGCGTGATGGCCACCGAGTCCGGCATGAATTTCAGCCAACAGACTCCGCCCTTCCTCTTCGGAGATACACCTTTGAAGGATTCCTGTAGTGCTTTTCTTATATAGCTATCCCTCGTGGACTTTATAGGCTTTAGATCGCCGCACTATGCAGCGTGCCTCGTTTTGGTCCTCGGGGAGTTCCTGCCTAGTAAGGTAGGCTAGGAATGGTTCCGTCCACGGGGCGATGACCGCCATTATTGCGTGGGCTGAGGATGTAATTTCGGTGGCGGGGCCGCCGATTATGTCTAATTGTTCGGCATTGGGTTGTGCGGTTATGCCCGGGCTATTATCCGAGGGTTCCCCCTCCCATGTTACGGATGGTTTGAATAATCTTTCTAAGAAGATGTTGGGGGGGACTGCATCTCGTTTTGCTCCAATGCGTGCCAGGACGTCCGCTGCCTGATTATTTTCTCGGGCTATGTGATGGAACTCCAGTCCCTCGAACCGAGCTGACATTTTTAGTATGGCATTGCGATAAGCCGCCATTTTTGGGTCTTTGGCGTCGAAGTCGCCATTTATTTGGGATATCGCGAGGTTTGAGTCCCCGCGTACTTCCAGGCGTTGAATGCCCATGGATACCGCCATCCGGAGGCCATGTAGAAGGGCCTCGTATTCGGCTGCATTGTTGGAGTCCGTGTACATAATTTGGAGTACATATTGGACTGTATCTCCTGTAGGGGACGTCAAAACAACGCCAGCCCCCAGTCCGGCCTGCATTTTGGAGCCGTTGAAATGCATGATCCAGTTTGAGTACGTGTCGTACTCTTTAGGGAGTTCGGCCTCTGTCCATTCGGCGACGAAGTCGGCTAGGACTTGCGATTTAATTGCTCGTCGTGGCTTGTAGGTTATATCGAACGGGAGGAGCTCTATGGCCCATTTTGCTATCCGGCCTGTTGCATCGCGGTTGTTGATAATATCGTTGAGTGGTACTTCCGAGGCTACTGTAATAGAACACTCTTGAAAGTAGTGTCGTAGCTTCCGGGATGCCATGAATACCGCGTATGCGATTTTTTGATAATGCGGGTACCGTGATTTGCATGGTGTAAGGACAGTGGACACGTAGTAAACTGGCCTTTGAAGGGGTAATTTATGTCCGTCCGTTATCCGTTCGACGACGAGTACTGCGCTAACAACTTGATGGGTTGCGGCAATGTACAATAGCATGGGTTTGCCGGTATTCGGCGCGGCCAGGACGGGGTTTGTTGCCAAGATGGCCTTTATTTCCTCGAGTACGGTCGTGGCAGCGTCCGTCCACTCGAAGTGTTTGGTGCGCCTAAGGAGGCGGTAAAGGGGTAGTGCCTTTTCTCCCAAGCGGGAGATGAAGCGGCTTAAGGCCGCCACGCATCCGGTGAGTTTCTGAATTTGCTTGAGATCTTTTCGGACATCCAATTGTGACAAAGCTCGGATTTTAGCTGGATTTGCTTCAATTCCTCTGCCGGATACAATGAAGCCCAGGAGCTTTCCGGCTGGGATGCCGAAAACACATTTTTTTGGATTGAGCTTGATGTCGTATTTTTGCAGGTTGTCGAATGTAAGTCTCAAGTCGTCTACTAGAGATTCAACGTGTCTTGATTTAACGACCACATCATCTACGTACGCCTCCACTGTTTTGCCGATCTGGTTTGCCAAACATGTTTGAATCATGTGCTGATATGTCGCGCCGGCGTTTTTGAGCCCAAAGGGCATTGTGTTGAAGCAGAATGGGCCGTATGGCGTGATGAATGCTGTTGCAGCTTGGTCGGATTCTGCCATCTTTATTTGATGGTAACCGGAGTATGCATCGAGGAAACACAGGGAATCATGTCCTGCGGTGGCATCGATGATTTGATCAATTCGGGGGAGGGGAAAGGGATCCTTTGGGCAAGCCTTATTAAGGTCTTTGAAGTCGACACACAGGCGCCAGGATTTGTCCTTCTTTGGTACCATTACCAGGTTTGCTAGCCAGTCCGGGTGTTTGATATCTCTAATGAATCCGGCCTCCAATAATTTGGCTAGCTCCTCTCCCATGGCCTGTCTCTTTGGTTCGGAGAAACGCCGAAGGGTTTGTTTGACAGGTTTGAATCCTTTCTGGATATTTAGGCTGTGCTCGGCCAGCCTGCGTGGGATTCCTAGCATATCTGAGGGGTGCCAAGCGAAAATATCCCAGTTCTCTCGTAGGAACTCGCGCAGTGCGGCGTTTACATCAGGGCTCAATTGTGCCCCGATGGAGGCTGTTTTATTTGGGTCCGTTGGGTGGACCTGGAATTTGACTAGTTCGTCCGCTAGTTTGAAGGATGTGGATTTGGATCTCTTATCGAGTATCACATCATCCCTGCTAACCATGGATCGCAGCGCCGTCAGCTCTTCGGCCGCTAAGGCTTCAGATAGTGCCTCGAGGGCCAATGCGGCTGTCTTGTTTTTGGCGCGGAGTGCTATGTCCGGATCACTAGCGAGAGTGATAATTCCGTTTGGCCTAGGCATCTTAAGCTTCATGTACCCGTAATGGGGTATGGCTTGGAAAACTGTGAATGCCTCTCGTCCTAATATATTGTGATATCCGCTTCTGAACGGGGCCACCTGGAACGTGATTTGTTCGGACCTGTAATTATCCGGCGTGCCGAATACCACATCTAGTGTGATCTTTCCGGTGCAGCGCGCTTCCTGACTGGGGATTATTCCTCTAAAGGTTGTGCTGCTTCGCTCAATGCGGGTCCAGTCTAATTCCATCTTTTGGAGGGTTTCCTCGTAGATGAGGTTCAATCTGCTGCCTCCGTCCATAAGTACCTTTGCGAGGCGACAGCCGTCCACTATGGGACTGAGAACCAATGCGGCTGGCGCTCTGGCTGTTCGGAATTTAGGTTCACCGCTCGCATTGAAGGTGATGGCAGTATTGCTCCATGGATTTATGGTCGCTACTTGGTAGACTTCGGGGAGGCCGCGAAGTGTTCTTTTTCGCATGTTATTTGATGCGAAAGTCTCGGAGATTGTGAGAACGGTACTGAAATTCTCTGGCTGGTTTCCTTCGACCTCTGGATTTAGGAGCACCTCGCCAATTTTGGCCACCTGCCGGAGTATCCAACATGCCCTGAGGCTGTGAGTTGGGGTGGCATCCTCTGTACTATGAATCCTGCAGGGTCCATCGAGCCAGCTTTCTAGCACGGTTCCGTGCCCCCTAGAGGGTTTTGATTTTTATTTAATCCGGGCGCTTTGCTGTAGTGCGCCCTTTTGATTCGGACGGGATTGCTATTCAAGGCCGGATTATCCCAAAAGTTAATTTCGGTATTCCGAGCACTTTCCATCGCACAGTATTTTTGTACTATGGACGCCAAGTCAGCAAAGCGCGTAATATTACGACGACTTATGGCGTTGAGTATCCCCTTGTCCGTGCAGTTACTGCAGAAGATTGAAATCGCGTCTCCCTCGTGGCAGTCCTTTATCCTGTTCATAAGCAGGAGGAATCTGGCCCAGTAATGATGTACTGTTTCTTCAAGCATCTGCTTGATTTGGGAGAGATCGCTTAAGATCGGACGAGCGGAATTCATTAGATCCGATACTTCGCCCGGTTTGCTGTTCGGAGGCCGAACGACCTCCGGATTCCGAGATCCGGAGTCCTGTATGCCTTCCTGTTTGCCTGGTTCCAAGCCCAGGTCTTGGGTTGTATCTTCCCCTCCGTGGATATCCGGCATGGAGGGTTCCGGAATTCGGACGTATCTGGTCCTTAAGATTGATGAAGGGTCACCGCATTGCGTTTCCACCACAGCAACATGATGGGTGGCTTGGGGAGAGTTGATTTCCCTTAGATAGGGTTTAGGCCCAACCTGGTCGTAGTTTGTAGCGACCCCCAAGGCGGCGATGCGATCCAGGAGCTCGTTTATGGAGGAGAGCTCCACCGGATCTAGCTGCTCGTCCAATTCCAAGCTGACGCGGAGATTGTTTTCGTTGACCCGAGAGGTCACCGTCGGCGTAATGGCCGAACGGGCGGTCATGAGAAAACCACCCAGCCGGAGGGATTGGCCGATAGCCAAAGCTCCCTCAGTGACGGCGCAGTCTTTAAAGACGGGAAAAGGCATCCTTCCTGATCGCGACGGCACAGAGGAACTCTCAATGAAAGCACCAATGTCGGTGTCAAAACCGGCGGATCTCGGGTAGGGGGTCCCGATCTGTGCGTCAAGGTCGGATGGTAACAGGAGACAAGGGACACTTTATTTTACCCAGGTTCGGGCCCTCTCGATGGAGGTAAAACCCTACTCCTGCTAGATTAATATTGATGATATGGGTAGTACAAGACTAGATCTACCATGAGATCAAGGAGGCTAAACCCTAGAAGCTAGCCTATGGGTATGATGATGGTTATGATGTGTTCGTCCTACGGACTACAACCCTCCGGTTTATATAGGCACCGGATAGGGTTAGGGTTACACAGAGTCGGTTACATTGGTAGGAGATCTTGAATATCTGCACGCCTAGCTTGCCTTCCACGCCAAGGAAAGAACCCTCCGGACACGGGACGAAGTCTTCAATCTTGTATCTTCATAGTCCTGGAGTCCGGCTGAAGATATAGTTCGGCTATCCGAACACCCCCTAATCCAGGACTCCCTCAACCGCCATCAAGACGAGGGGGCTGGGGGCTTCCAAGAGCCGCGTGCAATCATCTGCCTCCTGGGCGGAGCTCAAGCCCCAACCTCTCAACGCATCTTCAAGCAGTTTGCCCGTGAAGTGAATGCAGTCCTCCCCAAGCTCGAAGCAACGCGCTCCCTCAAGTGGTCGGCGTGCGCCATCACGTTCATCTCAGCAGATCATCTCAAGTGCGCGGCCACAGCCGGGGTCCTCCTGATGCTTTGCTCCCCAGTCATCAGCAATGTACTGGTCACCAGGACCCTCATCGATGGTGGAGCAGGGCTCAACGTCCTGTCCGTGGAAACATTCAACAACCTCGAAGTGCCCTATGACCAGCTTCAGCCAACCAAGCCTTTCTCCGGAGTCACCGATGGTTCCACAATCCCGATCGGGCAGGTCCGCCTCCTTGTCACCTTCGGGGCCCGCAGCAACTACCGCACCGAGCTCATCAACTTTGACGTCGCCCACATCCGCCTGCCGTACAACGCCATCCTCGGATACCCAGCGCTGGCCAAGTTCATGGCCGTGACTCACCATGGCTACAATGTCCTCAAGATGCCAAGGAGCGGCGGCGTCATCACGGTGCCATGTGAAGAGAAGGATGCAGTGTGTTCCCTGGAGCGGGCCTTTCAGGCCGCGTCACCAGAAGACCCAGCTCGCGGAAGCAGGAGGCTTCCCGAGACCACTCCCAAGAAGAAGAAGACGTTGTCAGGCTCAGCCCCTCAGGAGGAGGGCCCTTCAGGGCCCGTGCCTGCCCAGGGGGACCCTCCTTCCATCGCATAGGAAAGTGCGCCCGGCACCCTCCTCAGGCAGGGCTCGGGGACTCTCACCTTGAGGGCCACCGACCTAGCCAGGGTCACGAGGGAGGCGCTTGGGCACCATGTGGTAGCGTGTTTCCCTCGAGAAGGAGCCAGGCAAGGAAGGTCAGACCAGCAGGAGTTCGTTAACAAGGACACTCAAGAACTACAGGAGTCAAGGATCATGAGAGGTTGCCGTCGTCCGCCAGTTGTGGCTCCACATCCAGGCGAGGATGGTGGGTTGCGCATCTGCGTCGACATACCAGGGCTCAATCAGATTGCCATGACAGAGCGCCTCTGGCCCTCGCAAGTGGGGCGCTGCGGGGGTCCACCCCACAGCTATGTTCGCATGCCTTACGGCTTGCCGAACATGGCTGCGACATACCAGCGCCTCATGAGGAGCATCATGGAGGCTCAGGAAGACAGGCGTTCCGCGGCCCTGGCGGAGATGGAGACAGCTCACGAGGAGCCACCAGTGCCTCCGGAGCCTCCCGAGGCCCCAGGGCCTGGGGGCGCGTGAGGATCGGCTTCCGCAGCCCACCGAGTCTGCCGCACCAACGCCACTTCGCCGTCGACATCTTCAGGTGACATCTTTCAAGCTTCATTCCCGGCTGGGAGCGCCCTCCCAGGGTTGCATCACTCCCAGGCCGCGTGGGTCCGTCCCTGCGGCGTGTATCCCTTTTTATTTTTCAGTCGTTAGTTTGCCTTGTTGGGGGCGCCCCTCGGGCTGCATCATCCCCAAGCCGCTCGGGCTAGGCCCAGCAGCGTGTATCTCCCTCGCGTTTACTTCCAACTATGCATTCGCCTATCATGCTTGATCACCTGATGTCTGTCCACTACACCTCTTCTTCTCCATGTCGACCACTTGCACGTTAAAGGGGGGTGCCTGAGCATCACGACTCAGGGCTCTTATGGGCTCTCCAGCCCTCACCCTCTGGCCTTGTCCACGACATCTCGACCTGGCATACCAGCGACGGCTGAGACAAGCTCGAGGGACGGGACCCGAGGACGTAGAGTGCCAGCATCTAACCGAATTTTGCAGGAACACATCTCAAGATATGGACCAGTGCCAGGCAAAACCCGCCTAGAGGTAGGGCCTCGTGTTTCCCGCGCTGACTCACGGGTGCCCAGATACACCTCACCTAGCCCTACCGTGCCAGCCACGTGTCAGGGCGGGGCTGTACACGCCCCGAGGGCTCCTCCCGGAGGGGAGCTCCCTCCCACGTACCAGTGGAAGCACCATGCTCCGCGCTGGTTGATGACACTGCCGATGAGCGGCTATGCCCGTACACAAACAGAAGCGCTATGCTCCGCGCTGGTGATAAACAACTGAGGGTGGCCTCCGGGCCGCATTAACCTCAGGGAGCCCAGAGCTCAGTGGCTGGCCTCATCGCAACGCTTTCCCTCGGGAGCGCCGCGCGAGGGGGCTAGGCACGGGGGCTACGACTGGGTCACGCCCAGACGTACGCCACCCAGCTAGGCCCTTCGGGCCTGGTTCGTCGCGCGCCTCTCCCCGAGCGGAGCCAAGGTATGAAGGCCGTTTGAGCGTCAAGGGGGACCCCTGAGCATCGCGACTCAGGGGCCTAACTGGTCCCGTAGCCCCTCACTCCTTAGTTCTGAAAGGCTATGCTGGGTGAGGTACGCGCGGGGCCGGACTCTGCAGACGTAGAACGGTAGCCCCGCTTACATCTCACCTCGTCACTCGCTGTTTGCGCGTCAAGGGGGACTCCTGAGCATCGCGACTCAGGAGCCTAACTGGCTCCGTAGTCCCTCACTCCTTAGTTCTGAAAGGCTATGCTGGGTGAGGTACGCGCGGAGTCGGGCTCTGCATACGTAGAATGGAAGATACACCTACATCACGCTTCCCTACTTGTAGTTCATGCGCCAAGGGGGACTCCTGAGCATCGCGACTCAGGAGCCTAACTTGTCACGTAGCCCCTCACTTCTTTGGTCCCGTCCTGGTTTCCGGTCAGGGCTAATGCTGGGTGAGGCACGCGCGGGGCCGGGCTCTGTCGGCCTAGAACACAAGCAAGTAGGGAAGAAAAGCATAAAATTCAAGGAATTTAAAAGCAAATATTACAACCCATACTGTCGCCTTAGTACCAAACGCAAGTTTAAATGCCTCCCCGAGGCGTGGTGCATGTGCAGGAATTGAAAGAAGAATAGGGATGGAAACGGAGTCACTTGTCGGCGGTGGAGCTGCGTGGAGTAGCTTCGCCTCGTGGAGCAGCAGGGCCGGCAGCGCCTTGCTTTGGCCTGGTGCTGAAGGCCCGGAACTTCCCCAGCAGCGCCTCCGCGTGCCCCTTCACGGCTTCGACAGCGGCGGCAGCACCCTCGCCGCTCACCGGCTCCAGCAGGCTGTCGAGGTCGGCGCTGGGATCGCGAAGATAGATGTGGGCGAAGACCCGCGTCAGTGCAGCAGAAGACAGGACACGCGCCTCGGCCTCAGCCGTGGGGCCGAGGCCAAGGGCAACATCTCCAAGGGCCTTAACCAGGAAGGGAAGCAGCTTGGTGGGGCCATCCTCGTCACCGCCCAGTGGGCCCTCCAGGCTGCTCTCATAAAGCGTCTTCAGCGAAGCGCGGGCATCCTTCTCCATGTCTGCGAAGGCCACGCGATCCTCGGCAAGGACCCGGGCCTTGGTGTCCAGCTCGGCCTTCGTCACCCCCAGCTTCCTTCTTCAGCGCACCTAGATGGTCGCGACGCTTCTTGAGCTTGGCTTCCTGGTCCTCGAGCGCCGCCTCGCGAGCCTTCGTCCCCTTTTCCTGTTCTTGGCGAAGGCGGGCCTCCTCCGCAAGCTGGCCTCGCAAGCTTTGCAGCTCATCCTCCAACTCCTTGCAACGACCACGGACTCCAACCACCTCTCCCAGGGTCGCGTCTCGGGCGGCCTTCGCCTCGAGGGTGGCCTCCCTCTCTCCGTCATAGGCCGTTGAGGCCTGAACCAACGCCGCTCGAATCGAGGCGTCAGAGCGAATCCACCCCGAAGCCAGTTCCAGGCGCCCGGCCACCAGGCGAGAGTCGGCGCTGAGAAGATCCTGCTGCAGCCGGTCCAGTTCAGCAGCGGCACGCTCCAGGATGGAAGAAGAAGGCGGAGAAACATCGGTGTGCTTCAAGACAACAGGAGGAGTCGGGGAAGCAGCGGTCGGTGGAACGGGAGGAGAAGGTAGCGGCGGCGAGACCACAGTGTCCTGAGGCGGAGTCTGCTGCGCCTCGACGGCCGTGGCGGCGGCAGCAGGCAGGAGCACCTCGGGAGTCACTCGGGCCATGGGGGCTGGGCTCTCCCCAGCCAGCTCAGCCAAGCCTCGCAAGGATGAGCGGACAGGAGAAGACCGTGCCTCACGATCGCCCCCACCTGCAGGCGGAGGCGTTGCCGCGGGCAGAGCCTCAGGAGCCCCCTTCGGTTTTTTTGCCGTGGGCGCCAGCCTATCCAAGAAGAGCGAACATCAAGCCTCAGCGACAGAACAAGGAACAAAAGATGAGGGATCAAGCACTTACAGGTCATCGCTGGAGGGCTCGAGCAGCCTCCGGCCGTACTTGAAGCCTGAGAGCAGGCTGGAGGGGTCAACCTCAGAAGCAGAAGGCACGTCCGCGGATCGCCCCGGAGCCGGGGCGGACCCGCGGAGGATCAGCCCAGTCCCGTCCTTCTTCAGGATCGGGGGCGAGCTCCCGCTATCCAGCACGTCGTCACCCTCATCATCATCGCTCAACGAGAGGCGGAGAGTACGGGGCTTGTGCCGAGGAGGGGGAGCCCTGGACTCTCCGTCAGTTGCCTCGGAGCCAAGGTCCTCCTCCCGCTCCTCTTCGCCCCCCTCTCCGCTGGAGTCGCCAGAGGACACGTCCACCAGTCCCTCGGGAGCCACCGCGGGCACGAGGCCGTCTCCGTTGAAGACAGGCATGGACTTCACCACCTGCTTCCAATCGTCGCGAAGGAACAAGGGCGCAGGCGCGCCCTCCAACCTTGCCACCTCGCCCCCAACCAGAGATTGGAGAACCGCGGTCAAATCCTCGTCGCCCACAGCCGCGGGGCTCGGATGAGGCCTCCACATCGGAGATGAGTACTGCCGAAGTGGAGCCAGTTGGTGCTCCAGGAACTCCCTCAGCAGCGACGCACCGGTCAGCTTCGTCGCCGCCGGGCTGGCAGGCTTCAGGTCCGCGTCCATCTTCTCCAGTACCGGCTTCGTGCGGGGGTCTGTAAGCTCCGCCCGGGACCAGTTGCCGGAACTCACGGGCTGCTCCTTGGGTAGGATCAGCCGAGAGTGGATGCGCCCGACGTCCACCAAGACCCACTTGCTTCTGAAGCCCTCGATCCTCTTCCCGGGATTCGAGATAGCAATGGCGCCGCCGCACGCGACTAAGCTCGCGCATGCGGAAGGGGAACCACGGGTGACCCGGAGGTAGAAGTAGTGGTGCAGCAAGGCCACTGAGGGTTGCACCCACACATGAGCCTCGCAGTAATAGGCGAAGATCGCCAGAAGAAGGATGGAGTTGGGTTGGAGATGCAGAGCTTGCAAGTCGTAATGGCGGAGGACAGAGAGGAAGAACTCAGAGAAAGGGGGCACCAGACCCGCAGCAATGGAGCTTACGAAGAGAGGGTAGAAGGTGCTTCCTCGGCCCTCAGGGTTGGCGGAGCCGACCTTGAACACCCGCGCCCCGTCAATGCCTCGCGCCGCCGCCATCCGGCGCAACTGGGCAAGGCTCACCTCTGACACATTCGGCGAATCCAGAGCAGGCGCGAACCAAGCCTCGGCCGGAGGTTGACGAGGCACCATGACTCCTATGTTACACAGGAACGGCAGATCTGGGAGTTAGGAGGAAGGAAGGAGAGGCGCAAGAAAGGGGATCTGAGCGGCAACCGGGGAAAGAGAAGAGCAAAGCCGGAGCAGATACCATGCCTTTAATAACCAGCGCAGTTGCAGAAGCACCCACGCCCAATCAACCGCCACGCGGCGTCCAAGGTCGCAGGCTGTTAGGGCCCGCGGCGCTTCGCCTTTGCCCTTTCGCCTCTTGGCACGGCCAAGTCCATGCGCGCCTTGGGCCCGGGGGCTACTGTCGGCATTCTGGGAAAGAGGGTCCCCAGACTTGCCTGCCTGCAGCCTACAGCGTGGCTCAAATGGGGGCCCAGTGCGGCCCATCTTCATCAACATAAGACTCAAGACCCTCGCGAGGGGCCAAGCCTCGCGGGGCGGACGACACGGCGCTTCCTCAGGCGTGGCCTCGTCAGGCTGGCTCGCGAGGAGGCGGAGAGATCAAGGCAGGGTACCTCACGAGGTGCCCATGACGCAATCCATGACGACCAAGGGTGCCAGGCGGGCGCCAGACCGCGCAGTGTCCTCCCTTTCCTCTTTGGTGCAAAGGGGGCAAGCGCAGGAGAGAGGATCAAGCAAAGGCACCCATTTCGGTGCAACAAGACCAAGACCAGTCCAACGGTGGGAAGGAGGTCACCATGGAGCCCGGAACGGCGTCACCACAAGGCTTTTGGCAGGCGCGGACTAACTTTAGTCAGGATAAGTGTACCAGATGTTCCCCTTTGAATTGACCAATTGTTGGCGCCCTTCCCGCTCAATATTTGGGAAGAGGCCCAGGGCCTTTGCCTATTAATAGGACTAGCCACCCCCAGGGTAGGGGCATCAGGCATCAGGCATCTAGGAATCTAGAGATCGAGGAGTCTAGCAAGTTAGCATCGGGCAACCAGGCCAGCAGAACCTAGAAACCGAGCAAGCAGAGAACAAGTAGAGAAAGAGAGAGAAGGGCGGCTGAACTCCTCCTAGCAGTTCTCCCTTGTATTGTTCATCATCATCATCAGCCCAAGAGGCAATCCACACACCACACTGGAGTAGGGTATTACACCACATCGGTGGCCCGAACCAGTATAAACTCTGTGTCTCTTGTGCTGTTCTTTCGGTAGTTTAGATCCTTGCGAGACGGAGAGGTAGAGGGCATTATATCCGCGCGCACCCCAGAGTTCGAACCTTAAGGGTCTGCCGGAACCCGTGATCCGACAGTGCCCCTTGGGCTGCATCATCCCCAGGCCGCTCGGGCAGGGCCCAGTGGCGTGTATCTTCCTTGCGTTTATTTCCAATTATGCATTCGCCTATCATGCTTGGTTACTTGATGCATGTCCACGGCACCTCTTCTTTTCCATGTCGACCACTTGCACGTTAAAGGGGGGGTACCTGAGCATCGCGACTTAGGGCTCTTACTGGCTCTCCAGCCCTCACCCTCTGGCCTTGTCCACGGCATCGCGACTTGGCATAACAGCGACGGCTGAGACAAGCTCGAGGGCCAGGACTCAAGGACGTAGAGTGCCGGCATCTAACCAAATTTGTAGGAACACATCTCAAGATACAACCCACTGCCAGGCGCAACCCGCCTAGGGGTAGGGCCCCGTGAGTCCCGCGCTGGCTCACGGGTGCCCAGATACACCTCGCCGAGCCCTCAGCGCCTCGCCGCCCCCCAGAAACAACTAACGGCTGACTGATAATTACCAAGGCAACCCCTTTCTTCTGTCTATGATGACTTCGCAGGATCCCCCTAGGGAATTGCGCAAGCCGAGGCCCTCGCGGAGCTCTCTTCATCCTCGTCCGCGCAAACCGCTTGCACATTAAAGGGGGGGCGCCCGAGCATCGCGACTCAGGGCTCCTACCGGCACTCCAGCCCTCACCCTCTGGCCTTGTCCACGACATCGCGACCTGGCATACCAGCGACGGCTGAGACCAGCTCGAGGGCCGGGACCTGAGGACGTAGAGCAGAAAGGGGAGCAAAGGCGAGGGAGAAGGGGCACGCGAGGACCTCACCAAGCAACTCTGCTCCTGCTGCCGCGCGGACCCGATGCTACACCGGGAGCAACCCCTGACCAGCAAGATAAGTCACCGTCCGAAAACACCGGCTACCGTGGCATCACCCCCACACCTAACGCAACTCCGTACTAGCGACGTCACTCCCCTTTCTCACCGAGCGACGGCTGCTTGGGCGCCAAAGGGGACCTCGTGAGCATCGTGACTCAGGGGCTCTTACCGGCCCCCGGGTCGCTCACCTCCTGGCCTTGACCACGGCATCGCGACCTGGCATACCAGCGACGGCTGACGCCGCCTTGGGACTGGGACCTGTCGACGTAGAGCACCAAGCCCTCACGAGGTTCGAAAGGGAGAACTAAGCTACGACGGAATTGACGACTCGCACAGTTCCATAGCAAAAGTCACATATTAACAAAAAGGATCACAGACACCTTACAAGCCCCCATTGGGCGCAGTATGATTCCTTGCAGGAAACAGATCCTAAGGGATGTTATCTACACGCGCCCCCGCAAAAGACAACATCATCAACAGTGGGCCGTCAAGCACCGGCGCCAACCCCATACAGATCAGAGTCAGCGACGGCCGAGTGAGCCCGCTCTGCTCCGGGAGCGGCGCTGGCTCGCAGGCTCGTAGCTGTCGTCGCTCGTCTTCGGAGTCGCAAAGACCTCGCTGGGATCGCTGGATCCTCCGGCGCTCCCGTCGCTTGTGGAGCCGTCCAGGGAGCAGTCGGCAGGCCTAGCCCTCACCATGGCGGGGTCCTGGCCACCTCTCCCGGGGCAGCACTTCAGCCGGCGCTCGTTCACGTCGAAGACCTTGGAGAACATCACCGAAGCGCCATCGTACTCTAGGTGGATCGTGAGGGCGCCCCTTGCTCTGCAACCCCGGGCGATATCGCCCCAGCCGCGAGTCATGAAGACCTCGCCCGAGGCAAGGACCGCGACCTATGCCTCGGTCGCGGGGGTGCTGCAGTCGGCGTGCTGCAGCCATAACTCCAGGAGTCTTCCCTGCGGGAAGATGGAGGCGAAGAAGGGAGGAAAGCGAATCCAAATTCGCGGAGGCATGGCGGCATGGAGCACGAGCTCGCGGGAGGAGCCCTCGGCGTGGACTCCAGGAGGAACGACCCACACCTTCGTGACCCGTCGGCGCCCGCGACGGCGCTGGCCGTGGGGATCGGCATCTTCTCTTCCAAGGCCCTCGGCGTGGGCATACAAGGGAAGCGGGAACCCCGGCGGAGGCCGCTCATACCAAGGCCTCGACACCACCAGGTGGTTTTCCCCGTCTCGGCCGCGAAAGGCAGGCCGCTTCTTCGGCGGGAGCGGGTCTGGTCCCTCTCGCGGAGCCTTTCCCTTCTCCGCTGTAGAGAGCCGGCGGATCGGAGCCATCACGGCAAGGCGTAGCAAGAATCAAGGCGAAGGAGAAAGCAAGGAAAGATGGACTGGAAGGGCACGCGCGGTGCCGTACATATAGCCGGCGAAGGCCAACCATCGGCCTCCACGATCACAGGTAATCATGACACGATTTGCATGCAGGGACTTGTCCAATCCGCGCGATCCTCGAGGCGTCGTGGGTAAGCGGAGGCGCTCACGTCCAATCAACCGCCACGCGGCGCCCAAGGCCGCAGGCTGTTAGGGCCCGCGGCGCTTCGCCCTTGCCCTTTCGCCTCTCGGCACGGCCAAGTCCATGCGTGCCTTGGGCCCGGGGGCTACTGTCGGCATTCTGGGAACGGGGGTCCCCAGACTTGCCTGCCTGCGGCCTGCAGCGTGGCTCGAAGGGGCCCCAGCACGGCCCATCTTCATCAACACGAGACTCAAGACCCTCGCGAGGGGCCAAGCCTCGCGGGGCAGATGACACGGTGCTTCCTCAGGCGCGGCCTCATCAGGCTGGCTCACGAGGATACGGAGAGATCAAGGCGGGGTACCTCACGAGGTGCCCATGAGGCAAGCCATGACGACCAAGGGCGCTTGGAGGGCGCCTGGCGGGCGCCAGCCCGCGCAGTGTCCTCCCTTTCCTCTTTGGTGCAAAGGGGGCAAGCGCAGGCGAGAGGATCAAGCAAAGGCATCCATTTCAGTGCAACGATACCAAGACCAGTCCAACGGTGGGAAGGAGGTCACCGTGGAGCCCACAACGGCGTCACCACAGGGCCTTTGGCAGGCGAAGACCAACTTTAGGCAGGATAAGTGTACTGGATGTTCCCCTTCAAATTGGCCGATTGTTGGCGCCCTTCCCGCTCAATATTTGGGAAGAGGCCCAGGGCCTTTGCCTATAAATAGGACTAGCCACCCCCAGGGTAGAGGCATCTGGCATCAGGAAACAAGCAGCTAGCAACCTAGAGAGACGAACAGAGAGAGAGAGAGAGAGAGAGAGAGAGAGAAGGGCGGCTGAACTCTCCTAGCAGTTCATCCCCCTAGCCAAGAACATACCCTCGTGAGGCTGTTCATCATTGTATTGTTCATCATCATCATCCCAAGAGGCAATCCACCCACCACACTGGAGTAGGGTATTACACCACAACGGTGGCCCGAACCAGTATAAACTCTGTGTCTTTTGTGTTGTTCTTTCGGTAGTTAGATCTTTGCGAGACGGAGAGGTAGAGGGAATAATCTCCGCGCGCACCCCATAGTTCGAACCTTAAGGGTCTGCCGGAACCCGAAATCCGACAGCACCCGATCGTTTAGTATGTTGCTATTGCTTTCTTCATGACTTATACATGTTCCTATGACTATGAGATTATGCAACTCCCGTTTGCCGGAGGAACACTTTGTGTGCTACCAAACGTCACAACGTAACTGGGTGATTATAAAGGAGCTCTACAGGTGTCTCCGAAGGTACATGTTGGGTTGGCGTATTTCGAGATTAGGATTTGTCACTCCGATTGTCGGAGAGGTATCTCTGGGCCCTCTCGGTAATGCACATCACATAAGCCTTGGAAGCATTGCAACTAATGAATTAGTTGTGAGATGATGTATTATGGAACAAGTAAAGAGACTTGCCGGTAACGAGATTGAACTAGGTATTAAGATACCGATGATCGAATCTCGGGCAAGTAACATACCGATGACAAAGGGAACAACGTATGTTGTTATGCGATCTGACCGATAAAGATCTTCGTAGAATACGTAGGAGCCAATATGAGCATCCAGGTTCCGCTATTGGTTATTGACCGGAGACGTGTCTCGGTCATGTCTACATTGTTGTCGAACCCGTAGGGTCCGCACGCTTAATGTTACGATGATAGTTTCATTATGAGTTTATATGTTTTGATGTACCGAACGTTGTTCGGAGTCCCGGATGTGATCACGGACATGACGAGGAGTCTCGAAATGGTCGAGACATAATGATTAATATATTGGACAACTATATTCAGACACCGGAAATGTCCTGGGTGATTTCGAAGAAAACCGGAGTGACGGAGTGTTATCGGAACCCCCCCGGGAGAAGTAATGGGCCTTATGGGCCTTAGTGGAGAGAGAGAGGGGCAGCCAGGGTGGGCCGCGCGCCCCCTCCCTCTCTGGTCTGAATTGGACTAGGAGAGGGGGGCGGCGCCCCTCTTTCCTTCTCCCTCTCCCCATTCCTTTCCCCCTCCTAGTAGGAGTAGGAAAGAGGGGAGTCCTACTCCTACTAGGAGGAGGACTCCTCCTCCTGGCGCGCCTAGCAAGGGCCGGCCGGCCTCCCCCCTTGCTCCTTATATACGGGGGCAGGGGGGCACCCTAGAGACACAACAATTGATCATTGATCTCTTAGCCGTGTGCGGTGCCCCCCTCCACCATAATCCTCGATAATATTGTAGCGGTGCTTAGGCGAAGCCCTGCGACGGTTGAACATCAAGATCGTCACCACTCCGTCGTACTGACGAAACTCTTCCCCAACATTCTGCTGGATCGGAGTCCGGGGATCGTCATCGAGCTGAACGTGTGCTAGAACTCGGAGGTGCCGTAGTTTTGGTTCTTGATCGGTCGGGCCGTGAAGACGTACGACTACATCAACCGCGTTGTTATAACGCTTCCACTTTCGGTCTATGAGGGTACATGAAAAACACTCTCCCCTCTCGTTGCTATGCATCACCATGATCTTGCGTGTGCGTAGGAATTTTTTTGAAATTACTACGTTACCCAACACCGCCCGGTTCAAGTCCAGGACGACCGGCTCCGCCTGCAGGAGGGCCTCAATGGCAGCGGAATCCGCGCGCTCCGCCTCAAGTTGAGCCTCCGCCGCCCGGTTCACATCCACGACATCCGGTCCGCCTGCAGGAGAGCCTTGATGGCAGCGGCATGCGTGCGCTCCGCGCCGAGTTGAGCCTCTGCCTCCCGGTCCTCCTTTAGTATCGCCATGTTGAACCGCTAGTCCGCGTGCACCATGGGGGACTCGGACGCCGGCACGAAGTCGACGTCCATCGTCTCACACTCATCGGGGGCCTTCTGCGCCGCGACCTCCGCCATGAACATTGGATCGGCTTCCTCCTCCTCGTAGCTTGGCTCCAGAGAACTCAGGGATTGGCCCGCCACAAAGCGAGCTTGGGAACGGAGGTCTATGGCACCGACCGCCACCGCGATCTCTGCGCGGCGCTCCGGCGTCAGCATCTTGTAGTAAGTGATCTTGCAGCGCACCATGGCTTTCCAGCGAACTAGGGGACGCTTGATGTGGGCTAGGGGATCGAAAGGTGGGGGAATGGGCTAGATATTTGGTGTGGTTTTAGGGCAGTGGCTGGCGTAGGCCGAGCAGCGAAGGTTCTGGTGTGAATAGTGGTTCCGGTGACGACCGGTCAATCGGTTTTGACTGTACATCGCTCTTGTCGTGTTTGCGTTGCAGCCCGACATGCTGGACCCTCCACGTCGCTCACCGAATGGAACACGCTTCGTCTTGCGTTTTCGCTCGCTTGTGGGACCGCAGTTGAGAGCAAACCAACGTCCCTCCCCCTCCCCCGCCTGCGTCATTTATTATACCACCACTCCCTCCGTTTTATGCGGAGTAAATAAAAACAGAGGGAGTATACTACGGCTGAGGTTCCCCTGACGTGGCCGAACCCATTGAGTAACTGACATGCGGGGCCTAGCAAGCATGGGGTCCACCAGTAAGTGACCGAAAGGGAGGGTAAGGCAGGGATACCTATGTCAGAGGATCCACTTCCACTATACTACTTTGACCAAATGTTAGAGTAATAATATATGACATGCAACTTACACAAATGTTAGAGTAATAATATATGCTATGCAACTTACACAAAGCATACAGGGTCTAATGCGTTTTTCGAGGCTAACTTTGACCAAATGTTAGAGTAATAATATATGGCATGCAACTTACACAAAGCATACGGTCAAATTCGTATGTGAAAGGGGTTTCCAATGATATAATTTTCACATTATACATCTCATGTACTATTAATCTTGTCAATAGTCAAATTGGAAACCATCTTGAGTACAAATCTAGGAGTATGTACGAATCTAAAAATATTGATTGGGCGTTGTTGAATGTTGATACCTTTTTGATCAAAGTAGATATACTTTGACTACACATAAAACTTATATGTAAACTAGAAAGGATAGGAGGGAGTATATTGTACGTTCAAAAACGAAACGAACATTGAATACCCTTTATATATGATTTGCCGATGCTATGATCACCGGTTCAAAATTTTGAATCCGCCTTAGGTATCACGTGCCCCCACTCGTTCCCTCTCGATTTCATCTCGGGGTCCAGAGATCTATTGAAAGAGGACTAGGGTGGGTACATGCGAATGATACTCGGTGGAATGTTCAAATGAGGCATGCAGGAGGATGGACTCGACTGGAGGGCGACATGATCGATGGAGAAGAGGGTTGGAGAGGAATGTGAAATAACCAAACGCCACATGATTATAATTGAACGGCTCAAATAAACAATAAGTTGTCTCGCTTGGCCTACATAGTAAAAGGCCTAATGCGCAACACGGAGCACTGACTCTCGAATATGGCCGGGAAAACAGGGAAACATGCATGTGGGGCACACCCGTCGGGACGACGTAGCGCAGACTAGTCCAATGGAGGAGCTGGCCCACGACCTCCTCGCCACCGACAATCGTTCATGTGGGTCATTGGGGCAAACAACGGGGCGCAGCTGTAACGCCCTCGATGCGGCTATATCTCCCACGTGTCGAGGCACGACTTAGAGGCATAACCGCATTGAAAGCAATGTCGCAAGTGAGGTAATCTTCACACAACCCATGTAATACATAAGGGAAAGAGATACATAGTTGGCTTACAGTCGCCACTTCACACAATACATAAATAAACATTCATCATTCAGATTACACTCAAGGTCCGACTACGCAACCAAAATGAAAGAAGACTACCCCAAATGCTACACAGATCCCCGATCGTCCCAACTGGGCTCCACTACTGATCATCAGGAAAAGACACATAGTAATGACCACGTTCCTCGTCGAACTCCCACGTGAGCTCGGTTGCGTCATCTGCACTGGCATCATCGGCACCTGCAACTGTTTTGGTAGAATCTGTGAGTCACGGGGACTCAGCAATCTCACACCCGCGAGATCAAGACTATTTAAGCTTAAAGGTAGGATAGGGTTGTGAGGTGGAGCTGCAGCAAGCGACTAGCATAAATGGTGGCTAACAACGCAAAAGAGAGCGAGAAGAGAAGCAAAGCACGGTCGTGAAGCTAGAAGTGATCAAGAAGTGATCCTAGAACAACCTACGTCAAACATAACTCCAACACCGTGTTCACTTCCCGGACTCCGCCGAGAAGAGACCATCACGGTTACACACGCGGTTGATGTGTTTTAATTAAGATCATCTTCGGGTTTTCTACAACCTGACATTAACAAATTCCCATCTGCCGCATAACCGCGGGCACGGCTTTCGAAAGATAATACCCTGCAGGGGTGTCCCAACTTAGCCCATTATAAGCTCTCACAGTCAACGAAGGAAATTCCTTCTACCGGGAAGACCCGATCAGTCTCGGAATCCCGGACTACAAGACATTTCGACAGTAATAAAACAAGACCAGCAAAGCCGCCCGATTGTGCCGACAAATCCCGATAGGAGCTGCACATATCTCGTTCTCAGGGCACATCCGGATGAGACATCCTACGAGTAAAACCAAGCCTCAAGTTGCCCCGAGGTGGCCCCGCAGTCTACTCGGTTCGAACCAGCACTCAGAGGGAGCACTGGCCCAGGGAGGGTTAAAATAAAGATGACCCTCGGGCTCGCGAAAACCCGGGGGAAAAAGGCTTAGGTGGCAAATGGTAAAACCAAAGTTGGGCCTTACTGGAGGAGTCTTATTCAAGGCAAACTGTCAAGGGGGTCCCATAAATCACCCAACCGTGTAAGGAACGCAAAATCAAGGAACATAACACTGGTATGACGGAAACTAGGGTGGCAAGAGTGGAACAAAACACCAGGCATAAGGCCGAGCCTTCCACCCTTTACCAAGTATATAGATGCATTAATTAAAATAAGAGATATTGTGATATCCCAACATATCCATGTTCCAACATGGAACAAACTTCATCTTCACCTGCAACTAACAACGCTATAAGAGGGGTTGAGCAAAGCGGTAACATAGCCAATCAACGGTTTGCTAGGACATGGATGGTTAGAGGTTTGACATGGAAATATGGGTGGCATGATATAGCAAGTGGTAGGTATCGCAGCATAGGCATAGCAAAAGAGCGAGCATCTAGCCAGCAAAGATAGAAGTGATTTCGAGGGTATGGTCATCTTGCCTGCAAGGTTCTCAGAGTTTTCGAAAGATTGATCCTCGTAAGCGTTCTCAACAGGTTGCTCGTTCACGTACTCGTCTCCCGGCTCTACCCAAAACAAGAACACAAGCAAAGGAACAACTATCAACCACGATGCAATGCGCAATCAACATGATGCAAAACATGGCATGATATGCGAGATGTGATATGCAATGCATATGCATGCTCCGGAAGGACAAGTATGAACAAGGCACAATCTTGGCAAACCAAGTATTCCACTGGAAAGTTGAGATGATTTCGGTTGAAATCGATATAAAGATCACCGGAATCGGATGCACGGTTTGCAAATGACAAGCAAAACAAGAATGACAAGATTCTGCCATTAACAGCACGATGCTACTTAGTAAGCAACAAGAATATAAGTTACTGCACACAAACGTACCAACAAAGCATATGTGAGTAATCTACTCAAGATGATTGACAAAAGATGAACAATGAGCTATGGCTAAATCACACCACAACAGGTTCAAACAAGCATGGCAAAAGTGCAAAAGATAACAGGTTCACAGACTTGGTGAAAGTAACAACTTGCCAGAAATTAACATCAGGATGGCATGTTTAGAGCAAGCAAACAACCTGCTACAGGAACACAATATAGCAAAACAAGGCATGGCATGAATCTAATCAAAACACATAACAAAAGTCCCTTACTGACCATGAGCCAAAAAGGACCAGAAAATATAATAACACCCATGTCAAATAAGCAAGTTTCGTTAAAGTTTTCAGACTTAGCAAAAAACTGGACATGTCAAAAACAGATAACAAGTAGGCATGTTTACGAGCTGGATGCACTCACTACAGAGCTTTTCATGATAAACTAAGCATACATCCATCAAGAAGACATGGCATAGAAGGTAGACATGGCAAGAATAACATCATAGCATGCACGGATCAACTACAACTAGCTTGGCAAAATCGAATAACATGTAAACAATCAGCCAGTAACATTTTATAGCAAAAGTAGAGCTCGATTGACTCAAGCTACGGCACTCCAAAATTACAAACAAATGCATGGAAGGATAGAGAAAATCCATATGTTCAAAACACCCTTACTGATCATTCTAAAAAGAGGCATAGATCTCTCTGAAACAACATGAACACATGGCATAAAAATAACAGCAGGGAATAACTTCGTGAAATTACAGTCCCTGAAAACAGCAACAATATGATCCCTAGTTTGCATGCTTGTTCTAGTCACCACAAAGATCACAAAAATACGTGGAATACACCCGTGGAAAGATGGCATGGCATATTACAAAACAAATGTAGGACTCCAATTCATAGGATGCACACATCAATCATGGCAAAAATGACAAAAGTGCATCTACTGAAACAGATCTGAAACTAACATCACATAGCTCTCTTCCAACAGAATTTCGGGCATCAAGATGAGCTCAAATGAAAATGATGCAATGAGGTGAAATGATGTACTCATCAGTACGAACAATTTCACATATTACACGCACGAAACGGAGCAGTATGTAGCAAGTTATGATGCATTGAACATTGCTAAAAAATATGCAGAGAAAAGACTTGGAGGGAAAACGACCTCCGAGATCTAGGGTTTCGGCTCGCGGATCGAGGATCGCCGGTAGGGGTCGGCTGGGGCCGGGACGGCGCGGGCGGCGGCGTCCGACGCGGGCGCGCGGCGGCGGGCTGCGGCGGCGCCGGGCGGCGCCGGGCGGCGGCGGGGCGCCTCGGGCGCGGGCGGCGCGGCTGGGCCGGGGAGGACCCCGCACGGGCTCTTCGGGCCGACGCGGGCGAGGAGGCGGCGGCGACACGTGGCGTGAGGCGATTTGTCCGGTGGCACGGGCGGACGTGTCCGGCCGTCCGGATTTTGTCCGGCGGCGGAGAGGGAGCGGGGCTAGGGTTTGGTCTGCGGGATTTTCGGGGGAGGCCACTTATTTATAGGTAGGAGGAGCTAGGAAGCTCCAAATGGAGTGCGGTTTTCGGCCACGCGATCGTGATCGAACGACTTTGAGGATGGGAGTGTCTTAGATGGGTTATTGGGCTGTTTTGAAGGGGTTTTGGGCTGCAACACACACGAGGCCTTCACGGTTACCCGGTTAACCGTTGGAGTATCAAACAACCTCCGAATGACCCGAAACTTGACAGGCGGTCTACCGGTGCTATACCAAGGCCGCTTGGCAAACCTCGGTCCATTCCGAGAAAGTTTAATACCCGCTCACGAAAAAAGGTAAAAGGGGACGCCGGGGAACATAGGAGCGCCGGATTGCAAAACGGACAACGGGGAAAATGCTCGGAATCATGAGACGAACACGTATGCGAATGCGATGCACATGATGACATGATAAGAAATGCATGACAGGAACAAAATGCAAAATGAAGGAAAAACCCAACCACGGAGGGAATATCATATCACATTGCCGAAAATGGCAAGAGTTGGAGTTACAAATATGGCAAGTTACATCCGGGGTGTTACAACACTCCGCCACTACGAGAGGATCTCGTCCCGAGATCTAGGACTGAAAGAACTCCGGATATCGGAACGGAGGTGTCCCTCGCACTCCCAGGTGGCTTCCCGGTCTGAATGGTGAGACCACTTCACTTTCAGGAATTTGATAGACTTGTTGCGAGTCTTGCGCTCAGTTCCTTCAAGAATAGCGACGGTATGCTCATGATAAGACAAATCTTCTTGAAGATCAATCTCTTCGAAGTTGATGGTGCGCTCAGGCGTCTTGAAGCACTTGCGAAGCTGTGACACATGGAACACATCGTGCACATTTGCAAAGTTGGGGGGAAGCTCAAGTTGATAGGCGAGATCGCCTCGTTTGCCGATGATCTTGAAAGGACCCACGTATGTAGGGGAAAGTTTCCGTTTGATACCGAAGCGACGGGTGCCTTTCATTGGAGAGACGCGGAGGTAGGCATGGTCTCCGATCTCGAAAGCCAAATCACGGTGTTTGCTATCGTAATAGCTCTTCTGGCGCGATTGCGCGGCTTTGAGATTCTCGCGAATGATCTTGCACATTGCCCCAGCCTCTGAGATCAAATCATTGCCAAGAAGTTGATGTTCGCCCGTCTCAGACCAATTGAGAGGAGTACGACACTTTCTGCCATAGAGAATCTCGAATGGGGCTTTGCCCGAGCTGGCTTGAAAGCTGTTGTTGTAAGAGAACTCAACATATGGAAGACAATCCTCCCACTTCATGCCGAAAGAGATAACACAAGCCCTGAGCATATCTTCAAGAATTTGGTTGACACGCTCGACTTGCCCACTAGTTTGGGGATGGAAAGCTGTGCTGAAGCGAATGTTCGTGCCCATGGCCTTCTGAAAAGAATCCCAAAACTTGGAGGTAAAGATGCTGCCACGGTCTGAAGAGATCAATTGTGGAATGCCATGCAAGGAGACAATTCTGGATGTGTAGAGCTCTGCCAGCTGCGCTGCTGTGATAGACTCTTTGATAGGAAAAAAATGAGCCACTTTAGTGAGCTTGTCGATGACGACGAAAATGGCATCATTTCCATGCTTGGACTTTGGAAAACCAGTCACGAAGTCCATTTCGATATGATCAAACTTCCATTCTGGAATAGCAAGAGGTTGGAGTAGACTAGCTGGTCGTTGGTGTTCTGCTTTCACCCTTCTGCAGACATCACATTCATTCACGAATTGAGCAATTTCTCGCTTCATTTGAGTCCACCAATACGACTGTTTGAGGTCATGGTACATCTTTGTACTTCCAGGATGAATTGACAGAAGAGAATTGTGCGCCTCGTTCATAATGACTTTCTGTAGATCACCCTTTGGAACCACAATCCGGTCCTCGAAGAAAAGAGTATCTCTGTCATCAACGCGATAGCACTTGTATTTGGAAATGCCCTTGTCAATACCACGTTTCACCTTCTTCACCATGGTATCCAACAGTTGTGCCTCACGAATTTGATCTTCCAAAGTAGGAGAGACGATGAGGTTGGCAAGAAAACCTTGAGGAACAACTTGGAGATTCAACTTGCGGAAAGCTTCACAAAGATCCGGTTGAAAGGACTTGAGGATTAAGCTGTTGCAATAAGCCTTCCTGCTCAAAGCGTCTGCAATCACATTAGCCTTGCCTGGAGTATATTCAATACTCAGATTATACTCTTGAATCATTTCGACCCATCGAGTTTGCCTGAGGTTGAGGTTGGGCTGAGTGAAGATGTACTTGAGACTCTTGTGATCGGTGAATATGTCCACTTTCCTTCCCAACAAGAGATGTCTCCATGTTATCAATGCATGGACCACTGCCGCCAACTCAAGATCGTGAGTGGGGTAGTTCTTTTCGTTGGGCTTCAACTGACGAGAGGTATAGGCCACAACCTTCTTCTCTTGCATTAAGACAACACCGAGACCTTGAAGAGAAGCATCACAGAAAACTTCATAAGGCTTGGATTCGTCAGGAGGAGTCAAAACTCGAGCAGTGACGAGTTTCTCTTTGATAGTGTTGAAAGCAACGTCACACTCAGGAGATCAGACATACTTCACATGCTTCTGGAGGAGGTTGGAAAGAGGCTTTGCAATCTTTGAGAAATTCTCAACGAATCTTCGGCAATAGCTTGCAAGTCCAAGAAAACTGCGAAGCTGCTTGACATTCTGGGGAGGTTCCCAATTCAAAACTGCAGACACTCTCTCAGGATTAATAGCAATGCCCTTGGCAGAGATGATATTCCCAAGGTAAAGAACTTCATCAAGCCAGAATTCACATTTGGAGAACTTCGAATAGAATTTATACTCTCTGAGCTTGTCAAGCACCAATCGCAAATGTTTGGCATGATCCTTCTTATTCTTGGAGAAGACCAATATATCATCGAGATAGACCAAGACGAATTCATTGGTGTAGGGGTTGAAGATGAAGTTCATCATTCGAGAGAAAGTTGGAGGAGCATTGACAAGGCCGAAAGACATGACAGTATATTCATAGGAACCAAAGCTTGTTCTGAATGCTGTCTTGGGAATATCTTCTTCACGAATGCGAATCTGATGATAACCCATACGAAGGTCAAGCTTGGAGAACACTTTAGCACCTTTAAGTTGCTCGAATAGCTCATTGATGTTGGGAAGTGGGTACTTGTTCTTGATTGTCTTCTTGTTCAATGGACGGTAATCGACGCAAAGTCGGTCCGTGCCATCCTTCTTCTGGACAAAAAGAACACCACAACCCCAAGGAGAAGAACTCGGTCTGATCAGACCCAGACGCTCTTGTTCATCGAGTTGTTTCTTCAATTCCTTCAACTCTTTTGGCCCAAGCTTGTATGGACGCTTGCAAACGGGTTCCGTGCCAGGCTCAAGATTAATAACAAATTCAACTGGCCGGTGAGGAGGCATACCCGGGAGCTCTTCTGGAAAGACATCTTGGTACTCACAAACGACTGGAATCTGGGAGATAGCATCCAATTCGCCCTTCTCATTAAGAGAAAACAACCGAATGGTATCATCACGAGCGGCATAGATGATCACATCGTCAGAAGAGTGAGTCAATTGAATTTCTCTGGCAGCACAATCAAGCTGAGCCTTGTGCTTAGAAAGTCAGTCCATCCCAAGAATAAGATCAATATCAGAGTCACCAAGAACAATTGGTTTAGCTACAAATCTATAGTCGCCCATCTTGATAGAAACATCCGAAGCAACCAAGCTAGAAGACAAAAGTTTTCCAGGAGAAACAACTTGCATAACTTTGGACAAAATCTCTGTGTCAACATTATGCTTCGATGCAAATGGATATGACATGAAAGAATGCGATGCACCGGTATCAAATAAGACTTTTGCTGGAATATCATTAACTGAGAGATTACCCATGATCACTTCTGAAGAATCCTCTGCCTGAGCCGCGTTCATCATGTTCACTTTGGCATGCTTAGGATTATGCTTGACCACTGCATTGCTGGAAGATTTCATAGGAGGAGGAGGCGGAAGGCGCCTTTGGTTGAAGCACGTGTTCGCATAGTGACCCTTTTGCTGACATTTGTTGCAAGTCACTTCTGAGAGCGGACGATGATAAGGAGCATTTGGCCTTGGAGCTTGGTTCTGAGACTTGTTCGGATAGCCAGGGTTGGGTGGGTGGGAAGATCCACGACCACCTGAGTTCTTCTGCTGATAAGGCTGACAGAACGGAGGAGGAGGAGGCAACCAGAACTTCTGTTGCTTGGCCGCCACTAGTGAGGAAGAAGAGGACTGAACTGCGTCCCTGACTTTCTTCTTGGATGCCTCACACTTCAGCTGAGCAGCTTCTTGTTTCAGTGCCATGTTGTAGAATTCATCATACTTTAACGGCTCAAAAAGCACGAGAGCTAGTTGCAGATCTTCTCTGAGACCACGCCTGAATTGGTAAATCATGCTCTTCTCATCAGGGATATCTTGCTTCGCAAAATGAGAGAGCTTCTGGAACTGAGTGTTGTATTGATACACAGACATGTTGCCTTGCTTGAGATTGCGGAAATCCTCACGCTTACTCTCAACAACACTTTCTGGAATGTGATGAGCTTTGAAGTCACGGCGGAAATCATCCCAGGTAATCATACGACCTCCTCTGGAATCTTTGTATTGTTGGAACCACTCAGCAGCTTGATCCTTGAGTTGAAAAGAGGCAAACTTGACAAAGTCCTCAGGCCTGACATTGCTACATTCGAAGTGCTTGTTGATGTCCACGAGCCAATCATCGGCGTCTGTGGCCTCGACACAGTAGCTGAAAGTCTTTGGCTGATTTGCAAGGAACTGATTGAGGGTAGCGAAATGCGGCTGATTGTTGCCTAGGCCTTGATTTCCCTGATTACCTTGCCCTTGGTTGCGATCTTGCAAGAGCTGAATCAGAATCTGAGCGTTGGCATTTGTGGCAGTCATCAGGGCTTGCCATGCCTCCGGAGGCGGAGGTGGTGGCGGAGGGTTAGCCTGACTTCCTTCATTGCGTTCCGGATTCTGACGCGTTGGCGGAGCCATCCTGAAGAGGGTGACATCCATTAGCATCTTGAAAGACATATATTCAAGCTGAATCAAAAGGATCGAAATTGCAACATATAGTCTTCACAATAAACATTCGAACAAGAATGAACGAATGAATTCCAAAGTAAATCATCACACTTCCATAAGTTGAGAAGCCACTTAGAAAAAGGTATGGAATAAAATCAACAAGGTACGGATGTGAACAAATACTTGGTAAGGATTACCCAATCACGAACCAAATATCTGCGGGAAGAAATACTAGAGCTACATGAATTCCCACTTATAAACTCCCGAAACTTTCTGGTTATGCAATCAGGTGTTGGGGATACAGGGGACACAGAATATATCACCCAAACTAACAATACCTAGATCCAGCTGTATCCATCCTTCAACACATAACCAAGAAACCTTCGGAAATCGTCTACCTCAACCTTCGAAAAGCATCCGTTATACAAGTTATGGCAATACTCCCGCACTCGCCTCAGTACTGGGCTATCAGGGTTATCTCACCAACAACTGTACAAAAGAGATTTTCGATGTCGGCGTACTAAACTCAGGTATTCCAGAACTGTAACGATAAAATTATGACGACAACACCTCGGAGCTCAACTCCCCGGGACACCTCCACTAAACCCCTGCTGACAGGAGGCACCAAGACAATGTTGTCATCATAAAACCATCGGAATGATTCTAAGATACCCGCGTGATCCTAAAAAAAAATAGTGAAAATTGAGAAGAGAAGAGTCAAAACTCTACGTCAGGATGCCTTACCAGAGCGATGAGGAGACTGGGAAGTAAAAAGAATTCCTAAACTCTCCGATATATAATTCCTAAATGACTCAAAACATTTTTCTAGACACAACTCGGCCGCTAAAAATGATCAAACAGTGGGGGCTCCTAAGGTCGGGGAAGGCTCTGATTACCAACTTGTAACGCCCTCGATGCGGCTATATCTCCCACGTGTCGAGGCACGACTTAGAGGCATAACCGCATTGAAAGCAATGTCGCAAGTGAGGTAATCTTCACACAACCCATGTAATACATAAGGGAAAGAGATACATAGTTGGCTTACAGTCGCCACTTCACACAATACATAAATAAACATTCATCATTCAGCTTACACTCAAGGTCCGACTACGGAACCAAAATGAAAGAAGACTACCCCAAATGCTACACAGATCCCCGATCGTCCCAACTGGGCTCCACTACTGATCATCAGGAAAAGACACATAGTAACGACCACGTTCCTCGTCGAACTCCCACGTGAGCTCGGTTGCGTCATCTGCACTGGCATCGTCGGCTCCTGCAACTGTTTTGGTAGAATCTGTGAGTCACGGGGACTCAGCAATCTCACACCCGCGAGATCAAGACTATTTAAGCTTAAAGGTAGGATAGGGTTATGAGGTGGAGCTGCAGCAAGCGACTAGCATAAATGGTGGCTAACAAAGCAAAAGAGAGCGAGAAGAGAAGCAAAGCACGGTCGTGAAGATAGAAGTGATCAAGAAGTGATCCTAGAACAACCTACGTCAGACATAACTCCAACACCGTGTTCACTTCCCGGACTCCGCCGAGAAGAGACCATCACGGTTACGCACGCGGTTGATGTGTTTTAATTAAGATCATCTTCGGGTTTTCTACAACCGGACATTAACAAATTCCCATCTGCCGCATAACCGTGGGCACGGCTTTCGGAAGATAATACCCTGCAGGGGTGTCCCAACTTAGCCCATTATAAGCTCTCACGGTCAACGAAGGATATTCCTTCTACTGGGAAGACCCGATCAGTCTCGGAATCCCGGACTACAAGACATTTCGACAGTAATAAAACAAGACCAACAAAGCCGCCCGATTGTGCCGACAAATCCCGATAGGAGCTGCCCATATCTCGTTCTCAGGGCATATCCAGATGAGACATCCTACGAGTAAAACCAAGCCTCAAGTTGCCCCGAGGTGGCCCCGCAGTCTACTCGGTTCGAACCAGCACTCAGAGGGAGCACTGGCCCAGGGAGGGTTAAAATAAAGATGACCCTCGGGCTCGCGAAAACCCGGGGGAAAAAGGCTTAGGTGGCAAATGGTAAAACCAAAGTTGGGCCTTACTGGAGGAGTCTTATTCAAGGCAAACTGTCAAGGGGGTCCCATAAATCACCCAACCGTGTAAGGAACGCAAAATCAAGGAACATAACACTGGTATGACGGAAACTAGGGTGGCAAGAGTGGAACAAAACACCAGGCATAAGGCCGAGCCTTCCACCCTTTACCAAGTATATAGATGCATTAATTAAAATAAGAGATATTGTGATATCCCAACATATCCATGTTCCAACATGGAACAAACTTCATCTTCACCTGCAACTAACAACGCTATAAGAGGGGTTGAGCAAAGCGGTAACATAGCCAATCAACGGTTTGCTAGGACATGGATGGTTAGAGGTTTGACATGGAAATATGGGTGGCATGATATAGCAAGTGGTAGGTATCGCAGCATAGGCATAGCAAAAGAGCGAGCATCTAGCCAGCAAAGATAGAAGTGATTTCGAGGGTATGGTCATCTTGCCTGCAAGGTTCTCAGAGTTTTCGAAAACTTGATCCTCGTAAGCGTTCTCAACAGGTTGCTCGTTCACGTACTCGTCTCCCGGCTCTACCCAAAACAAGAACACAAGCAAAGGAACAACTATCAACCACGATGCAATGCGCAATCAACATGATGCAAAACATGGCATGATATGCGAGATGTGATATGCAATGCATATGCATGCTCCGGAAGGACAAGTATGAACAAGGCACAATCTTGGCAAACCAAGTATTCCACTGGAAAGTTGAGATGATTTCGGTTGAAATCGATATAAAGATCACCGGAATCGGATGCACGGTTTGCAAATGACAAGCAAAACAAGAATGACAAGATTCTGCCATTAACAGCACGATGCTACTTAGTAAGCAACAAGAATATAAGTTACTGCACACAAACGTACCAACAAAGCATATGTGAGTAATCTACTCAAGATGATTGACAAAAGATGAACAATGAGCTATGGCTAAATCACACCACAACAGGTTCAAACAAGCATGGCAAAAGTGCAAAAGATAACAGGTTCACAGACTTGGTGAAAGTAACAACTTGCCAGAAATTAACATCAGGATGGCATGTTTAGAGCAAGCAAACAACCTGCTACAGGAACACAATATAGCAAAACAAGGCATGGCATGAATCTAATCAAAACACATAACAAAAGTCCCTTACTGACCATGAGCCAAAAAGGACCAGAAAATATAATAACACCCATGTCAAATAAGCAAGTTTCGTTAAAGTTTTCAGACTAGCAGAAAACTGGACATGTCAAAAACAGATAACAAGTAGGCATGTTTACGAGCTGGATGCACTCACTACAGAGCTTTTCATGATAAACTAAGCATACATCCATCAAGAAGACATGGCATAGAAGGTAGACATGGCAAGAATAACATCATAGCATGCACGGATCAACTACAACTAGCTTGGCAAAATCGAATAACATGTAAACAATCAGCCAGTAACATTTTATAGCAAAAGTAGAGCTCGATTGACTCAAGCTACGGCACTCCAAAATTACAAACAAATGCATGGAAGGATAGAGAAAATCCATATGTTCAAAACACCCTTACTGATCATTCTAAAAAGAGGCATAGATCTCTCTGAAACAACATGAACACATGGCATAAAAATAACAGCAGGGAATAACTTCGTGAAATTACAGTCCCTGAAAACAGCAACAATATGATCCCTAGTTTGCATGCTTGTTCTAGTCACCACAAAGATCACAAAAATACGTGGAATACACCCGTGGAAAGATGGCATGGCATATTACAAAACAAATGTAGGACTCCAATTCATAGGATGCACACATCAATCATGGCAAAAATGACAAAAGTGCATCTACTGAAACAGATCTGAAACTAACATCACATAGCTCTCTTCCAACAGAATTTCGGGCATCAAGATGAGCTCAAATGAAAATGATGCAATGAGGTGAAATGATGTACTCATCAGTACGAACAATTTCACATATTACACGCACGAAACGGAGCAGTATGTAGCAAGTTATGATGCATTGAACATTGCTAAAAAATATGCAGAGAAAAGACTTGGAGGGAAAACGACCTCCGAGATCTAGGGTTTCGGCTCGCGGATCGAGGATCGCCGGCAGGGGTCGGCTGGGGCCGGGACGGCGCGGGCGGCGGCGTCCGACGCGGGCGCGCGGCGGCGGGCTGCGGCGGCGCCGGGCGGCGCCGGGCGGCGGCGGGGCGCCTCGGGTGCGGGCGGCGCGGCTGGGCCGGGGAGGACCCCGCACGGGCTCTTCGGGCCGACGCGGGCGAGGAGGCGGCGGCGACACGTGGCGTGAGGTGATTTGTCCGGTGGCACGGGCGGACGTGTCCGGCCGTCCGGATTTTGTCCGGCGGCGGAGAGGGAGCGGGGCTAGGGTTTGGTCTGCGGGATTTTCGGGGGAGGCCACTTATTTATAGGTAGGAGGAGCTAGGAAGCTCCAAATGGAGTGCGGTTTTCGGCCACGCGATCGTGATCGAACGACTTTGAGGATGGGAGTGTCTTAGATGGGTTATTGGGCTGTTTTGAAGGGGTTTTGGGCTGCAACACACACGAGGCCTTCACGGTTACCCGGTTAACCATTGGAGTATCAAACAACCTCCGAATGACCCGAAACTTGACAGGCGGTCTACCGGTGCTATACCAAGGCCGCTTGGCAAACCTCGGTCCATTCCGAGAAAGTTTAATACCCGCTCACGAAAAAAGGTAAAAGGGGACGTCGGGGAACATAGGAGCGCCGGATTGCAAAACGGACGACGGGGAAAATGCTCGGAATCATGAGACGAACACGTATGCGAATGCGATGCACATGATGACATGATAAGAAATGCATGACAGGAACAAAATGCAAAATGAAGGAAAAACCCAACCATGGAGGGAATATCATATCACATTGCCGAAAATGGCAAGAGTTGGAGTTACAAATATGGCAAGTTACATCCGGGGTGTTACAACACTCCACCACTATGAGAGGATCTCGTCCTGAGATCTAGGACTGAAAGAACTCCGGATATTCGGAACGGAGGTGGTCCTCGCGCTCCCAGGTGGCTTATGTGGCGAACATTCCCTGTGAGGAGGACAGCAGACGAACGCATTTTCCTCGCAGTTTTCTTCCTATATATAAAAAAGTATGCTACTTGGTGTCCGTTTAGTCAACAAACGATTGTGCCAGCCTTGACCGTTGGATTGACATTCAACGTCTATCATGTTTCTTCAGTCTCTTCTTCCTCAAGCCGCCAAAGCCAAACCAGCGCCGGCTGGACCGCCTGCTCCCGCCTCCCTCGGCTGGCTATGATCTTCTCCGGCTCCTCTTCGTTCCCGTCCAAGGCCTCACCATCGTCCTCCGCCTTGGTTCGCTCACCACGGCACCGCCCTCCGGTGTTGTCAACATGGTCAACAACTGCGAGGAATAAGGAGATGACTGTACAGGGTGAGGATGACAGTAGGGACCCAGCAGCGCGCGCGGTAAATTTTTTTCGGGATGGAGAAGGGTATCAACTGGGTTGTGCGGGACCTGTGGCCCATCTAGCCCAGGCTTTTATTTCATATGTTTAGCACATGACCAGCCCAGTTTGTTTTTTTCCTTTCTGAAAATGGCTAGCCAGCTATTTTGTTTTTTTAGAATAACCAACGTAGGCCTACTTGCTTTTCTACGCCCTGCTGGGCCGGAAATCTTTCAAGACGAGGAGGGATGCATTTTTCCCAGAAAATGGGCTATAAGTAATAAGAAATGGGATATAAGTAATAATAAATGCACTATAAAATGAAAAAATACAACAAACAGACAATTACTTCCAAAAATATTGTTTTCTTTCGGATTTTGATATCTTAAATTTCATTGTTTTTGTGCGGGTAAAATTTCATTGAATTTAAATTAAGGTATATGCTGTTTGGGACAGATTTGGAGGCTGACTTATGGGTCTACTAGGTTGACGTGTACTTTGGCTTTGTCAACTTAGTCCACAAATGATTCTAGCAGCAGTGACCATTGGATGTTAATCCAACGGCCGTGCTGCTTCTTTAATATCTGATCTTCTTGCTCCAGCCGCACAAACTAGCTCTGGTGGGACTGCCTACTCCCGCCTCCCGTGGCCGGCTGTGCTGCCGCACAGGCCGTGCCGCCCCACCCTACTTCATTGCTGGCTCCCGTGGCCAGGCCATTCCTCTACTCACCCACACCTCCTCGTATTTTCCGGCGACGGCAGCCGGACCAGTAAACCCTCGTACTCCCCACCGCGTGGGCAACCATTGCCGAGTCTTCCTCGGCTCCGTGTCGTTCCCTTCCTAGGCCTCGCCGTCGTCCACCGCCATGGTGCTCTCGGCGCGGCCTGGTCAACTTGGTCAACGAACGACATCCATCAGCCGTGGACTGTATGCGCAAAATAATGATTCCTCCACCTGACATCTGGGACCCACCGGAAGGGCCTCTGTATTTCGCGAAAAAAACGTTCCCCCCGCTGACATGTCGGACCCACCAGCTATATCTTCGCACGCAAGGAAGTGCCTCCTTATTACGCACAAAAAATGAATACCCCCCTGCTAGCCGGGACCCACCATAGTGGGAGGATGACTTGTGGGCCAACTAAGTTGACGGGGACGGAGGGCTTTGTCAACTTAGTCAATAGGAACGATTCTAGTTCCAGTGACCGTACGATGTCCATCCAACGGTCGTAGTGCTTCTTCAACCTCTGGTCTTCTTGCTCCAGCCGCCCAAAGCAGCGATGGTCGTGCCGCATGCTCCTGCCTCCCGTGGCCGGCTGTGCTGCCGCGGAGGCCTCACCGCCCCCGACTATTCCCACCGCTGGCCAGGCCCTGCGGCGATGGCAGCCTCACGCCGCCGCCGAACCAGTGAACCCTCGTACTCCTCTCTGCGCGGGCTTCCACTGCCGCGTCTTCCCCGGCTCCGTGTCGTCCCCTTCCTAGGCCTCGCCGTCGTCCATCGTCGTGGTGTTCTCCGCGCGGCGTGGTCAACATGGTCAAGGATCGACTTCCATCGGAAGAGTACTGTACGTGGAGAGGCTGACAGCTGGGTCCATGGCCACAACCCAGTTTTTTGTGATTTGTCAGGCCTGTTGGGCTGCAAATCTTTCAAGACGAGGAGAGATTTCATTCGGTTGGCCGAGAAAATGGCCCATCAGTAATGAGAAATGGGCTGTACATTTATAAAACACATCAAACCGGCAATTACTTTCAAATATCTTTTTTTTTATTTCAAGAGTTGAAATTACATTAATTTTTATGCGTGGAGAATTTGTTGGATTTTATATTGATATACATTTATTTTTAAAATCAGTTTGAATGTGAGTCGAAATTTTGGGATTAAAAACAGTTCGGACCGCACTGAAATATGCAAAATTTCGTATAATTTTTTTAACCGTGGCCACCAATATGGGCTGTAATGCTAACAAAAATAATATGGGCTCCAAAAAAAACCTTAAGAATTAGCAAATGGGCTGTAAAATATTAGAAATAATGGCAGATGGGTTGTATGTTGTTTTCCACAGATTTGAGGCTTTCCTAAAAAAAAGGATGACGCACAAGCAGTGACTGTTGGATGTCCATCCAACAGCCGTCGTGCTTCTTCAATCTCTGTTCTTCCTGCTCCAGCCGCTCAAACAAGCGCCGGCGGGACTGCCTGCTCCCTCCTCCCCGCGGCCGGCTGTGCTGCCGCGCAGGCCTCACCGCCCCACCGTACTCCCATCGCTGGCCTAGCCATCCCTCTACTCACCCACACCTGCTATTATTCTCCGGCGATGGCACACGAACCAGCAAACCCTCGTACAGTCGTACTCCACTCCACGTGGGAAACAACTGCCGAGTCTTCCCTGCTTCCGCGTGTCGTTCCCTTCCTATGCCTCGCCGTCGTCCACCGCCCTAGTGCTCTCGGAGCGGCCTGGTCAACGTGGTCAACGACCGACATGCATCTGAAGTGGACTTTACGTAGAGAGGCCGATAGCTGGGTCCACGGTCGCACGCAAGGAAATGCCTCCTTATTACGCGCAAAATAATGATTCCTCCACCTGACATCAGGGACCCACCGAAAGGGCCTCTGTATTTCGCGAAAAAAAAATGTTACCGCCACTGACAGCTCAGACCCACCAACTATATCTTCGCACGCAAGGAAGTGCCTCCTTATTACGCACAAAAAAAATGAATACTCCCCCTGTTAGCTGGGACCCAGTATAGTGGCAGGCTGACTTGTGGGCCTACTCAGTTTACGGGGATAGAGGGCTTTGTCAACTTAGTCAATATGCATGATTCTAGCTCCAGTGACCGTACGATGTCCATCCAACGGCCGTAGTGCTTCTTCAACCTCTGGTCTTTTTGCTCGAGCCGCCCAAACCAGCATTGGTCGTACCTCGTGCTCCTGCCTCCCATGGCCGGCTGCGATGCGGCGGAGGCCTCACCGCCCCTACTACTCCCACCGCTGGCCAGGCCATCCCTCTACTCACCCACACCCCCTGTTATTCCGCGGTGACGGCAGCCTCACACCGCAGCGAACCAGTGAACCCTCGTATTCCTCTACGCGTGGGCATCCACTGCCGCGTCTTCCCCGGCCCCGCGTCGTCCCCTTCCTAGGCCTCGTTGTCGTCCACCGCCCTGGTGCTCTCGGCGCGGCGTGGTCAACGTGGTCAAGGAACAACTTCCATCGGACGTGGACATGGAGAGGCTGATAGAGGGCTTTGTCAACTTAGACATGGAGAGGCTGATAGCCGGGTCCACGGCCGCAGCAAGGAAGTGCCTCCTTATTATGTGCAAAATAATTATTCCTCCACCTGACAGCGGGGACCCACCGGACGGGCCACTGTATTTCGCAAAAAAAACATTTTCCCCTGACTGCTGGGACCCACCAGCTACATCTTCGCATGCAAGGAAGTGCCTGACAGTCGGGACCCACCTGGTCGAAGCGTATGTAGCGTTGTCATTCTGGTCGCGAATGTGTACGTACATATATACTGGTCGATGTACAGGTGCGCACGTGTCGTAGTAGAGGCGCGCACGTAGCATGTACACGTATGTACAGCGGCCAGGGTGCAAGAAAGAAAATACGGCCACATATGTGTACATACGGGCGGGGTCTCGAACGCCTACTCGCGCATACGTACAGCCACGGCTCGTGTACATGGCTGGGCCGGAACAGAGAAACAGCATCGTCGTCGTGTTCATGGGGAGGCAACGGAATGAGTCATGCTCATCGGGAGGGCTTGGACGGAACAGGCGATGGAAACGAGGCCTGGCGTACCGCAGAACGGAGGAAACGGCCTTGTGTTCGACCGGCCATGTTCGAAACGGGATCCTGTTCATCGGGAGGGGTTTGGCGTACCGCAAAACGGAGGAAACGGACCTCCTACGGTCGAAACGGCGGTCCTGTTGATAGGGAGGGGTGTGGCGTACCGCAAAACGGAGGAAAGGGACTTGTGTTGGAGCGCTACGGTCGAAATGGGGGTCCTATTCATCGGGAGGGGTGTGGTGTACCGCAAAACAGGACTCCACGGGATACTGTTCATCTCCACCGTCGACCTCCTCCAGCCTCCATGGGCTACCGTCGACCTCGTCCAGCCTCCATGGGCTCCTGTTCATCCAGCCTCCACCGCGCGCTACACCACCGGCTACTGTTCAACCACCCCTCCATCGTCCGCTGTTCATCCAGCCCTCCACAAAACGGGGTCCTGTTCAACCACCCCTCCACGGGTACCCCTCCACCATCTACTATTCATCCAGCCCTCCACACCACGGGGTCCTGTTCATCCACCCCTCCACGGGCACCCCTCCACCGTCTACTGTTCATCCAGCCCTCCACCACACCACGGGGTCCTGTTCATCCAGAGGCAACGCCACCGCTCACTGTTCATCCAATCGATCGGCTTCAGTTAGCAGCAGTAGCGAAGGAATCGCTCGATCGGGTTCAGTTAACAGCCATCGATCGATTGCTCGGGTTCAGTAACGCGTAGCCTACAGTGCAATCGCTCGGGTTTAGTTAGAGCCCAACGCCTCGCTCGGGTTCAGTTAGAGCCAACGCGTCGCACACACGCGTGTATGTTATGAGAGAAATGCGCATCGCTCGGCCCCCGACCTCCCACCGTAACCGGGAACTCCCCAAAATTTTCCTCGCCCTCGCTTCTACCATGGTTTTTTCCGTTTTGGACGACCCAAAGAATGTCATGCAGCTGCGTCTTCGGCCTGCCCAGGACGAAAAGCCCATTTTCTGTCATGATTTTTTGTCATAGAAGTAGGATCCCACCACATCTATGATGATACCGGGTTTTGTCACAATTATCGTCACAGAAGTGTCATATGCTTGACAGAATTTTTTTTCGTTCGGCCCAAAATGTCACGCATGTGTCTTTTTTTTTGTAGCAATGCCTCCGGTGGTGCCGGGATATGCAATGAACCAAGAGTGACATGTATGAAAGAATTATGAACGGTGGCTTTGTCACAAATACTACGTCAACTACATGATCATGCTAAGCAATATGACAATGATGAATGTGTCATGATAAACGGAATGGTGGAAAGTTGCATGGCAATATATCTCGGAATGGCTATGGAAATGCCATAATAGGTAGGTATGGTGGCTGTTTTTAGGAAGATATAAGGAGGTTTATGTGTGAAAGAGCGTATCATATCATGGGGTTTGGATGCACCAGCGAAGTTTGCACCAATTCTCAATGTGAGAAAGGGCAATGCACGGTACCGAAGAGGCTAGCAATGATGGAAAGGTGAGAGTGCGTATAATCCATGGACTCAACATGAGTCATAAAGAACTCACATACTTATTGCAAAAATCTACAAGTCATCAAAAACCAAGCACTACGCGCATGCTTCTAGGGGGATAGATTGGTAGGAAAAGACCATCGCTTGTCCCCGACCGCCACTCATAAGGAGGAAAATCAAAGAACACCTCATATTTCAAATTTGTTACATAACGTTTACCATACGTGCATGCTACGGGACTTGCAAACTTCAACACAAGTATTTCTCAAATTCACAACTACTCAACTAGCACAACTTTAATATCACTACCTCCATATCTCAAAACAATCATCAAGCATCAAACTTCTCTTAGTATTCAAAACACTCATAAGAAAGTTTTTACTAATCTTGAATACCTAGCATATTAGGATTAAGCAAATTACAATGCTATTTAAGACTCTCAAAATAATCTAAGTGAAGTATGAGAGATCAATAGTTTCTATAAAACAAATCCACCACTGTGCTCTAAAAGATATAAGTGAAGTACTAGAGCAAAACTATATAACTCAAAAGATATAAGTGAAGCACATAGAGCATTATAATAATTTTCGAATCGTGTGTGTCTCTCTCAAAAGTTGTGTACAGCAAGTATGATTGTGGTAAACTAAAAATCAAAGACTCAAATCATACAAGACGCTCCAAGCAAAACACATATCATGTGGTGAATAAAAATATAGCTCCAAGTAAAGTTACCGATAGAAGTAGACGAAAGAGGGGATGCCTTAGCTTTGGCTTTTTGGTGTCCTTAGATTATCTTGGGGGTGCCATGGGCATCTCCAATCTTAGGCTCTTGCCACTCCTTGTTTCATAATCCATCAAATCTTTCACCCAAAACTTGAAAACTTCACAACACAAAACTTAACAGAAAATCTCTTGAGCTCCGTTAGCGAAAGAAAACAAAAGACCACATCAAGGTACTGTAATGAACTCATTCTTTTTTTATATTGGTGTTAAACCTACTGTATTCCAAATTCTCTATGGTTTATAAACTATTTTACTAGCCATAGATTCATCAAAATAAGCAAACAACACACGAAAAACAGAATCTGTCAAAAACAGAACAGTCTGTAGTAATCTGTAACTAACGCAAACTTCTCGAACTCCAAAAAATCTACCAAAATAGGACGACCTAGAAAATTTGTTTATTTATCAGCAGAAATCGGAATCAATATTTTATCACGTTTTGGTGATTTGTAACAATTATTTTTGTGAACAGAAAGTTTCTGGAAATTTCTGCAAGATCAAATAACTATCATCCAAGAAGATCCTATAGGTTTAACTTGGCACAAACACTAATTAAAACATAAAAACACATCTAACCAGAGGCTATAATAAATATGTATTCCTAAACAGAAGCAAAAAGCAAAAAAAATAAAAATAAAATTGGGTTGCCTCCCAACAGGCGCTATCGTTTAACGCCCCTATCTAGGCATAAAAGCAAGGATAGATCTAGGTATTGCCATCTTTGGTAGGCAATCCATAAGTGGCTCTCATAATAGATTCATAAGGTAATTTTATTTTCTTCCTAGGGAAGTGTTCCATGCGCATTTCTTTAATGGAAATTGGAATCTAATATTCCCTTCCTTCATATCAATAATTGCACCAATCGTTGTAAGGAAAGGTCTACCAAGAATAATAGGACATGAAGGATTGCAATCTATATCAAGAATGATAAAATCTACGGGCACATAATTCCTATTTGCAACAATAAGAACATCATTAATTCTTCCCATAGGTTTCTTAATAGTGGAATCCGCAAGGTGCAAGTTTAGAGAGCAATCATCAAAATCACGGAAACCTAGCAAATCACATAAAGTCTTTGGAATCGTGGAAACACTAGCACCCAAATCACACAAAGCATAGCATTCATGATCTTTAATTTTAATTTTAATAGTAGGTTCCCACTCATCATAAAGTTTTCTAGGGATAGAAACTTCCAACTCAAGTTTTTCTTCATAAGATTGCATCAAGTCATCAACAATATGTTTGGTAAAAGCTTTATTTTGACTATAAGCATGAGGAGAATTTAGCACGGATTGCAACAAGGAAATACAATCTATCAAAGAGCAGCTATCATAATTAAATTCCTTGAAATCCAAAATAGTGGGTTCACTAATATCTAATTTTTTGATCTCTTCAATCCACTTTTATTAATTTTAGCATCAAGATCTAAAAACTCCGAATTTTTGGAATGCCTTCTAGGTAAAGGTGGATCATATTCAGTCCCATCATTATCAAGATTCAGAATGCAAAACAAAGATTTAATAGGGGACACATCAATTACTTCTAGACCTTCATCTTTATTTTCAAAGATTTCAGGCTTAGCGGACATCTTATTAACTAAGGTGGCCTGCTTGTCCGAAATTTCAGCTATTAACTTCTCAAGAGGAGCAATTTGGGACCTCAAACCATCAAATTCTTTAGACATATCATCGAGCTCTTTATTCATATAACTCATAAAGATTTTTTGTTCCTTAAGCTCATTTCTAAAGAAATTATTATGCTCAAACTGTAAGACCATAAAACTCCTAATGTTGCTTTCGATTTCTTCTAACCTTTGAAGGTGAAGGTCACCAAATCTGGGAAGAGCCATCATAACAAACAAGCAATCCAATACACGAGCAAACAAGAAGCAAGCAAAAAAGGCGAACGGAAAAGAGAGGGCGAATAAAACGGCAAGGGTGAAGTGGGGTGAGGAAAACGAGAGGCAAATGGCAAATAATGTAATGCAGGATATAAGGGTTTGTGATGGGTACTTGGTATGTTGACTTTTGCGTAGACCTCCCCGGCAACGGTGCCAGAAATTCTTCTTGCTACCTCTTGAGCACTGCGTTGGTTTTCCCTTGAAGAGGAAAGGGTGATGCAACAAAGTAGCGTAAGTATTTCCCTCAGTTTTTTTAGAACCAAGGTATCAATCCAGTAGGAGGCTACGCGCGAGTCCCTTGCACCTACACAAAACAAATAAATCCTTGCAACCAACGCGATAAGGGGTTGTCAATCCCTACACGGTCACTTACGAGAGTGAGATCTGATAAATATGGTAAGATAATATTTTTGGTATTTTTATGATAAAGATGCAAAGTAAAATAAAAGGCAATGAAAATAGCTAAGTGTTGGAAGATTAATATGATGGAAAATAGACCCGGAGGCCATAGGTTTCACTAGTCGCTTCTCTCAAGAGCATAAGTATTTTACGGTGGGTGAACAAATTACTGTTGAGCAATTGACAGAATTGAGCATAGTTATGAGAATAACTAGGTATGATCATGTATATAGGCATCACGTCCGAGACAAGTAGACCGACTCCTGCCTGCATCTACTACTATTACTCCACACATCGACCGCTATCTAGCATGCATCTAGAGTATTAAGTTCATAAGAATAGAGTAACGCTTTAAGCAAGATGACATGATGTAGAGGGATAAATTCATGCAATATGATAAAAAAAACCATCTTGTTATCCTCGATGGCAACAATACAAACATGCCTTGCTGCCCCTACTGTCACTAGGAAAGGACACCGCAAGATTGAACCCAAAGCTAAGCACTTCTCCCACTGCAAGAAAGATCAATCTAGTAGGCCAAACCAAACTGATAATTCGAAGAGACTTGCAAAGATAACCAATCATACATAAAAGAATTCAGAAGATTCAAATATTGTTCATAGATAAACTTGATTATAAACCCACAGTTCATCGGTCTCAACAAGCACACCGCAAAAAGAATATTACATCGAATAGATCTCCCCGACAGAGGGGGAGAACATTGTATTGAGATCCAAAAAGAGAGAAGAAGCCATCTAGCTAATAACTATGGACCCGAAGGTCTGAGGTAAACTACTCACACATCATCGGAGAGGCAATGGTGTTGATGTAGAAGCCCTCCGTGATCGATGCCCTCTCCGGCGGAGCTCCGAAACAGGCCCCAAGATGGGATCTCGTGGGTACAGAAGGTTGCGGCTATGGAATTAGGTTTTTGGCTCCGTTTCTGATCGTTTGGGGTACGTAGGTATATATAGGAGGAAGGAGTACGTCGATGGAGCAACAGGGGGGCCACGAGGGTGGAGGGCGCGCCTGGGGGGGGGGGGGGTAGGCGCGCGCCCCTACCTCATGGTCTCCTCCTTTGTTTCTTGACGTAGGGTCCAAGTGCTCTGGATCATGTTCGTTCCGGAAATCACGTTCCCGAAGGTTTCATTCCGTTTGGACTCCGTTTGATATTCTTTTTCTGCGAAACTCTGAAATAGGCAAAAAAACAACAATTCTGGGCTGGGCCTCCGGTTAGTAGGTTAGTCCCAAAAATAATATAAAAGTGAATAATAAAGCCCAATAATGTCGAAAACAGAAGATAATATAGCATGGAGCAATCAAAAATTATAGATACGTTGGAGACGTATCACCCGCGCACAAGTAAAGGGGTGCAAAAAGGACGCCTACTTTTGTACACCGACAAAACGACACATATGTATTGTTGCTACTAAGGATAAAAAGAAGAGATCTATATCTACCGCCATATAGATAAATAGATCTTGTCTACATCATGTCATCGTTCTTATTGCATTACTCCGTTTTCCCATGAACTTAATACACTAGATGCATGCTGGATAGCGGTCGGTGTGTGGAGTAATAGTAGAAGATGCAGGCAGGAGTCGGTCTACTAATCTTGGACGTGATGCCTATATAATGATCATTGCCTCGATATCGTCATAATTATTTGAAGTTCTATCAATTGCCCAAGAGTAATTTGTTTACCCACCGTTTGCTATTTTTCTTGAGAGAAGCCACTAGTGAAACCTACGGCCCCCGGGTCTTCTTTCTCATATATTTGCCTTGCGATCTACTTTTCCTTTGCATTTTTATTCAGATCTATTAAACCAAAAAATAAAAATAAAAACCTTGCTGCACTTTATTTATTTGTGATCTATTATTTCAATCTACTACAATTTACCTCACGCCCGCTTGCCAATTTCTGGCGTCGTTACCAGAAAGGGATTGACAACCCCTTTAACACGTCGGGTTGCGAGGTGTTGTTATTTGTGTGCAGGTGTTCTTTACGCTGTGTTGCTTGGTTCTCCTACTGGTTTGATACCTTGGTTTCAACTGAGGGAAATACTCTACCATCGTTGTGCTACATCATCCCTCCCTCTCCGGGGAAATAACGACGTAGTTCTAGCTACCATCAAGGAGAATTTCTGGCGCCGTTGCTGGGGAGGATCTTCAACATATACCAGGTTCCTAATCATAAATCTCATCTCCTCGCAATTTGCATTATTTTCCATTTTCCTCTCATTTTCCTCTCCCCCACTTCACAAAAATTTGCCGTTTTATTCGCCTCTCTTTTTCGTTCGCCGTTTTCTCGTCAGATCTCTTCCTTGCTCGTGTGCCATGTGTCTTATATTTGCTTGCATCTTCGCTTGCTAAAAATATCTTGATATGGATCCCCATCCACTTGCTAATCTTTTTAAAAGATCCTATTATGATGAACCAATTGCTAGTGAGTTGAGTTCACTAGATTATCTTTATGAAGTTTTTCTTGAGATTCGTGAATCTGAAAATTGTGATGAAGAAAATTATGAAATGATTCATGATAGCTCCTTGAATGAAAAGCATGATTGCAATGATTTTACTGTAAATTCAATTAATGTCAATTATGCTAATAAATGCAAAACTCCAAGCTTGGGGATGCTAATTTTGCTATGTCCATTACTTATTGCAATGATCATGATTGGGGTGATTCTTCTTATGATCTTGAAAATTTATTTAAGCCTCGTGATGAATATGATATTGATAATAATGTTTGCAATAATATTGAAAGTGGGTTTGGAAGAGCGTCAACTTTAGGTAAAAATAATCCCACATATTTGGAGAGTGTTCAATCTTATGATTTTTTTTGAAACGGAGGCAAAAGCTTTGCCTCATCCATTAATTAAGAAGGAAACAAACAAGAGTTTGCAACACATTGTGAAGGAAAAAATTGAAAAATATTACATCATGGTCATTACTCTCCCGGCATCAAAAGACCCACATTTTTTGCCCCGACGGTGATCCAAAGTTTAGCCTCGCTCTTTATGTTGATAAATAGGATGTTGGGTGGGTTGAACTTGTTGCGGAAAATCCTCGCGTTCCTCTCATTCCATATAGTCCAGCTAACAAGCATTGTGAGGGAGGCCATAGCTTTCCTATGCACCCTCGTTGCGCGAGACATCATTGTCCACCAATCCTTGATCGATCGCTCCCCCGGGCAAGTAGTAATATCCATGGTATCCAATGGTAGCCATACTTTCAGCATTTCCCAGAGCCTCAACGTGTATCAGCACTTGTAGAAGAGGTGAGCCACAAATTCTTACTCCCTCTTGCATAGTGGGCAAAGTCCGCAATTGTCCCAACCTCGCCTGGCCAAACGGTCGGCGGTCCAAACACGATTTTGAATTGCTAGCCAAGCAAAGAACTTGATTTTTGGGGGAGCCCAAACCTTCCAAATGATTCTATTCATTTATGTGCGTCCAATGTCCAAGAATTGCGCCCTATACGCCGAGGCTGTGGTGTATTCACCATTCATTGTGTGATTCCATGTGATGGAATCCACCCTATCCTCCTTGAGATGAACATTCCGAAGCAAGGTCCAAAGATGGATAAATTAAAGGATATGCTCGAGTGTGAAGGAGGTCGAAGTTTTGACTTTGCCAATCCATGCGCCCTCGAGTAAGGCTTCGCGCACCTTCCAATTTTTCCTTGTAGAGCACTCAAAGATGAGTGGAGCCACATCTTTCGGATTCCTACCCAATAACCAAGGGGAGTCCCAAAAAGGCGCAATAGCCCCATTGCCAATAGTCATAGTGGTCGAAGCATAGAAGAGGTCCATGTCGTTCTCGTCACAGGGATTGCCCATTTCCACCCACATCCAATGGGAGTCATTCCACTCATACCAAGGCCATCATAATCTTAGTGCACGGGAAAATTTCCCAAGATGAAGCACACCAAGGCCCCCTAGATCCTTGGGGTGGCGCACCGTCTCCCAATTGACCTTGCACTTGGCTCCGGTCGACTTGTCCGTCCCAGACCAGAGGAAAGCTCTCTCGATCTTGTTGATGCTAGCAAGCGTGCCGGGCGGGATGGTGAGGGAAGTGGCGTGAAATATCACCTGCGAGGTGAGCACTGATTTGACAAGAACGCATCGACCCTTTGTGGTGATATTCCCACCTTCCCAAGAGACAAGGTTGCTTGCGACCTTGTCCTCAAGGTATTGGCAGTCGACCCTCTTGAGCTGCCACACGGAGAGAGGAAGGCCCAAATACTTCACTATCAAAGAGGCTCGGGAGGCCGGAAGCTCATGGAGGATCTCTTCCAAGTTCAAGCTCCCACATGAAAGTGGGTTTGGAGAGGTCATGACTTTAGTTGATGTTAATCCCACTATCTTGAAGATTATAAAACTTTTATGCATGTGGATCATGAAGAGAGAATTTTATATGATAGCTATATTGTTGAATTTGAGTATGATCCTACATGTAATTATTACGAGAGAGGAAAATATGGTTGTAGAAACTATCATGTTACTAAATTACCTCTCGTTACGTTGAGATTGTTATTGCCTCCTTATTTGCATATGCTAGAAATTGCTTGTCTTGATAATTTGTTTTCTTACAAAATTCCTATGCATAGGAAGTATGTTAGACTTAAATATGTTTGTCATATGTTTCATGATGCTCTCTTTGTGTTTCAATTATTATCTTTTGTGTGAGCATCGTTGAAATTTTATGCCTAGCTAGGGGCGTAAAGCAATAGCGCTTGTTGGGAGGCAACCCAATGAATAAAATTTATTTTTTCTTTTTTCTTTCTGTTATTGTGTTTTTTGTGTTTTAATTAGTGTTTGCGCCAAGTAGAACCAATAGGATCTTCTTGGGTGATAGTTGTTTGATCTTGCTGAAAAAGACAGAAATGTTGTGCTCACGAAAATAATTTCCAAATTTCACCAGAACATGATAAAATGCTAATTCTTTTTGCGGAATATTAGTATACAAATTACCCTGGTCTTCCTATTTTGGTAGAATTTTTGGAGTTCCAGAAGTATTCGTTTAAATCAGATTGCTACAGACTGTTCTGTTTTGACAGATTCTGTTTTCTTTGTGTTGTGTGCTTATTTTGATGGCTCTATGGTTTTCTTTGATGAGTTTTTGCCATACAAAAGTTGGAATACAGTAGATATAATACAAAAACAATATACAAATTGGTTTGATACAACACTTATAGTAGTGGTTTATTTTCTTAACTAATGGATCTCACGAAGGTTTTGTTGAGTTTTGTGTGATTGAAGTTTTCAAGTTTTGGGTTATCTTACGATGGATGAAGGAAGGATGTAAGAGCCTAAGCTTGGGGATGCCCCGGAATCCCAAGATATTATCCAAGAATGAGCAACCAACTAAGCTTGGGGATGCCCCTGAGTGACATCCACGCTTTCTTCCAACAACTATCGGTATTTTACTCGAGATTATATTTTTATTCGTCACATGATATGTGTTTTGCTTGGAGCGTCTGAAGGAAATATGCCCTAGAGGAAATAATAAAGTTGTTATTTATATTTCCTTATATCATGATAAATGTTTATTATTCATGCTAGAATTCTATTAACCGGAAACTTAGTACATGTGTGAATACATAGACAAAATGAGTGTCACTAGTATGCCTCTACTTGACTAGCTCGTTAATCAAAGATGGTTAAGTTTCCTAGCCATGGACATGAGTTGTCATTTGATTAACGGGATCACATCATTAGAGAATGATGTGATTGACTTGACCCATCCGTTAGCTTAGCACGATGATCGTTTAGTTTGTCGTTATTGCTTTCTTCATCACTTATACATGTTCCTATTACTATGAGATTATGCAACTCCCGAATAGCGGAGGAACACTTAGTGTGCTATCAAACGTCACAACGTAACTGGGTGATTATAAAAATGCTCTACAGGTGTCTCCGATGGTGTTTGTTGAGTTGGCATAGATCAAGATTAGGATTTGTCACTCCGATTGTCGGAGAGGTATCTCTGGGCCCTCTCGGTAATGCACATCACTATAAGCCTTGCAAGCAATGTGACTAATGAGTTAGTTACGGGATGATGCATTATGGAACGAGTAAAGAGACTTGCCAGTAACGAGATTGAACTAGGTGTTGAGATACCGACGATCGAATCTCGTGCAAGTAACATACCGATGACAAAGGGAACAACGTATGTTGTTATGTAGTTTGACTGATAAAGATCTTCATAGAATATGTAGGAACCAATATGAGCATCCAGGTTTGGCTATTGGTTATTGACCGGAGATGAGTCTCGGTCATGTTTACATAGTTCTCGAACCCGTAGGGTCCGCACGCTTAATGTTTGATGACGATCGGTATTATGAGTTTATATGTTTTGATGTACCGAAGGTTGTTCGGAGTACCGGATGTGATCATGGACATGACGAGGAGTCTCGAAATGGTCGATTCATAAAGATCGATATATTGGAAGGCTATGTTTGGACATCGGAATGCTTCTGGGTGAGTTCGGGCATTTATCGGAGTACCGAGGGGGTCACCGAAATCCCCCGGGGAGTGTATGGGCCTTATTGGGCCTTAGTGAGAGAGAGGAGGAGGCGGCCAAGGTGGGGGCGTGCCCCCCTCGCCAAGCCCAATCGGAATTGGGGTGGGGGGGGGCAGCCCCCCTTTCCTTTTCCCTCTCTCCTCCTTCCTTTCTCTTCTACTCCAACTAGGGAAGGGGGAATCCTACTCCCACCGGGAGTAGGACTCCCCCCTTGGGCACGCCATGAGAGGGATGGCCCTCCCCCTCCTCCACTCCTTTATATACAGGGGAGGGGGCACCCCATAGACACACAAGTTGATTGTTTAGTCGTGTGTGGTGCCCTCCTCCACAGATTTCCACCTCAGTCATATCGTTGCAGTGCTTATACGAAGCCCTGCGCCGGTAGCTTCATCATCACTGTCACCACGCTGTCGTGCTGACGAAACTCTCCCTCGACCTCAGCTGGGTCTAGAGTTCATGGGACGTCACTGAGCTGAACGTGTGCAGATCGCGGAGGTGCGGTACCTTCGCAGCTAGGATCAGTCGGATCATGAAGACGTACGACTACATCAACCGCGCTGTCGTAACGCTTCCGCTTAAGGTCTACGAGGGTACGTGGACAACACTCTCCCCTCTCGTTGCTACGCATCACCTAGATGGATCTTGCGTGTGCGTAGGATTTTTTTTAATTACTGTGTTCCCCAACAGTGGCATCCGAGCCAGGTCTATGTGTAGATGTTATATGCACGAGTAGAACAGAAAGAGTTGTGGGCGATAATATTCATACTGCTTACCAGCATGTCATACTTTGATTTGGCGGTATTGTCGGATGAAGTGGCTCAGACCAACATTACGTGTACGCTTACGCGAGACTGGTTCTACCGACGTGCTTCGCACACAGGTGGCTAGTGGGTGTTTGTTTCTCCAACTTTAGTTGAATCGAGTGTGACTATGCCCGGTCCTTGTTGAAGGTTAAAACAGCAAACTTGACGAAAAATCGTTGTGGTTTTGATGCGTAGGTAAGAATGGTTCATGCTAAGCCCGTAGCAGCCACATAAAACTTGCAACAACAAAGTAGAGGACGTCTAACTTGTTTTGCAGGGCATGTTGTGATGTGATATGGTCAAGACGTGATTATATAAATTGTTGTATGAGATGATGATGTTTTGTAACACAGTTATTGGCAACTGGCAGGAGCCATATGGTTGTCGCTTTATTGTATGAAATGCAATCGCCATGTAATTGCTTTACTTTATCACTAAGCGGTAGCGATAGTCGTAGTAGCAATTGTTGGTGAGACGACAATGATGCTTCGATGCAGATCAAGGTGTCAAGCCGGTGACGATGGTGATCATGATGGTGCTTTGGAAATGGAGATCAAAGGCACAAGATGATGATGGCCATATCATATCACTTATATTGATTGCATGTGATGTTTATCCTTTATGCATCTTATTTTGCTTAGTTCGTCAGTAGCATTATAAGATGATCTCTCACTAAATTTCAAGGTATAAGTGCTCTCCCTAAGTATGCACCATTGCGACAGTTCGTCGTGCCGAGAAACCACGTGATGATCGGGTGTGATAAGCTCTACTTTCACATACAGCAGGTGCAAGCCCGTTTTGCAAATGCAGAATACTCGGGTTAAACTTGACGAGCCTAGCATATGTAGATATGGCCTCGGAACACTGAGACCGAGAGGTTGAGCATGAATCATATAGTAGATATGATCAACATAGTGATGTTCACCATTGAAAACTACTCCATCTCACGTGATGATCAGACATGGTTTAGATGATATGGATCACGTGATCACTTAGATGATTAGAGGGATGTCTATCTAAGTGGGAGTTCTTAAGTAATATGATTAATTGAAATTTAATTTATCATGAACTTAGTACCTGATAGTATTTTTGCATGTCTATGTTGTTGTAGATAAATGGCCCGTGTTATTGTTCAATTGAATTGTAATGCGTTCCTAGAGAACGTAAGTTGAAAGATGATGGTAGCAATTACACGGACTGGCTCCGTAACTTGAGGATTATCCTCATTGCTGCACAGAAGAATTATGTCCTGGAAGCACCGCTAGGTGCCAAACCCACTGTAGGAGCAACGTCAGATGTTATGAACGTCCGGCAGAGCAAAGCTGATGACTACTCGATAGTTCAGTGTACCATGCTTTACGACTTAGAACCGGGACTTCGACGACGTTTTGAACATCATGGAGCATATGAGATGTTCCAGGAGTTGAAGTTAATATTTCAAGCAAATAACCGGATTGAGAGATATGAAGTCTCCAATAACTTCTATAGCGGAAAAATGGAGGAGAATGATTCTGTCAGTGAACATATACTCAGAATGTCTGGGTACCACAACCACTTGACTCAACTGGGAGTTAATCTTCCTGATGATAGTGTCATTGACAGAGTTCTTCAATCACTGCCACCAAGCTACAAGAGCTTTGTGATGAACTATAATATGCAAGGGATGGATAAGACAATTCCGGAGCTCTTCGCAATCCTAAAGGTTGCGGAGTTAGAAATCAAGAAAGAACATCAAGTGTTGATGGTCCACAAGACCACTAGTTTCAAGAAAAAGGGTAAAGGGAAGAAGGGGAACTTCAAGAAGAACAACAAGAAAGTTGCTGCTCAAGTGAAGAAGCCCAAGTCTGGACCTAAGCCTGAGACTGAGTGCTTTTACTTCAAAGGGACTGGTCACTAGAAGAGGAACTACCCCTAGTATTTGGCAGAGAAGAAGGATGGCAAAGTGAAAGGTATACTTGATATACATGTTATTGATGTGTACCTTACTAATGCTCAAAGTAGCGCCTGGGCATTTGATACTAGTTATGTTGCTAATATTTGCAACTCGAAACAGGGGCTATGGATTAAGCGAAGATTGGCTAAGGACGAGGTGACGATGCGCGTGGGAAATGGTTCCAAAGTCGATGTGATCGCTGTCGGCATGCTACCTCTACATCTACCTTCGGGATTAGTTTTAGACCTAAATAATTGTTATTTGATGCCAGCATTGAGCATGAACATTATATCTGGATCTTGTTTGACGCGAGATGGTTATTCATTTAAATCAGAGAATAATGGTTGTTCTATTTATATGATTAACATATTTTATGGTCATGCACCCTTGATGAGTGGTCTATTTTTACTAAATCTTGATAGTAGTGATACACATGTTCATAGTGTTGAAGCCAAAAGATATAAGTTTAATAAATGATAGTGCAACTTATTTTTGGCACTGCCGTTTAGGTCATATTGGTGTAAAGCGCATGAAGAAACTCCATGCTGATGGGCTTTTGGAATCACTTGATGCTTGCGAACCATGCCTCATGGGCAAGATGACTAAGACTCCATTCTCTGGAACAATGGAGCGAGCAGCAGACTTGTTGGAAATAATACATACTGATGTATGCGGTCCGATGAGTGTTGATGCTCGCGGTGGGTATTGTTATTTTCTTACCTTGACAGATGATTTTAGCAGATATGGGTATATCTACTTGATGAAACATAAGTCTGAAACATTTGAAAAGTTCAAAGAATTTCAGAGTGAAGTGGAAAATCGTTGTAACAAGAAAATAAAGTTTCTACGATCTGATCGTGGAGGAGAATATTTGAGTTACGATTTTGGTCTTCATTTGAAACAATGCGGAATAGTTTCGCAAATCACGCCACCCAGAACACCACAGCATAATGGTGTGTCTGAACATCGTAATCATACTTTATTAGATATGGTGCGATCTATTATGTCTCTTACTGATTTACCGCTATCTTTTTGGGGTTATACTTTAGAGACGGCTGCATTCACGTTAAATAGGGCATCATCTAAATCCGTTGAGACGACACCTGATGAACTGTGGTTTGGCAAGAAACCCAAGTTGTCGTTTCTTAAAGTTTGGGGCTGCGATGCTTATGTGAAAAAGCTTCAACCTGATAAGCTCGAACCCAAATCAGAGAAATGTGTCTTCATAGGATACCCAAAGGAGACTGTTGGGTACACCTTCTATCACAGATCCGAAGGCAAGATATTCGTTGCTAAGAATGGATCCTTTCTAGAGAAGGAATCTCTCTCGAAAGAAGTGAGTGGGAGGAAAGTAGAACTTGATGAGGTAACTGTACCTGCTCCCTTATTGGAAAGTGGTTCATCACAGAAATCAGTTCTAGTGATTCCTACACCAGTAAGTGAGGAAGCTAATGATGATGATCATGAAACTTCCGATCAAGTTACTACCCGAACCTCGTAGGTCAACCAAAGTAAGATCCGCACCAGAGTGGTACGGTAATCCTATTCTGGAGGTCATGTTACTTGACAATGACGAACCTACGAACTATGAGGAAGCGATGATAATCCTAGATTCTGCAAAATGGCTTGAGGCCATGAAATCTGAGATGGGATCCATGTATGACTACAAAGTGTGGACTTTGGTTGACTTGCCCGATGATCGGCAAGCCATAGAGAATAAATGGATCTTCAAGAAGAAGATTGATGCTGACGGTAATGTTACTGTCTACAAAGCTCGACTTATTGCGAAAGTTTTTCGACAAGTTCAAGGACTTGACTACGATGAGACCTTCTCACCCGTAGCGATGCTTAAGTCCGTCCGAACCATGTTAGCATTTGCCGCATTTTATGATTATGAAATTCGGCAAATGGATGTCAAAACTGCATTCCTTAATGGATATCTTAAAGAAGAGTTTTATATGATGCAACCAGAAGGTTTTGTCGATCCAAAAGGTGCTAACAAAGTGTGTAAGCTCCAGCGATCCATTTATGGACTGGTGCAAGCATCTCGGAGTTGGAATATACGCTTTTTTGGGATTTATTTCTGTGCCCCTGGTTCGTTAGTTCTACTCATTCATCCCCACGCTCTTAAATTTTGCTCACTTTTCCCCACTCCCCTGCCCAAAACCCTCAGAACTGGTCACAACGGACGTTACCATCGGGACAATGGCTTGACCGTTAACTCTGACTATTGGGGCCGCTTAGCAGTGGGGCCGCGAAACTGACACTCACTGTAACCTGAATCAGATCTAGTTGCTTCCGCGCCGCCCCCTCCGTCGCCGTCGTGCCGCCTCTGCTGCCGTCGTGCTGCCTCCGCCGCACTCTTGTCTCCTCCGCCGCAGTCGTGCCGCCTCTGCCGCATCACCCTCTCTCCCCATCTAGGATTATGAAGCGATGTTGGGGGGCACCCCGTCCGGCCCATCGACCGTGGAGATGATTGGGTCGAATCAGAGGCTGATAATTCATGGATTCCACCTGGGTAAGCATCGTTTTCCTCTCAAATTGATTAGGAGGTCCGTAAATTAGGCTGTATTTGACCACCGTTGGCGTGAATCAGCGCAATTTATCTGAAATTTTTCGGCCTAACTGCACCCTTTATCTTATTTCAATCAATTAGGGTTGATCCTGCACTTGCTTTTCGGCTGGCGATTAGAATGGAAACTAGCGAGCTGCATGGAACTAAACCATGTGTTATTTCTGGATTTTTCTATCCTAAAGTGGTAGAAACCAGTGTTTCATTCAGAGTTTTCCGCGAGGCACTTTGTTGTGAGTATCCATGGAGCCCTGCCGATGCTGTTGAACTGAGATATTTTGACAGTACCGAGCAGAGTGTTCTCCCATTAACTTGTGGTGAGCATCTAGGATTGCTATTTAGTTTGAATGCTGACAGCCGTTTCAGTAAAATCCATATTGGTGTGCTTCAGGCATGCAAACAACATATCCGGAAGGGTGTTCAGACATCATGTGTCTCTGCTAATAGCGAGCATCCTCGCACTCCTTGTAGGTCGAGACCAAGTAAGCCTAGTGGTTCTGGAAGCCACAACATGTCGGCTACCGCTAATTCTGACACTTCTCCTCTCCCTTCTGCACCTGATGTAGAAGTAGATGCAGAGCCTGACGAGGAAGTGCCTCGACATGATGATGATGAGATTCTATTCCCTGAACTGGTAGATAGAGTCGGTCAATAGGCAATGGAAGATGAATATGCAGAGGAGCCTAGCAGTTGTGCTAGATTTGATGACACTGATGATGAAGAGAGGGAGGAGAACATCGACTCCTTAGTTTTACAAGAATATGATGGTGAGGACATGCCAACAATTGAGTGGAATAGGGAGAATCCTGACCTTACTCCAGGAACCGTATTCGAATCGATGGTGGACTTCGTAATGCAGTGACTACATATTGCATTCTCACTGAAAACTCTTATGAGGTTGATAGGAGTGAGCCAGTAATATTCACTGTTCATTGCACTTATGATAGGTGTAGGTGGAGGTTGCAGGCATCCACTATGCGAAAGAGCAAACTGATTCAGGTATTACAACTGAATATTGTTATCAGATTATTTATCCATTCTATATTCAGATCATGTGTATTGTTTCTTAATTGTATTTGACATCATTTTTCATTTTGTTTCGGATAAAAGCAACCCACACGGGCACACTTGCCCACCTGGAGGGGGAGGGAGAAAGGACAAATCTAAGCTTGTAAAGAGTAGGTGGGTGGCAGATGCAATCTTGGATTGGGTGAGGGAAACACCAACAATTGGTCCAACAACACTCCATGGGAAGCTATTTGAGAAGTACAAGATTAATGTACAATACATGAAGATTTTCCATGCTAAGGAAAGGGCTCTTGATAGGATTAATGGTCCATGGAATGAGAGTTTTCAGTTGCTTTACACCTTCAAAGCTAAAGTGGAGATGGCTAGTCCACGGAGTGTTGTAGAGATTGACAAGCATATAGTTAAGTACAAATTAAAAGGGAAGGCAATGGACAAGGAGTGCTTCAGGAGGGCTTTTGTTTGCTTCAAGGCTTGCTGGCAGGGGTTTCTAAATGGTTGTAGGCCCTATTTGGCTATCGATGTGACTGCTTTGAATGGAAGATAGAGAGGCTAGGTAGCAGCAGCTTCTGCAGTTGATGGACACAACTGGCTATTCCCAGTTGCATCTGGTGTGTTGGAGGTAGAGAGTGAGGAGAGTTGGGTCTGGTTTCTGCAGTAGTTGTGCAACATTATAGGTACACCCTCAGGTTTAGTTATACACTCAGATGCTTGCAAGGGTTTAGAAACTATAGTAGAACTTGTATTCCCTGGAGTGGAACATAGAGAATGTATGCGACACCTAGCGAAGAATTTTAAAAAGAAATTCAAAGGCAAAGTTTATGATGAGAATCTATGGCCAGCATCATACACATGCATCTTGAGGAAGCATGAACACCATTTGAGAGTGTTGTATGCTCATGATCCTTTGGTGAAGGAGTACATGGATGAACATCACGGAAAGTTGTGGTCAAGAAGCAAATTCAATGAAATCTGCAAAGTAGAGTATGTGACCAATAACCTCGCTGAGTGTTTCAATGCAAAGTTCAAGTCAGTGAAAGGGCTTTTGTTGTGGCAAGCATTTGATAAGATCAGGCGGATGATCATGGTAAATATGGCTCTTCATAAAAGAATTACAGAAACACAATATGTTGGCCATCTTATGCTCCCATCTCTGATTAAAGCATTGCATGCCAAGGCAAGAGGACTAAGAATGAAATGCATTCGACCGTCGACATACGAGGCTGAGGTGACATACACTGACAGTAAAAATAGGGAATGGAGATATCCAGTGAACCTTGCAACCAATGAATGTAGTTGTAGGCAGTGGCAAATCCACGGGAAGCCATGCATACATGCCCTACATCTCATGACTGTTATTGGAGGTGAAGATGGTGAAGTCGATCAGTATTGCTCTGAATATTTCTCTGTTGCCAAATCTCAAACCCTAAAAAAACAAACTCGATTACATGATAAATCTCATCCAACCCATCACCGTCCAGCAAGCCTACGATGGAATTACTCACGCACGGCGGTGAGCATCATGAAATTGGTGACGGAGGAAGGTTGATGATGTCGACGGCGACGGATTCCCCTCTCCGGAGCCCCGAACGGACTCCAAATCAGCCCTCTCGAGAGAGTTTAGGGCTTGGCGGTGGCTCCGTATTGTAAAACGCGATGAATCCTTCTCTCTGATTTTTTTTCTCCCCGAACGTGAACATATGGAGTTGGAGTTGAGGGCGGTGGAGCCTCAGGGGGCCCACGAGACAGGGGGCGCGCCCCCCACCCTCGTGGACAGGGTGTGGGCCTCCTAGTCTTGATTCTTTCGCCAGTACTTTATATATATTCCAAAAATATTCTCCGTGAAGTTTCAGGTCATTCCGAGAACTTTTATTTCTGCACAAAAATAACACCATGGCAATTCTGCTAAATACAGTGTCAATCCGGGTTAGTTCCATTCAAATCATGCAAGTTAGAGTCCAAAAAAGGGCAAAAGTGTTTGGAAAAGTAGATACGATGGAGACGTATCAACTCCCCCAAGCTTAAACCTTTGCTTGTCCTCAAGCAATTCAGTTGATAAACTGAAAGTGATAAAGAAAAAGCTTTTACAAACTCTGTTTGCTCTTGTTGTTGTAAATATGTAAAGCCAACATTCAAGTTTTCAGCAAAGATTATGAACTAACCATATTCACCATAACATTTAGGTCTCATGTTTACTCATATCAATGGCATAATCAACTAGCGAGCAATAATAATAAATCTCACGTGACAACAGTTTCTCAAAACAATCATAATATGATATAACAAGATGGTATCTCGCTAGCCCTTTCTGAGAACGCAAAATATAAATGCAGAGCACCTCTGGAGATCAAGGACTGACTAAACATTGCAATTCATTGTAAAAGAGATCCAGTCATACTCAATGTAAATTAATAGTAATGGATGCAAATGACAGCGGTGCTCTCCAACTGGTGCTTTTTAATAAGAGGAGGATGACTCAACATAAAAGTAAATAGATAGGCCCTTCTCAGAGGGAAGCAGGGATTTGTAGAGGTGCCAGAGCTTGGTTTTCTAAATAGAGATAAATAATATTTTGAGTGGCATACTTTCATTGTCAACATAACAACCGAGAGATCTCGATATCTTCCATGCTACACACATTATAGGCGGTCCCCAAGCAGAATGGTAAAGTTTATACTCCCCCACCACCAACAAGTATCAATCCATGGCTTGCCCAAAACAACGGGTGCCTCCAACTAACAACTGTCCTGGGGGAGTTTTGTTTGAAATTATTTTGATTTGGTTTGAGCATGGGACTGGGCATCTCGGTGACCAGCCATTTTCTCGTGAGTGAGGAGCGGATCCCACTCCTCTTTAGAATAACCCGCCTAGCATGGAAGATACAGAGAGCCCTAGTTGATACATGAGCTATTCGAGCATACAAAACATAATTTCATTTGAAGGTTTAGAGTTTGGCACATACAAATTTACTTGGAACGGCAGGTAGATACCACATATAGGAAGGTATGGTGGACTCATATGGAATAACCTTGGGGTTTATGGAAGTGGATGCACAAGCAGTATTCCCGCTTAGTACAAGTGAAGCCTAGAAAAAGACTGGGAAGCGACCAACTAGAGAGCGACAACAGTCATGAACATGCAATAAAATTAATAAACATTGAGTGCAAGCATGTGTAGGATATAATCCACCATGTACATAAATATCGTGGAGGTTATGTTGATTTTGTTTGAACTACATGCGTGAACATGTGCCAAGTCGAGCCACTTGAATCATTTAAAGGAGGATACCACCCTATCATACCACATCACAACCATTTTAATAGCATGTTGGCACACAAGGTAAACCATTATAAACTCCTAGCAAATTAAGCATGGCATAAGCAACTATAATCTCTAATTGTCATTGCAAACATGTTTCATTCATAATAGACTGAATCAGGAACGATGAACTAATCATATTTTCAAAAACAAGAGAGGACGAGTTCATACCAGCTTCTCTCATCTCAATCAGTCCATCATATATCGTCATTATTGCGTTTCACTTGCACGACCGAACGGTGTGGATAATAATAATAGTGCACATGCATTAGACTAAGCTAGAATCTGCAAGCATTTAATTCAAGGGAGAAGACAAGGTAATATGGGCTCCTGGTTAAATCAACAATAATGCATATAAGAGCCACTTCAACATGTTCATTATGGTCTTCTCCTCTCAACCCCCAAAGAAAAGAAAGGAAATAAAACTATTTACATGGGAAAGCTATCAACAAGCAAAATAAGAACGAGAAATCTTTTTGGATTTTCTTTTAATTACTACTACTACAGGCATGGAAAGTAAACTAGCTAAAAGCTACAACTATTTTTTTTTGTTTTTCTTAAGGTTTTTCAAACACACAAGAACAAAGCAAGAGAGAGAAAAAAGGAAAATAAACTAGCATGGATAGTACAATGAAAAAGTATGAGCACCGACAACTGGCATGAGTGTGTGAACATGAATGTAATGTCGGTGAGAAATACATACTCCCCCAAGCTTAGGCTTTTAGCCTAAGTTGGTCTATGCCCATGGATGGCCTTGCGGATATCCGAAGTTGTAACTGGGGTCGTACTGGGATGCAGCCACTATTGCCTCATGAGCTATAGATTGGAGGCGAGCTACTTCCGCCCTCCTCTCGTACTTGTTCGCCTCCTCCCTGGTTATGACATATCTCCCCTTTGCCTGAAAGTCAAAGAAAGTAGGAGCAGGGAGAGCGATATGGACAACGCGCCATCTGTCAAAGATTAGTCGGTACTGGAGAAGCTATTCATTCCTCTCAATAAACTGATGGCGAACCATAGCATTAAAATCTAGATAAGCAGGAGGCAACTCAATATCATATTCATGTATGGGTACCTCAAGAAAATTAGCGAGACGAGCTACACAAATACCACCAAACAAATCTCCACTTATCTAGATTAAATAAGTCATAGCAACATCAGCCATAGCATGGCAAAGTCATAGCAACATCAGTCTCAGAACATAGTGGATACTAGGGCTCAAACCCTAAAAAAAGAACTCGATTACATGATAAATCTCATCCAACCCATCACCGTCCAGCAAGCCTACGATGGAATTACTCACGCACGGCGGTGAGCATCATGAAATTGGTGATGGAGGAAGGTTGATGATGACGACGGCGATGGATTCCCCTCTCCGGAGCCCCGAACGGACTCCAAATCAGCCCACTCGAGAGAGTTCAGGGCTTGGCAGCGGCTCCGTATTGTAAAACGCGCTGAATCCTTCTCTCTGATTTTTTTTCTCCCCGAACGCGGATATATGGAGTTGGAGTTGAGGTCGGTGGAGCCTCAGGGGGGCCACGAGACAGGGGGCGTGCCTAGGGGGTAGGCGTGCCCCCACCCTCGTGGACAGGGTGTGGGCCCCCTAGTCTTGATTCTTTCGCCAGTACTTTTTATATATTCCAAAAATATTCTCCGTGAAGTTTCAGGTCATTCCGAGAACTTCTATTTCTGCACAAAAATAACACCATGGCAATTCGGCTGAATATAGCGTCAATCCGGGTTAGTTCCACTCAAATCATGCAAGTTAGAGTCCAAAACAAGGGCAAAAGTGTTTGGAAAAGTAGATACGATGGAGACGTATCAACTCCCCCAAGCTTAAACCTTTGCTTGTCCTCAAGCAATTCAGTTGATAAACTGAAAGTGATAAAGAAAAAGCTTTTACAAACTCTGATTGCTCTTGTTGTTGTAAATATGTAAAGCCAGCATTCAAGTTTTCAGCAAAGATTATGAACTAACCATATTCACAATAACATTTAGGTCTCATGTTTACTCATACCAATGGCATAATCAACTAGCGAGCAATAATAATAAATCTCGGGTGACAACAGTTTCTCAAAACAACCATAATATGATATAACAAGAAGGTATCTCGCTAGCCCTTTCTGAGACCGCAAAACATAAATGCAGAGCACCTCTGGAGATCAAGGACTGACTAAACATTGTAGTTCATTGTAAAAGAGATCCAGTCATACTCAATGTAAATTAACAGTAATGGACGCAAATGACAGCGGTGCTCTCCAACTGGTGCTTTTTAATAAGAGGAGGATGACTCAACATAAAAGTAAATAGATAGGCCCTTCGCAGAGGGAAGCAGGGATTTGTAGAGGTGCCAGAGCTTGGTTTTCTAAATAGAGATAAATAATATTTTGAGTGGTATACTTTCATTGTCAACATAACAGCCGAGAGATCTCGATATCTTCCATGCTACACACATTATAGGCGGTTCCCAAGCAGAATGGTAAAGTTTATACTCCCCCACCACCAACAAGTATCAATCCATGGCTTGCCCAAAACAACGGGTGCCTCCAACTAACAACTGTCCTGGGGGAGTTTTGTTTGAAATTATTTTGATTTGGTTTGAGCATGGGACTGGGCATCTCGGTGACCAGCCATTTTCTCGTGAGTGAGGAGCGGAGTCCACTCCTCTTGAGAATAACCCGCCTAGCATGGAAGATACAGAGAGCCCTAGTTGATACATGAGCTATTCGAGCATACAAAACATAATTTCATTTGAAGGTTTAGAGTTTGGCACATACAAATTTACTTGGAACGGCTGGTAGATACCGCATATAGGAAGGTATGGTGGACTCATTGTCACACCCTGATTTTCATGCCACAACACTTAAGCAAATAAATCATGATAAAATGTGGTTTGACAAAAACTTTTGAGTGTTTTGGACTTTGCTTGATTTGATTTTTGTGTGTTGTTTGCAAGTGCTCTAAAAATCAAATAAATCCTCCAACTCTTATACTCCTTCTCCTTGATCCAAAACCATTTCCCAATGATCATGCCATGTGTATAGAGCAATATAGTATTTTTCTACAAAAATAATTTGGCCAAAAAGTCTTTTCAAAAATTAGTTTTCCAAAAACCCTTGAGTTGAGGTTTGCACTGCAAGTACTTAATTAAGGGCAGTAAAAATCTTTCCAAAAAGATTTTTGACTCCTATTAGGTATAGGTTACCCAGAAACCACAAAAATATAATTTTAAAAGTTACTTTCCTATTTTATTTAAAGGGTTTTTCTTAAGGCCAGAAATGGTCTTAAACAGGTTAAAATTATTTAAAAGCTTTAAAAATATTTGAGAAAAATTAGGGAGACTCAATGGACATATATTTTCCATATATATGAGTTTCAACATATGGTTATGATCAAAATATTGGACAAAACCTCCCAAAACCATTTCTGCTCATTTCAAGGATTTGAAATATTTCTATAGGAAATATTTTCATAAAAATCCAAGAAAATTCTAGCATGTCACGTATGACATTTTTGATGATCTTGCCAAGTATCATGTCATGGAGAACAGTATAGCGTCATGAAACCCTCTCAAAACCACTTCTGTCTTTTTTCAAGTTTGAACAGCTTTGCACTGTCAAACATGTCCAATTGCTCTCAAACTTGGTGCACATGCTAAAATGGTGTAATAATGCATCTAGACCAAATGGCACAAGTTGGAGAGAATTTTATCTTGATCAAAGTGCCCCAAAACCCTCTCTGACCAGAATCCAATTTGAACAAGTTTGTACTACCAACTATCTCTCCTTGACCCCAACTTTTGTGAGCATGTTCACATGACCAAATAAGGCCACTACACCAAGTGGTGCATCAAGGAGAAGTGATTTTCTCAACTAGATCTACACAAGTCCATTTCTGCTCATTTCTAGGGTTTACAAAAGTTGCATTGGCAACTTTGCCCAATTAAGCTCCAAATTGGTGGAAGGCCCTAATTATATGTGTGATTTCACCTTGTGAAGTGTCATGGCAATTGGAGATCATTTTCTTGACCAAACCAACATCAAACACCTTCTGACATTTTGCAAAAACCACTGTTCGGACCCCTTCCACTATTCTTGGTGAGCTCCACTTTTTACCACAGCTCCCCCTAGACCCCTTTCACCTCCAGTAACAATAGCAAGTCCCCAGCTCAATAATTGAGGGGTGAAAACCCCCTCTTCCTCTCTCTGGACAGCCACTTTCCCCCTCTTCTTCACCTCCCTCCTCACTCCAGTGGCCATCCAGGGCATCCAATGCCCCCTCCTCTTCTTTACTCCCCCCCTAGACCTGCTAGACACTAGTGGACGCTCCCCTGCCCTTTAAACAATGCCATGGCAGCCATTTGGGCGCTCTAGAGCGCGCTATAGTGCGTTCCCGCACTGTAGCCGCCCCCTTCCAGCCACATCCGGCCACCTCGGCCCTCCCCCTCGTGTCCCCCGAGGCCACCTCGACGTCCGCAACACGGCGACTGGTCGGCCCCCTCCTCCTTCTCTCTCTCCTGCCCCTGCTCGCACGCGCTCCATAGCCGCCCGAGCGCTCCAATCGGCGAGCTCACATGCGCGGCATCTCTGACCTGTTCCCGCCCCCTCTCTTCTTCCCCTGGGCGTAGTCGACCCCCACGAACACCCCAGACACAACCAAGCAGGCCCCCGTGACCCGTGGCGACGGCAACGAGCTCGCCGGCGCACAGGTCCACGGTGGACCACCGTGCGGCTATATAAGCCTGCCCCGGGCCGCTCTAGTGGCGTACACCTCCTTCTCACACCCCCAGGAGCACGCCCGCACCACCCAATCAACCCCGGAGGACCTCTGTACTCGGGATCGACCGAAGCTCCGCCGCCTCGAGTCGCCGTTGATCTCAGGGTACGGGCTCCCTCCGCCCCTCCTCTCTCTCGATCTGGACTCTCCGCACCTCCCTGATCACTTCCCCTCCATTTCCCGTCTCTTTTATAGCATGAAACAGCCGGAGCCGTCGACTCCCGAAGCTCCTCCGCCGCGGACCTCGTCGCCGGCGAACAAGGCGCCCCCGCCGGCCAATTCCACCACCCCTCGACGTGCGGCAGTCCCCTGAGGCCATCCCCGCACTCGCCGGAGCTTGTCGTGGCCTGCATCGTCGCCGGTAAGCGCCGCGACCCCCCTGTCCACGGGTTGGTGATGACAGGTGGGCCCCGCCTGTCATCCTCTCCCTCATTCCCGCGCCCCCGTTCGACCTGCGGGCCCCGCCCGTCAGGTTTGAAACGGGTGGACGGGCGCGCGCGCGCTGTGCGCTGGCTCGGCTGGGCCGGCCCGCTGGCTGGGCCTGCTGCCCTGCGGCTGCTCTGGCCCAGTGGCACAGTGCCATTTTTTCTTTTCTTTTTCCTTCTGTCTTGTAAAAATTCCACAGGGTAAAATATTTGTCCAAATGGAATAATTCCAATTCCTAAATTCCTAGAATATTGCAACCTATTTAATGGTGCAATCTCCATTCAAATCCAACCAACTTTTATGTACTGTTCAAATTTAAATTCAAATTTGAGCATTTAAACGCCCCTCTAAAAATCCATTCCTCCTATTCCACAACTCCAAATCCAAGACTAAGAATTTTCCCCTTCTTAGATTTCAACCTAGTATTTTACAAAAGTGAGTTGACATTTTTCTGAGCACTTTGGTTTTTCCGTTTTATTATTGCCTTATTTCTCGCTATTATTCTTGTGACGATAGATTGCGTTGCTGACGAAGGGATTGGTCTAGAAGACTTTGAAGGCCAAGAAGACTTTACTGAGCCAGGCAAGCAGCCCTTTGACCATGTCTATGAAACCCCTTTTTATGCATGTCATATAGCACTTTATTGTTGTTGCAATGGAATCATGTTGAGGTGGTAGCCACTTTGGTGGGTTACCTCCGTTACTTCCTCGTTGAAACCTACATTATGCATGACCCTACCTCCTTATGAGGGTTATGCCGGTGGGAGTAGATAGGATGCTAAAGTAGTGCTACGCAAAAAGGGACGGGTATATGCATGGTGATGGAGGCAAAGTATTTTAAAAAGGACTTTTCAAAAACCCCATCGGGTGCCACTTATGCCCGAGGGAGATGACGAGATGGGTAGCCACTTGATGTCGAAGCGGTGTACCGAGGCAAGTGTGTGTGTTGTTTTCGAAAATGGATTAGATTTAAGATTTGTCGACTGTCCCAACCTTACATGCGCAACCACTCTACCCTTATATGGGAAAGGGCATTATTGATTACCTAAGTCGATACTAGCTTGGAGCCTGCATTACTAGTGACGAGGGAGAGTTGGTGCTCTCTCTCGGGACGGGGTCGTGCCAGGTAGGGCGGCCATGACTGTTTTCACAGGGCACCGGATACACCGTTGTGTCCCCTCTCGGATGTTACGATCTCGAGCGAGTCTCGTATGATGTACATCGTGAGGATACGGAACAACGAGTGGACTCCTTGTTAGTGTCGTCTAGGGAAAGATAGTGATCGGGTGCTTACCCCGGGTACTTGAGGTACCGCGGGTCATGGATGACATGGAAGCTCCCCGGATCTTGTGGGTAAAGTGTGCAACCTCTGCAGAGTGTTAAACTATTCGAATAGCCGTGTCCACGGTCAAGGACAGTTGGGCGGTGCTGCTTAAACTACGTCCACTTGTTTACAAACCAGTATGTGTGGGAAGAACTACTTGGGTCAAGTCAAGGACTTGACATGATTGAGTTGGGTCGGTGCCCACTCTATTTATGTTGATATCTGTAACATGTCCTCATGGTTACTTGAATTCTCCTGATGCATTTCTTACAAGTTGTTGAGCATGTCAATGCACTCAAAACTAGCTTTCCGCAAAAGTTTACCTATATCATGCATTGCTGCATCTTGAACCAAAACATGGGTTGCTTGCGAGTACATTCAAAGTACTCATTGGCTTGCCACTGGTTATTTAATTGGCCAGGCATGGAAGAACAGGAGTTCGAAGAAGAATTCTTTGGAGACGATCATGCGAACTAGGACGCTTCCCAGTCAGAATGCCTGTAGGGTTAAGGCAGATGGCATGGGTTCTACTTATCGATGAAGATTTCCACTGCTTGTGTTTCACTTGATGTTCAGCCCTTAAGGCTTTATCTATGTAAGACTTGACCATAATGGTCATAATTTGTGTAAGACGGTATGTATGGATGTAAGACTCTTGTTATTCAGCTTCTGTGTGTTCTGTGAGCATGGATCTCTGGGATCACTGTACACGTGCATTTGGTGTTCACGACTTATGAGTCGGGGTCCCGACAGAGCTGGTATCAGAGCCATCCTGACTGTACGAAGCCTTAGTTAGCATGGACGTTAGTTAGCTTGAGACCATCTGAACTTCTCTTCTTTTCTAAGCTTATCGAACCCGAGGAATATTTTTCCATATTGACCTCCCCTATTCAACTTTTGTAGATGGTTGTCGCCCCTTGAGACTTCTTATGACAGGATTTCAATAACTCTTAAAAGACTGCCTCCAACAATGCCACTACCCCTTGCTGCCCGTATACACCCTGCATGAACTGGAAAATGATGTGCTCGAGAAGGAGTTCTATGCCAAGGTTTTTGTGCCTGCCAATACCTCACCCCAGGGGTGGTTCTTCATTGGACCACCTATGCCAACAAAAGACATGTCCATTCAGCAAGTGGCATATGAAGCACTCCTCCGTCTTCGAGGCCTCCTGCCAGAAATGAAAGAAGAACACGCCACCCGCTATCTACCTAAAAAGAACGAATTTGGAGCCCCAGCTCAAGTGATGATTTCCCCAGAAGATGAGGTTCCAACCCTCAAGTACCAGATCCGCTTCATCAACGCCGGAGACTACCTTCTACGTCACCTTACCGAAGCATTCCTTAAGGCTTGCCAAGACCTCCCTTCACTTCTGCACCTCCACTGCCTCGAGAAGAAGAAGGTGGTCGAGCGAGAACAGCAAATCACTGCCTTAGAAGCCCACATTTTTAATCAAGAGCAGCAAATCAAGGGACTTCAGAAAGCTCGCAACCAAACCCCACGCAAAAGGCATAGGAATGGATTTCCATATCCACCTCATAAAGGATCATCGACAGGCCCTCGACGACAATATCCAAGACTGAATAGAAACCCTTTTTCTTCCGTCACTTGTCACGGGTGTGGTGAACATGGGCACATTAAAAGAATGTGTCCCAACAAGCAGCCAACTACCGCATACCCTTTGGCACCACAAGGGGAACCCAGAAACTGAAGACTGAGCACCCTTCTCTCCAAGCAAGCATGACTACCAAGTCCGAGGACCCCTAGGGTAGGATGAGTCGTGTACCCCCATTGCGTAGTCAAGTCCGTGGGATGGTTCGAATGGAACCATGTTTTGTGTTGCTTGTTTTTACTTGTTTGTGTTTTGATATAAGTCGCACATTTGCCCTAGGCAGCTTGTACGCGACTATATCACCTATCTTATCTTAATGATTGTGTGTCGCCTTTACGACACTTGTTTGTTTACACTTACACCATAAAACCCCCTTTTTAGGCATTCCCCTCCTCTATGCTACCTTCCCCCTCTCTTCTCTCTGATCAACTGAAGATCAGCAAGACAAGATGCACCAAGGATCCTGCCTCGGCAACCAACTAGCAATAAAGCCTTCTGCTACAATCTCCACGACCAAACGCAACCCCGTAAAGTTATATTTGACCCTCCAGACTAGAAACCCATTCCTAGACCCTTCGAGACTTCATAAGATTCCCCATCTCGAATCCTTAACCATGTGCTTAACCCACATACTTGCAAGAGAACCAGTTAAGCCTCAGTAAGCCTTGCTTATCAACTGGGTTCATTATGGAACTAGTGGACATAGTGAACGAGCACATTATCGTCCTAAGATAGCACCAAAACTGACAATGTCATAGGGAAGACCAGTTTAAGGATGTAGGAATTAAGGTCAAATGACTATATGAGTTTATATCTATGGCTTGAGGAATTATATGAGACTATTTGGAGGATTATGAGGCTTTGATGTTGGTAGATAAACGTGGCTGGATCATGATTATAGAGTAGCATAGCTTTCATTACCCCTGAGCAAATTGGATTTATAGGACAATTAAGATCACAAGATGAATTCTTGGAAGTATGGGGATATGACTTAGCCAGGGGATATTGATAGGAGATAGTTGTCATGATGATAATGACTTGGGGGAAATAGATAGGAATCCTCGTTGCACATGAGATTTGGATTCAATAGGTTATCCTAGTGGAGTATGGATGCAGAGTAATTCTACATGGTTCGGAGCAAACTGGATTTAGACTAATGATCTTGATCATGATGCCATGTTTCCCGATGGACAATAAACTAGGAGATTGGATTAATTGTCGGAGTTGATATAAGCTTGACCTTGGAGTTTACTTGACCATGATAATGGAAATTGGTGGACTTACTATAGTAGAGACAACCCTTTCAAGTATTTGGGGACTATAGGACAATAGAAGATCATGTGGAACACCATAAACATTGGATTTGTAGAATTAATGGGTTATGTAGTGATTGATGGAAGTTAATGAGCTATTGGAGTTGATTCATAGGAAGGAAACAAGATCTTGGAGTGGCTTACGACGTGTTTCCTTAGGATGGAGATGCTTTATCGCGGACCTTGGATCAATAGACTGAGCACTTGGATTGTGGTGATTAAATTCAAGCTTAGCAGCTTATGTGCTCAACCCATGGATTTTTAGGGGTAGCCATACATACGAGTTTGGGGATTGTAGACATATATGATTTTGTTAGACCTCCTCTCGAGAGTCATGAGGATATGAATAACATGAGTGATGATTGGAGTTGACCTATACGGGATGATTCTTTCGATAACATGATGTGATTATTTGGAAAGACTAGATAGAATAATTTCCATCTCAGAAACTGTGCTCAAGGATAAGATGATAAATGTTCACTCGCACACTAGAATCCTTGAAACCCTTAAGCCCCACCAAGCCACGATATGGTAGGAATCACAACCATGGGCTTTGGCTCTAGGACAAGGAAACCTTGGCCAATACCCAACCATAACCACCACCGATACCCCAACCTATACCCTATGTACCCGTGGGCAAGTCTTCACGGAGTACTCGGACAAGTTAGTTGCCATCTTTCTTGGGTGATATACTTGCCTACCCAAAGACAGAAGAAGAACCGTTCAGCCGGTTAGGGAACATCTAAAGACCGCCATGTCCAGGAGGAAGAACTATGCCAACCATCATCGTCAAGAAGTGAAATTCCTTGTCAAAGACGGTGCATAGCTACAAACCACTTCTCTCAAGGGAACCAAGCATTTTCATGACAAGGAAACCCACGCCAAGATTCATCGGCCCTCATCGAGATCACTCCAAGATTTAACAACCCCCTCCGAGATCGCCACAAGACGAAGAGAAGACAGTTACCAGATGGAGTTATCACCTGAGTCACCCACTGTGCACAACGGTTTTACACACGACACCGCTCCGGAAACGTTTCCAACTTCCTAACTAGCCCGGTCTCTACAAGGACACCAATCACCGAGCCATCGACCTCCAACCCAATGTGACCTACGCGAGAGACCCCAATTAAAATCTGGATCAAGCAGGACGACAAACACGAAGCCACGCCATCGAGTACTTCAAGGTTCAATGGAGCACCAACCGGAAGCAGAAGCAACATGAGGACGTGAAGACTACCCCAAATCCAAGTTTCTATATTCCTTTCCGCGCCTAGTCTGGGAATCTCAGGGACGGGATTCTTGTAAGGGGGGTAGGTCTGTCACACCCTGATTTTCATGCCACAACACTTAAGCAAATAAATCATGATAAAATGTGGTTTGACAAAAACTTTTGAGTGTTTTGGACTTTGCTTGATTTGATTTTTGTGTGTTGTTTGCAAATGCTCTAAAAATCAAATAAATCCTCCAACTCTTATACTCCTTCTCCTTGATCCAAAACCTTTTCCCAATGATCATGCCATGTGTATAGAGCAATATAGTATTTTCCTACAAAAATAATTTGGCCAAAAAGTCTTTTCAAAAATTAGTTTTCCAAAAACCCTTGAGTTGAGGTTTGCACTGCAAGTACTTAATTAAAGGCAGTAAAAATCTTTCCAAAAATATTTTTGACTCCTATTAGATATAGGTTACCCAGAAACCACAAAAATATAATTTTAAAAGTTATTTTCCTATTTTATTTAAAGGGTTTTTCTTAAGGCCAGAAATGGTCTTAAATAGGTTAAAATTATTTAAAAGCTTTAAAAATATTTGAGAAAAATTAGGGAGATTCAATGGACATATATTTTCCATATATATGAGTTTCAACATATGGTTATGATCAAAATATTGGACAAAACCTCCCAAAACCATTTCTGCTCATTTCAAGGATTTGAAATATTTCTATAGGAAATATTTTCATAAAAATCCAAGAAAATTATAGCATGTCACATATGACATTTTTGATGATCTTACCAAGTATCATGTCATGGATAACAGTATAACCTCATGAGACCCTCTCAAAACCACTTTTGTCTTTTTTCAAGTTTGAACAGCTTTGCACTGTCAAACATGTCCAATTGCTCTCAAACTTGGTGCACATGCTAAAATGGTGTAATAATGCATCTAGACCAAATGGCACAAGTTGGAGAGAATTTTATCTTGATCAAAGTGCCCCAAAACCCTCTCTGACCAGAATCAAATTTGAACAAGTTTGTACTACCAACTTTGTCTCCTTGACCCCAACTTTTGTGAGCATGTTCACATGACCAAATAAGGCCACTACACCAAGTGGTGCATCAAGGAGAAGTGATTTTCTCAACTAGATCTACACAAGTCCATTTCTGCTCATTTCTAGGGTTTACAAAAGTTGCATTGGCAACTTTGCCCAATTAAGCTCCAAATTGGTGGAAGGCCCTAATTATATGTGTGATTTCACCCTGTGAAGTGTAATGGCAATTGGAGATCATTTTCTTGACCAAACCAACATCAAACACCTTCTGACATTTTGCAAAAACCACTGTTTGGACCCATTCCACTATTCTTGGTGAGCTCCACTTTTTACCACAGCTCCCCCTAGACCCCTTTCACCTCCAGTAACAATGGCAAGTCCCCAGCTCAATAATTGAGGGGTGAAAACCCCCTCTTCCTCTCTCTGGACAGCCACTTTCCCCCTCTTCTTCACCTACCTCCTCACTCCAGTGGCCATCCAGGGCATCCAATGCCCCCCTCCTCTTCTTTACTCCCCCCTAGACCTGCTAGACACTAGTGGACGTGCCCCTGCCCTTTAAACAATGCAATGGCAGCCATTTGGGCGCTCTAGAGCGCGCTACAATGCATTCCGCACTGTAGCCGCCCCCTTCCAGCCACATCCGGCCACCTCGGCCCTCCCCCTCGTGTCCCCCGAGGCCACCTCGACGTCCGCAACACGACGACTGGTCGGCCCCCTCCTCCTTCTCTCTCTCCTGCCCCTGCTCGCACGCGCTCCAGGGCCGCCCGAGCGCTCCAATTGGCGAGCTCACACGCGCGGCATCTCTGACCTGTTCCCGCCCCCTCTCTTCTTCCCCTGGGCACAGTCGACCCCCACGAACACCCCAGACACAACCAAGCAGGCCCCCGTGACCCGTGGCGACGACAACGAGCTCGCCGGCGCACAGGTCCATGGTGGACCACCGTGCGGCTATATAAGCCCGCCCCGGGCCGCTCCAGTGGCGTACACCTCCTTCTCACACCCCCAGGAGCACGCCCGCACCACCCAATCAACCCCGGAGGACCTCTGTGCTCGGGATCGACCGGAGCTCCGCCGCCTCGAGTCATCGTTGATCTCAGGGTACGGGCTCCCTCCGCCCCTCCTCTCTCTCGATCTGGACTCTCCGCACCTCCCTGATCACTTCCCCTCCATTTCCCCTCTCCTTTGCAGCCTGAAACGGCCGGAGCCGTCGACTCCCGAAGCTCCTCCGCCGCAGACCTTGTCGCCGGCGAACCAGGCGCCCCCGCCGGCCAAGTCCACCACCCCCCGACGTGAGGCAGTCCCCTGAAGCCATCCCCGCACTCGCCGGAGCTCGCCGTGGCCTGCATCGTCGCCGGTGAGCGCCGTGACCCCTCCTGTCCATAGGTTGGTGATGACAGGCGGGCCCCGCCTGTCATCCTCTCCCTCATTCCCGCGCCCCCGTCCGACCTGCGGGCCCCGCCCGTCAGGTTTGAAACGGGTGGACGGGCGCGCGCGCGCGCTGGCTTGGCTGGGCCGGCCTGCTGGCTGGGCCTGCTGCCCTGCGGCTGCTCTGGCCCAGTGGCACAGTGCCATTTTTCTTTTCTTTTTCCTTCTGTCTTGTAAAAATTCCACAGGGTAAAATATTTGTCCAAATGGAATAATTCCAATTCCTAAATTCCTAGAATATTGCAACCTATTTAATGGTGCAATCTCCATTCAAATCCAACCAACTTTTATGTATTGTTCAAATTTAAATTCAAATTTGAGCATTTAAACTCCCCTCTAAAAATCCATTCCTCCTATTCCACAACTCCAAATCCAAGACTAAGAATTTTCCCCTTCTTAGATTTCAAC